>CAWUFW010000831.1:1200000-2400000 GCA_963921515.1 Calotriton arnoldi | reverse complement strand
TTAATTTCCCTATCCCGTTTGTCTGTCCACTACCCCCCACCGCCCTGGCCCACACCTGCCCCGCCCCACCGCTGTTACCTATGCCGGCCGCACCTGTTCGTTCTACAATGTTTGTGTACCATAATATTTAGCACCGGTGCCTTATCCCACTTATTTTGCACAGCCTAGCTAGGTTTTAATGGTACTGTTCAGTTGCGCATATATTCCGTGCTCACAATGATTGGCCTCTGGGAACATCCTGAACATTCCATATTTAATAGCCAAGTGTTGAACTTTTAGGAAGTGAGGGTGAGCAAGACGAGGACGCGAAGGCGCCATTGCGGTTTTTTCCTCCGTTTTTATCAGATTTTATGAAAGATTCAAAACATACATGAATCGTCACTTTATTCTCTTCATCCAGAGATAGAAATATTGAATTTATCATCCCGGTCACTATAATTGATATTTCAGTCAGTGTTCATTTGGATAAATTATATTCGCCAGTGATGATCGGCGTTTAAAAACGAAATTGAAGAAATCAGTGACTACCTCAGTACAAATCGATGCAATATCTTGAAGCAGCGATCTATCAGTCTTAAGAAATCGTGTGGCTTTCCTGAAGAAGGCGCAAGTGCGCCGAAACGCGCGTCGAAGATAATTTTGTGCCACCATTGTAATTTGATTTTATGTAATTTTTATTTTATGAAATGTGGATTGTTGTTATATAATTGCATATTAGGTCGCATTACACTACAGCTAAAGATTACATTGATGTGTGAATTAAAAATTTGACTAGTGATAGTAGCTTTTAATATTTGGTGTTTGTAATATATATATGTATGTCAAAGAATTTATGATTAATTGAAAAGAAGATTTATTTATGTATAAAAATATTTTAAATAAAGGAAAAATAATTTTTTCTAAACAGTTTTGAGTTGGTACATTGTGTTGCATTAACTGTGAGGTTTTATTGCTGACATATTTTTATAGGCCTTCATTGTGCCATTATCTTCATTTAATTGCCTAGGAGTTTACTATTCATAATTGCTATTACCCTGTCCTAGGAATTGTTATATTTACCTTACAGGGGGTCCTTGTTATTTTCAAAACCTATGCCGGCCGCACCTGTTCGTTCTACAATGTTTGTGTACCATAATATTTAGCACCGGTGCCTTATCCCACTTATTTTGCACAGCCTAGCTAGGTTTTAATGGTACTGTTCAGTTGCGCATATATTCCGTGCTCACAATGATTGGCCTCTGGGAACATCCTGAACATTCCATATTTAATAGCCAAGTGTTGAACTTTTAGGAACTTAAATTTTTTAAGACAACAAGCATTTAAAAGAGGTGTTTTGGATTCTTCTAAAATTTGAGTATCTTCTTTGAATAAGTATGCTTGTAGAACATGTGATGTAAATATGAATTTGCATGAAATGTGAACAAAAATTGACACACAAGATTTCTCCCTACTGTGTTTGAATTTTACTTATTCATGCAAGGGTCCAAATTTCCTACTGCAGAACAAAATTCTTACCTGAATCCATCAACTGAGAATGTGAACACAATGTTGGCAGCATGTCCACTAGGCCTTTCTTAAAATGTTACATCAATGTAATCTCTCGTAATTCTAGAATTTTATATCAAGCAAAATGTTCAACATTTTTCGGCATTCGGCATTACATGAAAATTTACATTTTCTCACCAAAGAAGTCTGTTGTTGAGATCTTGTGTGACAGATCTCTCTGCCTCCTCTTACTCTTTCTGCCTCACAGTCCTCCATCTCTTTCAGCCTCGCAATCCTCTATCTCTCTCTGCCTCACTCTCCTCTATCTCTCTCTCCCTCACCCTCCTCTGCCTTGCCTCACTCGTCTGCCTCACACTACTCTTTTTGCCTTATTCTCCCCTCTCGCTGCCATACCCTCCTCTGTCTCCATCTGCCTCAACCTGCTTCAACCTCCTCACCCTGCTTCAGCCTCCTCACCCTTTGCTCCTCTTTCTCTGGCTCCACCTCAAATGTTTGTCTCTGTCCTCTTCACCCTCCTCCTTTGTCTCACCCTTGCCACTGCTGCTTCCTGGTTGAGTCTGTCATGCACGTGTATCTTGTTATACTGGGCCTTGCATCCTGTAGCCCTGTGCCTTTGTTTTCTACGGAGCCCATCAGGAGCCAAAAGGGCTCCCTCATTGCTAACTCACACAACACTACATGTGTGAATATAATGCATATATGATGGAGATTCTGTTTGCCCAGCGATCAATCATGTATCATTACTGTTTATCCGATACTAAGGATTTATCACGTTCTCCATATTGAATTAAGTTTGTACTGAATGTGGTCAAGTAGATTACAGAGCCTTCATACCTCTGGATTAATACTCTGGTTCTGAATAAGTCCCACGTGACTTTTTGTACAGATTGATATACATTTATCACAATCATCACATATCAGGGACCTACACCTACTTACATGGATTTTCACCACCATTTCGCCATGGATACGGAGAATTAGTTAAGACTTGCCACAATAAGTTGAGAGAGAGCACCATTATGAGCGAGCCATCATTGCACAACAAAGGGGTTAAGTCTCCTTTCTGGTGAAAGTAGCAGCAGTGCAAAGATCCTATGCAGCCCCGGCCAGAAAACAAAGGCTAGGTGAGAGGCCTTTTATTGGCTGTTCCGGGCTCAAGTAGCAGTTGATTGGTGGCAAGAGCTGCTCTCAGTCTCAATAAGCCTAGGCTATTCTGGGTTTCTCTTAATTATTACACTGACCTTGCTTGGGCAATAAATGCTGCATCCTGCATCAAGCCTTAGTGGTTGTAGATGATATGGCTGGAAATGAAAGAGGCTGTCTGGCCCCTATAAAAAAGATATTATTATTATTATTATTATTAAGAAGAGTTATTGTTTATTGAACTGCATTCCAAGTTGCTTTTATTTTTGATTTTACATTGGGCAGTAAGCATCAGGCACTACCAGATCTCCAGTGAGCCCTTGACTTCCATTGTATCAACCATATGAAAACGTCAATCACAAAGTAAAGGAAAGAACTGAAGCAAAACACTTCCGGTGTAGACCCTCTCCATTAGAGGCCTTATTGTTTATGGAGCACTAACAAATATTTTGCTTATTTTTCAGTGCAGCACTGATGTGAATTGGTAATATGGTGTGCAGTTCTAAACTAAAGGGACCTTGAAACAGATGCTGTATCTAGCTGTGGCTTGTTATGGTGTTGCTATTATTTCTCGCATTCAATGCATGCCAATCATGCAGAAAAATATACACATATTTCTAAGTAACCACATGTAACAAACAGAATATTAACTCTGACAAAGGGGGACACGTAGAAACTAAACCTCGATTGTAATATCATTTTTAAGACTGAGCCCTTAACCGCGCAAGCTCCGGTCTACTGAGTAAAGGTTATCATATTGCTGTCTTCCCAAACTGCAGTCTATGGCCAACAAATTCCCAGCTTTGTTTCTTTCCTTAGAATTCCATTGCTTAATAGCTGAATTACGTATAAGTTCTGGGCAGATATTTCCCTTTCAACAATCTAGTTTTTAGATTTTGTTGGAATTTGAGAAAGGATCAAAAAGAAAATGCTGTTGTTTTGAAGGATAAGAAACTTTGTGTGCTCAATTCATAAACTTTGCCATGCACTTCATACACAATATTCTATTTGTTTGATGAATTTGATATAAAATATACACGTGTATAAATTAATTTCTTGCACCGAAGAGGAGGAATGCATGAGGGTTATGTATATGTGAAGTGGATATCAACAGAACCATTGTGCATGGGGTCATCCCGGGGTCATTCTTAGTAGACGTTCCTCCTGCTTTGGATCATTACTGCATAAACTGATGGAGAAGGTTATGTTGCCTACACTGGGTGAGGGCAAATGTTTCCTATTTTTCCAATAGGTACCATGTTTGTTAGTAATGTTTGATGTCTCATTATCGCTTACATTACTTGTTGGGGGTCATTAATACTAATTTATACCATTGCTTAAGAACTACCTCAGCAGAGGCATGGGGTGCAACTTCATTTGAGAAGAGGGAAGTTGGGTAAAATGAGTCTTTCCATGTAGAATTGATTACATCTCAATACATGTGAAGAGATAAAAGACAAAGTTCCACAGAGGCAACATTGCGTTAAAAAATATATCTACTAGTGACACTAACACAAACTCAAAGAACTCTTGACAAGCACAGTTAACAGTTTTAAAAACAGAAATATAAGAAATCAGGAAAATCTTGTTTCCAAGATGATCGGATTTACAAGGCAGCATCACAAATGTTACCCTGGCATGAATGACATTTCTGCCACGTGCCAAGAGTCACAGATCAGAATGAGAGATACCCTGCAGTATCAGAGCTTGTGTGCCTGCTAACTACTGATTTTTCCTTTTTTGACCCTATATCACATGTAAATTTTGAGCATTAGCAATGAGTGAAATCTACACTGGGAAAAATCTTAGAAGTTCAGAGCTATTGTAAAACTCAGAATACCGACCCCAATATTTCCAGCCATCTTGTAATGGGGTGGTGGGTGACTATCTCTAATGTGATTTATCTTATAGTGAGAATGTTGCATCCTGTTACACCAATACATTGTAAGATAAGTACCGATTTTCTGTTTTTAATTCCTATTATTCTTACCTTCCAAATACTTAGGGGTGAAGTTAAGAATAGTAAATATATAACTTGCTTTGTAGTGACAGGTCAATGCAGCAAATAAGATATTATTGTTGGTCAATATTATTGACCTCAATAAGTTTCGCACAACGGTGATGACGGCCTATGTTTTCCATTAGATGGTGTGTTACTGTTAGGGGCGGGTGAACCTCGTAGAATTTCTCTCTGCAAAATTCCATGGAGCTACATACAAACTATGCAAGATTCTACGGAGTTCTGCCGGCGGATGGAAAAAATGCACGTCGTGCAGCTCGGGTGGCGGTTTAACGCTTTCCCAACTGAAAAACCAGCGTGATTAGCAACACGAAGTGTGCAAGAGCACGCGGGCATTCAAGTTGATTTTGCTACCGCTCGAGTAGAAAATCTACTTAAGAAGCAGCTGACTGACCGCGACCACTCCCGTAACAACTCGCATTAAAAAATCGTGCCTGAAGGCTTCCTAGCGACTGCAAGTCGGTGTAGGGGACGTCAAATCTTGCTTGCCATCACTGGCTCGCTTGCTCGAGCCTTGCGTCATTCCCATTGTCATTGTGTTGCTCATGGAAACAAAATTCCAACACGTGCTGATTGGCAGAAATTGGTCAGAATTCTGTGTTAAAAGAGTAATGCAAAGTCGCCAAATTCCTCTAAATACGCAAAAGGAATTAAAAGTTACGCCCGGGCCTTGTTACGATACATGGATGTCTTACCATTGTAATGTTGCTGAAATTCAGTCACTTTAACTTGACGCACTGAGTAGATGCTATATATGTGTAAACTGCAGGACCCAAAATACTATTGCAGATGGCCTTTGTTCTGAATGCGATGATGCTTGGCAACAGTCTGTCATCGCACCTGACCAAACTGATCCATTTTCCAGTCATGTTTTCCAGTCTCCTACTCAGATGTAGCAAAGCTTCAGTCCTGTTTAAAGGGATAACATGCTGGGCTTTAAGGCAAGTTAACAAAAGAAACCTTTGCAACTTGAAGTAACACAGCATCTCGTCAATGACTCAGGTCTATCAACTTTATTTCACGATTAAATTGTTTTCATTTGCAAAAGAGATACAAAGTAGCTTGAGTGGCCAGCTTGACTCTGTTCACCTTCCATTTCCCGTTAGCAATCCTTTGTTTTCAGTCGTGTTTGAATGGTGTTTATGTGTCCTAGATTTATATTACAATAAACAGAAATTGTGGCACTTTGGATGCTGTTCTTTGGAGGCATGAGAGAGCTAATTACTTCTTTTGTCGGCCTCATTAGTTGCTTGGTTAGTATGCCGTCGCGCGCGCACAGCCCAGCCAGACAATAGACTGCAGGCTTTATTGAGCCCTTGCGACGGAACGCAGAGCAGCTGAATCTCATTAGAACCGCTTTGGATGTTTTCCCTCTAATAATGTTCATTATTCGAGTAGATGGCTTTGATGTCTCTTTGATGTGCTTATCTGGCGCATTTACATAACACGGAGAGGCGAGACTGCTCGTGAAGCCGCAGAGGGAACGTATTGTGCGGTAAGGTGTTCTATGCGCTAGAACAATTCGCACAACCTCTTGTTGTACTTGCAGGCTTGGTTGCATAACATTTTGCAAGAAGAAAAAAACAAGCATTTGCAATGCAATAGGTCTCGGATTTACGTGAGTTTAAGCTATTGGCATTGTAAACGGCAATGACTTTTATTTATGTTTTAAAATCAAAAACAATAATAAAAGGCATTGTCATTACAATGTCAATAGCTCAAACTCGCGTAAATGCGAGACCTATTGCATTGCAAATGCTTGTTTCCCTTTCTGTTTCCCTATTTAGTCCCCTCCGCAAATTCCTGTCCAGGCGAAGGAACCAGCTGGAACAAGCCCCCGTGAAAAGCATCCAGCAGTGTGGAGCAGCGTGGGACAGCTGTGCAGGAGGGGGGGAGGAGGCGACACTGTTTGATCGCACAGGGCGGGCCGCCTAAGAAGGGATACTAGGCAGCAATCTGCAGGATTTGAAAGTGGTGTTTGCTGCTTTTAGCCTTTCGTAGAAGGGGGAAGTGCTGGTTGGCGCACGCCTCCACTCTCCCACCTGAAGCAGACACCTAACAGGTGTGACTGCGTCCTATATTTTAGTACTGAATAATTCATCCGTTTTTGCATAAAAAAGCTGCTTTATGGTTCTTTTCTGTCTGACATTGTACAGCATCTCCCTGGCTACTGATGTATGTGCCGCCATCAGATTCGATTCATATGCTGGAAGGATAACGGATTCAACAGTGGAATATATTTTTTGTGGTGTCACTGAACACAAAGTAGCAACATTGTTGTAGGAAGAGTGAGCTTTCGGTAGTCATTGTGCCTAAAATTCAGATTATCTCAGGGAGGTGGGTGGAAAATTGCATGTTTTACTCCACTTGTGGGCGGCAAGTGCAACGTTTTTGTGATACCTACAAACATATGCAAACATGTGGCTTGTGTCTTCAGAAATTAAAAAAGAACATCAGAAGATATTAAATTGTTGTGTAAATATTGTGATGGGTTTATTTAAAATTAAGAATCAATACAGAAGGCAAAAAGGTAATGGCTAGTCAATCAATTCAAAATGCTGATAATCCAAATAAAGGTAAAACATCACTGGCAGCAGAGAAGTGAAATCAGAAGCCAGCACCATGTATTCAAAGCAAAGCTTAATGTGAAGTCTGCCTCTAAGAAGCGATAGGGACGTCTCTGGCACATTTCCCCCAAAGGGGACCTTTTATACGCTTTTAGACTGAGAAACTGTACAGTTAATGTGTCTGACACAGACAGTTGCACTGAGGTGCCTACTAGTAAAACTACACATCACATGGCAATAGGCTTGTAGTCTACATCTATTGATTAATCGTGTATTATGCCTTACAACACAAACAATGACATATTAAAAATATAAACAGCATCTGCATTTGGCCAAAGGAAGTGGACTTCAATGTGTATGCACTTGTAACTCCGCCCTCTGAAGAAACATCAGGAGCAACAAACACAGAAATGAATACATTTTAAAAGTGTTGCACTGCAGACAGACCAGAGGACTGACTACAGCGCATACATTTTATTGAAATATCGAAGGTCACATTGGAGGTTTCCCTGAAAAAGAAAACAAACAGGCCAGGCTGTGCCGCACGGGTTTGAAATGTGCACCTTTGAAGACAGGAGTGGGTCTAGCTTGGCCAGTTAAATACTCTCATCCTAATAAACACATTTTAAGCATTGCATTTGCTGTGTTCTAGTATTAATTAGACTGCAGAATTACTAATTGGAGAATCAGTGTTCACAATCCCGTCCTCCCTTGAAAACAAAACTCCAGCTTATACACCACCATCCGCAGTACAATTGTGAGAGAAAACGGATATTTCAGTTTTACTCCCTCACAACAACTGTACTTCTTGATTTCAGTTAAAAATATGGATTTGTCACATTTCAGACATTAATACATTTTTATACACTGAAGACTGCAGGGAGTCTAAACGCTCCACGCTGTTGGATCATAAGAGAAGAAAGGAGCAAGAAAGACTTTGATTTGCCGAGCTTCACATGTGGGCAAGAGTAGACGCCGAGATTCTAGTCCCATCGGCTGCAATTGTACTATTTGGCTACAGACAGAAGTGTTTCCCGGCATGGTTTCATAAGGGGGCGGGGGCGGGGGCTTTGGGCTGGTGGTATCCATAGTGTGAACCCGTGAATCTCTTGTCTTTTTTGTGCTAGGGGGGCTGCCACTGGGGTCCCTGCTCGTCTCTTAGGCGGGTGAGTCGGTGGCTGATGCTTGCTCCGCACTCCCGACGTCCGGGCTCGTGTGATTGGGCCCGGTGAGCGGTACTTAGGCACCAATGACGGCATTGGTGATGTATCAACAGTTCCAAGGCTGTTATTCGCATCCACTATTGTCCTCGGCGACTCGTGCCCTTTCCTGTCCTCATGCGCGTACTTTACACCAAAGATAAAATATGAGGAGGCTCCGGGCACTTGCTGGGGCGTGTTGTCGCCCTCAATGCGGCGGCCTGTGGTACCGGGAGCGGCGGAGAGCTGGAAATAAAAGGTGCGCCCCCTTAATCTCCGTGGTGTGTTAGGGTGCAAGTATTTAGCTAAACAGTACCCCCGTTTGGTCAAAAGAGCAACGGGAGATGGAGCGGCTGGGGGCAACGCCACTGTTTTGTCCCGCATGCGTACGATGTAAGGCATCGCGTGCATGCGAGACAAAGAGTGCGAATCCATCTACCAATCACACCACAAACAAGCATTGAAAATGCAATAGGACTCGTATTTACGCGAGACCTATTTCATTTTCAACAGAAGTGCGTGCGTGAAAGAAGGCATGGACGGGAAAGGGTGGTGTGGGTGGTGATGGTCCAAGAAGTTACGGACTAGGGAGGGAACGGGGAGAGGCAGGGGAACAAAACTGTGTTGGAAGTAAAGGGGCCGATAGCCTCGGAAGGAGGAAAATGACGACATGGTCGTCAGGAGGCGGGATTAAGTTCCCGAAAACCAATCAAAATGCAGCATTTAGAACTGCGGCCAATCAAAATGATCGGCGGAAAGTGGGCGGAGCTTCCCCCGCTATACTGTATACAGCATCTCTCGACGAGACAGCGCATGCGCTGCCTAGTCCGAGACCTAAAAACAGTAATGTGACTGTCGAGGAGCTGAGAGAGTTATCCATTTCTTTGTTTCTGATCCTCAGTGGTATTTTCACTCCGATGTTCTCTGAAGTAAGCTTGCTAGCTGCACGATACCTAATACATTAGCCAGCAGTAAATTAAAAGTTGCTGTATCCAGAGGGAGTACTACCGTCCATTAAATTTAGAGATCATTGCAGGCCAAGGGGTGATCTTGGTTCCTTAAGAGTATTGTAATGGCTGTTCCTGTCAAAGTACACATTTTTTAATGGACGGCCACCATCGAAGGCTGCTCACCAAACTTTACCACCATTTCTGGTTTTGAAAAACAACTTCCAAAAGTGGGTGTATGTTATTGAAAAACAAAAAACTAACGGCAACCACATGCAGAGTTTTTTTCCCCCTGAGTATAGGGGGGTCATTGTTAGTTTTTTTTATCCCTCATTGGCCATGGTGGTTATGGACAGAAAGAAAGGATATGACACCATCCACCCTAAATTGGGTAGGTGGTGTAATGCCCTTCCTCTGACAACCCCAACCATGTCAAGCTGTGGGAGGAAGCTGTCCAACGATGGAACCAATTGGGTCTCCATTGACCCCAATTGCTGGCAGTACTCCCGATGCTAAATAAAGTGAGAAGACCATCAGTTTTGCGGACAGGGTATTTTGTGTACTTGGTGATGAAGTACCCTGTCCACCAAACTCTAAATCTGCCTCATAGATCTCTCAAGGATATTTTGAACTAGTGTAAGGCAACCATGTTTTATCTAGCAAAAGCATTCCTAAAAACATAAGTAATTTTATTGCTGTACAATTCATAGGAGGATGTTTATCAGCCTGAGTGAGCATAACATTATATAAGGGCGATGTTTGTTTGTACATCTTTTCAATAACTGATACTTTTTTGTTTTGTACCAAAATGTCACCTATCTAGTAATAGCATTCTGTTAGAAAATCATATTTACACAGAATACTTGAGATACCTCATATTAACACAGGAGAAGAACTTCAACAATTTAGATGTCCGGAACGGAGAACCCTGCCGATGCCGCAGTCCTTTTCAGCGCACTCGCTATCGCTTAAACGAACAGAGCGGTTTACTCACCGCCCTCGTTTCTATCGGCACGGCCCCAAACATAATCACCATAAGTAAGGTCATTTTTACCGATACTCACCTCCTAAGACATTTGCGGTTCTACAATTTACTTCTCAAATTGGCCAGCCGGGTCGGAATTATCACCGGCAGAGCGATCTCAAAGAAACCACTCACATGAAGTACAGCCCTGAAGAAGTCGTGGGATACATTCCCTTTGTGACGAAACACGTGTTGGCTGGTTGCTTTTTCATGTTACAAAGAATAAAGACAAAGAACAGACCTACTTGAACTTTAATGATAATTCTTTTGGAACGCACATGATCAGATGAACTTTCATCAAAGAACTGTAACGTGTGCACAGGACTTTTGTTTATAGCTTTGTGTAGGATCCGTCCTACACACACTTAGGGGTTATTGGGTATTTCCCCGTACCTGTCTGCACCGTTTGTAATAGATATCCAACATACTACATGCATACTTGGCAGAGCGCCATACTTCCTAGTTCATAAAAACCCTATCTTTTGGAATTTAGATGTTGGTTGAACATGGGCTCGGCTTATATGACTGTGGTTACTCTATGCATGTTTTTGCTAGACCAATCCCATTCCTTATGTGGGATCGGAAATCTCTCTTCTTTAAATGGCTGCTGAATCCCTCCTGTGAGTAGTTGAGTTGTTGATTGAGGGGGCGTGTGAGCTCTTCTCAAGCAACGGACACAATTCTTGTCAGGTTGAACCACAACAGTCCCCAAATTAACCTGTACTTAACCCTCTGACAGCTTGACACAAAAGCAGTCAGGCTTAACTTAGAGGCAATTTATAAAGTATTCATGCAGCACCAAAACAGCAATAAAGTGAAAACACAACGTAAAAAAATACCACAACAATAAAAATCCATTCAGTAGAACTGGATTTATTAATTTTTAAGGATTAAAGTGAAAAAATAATACCTAAATTCGAAAGTTATGGCTGAACGTGATGGAACACGGTTCGGATACACAAACTGGACTGGGCCAAGTCTCCATTTACCTTCGGACTTAGAAGAAATTTCACAGAATAATATCTGAGAAGGTACAGTTCAGCAGGGCAAGGCAGCCGGCAGTGTCTGAGGAGGTGTTGTCATCGGGGAGCTGCTGGACGAAGGTCTGTCCCTGAGGTTCTGATCAGGAAACGAGCCAACTAGCTATTGCAGTCACTCTGGTAGTACTGGGTTCAAGCAGAGAAGCAGGTCTCAAGACTCTGAGGGCGTAGGGCAGGCTTCAGACAGCAGAGCAGTCCTCTTGGTGCATCAGGGCAGTCCTTTGAAGTACACAGTAGGCCACTAGCAGCAGGGAATTCCTCTGAGAGTCCTCCACAGGTCCAGAAGTGAACTGAGAAGAGGGTCTGAGGGTCCTATTTTTATACCTGGTGCCATCTTTGAAGTTGAAGAAACTTCTGAAGTTCCCACCCCCCTACAGATGGTGCTGGAATTTCCGGCCTCACTGTCCAGGCTCCACTGGGTCTGGAGTCACAAGAGGCTAGTGTGAAGCTCTTTGTATGTGTGCTGAGGCAACTGCTTTGAAGTGCGAGTGGGGCTGTGCACAGCTCCACTCTCCCATCCTGCTAAGATGGCCCATCCTACCAGCACCCAGTCCCCCTTTTGTGTGGCTGTCTGGGGGGAATATACAAAGGCCAACTGGTAACTACACCTAGATATGTACCAAGGCTATAGGCACCAAATGGTTAGAACAAGAAAATGGCAGCTTTCAAAAAGTATAAACATAATTGGTTCCGTGGGTCTCAATTACAATGTCCCATGAGGCTAAACAACACCCCAATATAGATTATCAACATTAAAAATGTATATATTCCTCCAGTAGGTGCTTAATTATTCAAAAATGTGCAGAAGACACAGGGCTTGTAGGTGCGGGGTGAGACAATTACAATATGAAACATATATACTTTCATAGATATTCACAATTAAAATACTCGTTCAGTACAAATACTGATTCAGAAATTGATCCTTTTCCTATTGGATAATCTAACCCTGGGCAAAGCACTACGCTATGCTCGCGTAGTTTGCGAAGTTTGCGCTACTTCGCACAACGCGAATTGCACGTAGCACAGTGCAAACACGCGTAGCATAGCGTAGCGTAGTGCAGCGGTCATTTTTTGCTTGCTCGCGGTCCTCAACGTCAAGTTGGCGACCGCGAGCAAGCAAAATGACATCCCGGCGAGACTTTTTCCTCGTTCGCGATCAGCAACATCAAGTTGCCGATCGCGAGCGTGGAAAATAAACCTGCCGGCGAGATTCTCAACGCGGGGAGGTCAGGTTTCTCATTGCGAGTGGTCGCGTATGCTCGCGACCGCTCGCGATGAGAAACTACCAGTCCGCGTTGAGAAAGCTGCCGCTCGAGTAAAAATCTACTCGAGCGGCAGTAAAGACAGCTCGCACTGTGCAAGATGCCCTTTTCAATGATTGCACAGTGCGGACAAGCATCCGGCACTGTGCAATCATCGCGAACAGTGCACTACGCAGTTCGCGTAGTGCTTAGCGTAGCTCGCGTAGTGCGAACTGCACTTCACGTAGCTTCGCGTAGCGCTACTTCGCGAACTACGCCCAGGCTTAGGATAATCCCCACTCCAGTGTCAATATTACGACCCAAAACCTAATTTTAGTGGATCTCCTCAGGACAGACAATGCCATCTGACATAACACCTAAGGGAGTAAATTATAGAGAACATCAATTAACCTCATTAAGCCTATTACTATCTCTGCAAATACACATTTGTATACGTCAGCGACAAACTTCTTAGCTGAGTTTAGCCTTCATGTGTCGCAGTCACTTGCTGGGCTCAACAAAGATCTCCACTGTAATAAATAGACACATAAGGCTCCGATTATGTAATAGTGACAGTTCACTCTTTCTGTCTTGGAAGTAAAACAATCTCAAGACGTCATTCTAGTACTTGTAGAGGGGCAATGTGATTGCCTCTAAGGGACTCCATATCCTGACTATATATCCATGTTAACTCTGTTTTCCACACTGTATGTGTCCTGTTAACTGGAGATAATATTTAAACCATGCATTAAAGGTATTCATATTGGTGTTGCACCATCCTTTCACTTACTCCACGTCGGACGCGGGGACAATTATGTAATGTAACGGAGGATCAATATATATAATTGTGTGTCCTCCTGCAAGTGACAATGATTATATATCACAACTCCTCAGGGCCAGTATTTTACCAGCCCTTAACATTGGCAAGGGGACCTAAGCAACATGACTACAAGTAATAATCATTGTTGTAAATTCCACCAGGGTCTGTGTGAGCCATTAATCTAGATCTAAGAAGTCAATGGTAAAACATTGCTGGTGCACCACAATGTAACAATTCTCACCTCACGTATTGACACTACTCCACCAAGCATCAACTAAATTGGAATCAGTATCACAGTTGATACTGCTTGCGTGTTCGTTCCTCCACAGCGTCTAAATTGAATGATTCATGAGGAGCAGGAGCGCTCTTATTTGTGGAATCTTCTTGAAATACTATACCACTAACCGTGGCAGCCATCTTGCATTGGTCCCTCTACGTGTCTGTAGTATTGAATACTCCATAGTTGTGCTGCATATGCCAATGGGCAATTAGGGAACAGCAATAAATAAAGATAAATATATTCTGATCAATGTTGATAATCGATATTGGAAGGTACTTTAACCTCAAGGGATGTTGTGAATGAGATCAATGGAACCAATTCGTTTTATGTTTTCAGTATACCCATGTTTAGTTTTTGGGCATATGGGGGTTGGTCAAATGTTTTCGTCTATATAACTTTCTAAAACTGACATTTTCAGAATTGTGACTTAAAATCTGACTTTACATTGAAGAGGATTTAAAATTAGGCATTTCTAGGCACCAAACATGATATTTCTATCAGCTCCCAAACAAAAGTTATCACTTATTAAATGTAATAATTTAATTCAATGTTATCCTATGGGAGAGGTAGGCCTCACGGTAGTGAAAAATGAAATTAGGGGTTTTTCACTACCAAGACATGTAAAACTTAAAATGTAGATGTCCAACTTTTAACTACAATGTACCTTGCCCCATGGGCTTTTTAAGCCCTACTTTAGGTGTGACATATATATACATATAATAAAAAGAGCTTAAGGCCTGGCAAGGGGTTTATTTTACCAAGTCATATTGACAGTTTAGAATTACACAGGCTGCAATGGCAAGCAAGCAACATATGTTTGGGCCTATTTTAATAGGTGGCAGAATAAATGAGCGCTGGCTCACTAGTCACATTTAATTTAGCTACCCTAGGTACATGGTATACCTCTTTTACTAGGGACATATAAGTACATTAAAAATATCAATCATGTGTAAGCCAGCTTTACCTTTTTTTAGGCAGTGAGCACTTTAGCACTGGTTAGCATTGATAAATTGCACAGAGTCCTAATGCCAACAAAAATGTGTCCAGCAAAACAGGAGGGAAGACAGTAAAAGGTTTGGGGGAAGACCACCCTAAGGCTGACAGGTCTAACACCTCCTTAAATTGATGTAGCTTCAAGGTGATATTAAAGTACTGAATTTTGGAAATGCTACTCCAGGAAGGATTCAATTAGTTCCAGAGCCTGTGTCCCCAAAGATTTCATGGCCTTTTTAAGGAACTAACCTGGTTGGCTATGTCACACAAACCAGTTCACCAAGGTAAATGTGTTTCCCCATAGGGTTCCTTGCCCCACTTTTGGTATCTAGGTCAAAGTGTTAGGGCAATCCTCAGAGAAGACCCTTGTGGCCTAGTCCACATTTAGTAAAAATAAAAAAATACTTTGCTATGCAAAAAACTTAAAACATGATAAGAATAGTATTGAATCGTCATATGGTAGAACAAAAAGGATCAAAATAAAAGCAAAATTGAAATAAGTAAAAGTGAATAAACAAACCAATTGGTCCTTTATCATAAATGCCACTACAGCATTGAGATTTTAATAGAAGGTGCAGCTGCCAACCATGCGCCAGATGGATGGGCATAAACAGATACCTTGTTTTGATGCACATTGCTCCACTGATGTCAGTGTTTTCAAAGTTATGGCATTTTTAGATCACTTCAGAGCATTCTTCCTAATGTTAAGCACTCTTGGCAAAATGGTGACACAGGTCATCTCTGTCAACTCTCACTACCCAGCCCTTCACAAGAAAACGAGGAATTCTTTAATTGCATTAGCATTTCTTCTTTGTTTACTGTGTCATTCTGATCCGAACTAACAGGTCATCAGGACTGGAATTTCAGCAGGCGGTCTTTTTAGATCATTATTATTTACAATGAGAACCTCCATCTGGATTCAGAACATTTACAAATGCCCAGGACACAGCTCATACAAGATGTGCTTGTAGCAAGCAGCAAGCAGTTCTCTCAGCAGAGGTACATCCAGGTGCCCCTGTTGACCAGGCATGAAAGTCACTCTTCAGCCCTGGGGGAATTGGTCCTAGGCAGAAAGGTTCAGCTCATAGGTTGGAGCAAAATACCTACAATTTTCTCCTAACAGGGTGTACAGAGCCCTCTTGCAGAAAGCAGCTCTGAAATTCAAGTGTGCCAATCAATACCTTGAAATGGGAACAGGCATATCATTGGCAGGTGACCCTAAATCAATCTGTAAAAGATTTCAACGCTACTCTAGGAAATAAATATCTTTTTGTGTAGTTGCCACCTAATGTTTGACCTATCTGTTTTTCTGACATTACAACTCTGTGCACTTTACCTCTGCTAAACAGGAGTAGAGTGTCTGCACCCGCCCTTTAATTGTCAAACCCGGTTTAAACCTGATTGGTGAAATTACCTATCCTATAAGGCCTTCGACGATGGTGCACAAATACACCTCTATCATGGAAAGTTAAATGCTACCCCTGGAATGCAGCAACTATTGTGCCATCCACTACAGCGTCAGTGAAAGCAGTGCTTCATGTCTACCCTGTGTAACCCGACAGCAGCAGCTTGGACCCTGCTGTGCAGACCTACTAAAATCACAGTCTTGACAGGTAGGAAAAGCTGCTTTTTTGGCCTAGCGCATAGATACCCTAGGGTTTAGTGTGCTCTATAAAAATAAATTTCATTTAATTTCAATATTTAATAAGTCACTCATTCACACACCTTGCTGCCCACAAGGTAGGTTGCAAAATATTTAAGAGTAGAACATGTGTGACATTAGAAAGGGCATGCCCCCCCAGTGACTAGGCCCCAAACAACATTGTCACAGATCAGACTGTAACTGGTAAATAGGAAAAGTCAGAGTAGAGATTATACACTTTAATCGATAACATTTCACCAGTACCATCTACAGACTCCATTCAAACACTTATTTTTATATTTAATAAACAAACATCCAATAAATGTCCAATCCAATGGTGAAGTCTGATGTTTATTAAATATAGTGGAAATGTAACTTTTTAAAAGTTACCTTTCCCCTGTCTGAAGCTGCTAGAGGCAAATTTGCATTAGCTCTCCAGCAACTACCCAGCCTGTACTTGGTCTGAATGAGGTGTGAAAGACGTGTGAAAACTGCTCCTAGAGCACAGACAATGGCATAGGGCATGAGGAGGTGTTTTTCCTCCCCCTTGCATGAAGATAAGTTGGGGTGGACCCAGGAACTTCATTAACCTGAAAGGTAATCTGCCTTTCACAAGCATATGTAAGGGGATGCTGGAGTAATCAGCCTTTTGTCCCTAGTCAGGTTGACACCTAACCCAGTGGGAAGGAAGCTATTATCATGACTGGTTTTGAGTGACCACCGTGTGAGGGGGGGCTCTTATTACCCTGGTCACACCTTTGGGTGGGCACACAGACTCCTCTAAAGGCAGATGGGTTTTCCCATCTTTGATTAAAGGAGTGAGTGGCACTGTGGTATTGTCTGTGGTAGGGCAAACAGGTACTGCTGCCAAAGTGGCTAGAGTGCCCCATGGAACGTTTAACCCATTGGTTAAGGAAGAGCCACCTGCAGCCCCTAGCTACTGCCAGGCAGGGCCAGACTGGCCGTAGAGGGCACCAAGTGTTTCCCCAGTGGGCCGCCAGGATGGGGGCTTGTTTTGGACACCTGGGGGGCCGGTTTGTGTTCCAAGTCTGGCCCTGGTGCAAGGTATAAATGGGGTGCCCCAATGCACCATCCTTAGAGCGCTTACTGGACCTGCACAATATCAGAAGAGGACTCAAGCAGCAGGAGGCCTTTTCCTTGAAATGCCCTACTGGCCAATGGCATCTGGATCTCAACTGAACTTTGCTGTTGGCCTATTCCTGAAACCCTGGGAGTCTCTAAGTGCCTTCCCCGGAGGTCCTGGGGGCCTTAGAAGTGTACTCCTGTGGTTGTTTCAGGACCAGAAGAAAGTCTGGAATACGTTTCCTCCAGAACTTCAGCAGGAGCAGCTGGGAAAATATATGTATATTTTATTTTATTGAGGTTACCTGCAGCAAATACTTAAATACATACTGAAATAAACTACCACTTTACAAAACTTTCATGCCAGCTTAAACTGAGGTAAATTAATTCGGCTTAATTACATAACCTTCTAAAACCTGAAATCCTCCAGAATCTAATACATCTGCAACTTCACTTAAATGGTTTTTCATAATAGCTTTAAAGAGACAGGATGTTTATTCGAGTTCGCTTTAGTGCAGGCTGATACTTCTGGAACTTCTGAACTGCGATACATTTCACACATTAAAGTGCTTCGCTATTTTGCTTAGTTACTTAGGGGCCGATTACGATGGCGGTCGGTGTTAGTACCGCGGTGCCGGCGGTGCGGAAAAATGCCTTTTACCGCCCGCCAGCAGCGGTCCTCACGGCCGCCATATTATGAAGGGCAAATATGCCCCATTTCCCGACCTCCGCGGTGCAACGCCGACCGCCATGAAATTGCGCCCGCCACCGCGCCGGTGGGAGCCAATGGAGACTCACCGCCGTGCGGAATGACGTCCCGTCCGCTCAACAAATTACGATGCGCCAAACAACCCGTCGAACCGCAGGGGAGAAACCGCCCTTCCAGACACGGCGGAATCTCGACAGCGGAGCGTGAAACGAGACTTCCGGAGCCCTCCACCCGGAGCCGAACGCCATGGATCCAGCACTACACGTCCTCCCGGTGCTGTACGTGATACATCACCAGGCCAACATCGCCCGCCGCGGACGCCGCCGCAGGTACGTAAACAAAACACAATACAACACAAAACAGAACACAAATTCCACGGGCTGAAACAGGGCACCTGGCCACACCAGACACACTGGTGTGGACAGGAACACATCCATCAGTGTACCCACACATGTCTCAGCTGGCACCAATTCACACCCTACATCAAGCCCACCAAAGTACCGCGAACATAATGTAATGTGTTGCTGACGACACCGCAGCGGTGAGCATGCGGGAAATCCATCGCACAAAGCAGAATGCATGTACAGCAACGGACAGGCCAGAAAGACCACAGGCCACCACCACCACCCACCACCCACAGCTCCGCCGCACACAGCAAGAAACATGCCAATCCCCCCCTGTGCACCCCCATGTCCAACACCAAGCGAGCTAAATCCACACCCAGCAGCACACAACTAACACCTAGGGAGACAGACACAGCAGCATTTGGTGTAGATCAACACACAGCACAGAGGCACAGGCCCAGGGCAACACACACACACACCACACCACCACATACATGGCAAGAAAGCAGAATACAAGCACAAAATGAACATACACACAAGGAACATACAGACTACTGGACACACACCCTGCCAACTCACACAGACATACCCCACACCGACACACAGCCACATACACAGACTACATGCCACCAGCAATGGAGCACAACATAGAGGAAAGCAAAAATGATGTGCACACAAATGGGAGGGCAAGGAGACAACCAACAACCAGGTGAACAGACACATGCAGGACAAGGAACCCAGAACAACATCCACACCCCATCCAAGCACATGGCTGGCACAGTGAGTGAAGTCAAACAACAGTCACCTCAGTGCAACAACTCAGGGAGACAGCAAGGTAACCCATGTATAGGGACAGGGATGAAAGGAAGGACCTCAAGTCAAACAGTGAACAGCAAGTACACATGAGTATCACACAGGGCACATTGGCACACTCAATGACTGCCAAACACAAGTAGGAGTCCCCAAACATACCCCCTCATATCTGCAGCACACAATCCCAATGCCAGACACACAGAAGGGCCTACATAATGTCCAGACAAGATACAGACAAACAATCAAACCCCCTGGGGGCATCCACAAACATCACACACACACAGGGATTTCAGTACCAACGTCTGCACCAAAACAAAAATGGCAAACACAATTCAAAACAGAAACACATACAGAACCACAAAAATAACACACAGCTCCTGTGCAGCCAAACTAGGGGAAGGCAATGGGAGCACACACACACAACAGGAGTGCACCACCTCATCAGTCAGGAAAAATGCATGGGCTACATACCACAACACAGACAAGAAGTGCACCATCACAGAACAACACAGACACATCAAACACACAACAGATGCACAACACCACAAAACACATAGCAAACACAGCAGTACATCAGGGGATGTACACTAGGACAGCACAAGGCAACATACACCCACAGCACTGAATGCACAACAAGCAGTGTGTGCACACAAACACACAACAGTCCCACACAGCCATGAGTCACACGCCAGTAACACACACATCAACACACACGACAAAGCCACAACCAACACACCGTACAACCCTTGACCACCCAAATGCACACCATGTAAGTAACCGTTGTGACTAGGATGACTGCCCATCACAACATGACTACACATCTACACTGCTAGGCATACATGAAAGCAAGAAAGCACATACATGTTGAGCCTGGTCAGCCTGCCTGCAATCCCGTGTATATGACCCCTCTATGTGTTTGCAGTGCCCACATACCAGGATGCAGTAAAACATAGCCAACAGCAACAAGGAAGGAACATGAGTCTGGTATGTCACAGAAAACAACATCAATGAGCCCACAAGTATCCGAGTCATGAAGAACTGAAGTCCCCGTCACCCCTGTAAAATAAATGATAAGTCAAACAAGCCAGTGGCACAGTTGAAGTGGCACACAGAGCATGTGGCACAGTAAATGTGAGACATACAGGAAAAGCCTTATTCAGTAAGGACAATGACACAACTGACAACATGAGCAACTGTTTTTATTCACAAATAGCACTGATAGGAAACAATATCAGACAGGACCAAGGCACAAGATGCAGAGCCTGAACATGAGAAGCTGCACAGGCAGGGGGCAAACTGCAAGGCCAGTGGCCAGTCCAAGGTGCAGACAGAGACAATGAGAAGCTGCACAGGCAGGGGGCAAACTGCAAGGCCAGTGGCCAGTCCAAGGTGCAGACAGAGACAATGAGAAGCTGCACAGGCAGGGGGCAAACTGCAAGGCCAGTGGCCAGTCCAAGGTGCTGACAGAGTCAATGAGAAGCTGCACAGGCAGGGGGCAAACTGCAAGGCCAGTGGCCAGTCCAAGGTGCAGACAGAGACAATGAGAAGCTGCACAGGCAGGGGGCAAACTGCAAGGCCAGTGGCCAGTCCAAGGTGCAGACAGAGACAATGAGAAGCTGCACAGGCAGGGGGCAAACTGCAAGGCCAGTGGCCAGTCCAAGGTGCTGACAGAGTCAATGAGAAGCTGCACAGGCAGGGGGCAAACTGCAAGGCCAGTGGCCAGTCCAAGGTGCAGACAGAGACAATGAGAAGCTGCACAGGCAGGGGGCAAACTGCAAGGCCAGTGGCCAGTCCAAGGTGCTGACAGAGTCAATGAGAAGCTGCACAGGCAGGGGGCAAACTGCAAGGCCAGTGGCCAGTCCAAGGTGCTGACAGAGTCAATGAGAAGCTGCACAGGCAGGGGGCAAACTGCAAGGCCAGTGGCCAGTCCAAGGTGCTGACAGAGACAATGAGAAGCTGCACAGGCAGGGTGCAAACTGCAAGGCCAGTGGCCAGTCCAAGGTGCTGACAGAGACAATGAGAAGCTGCACAGGGAATGTGTGTCACCAAACTCCGCCATGGTCAGCAACACAGTCTGGTGTGACACGATGGGCAGCACAGGTACCGGTGTGGGAGAGACAGGTCTGTGACATTGATCAACATTCAGAGCTGGCTGTCAGTCTGACTGGGAGCTGACTGTGTGTCGGGCACAGTTGGACCACTTGACTGGGGAGTGAGACGCCCAGCTGAGGAAGAGCTATCAGTGGCCTTGGACGCTGGAGGGCTGCTTGGACCAGGTGGTGTAGTGGCACGTGGAGGTGGACTCAGGCCGACGTGGGACACAGTGTGGGAGGGAGACAGTGGAGGGGTGCCTTTCCACTTCTTGGGGATTCTAAATGGCTTGCCTGTCTTCGTATCAATGGGAAGTGGTGTGGACACAAACGGCACACTCAGCACCAAGGCTGCCGCAGGTGCACACGCTGGACCTCCCTTTGGGGATGTGCTGGATCCAGAAGGACGCTTAGCCTGGCATTGCCTCTGCCCCTCCATCCCCTCTTTACCCTGTGTGCCCCCTACAGTGCCCTCCTGTCCCTGCTTCACTGGACTTGGAATGGGAGTAGAGGTAGTTGGTGAAACAGCCTTGGATACCTTACTATGTGTAGCCTTGCCAGGCCCCACCTTCACAGTGGGCATGGAGAGTGTCTGCATGCCTTTGCGAGACGTTTTTGGGACCACAGAGTCTGTGGCCAGGGATTGCTCTGAGGCTTGTGACCCTGAGTACTTCCTCCTTGAATCATGTGCCTTTGCAACGCCTGACGGGCTCTTCCCTTTGCGCTCTGGGGTTGTTTTTCTCTTTGTAGGGGAAGGTGTCTGTGACCTTGACCGCTTGGGCTGCTGCTGCTGTGTGCTACGTGTGCAGTATCGTGAGGTTGAGGTGTGTGAAGTGTGGTCACCGTCGTCAGACGTCGCCACTGGCATGGGGGTGGACAAAGGGACTGGAATTGGACTACGAGATTGAGCCAGTTGAAGAGCAGCCGCCATTGTGGAGGACATTGTCTGGACAGTGCGGTGCAGCCCACCCACGTCTGAATGGATGCCCTCCATGAAAGCTAACACCTGTGCCAATTTGCGGTCGTGGTCTGACAATGCATTGAGGAGCCCTGTCTGCCCCACACACAGCTGGCGCATAAGGTCCACACACTCTGCACTGATGGCAGCAGGGGGCACAGGGGCAGGGGCAGCGGTGCCTGGAATGAAGGACACCCTTCCCCTCTTTGTGGTGCGAACACGGGCAGCAACAGAGGAAGTGGCTGGGAGGGTGGGCACTGCACGCTGTGTGCTGGAAGATGTAGCAGACTCTCCGTTCCCTGTGTCCTCCAAGATGTCTGCACCACCGCCGTCATCAGATGATGTTGAACTTTGCGTCTCGGGCTGGGATTCCTCCAGCATACTCCTATCCCCCTCCGAGGCGCTGGTCACATCTGTGTCACTGGGATCCTGTGCAGCTGTTGTGCTTGTTTCACCACCACTGGTGTCCGTCCCCTGTCCCTCCGTGCCCACGGGAGATGCTGCATAACAGAGAGACATGTAGGGTCAGCAAAGTGACAGCAACAGGACAAACATATTCAAGCAAAGCAACACTGAGGATGACAAAGTCTACATGTTGCAGGCCACCCCGTGCAATCTCACCATGCAGACACACATCACTACCTCAAACAGTGCGTACAAACATCTAAACACGGCACAGCTGAGCCATGTGATGGGCAGACAGCACAACATCATGCATGTTGGGGCGTACAAACACTAACACCAATGGACCAGGCCTGCAGCACACCACCCACAATGCCATTGAAATTCCCAGGATTGGAAAAACATCAGTAAGTACATGTATGTAATATCCGTGACTGCCACACCCAGCACAGGGGCCACTTACAACCCACTGCATCACAGTAACCACATCACGTACACCAGCGCAGGTACAGGCATGGTACACATGCAGCCACTCACAGACAAAATCAACCTTCACAGAATACTCACCCCTAGCTTGCTGTTGATGCTCCTTCAAACGTGTGTCCAGCTCAGGCTGTGTCACAGCCAAGATGCGGCACATCAGTGGTGTCAAGCTGCGTCGTGACAACCTGCCACTGCGAGGGAGTATCCCCAGTGTCATCTCGGCAACGTTCTTTGCCAGTCGTGATATGTCGTCCCACCTCTTGTGGCAGTGGGTGCGCCGGCGGTTCGACACTCCCAGAGCCCGCACCTTGCTTGCAATGGACCTCCACACGGCCTTACGCTGGTGTACCTTGAGCTGCAGGTGTGGGAGACAAGAGGGGGAAAACATCAGTGACACACTCTCATGGTAAAACCTCTCTCTCTGAACAGTGGCATGACACGGACTCATCTCCACACGGCAGATATGGGTCATTGATGTACACTCATGCGAACCACACACGTATCACACTCTGTACAGTCAGTGATGTGTCCTTGTCACATTGGGCGTGGACAGTCCATGCCAGGTAGAATCACACAGAGATGGACAACGAGGACCCACACAAACAGTCACATGAACAATAACTGTCCAGAAACATGCATCACCAGATAGCTGTCACACCATATGGATGTGTACACAACACATGTCCATCCACCCTTCATGTCCATGCATTGAATGTGTGGGTTGCATACACCCCCTTAACAACTAGGAAACAGCATGTCAGCCAGTGCATTACACAACCCCACACTCTCAGGCACATACACCATCTGATCGACTACATGTGTGCCCCCTTGCACTCACACCCCCACTGTTGGAGACTTACCACAACATTTGGGCCACCATATAGCCGTGGGTACTGTGTCAGCACCTCGTCCACCAGGACATCCAGCTCCTCGCTTGTAAATGGACTGGCACGGATCTTCTCCGTCCTAGCCATCACTGTGGACATGAGACGTCAGCGGCGGCAGTGGGCGGTGAGGGGTCCCAGGCAGCAGTCCCTGGAGGCAGCAGCAGGTGAGGGGTCCCAGGCAGCAGTCCCTGGAGGCAGCAGCAGGTGAGGGGTCTCAGGCAGCAGTCCCTGGAGGCAGCAGCAGGTGAGGGGTCTCAGGCAGCAGTCCCTGGAGGCAGCAGCAGGTGAGGGGTCTCAGGCAGCAGTCCCTGGAGGCAGCAGCAGGTGAGGGGTCTCAGGCAGCAGTCCCTGGAGGCAGCAGCAGGTGAGGGGTCTCAGGCAGCAGTCCCTGGAGGCAGCAGCAGGTGAGGGGTCTCAGGCAGCAGTCCCTGGAGGCAGCAGCAGGTGAGGGGTCCCAGGCAGCAGGCTCTGTGAGCAGTGGAAATGTGGTGCTCCCTTCCACACATATATAGGGCCCTGGACTCGTTTCAGTGGTCATAGTCTTCTGCCATTGGTGTTCCAGGTCAGCCTTCTTCAAAAGCATCCAATGACCGCCTCCGCTGGGGCGGAGCACGCCTACCGCGATTTTTGAATCTGCATCATGCCACCGCGATAGCGGTCCCCATTGGCTGCAAGGCCATGGTTCATGGCGGTGACACACCGCGGGGTCCTGGCCGGCGCTACCGCGGTGGTGCATCTTACAAATGCATCCTATCTCCGCATCCGCTGGGGGTGGAGCACGCCTACCGCGATTTTTGAATCTGCATCATGCCATCGCGATAGCGGTCCCCATTGGCTGCAAGGGCATGGTTCATGGCGGTGACACACCGTGGGGTCCTGGCCGGCGCTACTGCGGTGGTGCATCTTACAAATGCATCCTATCTCCGCATCCGCTGGGGGCGGAGCACGCCTACCGCGATTTTTGAATCTGCATCATGCCACCGCGATAGCGGTCCCCATTGGCTGCAAGGGCATGGTTCATGGCGGTGACACACCGCGGGGTCCTGGCCGGCGCTACCGCGGTGGTGCATCTTACAAATGCATCCTATCTCCGCATCCGCTGGGGGCGGAGCACGCCTACCGCGATTTTTGAATCTGCATCATGCCACCGCGATAGCGGTCCCCATTGGCTGCAAGGGCATGGTTCATGGCGGTGACACACCGCGGGGTCCTGGCCGGCGCTACCGCGGTGGTGCATCTTACAAATGCATCCTATCTCCGCATCCGATGGGGGCGGAGCACGCCTACCGCGATTTTTGAATCTGCATCATGCCACCGCGATAGCGGTCCCCATTGGCTGCAAGGGCATGGTTCATGGCGGTGACACACCGTGGGGTCCTGGCCGGCGCTACCGCTGTTTGATTGCCATAGAGTGACATGGGTGACCGGGATGTGGCTGGTGGAGCATGACAAACGCCATCTGCAGCTATGTGGAGGGCCATCACTAACACCAATGTGTCATGTGCAGCACATGACACACTCGCGTCAGTGGTGGGCATCGACACAAGTACAAATGGTGGTTGGCATGCTCCGCCACCCAATTCACGGACAGTATGTGAGTCCGCTATGGGGAATATGCAGCACCACATCGTACACTCTGTGCGTCATTGTGTTTATGGGGCACGTTTAAGGCACCTACGGACAGTTCTTGTTGTGTGTGGATCAATGGTCATTACTGTGCTACACACAGTGGATACTTACAGTGGCACATGGCACTGGATAACATTGATATGGGCTCCTGTCACAAATGTCAGCCACTGTGTAACGTCTCACACCAAATGGAACACTGTACTCCATTATGTCGATCAATATTTACACACAATGTCGTATCTGCCACCCATGCTGACCACTATCTCACACCTGAGCCCATGTGTTACACTGAAAACCCAGATGAACTCATTCATTCAGCATGACTGTCATCATTGGAAACAGATGTCACCCTGTTGTGTTATTGCTAAGACCAATTACATGCCGCATGTTATGTCTTTGTACACACTGGCAACTCCTGCAGTGTATGTCCACATGTACAGGGGGGCTCGACCTGCTAAAGGATGACGAGTACTTCAGCACCACACCCGGCATCCGTTGCATTATTATTGTTTGTCACTTGGGTAGACGGCCAGAGCAGATGTCTTTGCTACATGTCTGCCACCTGTAACCACAGGGACCTATGTGGTAGTGTCAGGTCTGTGCTCATGTTGTTTGGACTGTTGTATGTGAATCAGTGACATGTACATTTCAACAATGGTGCTTAGCTACACTATGGTTTTTGAGTGTTGTGCTGTGTTCCGGTGCTACTCATCTGCCACCAGTGCATGTCCATTGTTCACATCAGGAATGTTGCGTTGGCAGATGGACTGCATGCACGGTTGTGGATTGTGCTAACTGTATGGAATATAGTATGCAACATTTGTCCACAGGCTATGGGTGTCCAGTTTTGCCCGTGCAATGTGTGTGCACTGATTAGCGGGAATTGTCTGCAATGTTGGATGGTCAGCACAAGTGGCACACGTGTGCAGTGTGTTGCCACCAACACTAGTGTATGTGCATGCTATGGGGTGCTAGCCATCCTTGCTCACCATCTATTCCAGCACTGTGTGGGTGGATCACATCTGCTGGTGTATCAGGATGGTGTGGGCACCCAAGACAGGTGAGATGTACCTTGACTGTTGTGCCTGTGACACTCTTCCAACTCCGACATTTGGTCAATGTGAGGTACCAGTGTCCCACTACTCATGCACAGCCAGCATGTTTGTTAGATGTGTGATATTGATTGTATGCTGTGTTGGGCCTGACAGCCTGTGTGGAATGAGGGTCAGGATGCATGTCCCTTGGGACATGTGGTGTAAAATTACATCCACTGTTGTCAGGTGTCTGAGCCAGTTGTCCATATGTAATGCATACAGTCTGTTCATGCGTAGACTTGTTGGCATACTGGCTTGGCATTGTCCATGTAGTGTTGTATGTTTGTGTTGTGGCACTGTTGTGTCTTGAAACAGCTGGATGTGTATCACCATGGTATGTGTTGTGGTGCACATGTGTCCTTGGGCAGTCCCTCCTTGATGCTGCATGTAAATGTCCAAAATGGGGGAAGATTAAGGGTGCATACAGGCCCTGCTGATCACGTCCCTCATCTATTGTTAATGTGTGCCACATTGGCTATCTGTGTGCTTGTAGAGAGTATTGGGCAGTGGGGTAATGGTGGCCTGTTACAGTGGTACACATACTCTGCACAGGCGTGACATCATCTGTCACTGTCCGACTTTGTATTCAAGTCAGCAGCAGATATGGCATGTGTACTGATGACATTGGCACATGTATGGGTTTGGGATGTGAATGTCATTGAATTTGAGTGTGTTCGAAGTGGCACTGAGTACAAAGACAATCCCAATGATCTATCCACATTGTGTTGTTGATGTGTCCCCTGCAATTATTGGCCAAGGAGGTGTGGCAGGTACAGCAGCAACGTGGAAGCCAGCATTGTCTCTGCTTCACACATGTCCTGTGTCATGTACACCCAAGGCTGAGTCCACCTCAGCTCGATATGTGACTCTTGGCATTCACATAGACAGTGTTCGTATTGTGTCTACTGACTGTGCACATCCATGACAGTTGTACAATTAATCTGTCTCATGTTGGGACAACACTGAATTGCACTGTGTGCTTTCAGGGATGACAGTCAATGTTAGCGCCGTGACAGGACAGACTTTATGAATTTGTGCACATCCTAATTTATGTTGCTATGACGTGTCCCCTTTCATCTCACCTAGGAGGCGACCTAATGTGTTTCGTACCTTCACCCTGCTGGCTAACATGGAGGATACCGACATCATAAGGCGATTCCGTCTGGATCGGACAAACCTCCTGGAACTTTGTGCACTATTGGAGCCACACCTGCTTCCACGCAGGACATACCCAACAGCACTCACGCCAACGGCAAAGGTGATGGCCTTCCTACATTTCGTGGCTACGGGATCCTTCCAGCAAACTGTGGGCATTGCAGGGGGGATGTCCCAACCAACATTCAGCATGGTGCTACGTGATGTCCTGTTGGCTATGATGCAACACAGGGACCAATTCATACATTTCCCCAGGCGGCATGAGTTGGCGGATGTGAAGGGCGAATTTTATGCACTTGGACACGTTCCTTATGTAGTTGGTGCAATAGATGGCACACATGTTTCCCTGATTCCACCCCAAGCACTGGAGCATATTTACCGAAATAGGAAACATTATCATTCCATCAATGTGCAGGTGGTGTGCCAGGCAGATATGGTCATCTCACACGTCTGTGCAAAGTTTCCAGGTTCAGCCCACGATTCACACATAATGCGCAACAGCATTTTACCACAGCTGATGGCCAATCTGGCGCCGGAGCAGGCATGGATTGTGGGTGAGTACAAAGGGTCGAGTCGTGTGCTGTTTGTGTGCCATGCTGTCCTCGGACACATGTCAGACACTCAATCTGTATGTGTCTTTCACACTTAGGTGACTCTGCATATCCCAACGGACCTTGGTTGCTGAGTCCACTTCGCAATCCCAGGACACCAGCTGAAGTGCGCTACAACAATGCCCATGGGAGGACACGTCGGGTCATTGAGCGAACATTTGGACTCCTGAAATCGCGTTTTCGATGCCTCGACAAGACCGGAGGGGCTCTGCAGTACTCACCCGTCAAGGTGTGTCAGATAGTGGTAGCATGCTGCATGCTACACAACCTGGCCGTGCGGAAGGGGATCCCCTTAATCCAGGATGATGATGACCAGCCACAGCCCCCACCTGCAAACACCCAAACGTCAAGTGACGAGGATAGTGGAGAGGAGGAAGGTGTTGGACAGCGTCAGCAGCTCATCAACAACTACTTCACTTGATGGTCAGTGGCAATGTCAATACTGGCTGTTGTCTGATGATGTGCTTGGTGAATATGTGTATGTGAGTTTTGTGACTACAGCATGTTGCTGAGTCAGTGCTGGCTGCAGGTGTGTATGGCAAGGGATCTTTTGACACAGCTACTTGATGTCTATGTTGGTACAGTTGCTCCTTGTGACATGTGCAGATTGTCGTACCTTGATGTGCTGTGTTGTGTGATGGTTGTTAGTCCACCACCTGAGTAGCAACTGATGTTCTGTTGTGTTTTCCTAGGTCCCTTCAGCCTCTACTTGCCTGCGGAGTATCCCTGCTCCTGTGACATTGTAATCATGGGTGTGAGTTAACATACTGTGATGAACATGGAACAGTGACAACTAAATTGGTGCGTTATTAGTGTTTATTTACAGGATACATGTGATGTAGATGTGGATATTGACAGATTTGTGAATGGTGAATAACAGATTTGTCAGTGATGGTAGATGAGACAATAGAGTATACACTAGATCAGTATGGCAACACAGTCCAACAGTCATTTGCCATTCCCATGCCATTGTGTGTGGGGACAGTCTGCAGGGTACACAGCAGGGTGAAGAGGCGTGCCATCATGGCTGGCTACTTGACTGGCTTTTGCCAGGTGCTTTGCCACGGGATGCTCCCAATGATTTTTTCGGGCGGCCCCTTGCTCTTTTGGCCGGGGGGGACACAGGTGCATGGCCAGTGGTGTCTGATGAGTCCCCATGCTCGCTGGACGCAGGGGAGGGTGGGGGTCTGTCATCCTGCGGCACAACGGAGGGAGCTGTCGGTGTTGGCGGTGCCGCATGCCTGTCCCTGAGGACCTCCACTAGCTGGCCCAGGAGGTCCATGATTTGGCCCATGCAGGCCACGAGTTGGCCCATGCGGTTGTCAATTGAGCGCAGCATCTGTTGTTGCTCACGGGCATCCTGCTGAGCCTGCCTCAACTGTCCCTGGGCGTGTTCATAGGCCCCCACAACTCTGTGAATGTGTGCCAGTGATTCTGTGGCAGGGTCTTCTTCCCTTTGGGTCAGCCTTGTCCTCACACCTGGCCTGCTGTCACGGCCCTGTTGCCTCCCTCCTGTGGGCACCGGCCTACTATCCCGTGCCTCCGCAGTTGTTGTGATCTGGTTGGCCTGTGGAGCAGGGCGAGTGTTGCAGGCAGCAGTGGTAGTGGTAGTGGTGGTGGAGGTGGTGGTGGTGGTGGTGGCACAGGTCGTTGCAGCAGGGCTCTGCGTTGATGTTGTTGCTGAGGGTGGTGGGGCTGTGGGGTCCTGGGACACATTCCGCCCTGCCACACCAGATGGTCCGGGTTGGTCCTCCTCCTCCTCATTATCCAGGGAGTCTGCATCCGAGGGGAGATGTTCGGGAGCTGGTGACTGGCTGTGCTGGTTGATGTTGTCATCCTCTGCAGTCAGTTGTTGGTCACCTGTGGGACAGGATGTAGATGGTAATTGCCTTACACACCTCAGGGTTGCTGTGTTTGATGTCTCTTATTTACATGTTATGCTACACACAGTTGCCTTTTTCACACATTGTATGTCTGCACAGTGATGTGCCTCATGCCATGAAGTGGAGTTACATTCATCATTTCACAATGGTGTGACCTGTGATTGGTTAGCATGCCACACGTCTAGTATTGGTGATTTCAATGTGAGGTTGTCATCTAACAACTGGCATGACTACAAGTTGATGTTCAGCATCTTTGCTGATCACTCTGCCTGGCAGACATTACCTGTGTGCATGGACTAGCCATTGTCATCACATGCATACCGTTGACATGTCCTGTGCTTGTATTTCTTTATACAGCAGACCATGCTAGTTTGGTTTTCCCATGGTCCTTCATGATCAGCACCCATGGACGCTACAGAGGGAAGTCTGGGTGATGCATGTCAGAGGCCCGTTTTCTTGGACATATTTGTTGAGAGTCACAGTTCTGTTTCTGTCACAGTTACGTACGCTGAGCTGTCTGCATCCTGTCAATGGCTGTGCTTTACTTTTCTATTTTTGGGTGAAGTAGAGCCTCATGTTGTCATGTCTCCCAATGCTTTTGTTGAGTGATGGTGGTGTGCATGCACTGTCTGATTACCTGTGCAGTGTCACTTTGGTTTTTACTTACAGACACATGCTTCTGGGTGGGGTGCCCCAACCTACTGAGGGGTGGGAGAGGGGGCCTGTTGTGTGTTGTAGTGCTGCCTCCAGATACACATTCCCCATCCCTGTGAAGATGGCTACCTACCTGTTAGGTGGTGGGGGAGCGTTCAATGGCTGACACATGCTTCTGGGTGGGGTGCTCCATCCTGCTGAGGGGTGGGAGAGGGGGGCCTGTTGTGTGTTGTAGTGATGCCTCCAGATACACATTCCCCATCCCTGTGAAGATGGCTACCTACCTGTTAGGTGGTGGGGGAGCGTTCAATGGCTGACCCATGCTTCTGGGTGGGGTGCTCCAGCCTGCTGAGGGGTGGGAGAGGGGGGCCTGTTGGGAGTTGTAGTGCTGCCTCCAGATATACATTCCCCAAACCTGTGAAGATGGCTACCTACCTGTTAGGTGGTGGGGGAGCGTTCAATGGCTGACACATGCTTCTGGGTGGGGTGACCATCCTGCTGAGGGGTGGGAGAGGGGGCCTGTTGTGTGTTGTAGTGCTGCCTCCAGATACACATTCCCCATCCCTGTGAAGATGGCTACCTACCTGTTAGGTGGTGGGGGAGCGTTCAATGGCTGACACATGCTTCTGGGTGGGGTGCTCCATCCTGCTGAGGGGTGGGAGAGGGGGGCCTGTTGGGAGTTGTAGTGATGCCTCCAGATATACATTCCCCAAACCTGTGAAGATGGCTACCTACCTGTTAGGTGGTGGGGGAGCGTTCAATGGCTGACAAATGCTTCTGGGTGGGGTGCTCCATCCTGCTGAGGGGGTGGGAGAGGGGGGCCTGTTGGGAGTTGTAGTGCTGCCTCCAGATACACATTCCCCAACCCTGTGAAGATGGCTACCTACCTGTTAGGTGGTGGGGGAGCGTTCAATGGCTGACACATGCTTCTGGGTGGGGTGCCCCAACCTGCTGAGGGGTGGGAGAGGGGGGCCTGTTGGGAGTTGTAGTGCTGCCTCCAGATACACATTCCCCAACCCTGTGAAGATGGCTACCTACCTGTTAGGTGGTGGGGGAGCGTTCAATGGCTGACCCATGCTTCTGGGTGGGGTGCTCCAGCCTGCTGAGGGGTGGGAGAGGGGGGCCTGTTGGGAGTTGTAGTGCTGCCTCCAGATATACATTCCCCAAACCTGTGAAGTGGCTACCTACCTGTTAGGTGGTGGGGGAGCGTTCAATCGCTGACACATGCTTCTGGGTGGGGTGACCATCCTGCTGAGGGGTGGGAGAGGGGGGCCTGTTGTGTGTTGTAGTGCTGCCTCCAGATACACATTCCCCATCCCTGTGAAGATGGCTACCTACCTGTTAGGTGGTGGGGGAGCGTTCAATGGCTGACACATGCTTCTGGGTGGGGTGCTCCATCCTGCTGAGGGGTGGGAGAGGGGGGCCTGTTGGGAGTTGTAGTGATGCCTCCAGATATACATTCCCCAAACCTGTGAAGATGGCTACCTACCTATTAGGTGGTGGGGGAGCGTTCAATGGCTGACAAATGCTTCTGGGTGGGGTGCTCCATCCTGCTGAGGGGTGGGAGAGGGGGGCCTGTTGGGAGTTGTAGTGCTGCCGCCAGATACACATTCCCCAACCCTGTGAAGATGGCTACCTACCTGTTAGGTGGTGGGGGAGCGTTCAATGGCTGACACATGCTTCTGGGTGGGGTGCCCCAACCTGCTGAGGGGTGGGAGAGGGGGCCTGTTGGGAGTTGTAGTGCTGCCTCCAGATACACATTCCCCAACCCTGTGAAGATGGCTACCTACCTGTTAGGTGGTGGGGGAGCGTTCAATGGCTGGCACATGCTTCTGGGTGGGGTGCCCCAACCTGCTGAGGGGTGGGAGAGGGGGGCCTGTTGGGAGTTGTAGTGCTGCCTCCAGATACACATTCCCCATCCCTGTGAAGATGGCTACCTACCTGTTAGGTGGTGGGGGAGCGTTCAATGGCTGACACATGCTTCTGGGTGGGGTGCTCCATCCTGCTGAGGGGTGGGAGAGGGGGGCCTGTTGTGTGTTGTAGTGCTGCCTCCAGATACACATTCCCCATCCCTGTGAAGATGGCTACCTACCTGTTAGGTGGTGGGGGAGCGTTCAATGGCTGACACATGCTTCTGGGTGGGGTGCTCCATCCTGCTGAGGGGTGGGAGAGGGGGCCTGTTGGGAGTTGTAGTGCTGCCTCCAGATATACATTCCCCAAACCTGTGAAGATGGCTACCTACCTGTTAGGTGGTGGGGGAGCGTTCAATGGCTGACACATGCTTCTGGGTGGGGTGCTCCATCCTGCTGAGGGGTGGGAGAGGGGGGCCTGTTGGGAGTTGTAGTGCTGCCTCCAGATATACATTCCCCAAACCTATGAAGATGGCTACCTACCTGTTAGGTGGTGGGGGAGCGTTCAATGGCTGACACATGCTTCTGGGTGGGGTGCTCCATCCTGCTGAGGGGTGGGAGAGGGGGGCCTGTTGGGAGTTGTAGTGCTGCCTCCAGATACACATTCCCCAACCCTGTGAAGATGGCTACCTACCTGTTAGGTGGTGGGGGAGCGTTCAATGGCTGACACATGCTTCTGGGTGGGGTGCCCCAACCTGCTGAGGGGTGGGAGAGGGGGGCCTGTTGGGAGTTGTAGTGCTGCCTCCAGATACACATTCCCCAACCCTGTGAAGATGGCTACCTACCTGTTAGGTGTTGGGGGAGCGTTCAATGTCTGACACATGCTTCTGGGTGGGGTGCCCCAACCTGCTGAGGGGTGGGAGAGGGGGGCCTGTTGGGAGTTGTAGTGCTGCCTCCAGATACACATTCCCCAACCCTGTGAAGATGGCTACCTACCTGTTAGGTGGTGGGGGAGCGTTCAATGGCTGACACATGCTTCTGGGTGGGGTGCTCCATCCTGCTGAGGGGTGGGAGAGGGGGGCCTGTTGGGAGTTGTAGTGCTGCCTCCAGATACACATTCCCCAACCCTGTGAAGATGGCTACCTACCTGTTAGGTGGTGGGGGAGCGTTCAATGGCTGACACATGCTTCTGGGTGGGGTGCTCCATCCTGCTGAGGGGTGGGAGAGGGGGCCTGTTGGGAGTTGTAGTGCTGCCTCCAGATACACATTCCCCAACCCTGTGAAGATGGCTACCTACCTGTTAGGTGGTGGGGGAGCGTTCAATGGCTGACACATGCTTCTGGGTGGGGTGCTCCATCCTGCTGAGGGGTGGGAGAGGGGGCCTGTTGGGAGTTGTAGTGCTGCCTCCAGATACACACTCCCCAACCCTGTGAAGATGGCTACCTACCTGTTAGGTGGTGGGGGAGCGTTCAATGGCTGACACATGCTTCTGGGTGTGGTGCTCCATCCTGCTGAGGGGTGGGAGATGGGGGCCTGGTGTGTGTTGTAGTGCTTTTTGTCTGTACACATGCATCCCAGTTGGTTTTGTTTAGCTTTGTGCTTTTTCAGGTTGAGTGGTGCTTACATCTGTGTGACCTGTTTTGGGTATTGTGGGTCAGACGAATGTCCTTTGGCCTAGGGGTTGTAGGTTTGAATTTGTGCAAGACGGTACATGGCAATGTGATGTTATACATTGGGTTGTACTTACCAGCTTCCAGTCCCCCGCGGATTCCTTCAAGACTCTCTGGATGTAGGATTCCAAGGACCTTCTCCTCCCACGGACTGTATGGTTTGGGTGGGATGGGAGTGCCTCCACCAGTCCCGTCAGCCAGCTGACGGTTCTTGGCCCTCTTCCTCTTCACCACGGTCTTCAGGTCATGCCACCGCTTCTGTATTTCCTGCTTGTTGCGGGGGTGGTCCCTACTGCATTGACCTTATTGACTATCCTCACCCACATTTGGGTTCTTGTGGCTAATGGGGTGTGTTGGACCATGTTGCCATAGAGTTGTGGTTCAACTCTTATTATCTCATCTACCATGACTGCAAGCTCTGCATCAGTGAATTTTGGCATTTTGTGTGGTGCCATGGTGTGTGCTGTGCAGATGTTCTGTGGTGCAGTTGTGTGGGTGTTGTGGGTGTTGTGGGTGGGGTAGGTGGTGTGTGTGTTGTGGTGGTGCTGTGTGCAGGTTTGCCTCTCCTTTGTTCTCTGGGGTTGGGACCTTCAGTTGTGGAGTGTAGCAAAGGATTGTGGTCAGGGAGGGGCTGGTATTATGCTCGGCTATGGGGGTGTGGCAAGCTGGTATGTTGCTGTCAGGTGTGTTGTGTGTGTTGTCCTGTGATTGGTTATTTTGAATTTCTGGGGCTGTTGTCATTGGGCACTTTTGGTTTGTGTTGGGACAGGTCTACTTCAGTGTGTGCATTGTTTTTTTTTGTTTTTTTTTTTTCAACGTCCGCCATTTTTTTGCGGTTCCTCCGCAGCGGTTCCTCGGCAGCGGTGGCTATGCTGCGGCCCTTCCGCCGCCTATCGGATTCGTCACTGTTCGCGCACGATGCGGTCGGATTCATATGTGGGTACCATGGTGGTAGCGGGGATGTCATAATGTCACGGGCGGTTACTCCGTGTGCATGGCGGCGGTTCTTGGCTTTTCCGCTGGGTATCCGGCCGTTGCGGTCGGATTTTGAGCTGGTCCGGCGTGTGCGGGCGGTTTTTCGTTGTCTCCCGCCGCCGCGGACGGATTATTGTGGCGGTTCATCGTAATGTGTGCGGCGTTTTTCCCGGTGGCCATGCGGGCAGTTTTTTGCCGCTACCATGGCGGTCGGTATGTTTTTCCGACCGCCATCGTAATCGACCCCTTAGTTACCAAGTGCAAGACATACTTCTAAATTCTAAAAAACTTCCTTCCCGTCGCTGTCCTCTTGGCATAAAAATTTTCTTTAACATATACATTCTGTAACTTCGCAATCCAGGACTGCAATTTTGGTTGTTCAACCGATTTCCAATGAGTGGGTATTTCTAACCATGCCACTATCATTGCAACAAACCACCAACTATGTGCCGGACCTGGACAAATTCCCAAGTGTTTAGAGCAACCAAGAAGAATAGAGTTTAGATCTGGAGCATATTCAGCCCCAAGCGAAATTCACATGCACCTTAAAACTCCTCCCCAAAATATTCTTAGCCTATCGTATTCCCAGATCATATGAATCCAGCTACCGGGATCCATGCATCTTGGACATTGATTGTGAATGTCTGCGTTCCATTTATGCAATCGTGAAGGAGTATAATATACCATCAATTGAGCATTTAGTTGCATTCTTCGAAAGCTGTGGACTCTCAATGTTTTGGACCCGAGTTTAATTTCTCTTGCCCATTTGCTTTGAATGGTTCGAAGCTGATCTGTAAAGTTACTCCGTTCATACTGAAACTGGCTCTGCTTTCTTTGCTCCCAAGAGGAGTAAAATAACAAATGTACTATTTCCCTTCTTAAGTCAATTTGCAATGGTTGAAATTTCTACAGAGCAGAAACCATTTGTAAATAAATCAATTTATTTTGGGGCCATACTGGTGGGAGTCTAATTTGCACCACCTCCCAAGGACGTAGAACGTCATTAATCAACAAATCTCCATTATTCCCTAGATTGTACTTCTCACCTCTATTTACTTCTTTTTCCAGTGCATTGGGGCAACAGACTTTAGTTTTGACAGGGTTTTCTGCATCAATATTATGAATCTTCAGCCATTGAAATAATTGTTTCTGTTTCTGCTCAAATAACTTGAGAGTACGATAATTCAACAATTTTGGGTTCTTATCTTTGGGAAGGATAGGATTTGGACAAGGAAAAATTCCACTGCACCTAGCGGCTAGAAAGAAATTATTCGATGTCTTACATGTATTATATTTATAATACCTATCGTTGGTTATTATCTAGGCTACTTAATAGTAAACTCTCCATTTCTGAAGAGACAATATTCCTTCCTGGGCTGACAATTTCAGTTTCTTAAAACTAATTCTAGGATTGCACTTATTTCAAATGAGAGTGCTAGTGCATTCAACCTTTAAAAGAATACATCATGTAATACGCGTGGGATTGATGAAAAGATTTAAAAGATGCAAGATCTGTATTTTTAGCATTGGTGCTTTCTCACTAATAGAAATTGGCATCTTGTTTCACCTGTCCTTCATACTTTTAATCTTGGTGATTGAGGGGGAATAGTTTGAATTATATATGAACTAATTTATCAGATACCCTGATTCCCAAATATCTGACCGACTTCTGATGGAATATAGTCTGCAAATATTGAGGCAATTAATTAACACTAGTGTTAGTATCTCAGTCTTAGAAATAGTCACCCAATGCCCATGTAGCGTTGAGAACCCTGTGAGTGTTTCAAACGAATTATCAAAAACCATCCTCTTGGGTGGCAAAATTGCACCAAATCATTCACATAAAGTTTGAGTTTTGGTGCCCCTGGGGTCCCTGCCTTCATTCTCCACTTCCCTTAGATGACAGGCCAATGGCATCCTCATCACCAGTGTGAAATTCAAGGTAAGGAGGTAGACTGAGATGATTGTAAACAAATGATGATTTATTCTTCAGTTCAATCCAATGTCAACAGTTACAGGAATTTCAGTTGATAAGAAGATAGTAATAGTATTAGCCCCACCGGGAGCAGCATCCCTGCTGCTCAGCCCACATACAGCAACTGACAATCCCACTCAAACATACACACAGGGAACATTCTGTGACATCACTTACACAGGCTGAGCAGCAGATTACAGAACACTGAGAAAAGACTAGAATCCCATCCTCGTCGCCAGTGTGAAATTCAAGGTAAGGAGGTAGACTGAGATGATTGTAAACAAATGATGATTTATTCTTCAGTTCAATCCAATGTCAACAGTTACAGGAATTTCAGATGATAAGAAGATAGTAATAGTATTAGCCCCACCGGGAGCAGCATCCCTGCTGCTCAGCCCACATACAGCAACTGACAATCCCACTCAAACATACACACAGGTAACATTCTGTGACATCACTTACACAGGCTGAGCAGCAGATTACAGAACACTGAGAAAAGACTAGAATCCCATCCTCGTCGCCAGTGTGAAATTCAAGGTAAGGAGGTAGACTGAGATGATTGTAAACAAATGATGATTTATTCTTCAGTTCCACCCAATGTCAACAGTTACAGGAATTTCAGATGATAAGAAGATAGTAATAGTATTAGCCCCACCGGGAGCAGCATCCCTGCTGCTCAGCCCACATACAGCAACTGACAATCCCACTCAAACATACACACAGGTAACATTCTGTGACATCACTTACACAGGCTGAGCAGCAGATTACAGAACACTGAGAAAAGACTAGAATCCCATCCTCGTCGCCAGTGTAAAATTCAAGGTAAGGAGGTAGACTGAGATGATTGTAAACAAATGATGATTTATTCTTCAGTTCAATCCAATGTCAACAGTTACAGGAATTTCAGATGATAAGAAGATAGTAATAGTATTAGCCCCACCGGGAGCAGCATCCCTGCTGCTCAGCCCACATACAGCAACTGACAATCCCACTCAAACATACACACAGGTAACATTCTGTGACATCACTTACACAGGCTGAGCAGCAGATTACAGAACACTGAGAAAAGACTAGAATCCCATCCTCGTCGCCAGTGTGAAATTCAAGGTAAGGAGGTAGACTGAGATGATTGTAAACAAATGATGATTTATTCTTCAGTTCAATCCAATGTCAACAGTTACAGGAATTTCAGATGATAAGAAGATAGTAATAGTATTAGCCCCACCGGGAGCAGCATCCCTGCTGCTCAGCCCACATACAGCAACTGACAATCCCACTCAAACATACACACAGGGAACATTCTGTGACATCACTTACACAGGTTGAGCAGCAGAGTACAGAACACTGAGAAAGGACTAGACAAATGAAAGCAGGATACCACACACCCCCTTTCCAAATGTCATTAAAGATACCTAACAGGAAGGTTCATAGTTCTGGGAGTAGCATCTGATAGCATTTCGATGGGAACCCATTTTCATCCACAGCCTTACATCTAAGCTTTAACCACTCCCTCAATTTCCTGTAATGTTGGGGGATGAACAAGATTCTGTGCAGCCTCATTCATCAACTTCAGCGGCCTAATTTTTGTGAGATAATTTATTATATAATTATTTCCCAAATACAGGTCTTCTTTATACCATTTAGAAAATGCCGGGGAAACATTTTCTCTATTTGACATGGCTCATACAGCAGAGTACCCTTGGATAGGTCCCGAATTTTAAGAACTGCATTTTTGAATTGTTGTGTTCTAGACCTTGAGGCCACAGCCGCCTACTTATCTCCTTCTCTTAATATAACCTTTGCCCAAATGTTCTAAGAACTTTTTTCTTAATCATAAATTGTTGTAGCCCCTGTTTAGCTGTCTCCATAGCAATATAATGCTGCTGGTTATCTACCTGAGAAAGCTTTAATTCTGCCTGCACAAAGACCTCAGTCAAATCCCTGCATTTAATACTTCCAAGTTTATAAAAATTAGCTTGAAAAGCAACTATTTCTCCATGTAGAGTTGATTTAAATGTTTCTTAGATATTCACTATGGAAGAGGAATTTTTATTCTCTTCAAAGAACGCTTTGTTCTGGCCTTCATCTGATCGTCAAAATACTCTTCCACCAACTGAGCTCTATTTAAAGACCAGCTATGGAGCTGAACTGGCTGCATGATCGGATAAAGAATTAAAGATAACTAAAGAGGAGATATGCATAATGTCATTAGCAAAAAGGAGAAAATCTATTCTAGAGGCCTACACAATGAGTTGGTGACACGCCAAAGGACTATCAAATTATGCTCCTCTTTAAGCTTCTAAAGTATATAACAAGGTGATGGATGGAATGTTTAATTAGTCTCAGTCATTGGTAATTACTCAAGGCCCCATCCAAACCCATCTTTATTTTGCACACAGTGCCACCTCAGTTTGGACCCAGCTATATGTAATCAGTATTGACTCTGCCCTAATGCCAATGTGAACAGTCTAGCCCGAACAGCTAAGCCAGGTCCTTCCTGAACCAGAACACATGCATACCCTCTGCAGGGGGCCAGAGCTATGAGATATGTCATTCTCATTAACAGCCTTATCAGCCCCCAGGTCTCTATCAACTCCCTCCTGTATTACCTGCGTCCCCTTGTTGATTTTACTTTCCAAAATGCTGCTCTTAGGGACATTTTTTCCAGTACTCTTGATGTCTTTGCCCAGCAGAGGATTGATTGCCAGCTTACTTGATAACGTGGCCCACTTCGTTCATCATCCCCCCACTCTTTGGCAGTTGCAAACATTGGGCCTGATTCACAAAGGTAAACTGAGACAAAATTCTAACTTTAAGACTTTCGGTATTCACAAAGAGCATTTACGAGTCGTTTAGATAGACTTTTGTCTCAGTTAAGCTAGGTTTTGGTCTTAAGTTTAACTGAGCCCAGGACTTTTGGTCTCAGTTAAAATTAAGACCAAAACTTAAGATTAACTGAGACAAAAGTCTAACTTTACGACTTGTAAATGATCTTTGTGAATTCTGAAAGTCGTCTCAGTTTACCTTTGTGAATCAGGCCCATTGTGTCTACCGCAAACCGAAAAGGTTCAACGCTGGGGAAGATACTTCCTTCCTTATGTATTTTGGTCCCATTTGACAGCCCTTTGATTTCAGAGTGACTTTTTCTCTCTCTCCTTATCTTTGAAGCTGAAGAGTGTGTTTTGCGTTTGATTGAGCAATGGAAGGAGGCTGGGGAGGTTTGGGAAAATGTGCAGGCACATCACCTGACGTGCATAATCGGGTTGAGGCCACACCCCCACTCTGGAAGCATGACTGCAGTCCTGCAGTGCAGAATGTGGCACGCTAATACCACTTGCTATGTGAGATGTTCTCAAGTGAGTGCGCCATTCGAGGAGCAGTTCAGGCAGCTGGGTGAGGACTTCAAGGGCGCTACAGAGGCACTGTGAAAGGCTACACCCAATTGGTACATTTAATTTCCTTGTAAGTCCCTAGTAAAGTGGCACTACATGTACCCACGGCCTGTAAATGTAATGCTACTAGTGGGCCTGCAGCACTGATTGTCCCACCCACCAAAGTAGCCTTTTAAACATGTTTCAGGCTTGCCAGTGCAGCCTGTGTGCTCAGTTTAAACTTCTGTTTGGAACTGGCAAAATAATCCTTTGTCAAGCTTAAATCTTTCGTTTTAATACATATAAGTCACCACTAAGGTAGGCCCTAAACAGCCCATCAGGGCAGGGTGCATTGTATTTAAAACGTTGGACATGTACTTTTACCTTTTACATGTCCTGGTAGTGAAACACTCTCAAGTTCGTTTTTCACTACTGCAAGGCCTGCCTCTCCCATACAATAACATCAGGTTAAATTATTACAATTGAATAAGTGATAACTTTTGATTGGGAGCATGTAAGAATGTCAAGTTTGATGTCTAAAACATTGTTATTTTAAAACCGCTTTAATGGTAAAGTCGGATTTTAAGTTACAGTTCTGAAAATGCCAATTTTATGAAAGTTGGCATTTTCTTATCCTAACCCTTCTACAGCCTGTTTCCTGAGACATATGAATAAGTGTAGCTGGCTGTTGGTCTCTGTACGCTGCTCCCAGACAGTGAGACAAAGAAGCAAAGGTGTTGGCAGAAAGGCCATCTCTGAATTGATGAGGGTGAGGAGCTGCCACCTACCACACTTGCACATCACAAAGGCTCTGCCTGAGCACCCTCACAAAGGGTTTCATACTAGTCTATTGTGACCCCAGACAATCTTGGACCAGGGCATGGAGGCAGGAAATTTCAAGCACCTCTAGGGGTAGAAATATCCAGAATTTCTTCTACCTCAAAGTGGGCACCAGGTATAAATATTGGACCCTTAGACACAACTCTTCAGTACACCTCTGGTCTGTAGAAGACTGAGAAGGACTGCTGTGCTGCTCTGCTGCAACAAGGACTTCTACTCTGCTGCTCTGCGACTCTGCTGCCCTGCTGCTCTGCTGCACTGCTGCCTGAGTGAAAAGACTGAACATGCACCTTGAACCCAGGACCACGAGAGTGACTCCCAGGGTTACTTGGCTGGCCACCTGATCAGAGCCTAAGGGACAGAAAAGGCTCCAGCCACCTTTAACCCAGCACCTGGACTCTGTTTGCTGTGGGTCCTACCTCTCAAGTGGTGCTACCCCAGGCCTGGACCCTTGGCAGTGGGCTTGAAGGTGCTCTGCCAGCCCAGCTATGGTACGAACCGATGCAGAACGAAGCAAATCCTCACAGCCCAGCTTCAAAACCCCTGCAGAACGACGTATACCTGACGCCAAACCTTGCCTCGTAGCCTGCAGTCTCCTCAGAATCACCGCTGCGCAGCGCATCTTCAACGCAGGCTTTCACATTGCAAGCCCCTTGTTGACGGCATCTTCGGAGATGACGCAGGACTCTGCATCTCAGCCCTGCCATTATTCAGAACAGCCGGTGTGAGACGCATCTTCAGTGCAGGACTTCCCAGCGCAAGTCCCTCATCGATTGCATCCTTGACAACAATGCAGGACCCTGTATCGCAGCCTGCAGCTCCTCAGAACCGCCGCTGCATGACGCATCCTCAATTCAGGATCTCACAGTGCTCCGCAACCAGGATTTAAGATACTGTGTTCAGCAGGTCCAATTTGGTCCCTGTATCTAGCATGCCCTCCATCGCAGTCGGCCTAAACTTGTGACTTTGTTCCGGTCCAGCGTGACCAGATACCCACTGATGACTCTTTGTACTTCTAGGCACTATTTTTACTTTAAACTTTGAAATTGCATATTTTTTATTCTACTGGTTGGATTTTAGTCGTTTTGGTCTCATATAATTTTTTTAATTTTACTCTATTTTTCTAAATTGGTGTGGTGTTAAAAAGTGGATTATTAGTAGTGATAAGTAGGGATCTACCAATAGTAATAAGGCCACAAACACAATAAAAGGTTCAGTCAGGGTCTCAATAAATTATTCCCTTGCTCAACCCTTGGTAGCTCGCAATGAGCAGGCAGGCTTAACTTCTGAGACAGGTGTGTAAAGCACTTTAAAACACTCCATTAAATAAGTAAGGCACAATACACAATAAACCAATTTATACAAATAATTTATATTTTTATGAACAAATAGACACTAAAACGACAAAAATCCAATGTGGGGAATAGGCATTTTTAAAGAATAAACACTTTCTAGTGCTTAAAAACCAATAGCGCCAATTTGGAACATCTGGTCATGCTTGACTGGGACAAAGTCAAAGTTTGAAGTCAACCGCGATGGAGCCCTGGTCGGATACACTAAGCGGGAGGCCTCAGTCAAAATTTTACCTTCACACATAGAAACTTTTCGAGAGGATTTTCTCTTGACTTCAAGAGGGCCTCTCCAGCAGGCCGGATTTGCAGCAGCTTCGTCGGCTTGGTCCAGCACGAGCTCTAGGTAAACTCGTGGACGTCTTGAGCTCAGGAGATTTCAGCGGAACAAACCTGAAATCCAGGCCAGGTCACTGTTCGACGTCACTGGCTTGACTCTCGACATCTGGTTGGTCACCATATGGAGCTTTTTTCCAAATGTTGCTCTAAACTTCTCCAAACTTCTGGAACTTCTTCCTGAAGTTCCTCTTGTGGGTTCAAAGTATCCAAAACACCAATCCAATGGTTTATAAGCTCTGAGATGGCCCTTGGGATGTTGGGACTACAATTACCACAATGCACCTGGCCAAATCCTTAACAGTCCACTGGACGCACTCCAGGATGGGGACTTCTTGGTGGAGATGATGCTGTTGGGCTCTGTTAACCTGTAGCTTTCAGGGAGTCCACTCCTTAATCCTTGTGAAATGAGGCAAAGTCCTTGGGCTGTAGTACCAGATTTGGCTTACAGAAAATAAAGTTCTATAACTTCTTTTCTGTAATAGTTATAACAAATCTAACAATGGCAAATTGTTGGATTTATTCTAACTATAAATATAAGTCTTTGAATTACATTTCTAGCTCGTTCTTGTCAATATATATACTGAAATAAAATATTCCCAGGGTTAGCCTATGGAGCTTGTTTTCTAGACTGGGGAAAACCGAAATTGGATATTTTCCCTCACCTGGGCTTATAATACATATTTAAAAATGTCCCTGCTTATAGTTACAAGACACCCTACCCCTGGGGCTCCTAGGGGCTCCTAGGGGAGGCGTTAGGGGTGACTTATATGTAAAAATAAGGTAGTTTGAGACTTTGAAAGTACCTTTAATTGCAACGTCGAATTTGCATATACATTTAATGTAAAGGCAGCCTGAAAAGCAGTGCTGCTTTTAAAATGACTGCAGGCAACACAGTAGTGTACACTTAAATGCATTAAATCCTGGGCCTCTAAACCTATGTGCCCTATTATATACTAGGAACTTACAGCTAGGCTGTCAGTAGCAACTGTAATTAAACGTAATTACCATATACCTTACGATCAGTGCACTGGCCCTGGGTCTGATAAGCAGAGCCAAGGGCACAGTCAGAGTCAAATACCACCAGCATCAAGCAAACAATGGGGATGATCAGGGCAAAAGGTAAAACTTTCACACATGTGGTATTTTTCTTGTGCTGTGTTTTACTCTATTACTGTTTGAAGTTCTGGATTAATGCATTACACAATGCCTCTAAGTTAAGCCTGACTGTTTTGTAACCAATCTACCAGACGGTTAAGCATAGGTTAATTTGAGGTTTGCTTGTGTTTCACCCTGACAGAGACTGTGGTTTCCTCTTGAGTGTTTCACCCCCCTCAATTAGTAACCCAATTTCCAACACCTAGTAAAATTAACTAAAAAATGTGTGATCAATAGGCATGTTTTCAGTTTAGTAACCCCATGTTTTTCAGACACCATTCAAACTAGCAAGCCAGAGTAAGAAAACATTCCACTTTTCTGCTGCACACATTGTAATCACGGTTGAAGGGGAAGAAGACCTTGAGAGGTCTCTCTTGCAAGGAAGTGGGGAAAGTAGCATTAGCCTTTACAGATTTGTATGTATATGATAAGGAGCACTGTTTGTACATTTTTTCCAACTCTGTTTACTTGATTTTCAAACCTATGTATAAGTGCATACATCACATAAAGGTCACATTGTGTACAACAGCTCCCCTCTCTCCTCACACAACCCTTGGACTGCAAAGTGAGTGTCTTTCCCCAAATAGTTCAAATCATGTTGCTCATGGAATGTGCAATCCAGCCCACCAACCCCCCAGACTTTTTGGCGTTTTTCAGGGCAGCCCCTAGATTTATACACATATCGTTCAGCAGTAGCGCAATGGTCCATTTCACAAGTCCATTTCGCTGTGGGGAATGGACTTCCAATGCTTAACAATGTCTCTTTTTACAAGGAGGAGGCCCTCTGCTACCACAAATCTAGTGTTTCTTCTGCCACCCGATTCTCCCATCAGTTCCAATACCACCATTTTAGGTTCAGGTATCACCGGCCACCCCACCACCATGAATAAGATGTCAAAAACGGTGTGCCAGTACTCTTATATCACTGGACATTCCCATAAAAGGTGGAAAAATGTACCCATTTGTTGCTTGCACCATAGACATTGGGGGTCTAGGCCCTGCTTTATTTTTCTCAGTCTCGTGGGGCTGTAATACGCACTATGCAGGTATTTGAGCTGAAATAGCTGCAGCCTAGTAGAGCCCGTCAGTACCCTGAGGGCCATCTGCGCCTCTACCTTGTCCTCTTCAAGTGCTCAAGTGCTCCCACCTCCTGCTCCCATCATTCTCTTAACGCCACCATTGGGTCCGGAGTATTGCATACTAATGTTCAATATAACGTGGAGATCCCCTTTCTCTCTGTCTGAGCAAATATGATGTGCACCTCCAGAGGTTTGTGATCCGGAATAGCGTGTAGGCTTTATCGTTTCTGGTCGAGTGCATGGCGTAGTTGTAAATAGAGATAGAACTGCACTATGTGCATTTCATATGTGTCCTTGAGATATTGCAATGTGCACATTGAACTGCCCACCCATACATCCCCTAATTTAAGAGATGCCTATATTGTCCCATGCACGGAAACCTTGTAGGGTTGCTGTATGCAGGAGCTATTTCCCGCCCCACAATGGTGTTTCCTTAGTCAGTACCTCATGCCACTTAATCCATCTCAGCGCCTAATGTCAACATGAAAGTGATGTTAATGTAGCCGGGGGGGGGGGGAGGTAGTCCGGGGATCGGCACAACAGTACTCCCCATAAGGCAGATTGAGCACCCCATAGTGTTCAAGGGCCAGGAGTTCTACAGCTATTGTTGGGTCTCCTTGGTCGGCAAACATCCAATCAATGGTTGCCACAATTGGGCTAGCCCAATAGTATACTTGAATGTCAGCAATTCCTAAGCCCCCCTCATATGGGCCGAGTACGTACTTATGGTATACAATTCATGGTTGCCTCCTCCACTGAAACATCACATTCGCTGATGGTAGGGAATGAAAAAATGTGGGAGGAATGCTATATGGGTAGTTTTGTAAAGTATATAGTAGTCGAAGTAAGGATATCATCTTAAACGGTGCTCCCCTGCCAGCTATATTGAGGGTGAGTTTTTCCCAGATGTCCAAGTCTCACAGTGCTCGGGAGACCAGGGGTGCAACATTCATGTCCCAGGCCCTCTCTCTGGTGTGTGGTTTGTGCATACCCAGGTATTTAAAGAGTTGATCAGCCCAGTTTAGTGTGATTTAAGCTTGAATATCATCATGGGCCCCAGTTAATGGAATGTATGTGGATTTAGTCCAGTTGACTTTTAATCCCGATCTAACAGCGTATAGATGCAGTATGCGCATCAGTTGGGGCGGAGAGGACTCCGGATTGCTAATGTAGACCAGCACGTCATCAGCATACATCAAAATTCTGTCCTTAGCGCCCCATGACCATCTAAAGCCGCTAAGCTGAGCATCGTATCTAAACCACTCTGCCAGTGATGCCATCACCAGGGAGAAAAGGAGAGGCAACAGGGGGCCAAGTCTCGCAGTGCTCGGGAGACCAGGGGTGCAACATTCATGTCCCAGGCCCTCTCTCTGGTGTGTGTTATGTGCATACCCAGGTATTTAAAGAGTTGATCAGCCCAGTTTAGTTTGATTTGAGCTTGAATATCATCATGGGTCCCAGTTAATGGAATGTATGTGGATTTAGTCCAGTTGACTTTTAATCCCAATCCAACAGCGTATAGATGCAGTATGCACATCAGTTGGGGCGGAGAGGACTCCGGGTTGCTAATGTAGACCAGCACGTCGTCAGCATAAATCAAAATTCTGTCCTTAGCGCCCCTGGACCATCTAAAGCCGCTAAGCTGAGCATCGTATCTAAACCATTCTGCCAGTGATGCCATCACCAGGGAGAAAAGGAGAGGATACAGGGGGCAACCCTGTTGCGTACCTCGCTCAAGAGCAAACTCCAGAGGTAGAACCCCGTTCACTAAGACTCACCCAGTGCTAGCGGAAGTGGGGGCCAAATCTCATGCATTCTAACATGCAGAACATGAAGTGCCACCATTCAGAATCAAAATCTTTCTTGAAGTCAAGGGACACCAGGTGTTAGAAATGGGGGTCTCTAGTTGGCAGAGGTAGGTACCTTTGTCCAAATAGGGGCCCTTGCTTCTAGTCAGGGTAAGGGGGTACACTTCTAAAATAACCACTGCTCACCCCCTTGGTAGCTTGGCACGAGCAGACAGGCTTATCTCAGAGGCAGTGTGTAAAGCAGTTGTGAACACATACAGTAATACAGTAAAAACACTACAAACGGACACAACACCAGTTCAGAAAAATAAGTAATCTTTATCTAAACCAAAACCAGACCAAACGACAAAAATCCACTATACAGTTATCACAGTTATCAAGATATCCTCAAAAATAGGTTATTCACTCAAATAAAGTTTGTAGCAACAAATAACTCCACCTGGAGTTATTACGACGTCGTGACAGATGAAAATCCCAAAGAACGGCGCCGACCGTGAAGTGCGCAGCATCAGGTTCGGAGTCAAGCAGACCCCCAAAGAACATTACCTTGGAATTGATGAAAGCAAAGACGGTGCACGTTGTTGGGGAGGTGATGCTTCGTTGGCACCGAGTGGCATCGGTTCCTTACAACCCCAGGGGAGGTGAAGCCTCGGTTCATTACTGCGGTGCAGGGGAGATGAGACGTCTGTTCCTTACTGTGTCGGGAAGATGACGTCATGGTAGTGGCGAGGCTTCGGTTCCTTACGACGTTGCGGTGTCGCCCACGTTGAGCATCGGCTCCGCGTTGATGAAGCACCGGCGTCGGTGAAGTCGGGGCTGCGGTGCGAGTTGGGACGATGCGTCGTGAACATCACAAGCGGTGTCCTCGGCTCCGGGGCAGGCAGTGGCCTCGGGGACGGCTTCGGAGTCGATGTGGCACGGCGTCAGCAAGCGTCGGGCCTACGGTGCGAGTCAGGGCGGTGTGTCATGTTCTTCACAAGCGGTGCCCACGGCTTCGGTGCAGGTTACGGCATCGCTCGCCGGCGTCGGTGTTGCAATTTTCTTCTGTGGCAGCTGAAACAGCAGTTCCAGATGCAGAGAGACAGAAGAAATGAAGTCTTTGTGTCCCTGAGACTTCAGAGCAGGAGGCAAGCTCAATTTCAAGCCCTTGGAGATCTTTTCCTCAAGCAGGTGACAAAGCAAACAGCATAGTCCTTTTTCTCCTTTCCTTGGCAGCAAGTAGCCACTGCAGTCCAACCCCAGACAGCAAATAAGAACAAGAACTTCTCCAAAGCACTTTATATATCACATGCAATGCGTCTACAATGTACAGAAAGCCATGAATCAGACCAGTATTTGTTGTAATTTATTCATCTAGTACAAAAATATATTTATAGTACAAAAAAATCTTTTTATGTAAATCATTTTTTATAAAAACAAGGAAAATAGTACATACAGTAATGTAGTTGTGAGCACCCACAAGTATGAACAATCAGTCCATATTTAAAGTATAATACTGCACAAGCATACAGAGAAAACACATAATTAATCACAGTACAACAATGACAGGGACAACAATTATCAAAAAACTATACAAAGCACTAAACAGAACAATGATCACATTACAAACAATGAAAAAAGTCACAATAAATAAGAATTGTTACTCAATATGTAAATATTAGTAATATCGTGAGTGTTGGATCTAACTAACAGAAAAACGCTGACGCGCGTTTCGGTAGTTGGCCGTTGATGGTATCAACATTCATCAGGGCGCTGTCTGTACAAATAACTTCTGTGGCAGGGGGCCATCCATACTAATTAGGATCATACATAGCTGTGCACTAGGCAAGGGCTCACAATCTTCACAACCACTAGTTGTGAAATGGATATCCAGCAGAATAAAATAGGAGAGCACTATGCCACAAAGGCAAGGTTCGTGTGGCACCCACTTCTTTTATCAGGTTCACAGAACGGAAGAGATGAGAGTGGGAGGGAAAATAGCTCGGTCCCACCAGAACTATAACACTATATCCTCGATGGGATAGAGTCGAGCAAACGTGGCTCTGGGGGCAGGGCCCAATGGACCGTCAGAATACTGGCCCCACAAGAAGAACGAAATGGTTTAGACTAAAGAGTCTCAAGAAGTAGAGTCTAGACGGGGGCAGCATCTCCTCCTGGCCTGGCAACGGGCTGTTCCTTGCGTTTGTGGCATAGTGCTCTCCTATTTTATTCTACTGGATATCCATTTCACAACTAGTGGTTGTGAAGATTGTGAGCCCCTTGCCTAGTGCACAGCTCTGTATGATCCTAATTAGTATGGATGGCCCCCTGCCACAGAAGTTATTTGTACAGACAGCGCCCTGATGAAGGTTGATACCATCAACGGGCGACTTTCGAAACACGCGTCGGCGTTTTTCTGTCAGTTAGATCCAACACTCAAGATATTACGAATATTTACATATTGAGTAGCAATTCTTATTTATTGTGACTTTTTTCATTGTTTGTAATGTGATCATTGTTCTGTTTAGTGTTTTGTATAGTTTTTTGATAATTGTTTTCCCTGTCATTATTGTACTGTGATTGATTATGTGTTTTCTCTGTATGCTTGAGCAGTATTATACTTTAAATATGGACTGATTGTGCGTACTTGTGGGTGCTCACAACTACATTACTGTATGTACTATTTTCCTTGTTTTTATAAAAAATGATTTACATAAAAATATTTTTTTGTACTATAAATTATAAATATATTTTTATACTAGATGAATAAATTACAAACAATACTGGTCTGATTCATGGCTTTCTGTGCATTGTAGACATATTGCATGTGATATATAAAGTGCTTTGGAGAAGTTCTTGTTCTTGTTTGCAATGTTTAGTTTCCCTGCTCTCTTCTCCAAACTTATCTAGCAAAGTCAGGGACCCTCTTGTGTTCTTTTGAAGCAACCCCAGACAGCAAACAGCACAGGGGCAGTATTCCTCCTCAGCTTCTCCGGCTCTTCTCCTTGGCCAAGGTTCCTCTTGATTCCCAGAAGTGATCTAAAAGTCTGGGGTCTGGGCTTCTCTTTTTATACAGAAAAATCATTTGTTCTCTGAAGGCAGAGAGTGTCTGTACCCAGCCAAAACCAGTTCTGTCCTCACTGGTGCAGCTTCCTGGCAGGAGGTGGAGACAGCATTGTTGAAGGCAGACCAGGCCCATGCAGGTGAAAGGAAATCTACTCCCCCTACTCCTAATGCAGCCCAGGTCTACTCTGCCCAGCCCTGACTCATCAGGCTCTCTGGAGCCACTGCCCCCCTCCAGCCCCTGCCATCCAAAAGCCAGACATGCAATACACAAACCTAGCATAGACACACTGGATGGTTAGGCAAGAAAATACCTACTTTCTAAAAGTGGTATTTTCAAACACAAAATGTAAAAATCACCCTCACTAAAAGATGCATTTTAACATTCTGAGTTCAGGCATACTAAACTCTATTTTCCTACCTTATTCCCAGGGGTAGTTAGGTTTATAAGATGTTATAAACAAACTCCCCATTCTGTCCTATGGGAACAGGTAGCCTTGCAATAGTAAAAAAATCGAAATTGACAGTAATTCACTATCAGGACATGCCACACACATCAGGGCATGTCCTACCTTTCACATACACTGCACCCTGCCCACAGGGGTACCTTGGGCCTACCTTAGGGGTGACTAACATGTAAGAAAAGGGAAGGTTAGGGGCCTGGCAAGTGGGTGCACTGGCCAAGTCGACATGGCAGTACCAGACTGCACACAGGCTCTGCAATGGCAGGCCAGTTACCTTTTACAGGCTGCTTCTGTGGGTGGCATAATCAGTGCTGCAGCCTCACTAGCAGCAGTTGATTTACAGGCCCTGGGCACACACAGTGCACTGTACTAGGTCTGACTAGTAAATCAAATATGCCAATCATGGAAACACCAATCCATAACAACAATTTACAGGGAGAGCATATGCACGTTAGCACTGATCAGTAGTGGGAAAGTGCCCAGAGTCATAAAATCAACAAAAACAGGTCAGAAAAAATGCAGGAGGAAGGAAAAAAGTTCTGGGATGACCCTGTAAAAAGGGCCAAGTCCATCACGACCCCCTTCCAGCCTAAAACATAGTAGACTAATCAATACCTTGATAGGCTTCCCTGCTTGGGGCGATAGAACATGGACCCTGGCCCGCAACTGCAGGGGCATATTCCAGTTCTACGCCAATCTGAACCCATTTGGATCCCTCTGTCCATACTCTCAGGGCCCACTAAGCTAACCCATGGGGAACCCTTCTCCTCACCTGTGGACACCATCTGTGCAGCACCTAACCGTAGCTTGCTCACAGGTGTATCCCAAAAGACAGACTGTACCCACATGGCCAACACAGTGGTGTGGCCCAATCCACCCCTGGGGTGCCACACCTGTCCCCCCCCAGGGGACACTCTGTCCACCAGGACAGCAAGCCACAGTGGCCACTGACAGTTGTCAGTGATGAGACCCAGGCCTTATGCCTCTCAGGGTACTCAAACCTCTGTGGCGTCCAAGAGCGGGGGGCAGTAGCCCCAGGTGCCTGGCACCCTCTGTCTACTCTCCCTCCTGTCAGGTCAGGTATGACATCCTGACACTGACCCACCAGCCCCGGGCCTGTACCCGGCAGCTGGACAGGAGACTGGGGTGGGCTTCCCACACCCGGTCCTCCTCCTCAGGGCTCTGCACCCTCCCACCTGGAGCGGTACCCCCTTCCAGAATTGTCAGGGCACCTGGGGCAGGTTTCTTGCACAATTCGCCCACCAGTTCAGGGGTATTATCCTGCAACTGGGATCCCAGCCTAGGATCTGTACTCTCAGACTGGGCATGGGTCAGGGGTGAGGCTGCCCTCTTCCCGCACCCCTTACTGGTCTCCAGCACCCTCCCACCTGGAGCGGCGCCCCTAGAAGATAAACCGGTAGGGGCACTGTTAGCAGTTGCCCCTTCCTCCAGGTCAGGGGGGACACCCTGAACCTGGCCCTCTAACCCAGGGTCTGTACCCTTAGGCTGGACCTGTGCCTGGCAACCCAGGACTTCTGGGGGAGTACACCAACCCCCCCAAGGGAAACACACTCCTCTGGAGTTGTGTAAGAGTCTGCCTGGCGCAGGTCTCCAGCCTCCTGTCCACCTGACAGAGCATGAAGACCCCCCAGGCCAGGAGTGGCCTCACCAGGGTCAGTCCTGGGGTGCTCTGACTCCAGAGCTAGCAAGCCCTGACCCACTGGTCCTCCCACTGGGGACGGCGCCCCCCTCTCACCGCTCTCTGGACTCATGCCCTCTCCCTACTGGAGAGGTGCTGTCAGACACCAGAGCTGGTGGAATTCTAGTTACAGCAGTCTCCCCCAGCTCTACTGACACTTTGGGATCCCCCTCAGGGGGCAGCCTCCCGGTACAGCCTAGGCTCCCCACCTGGTGTTCCCTTAGGGAACCCTCCAGGCCCTGGTACTGGGTTTCGGGCACCTTAATATGCATCCCATTCTCACTCCTCTGTGGAGACAGGACGTGAGCCCCTACACCCCTCCCACTACACCGGGACCTATCTGGGCTACTAAGAACCTTTCCCACCACCCTCGGTTGGGAAATACCTGAGCCACCTCCATCAGGATCAGCCCCTAATGCTTCTTCAGACCCTCTGGAATCCACCAAAAGGTCTGCCTCCAGTGTGAGCTCCCTGGGGTCAGAGAACTCACACTCCACCAGGTGTTGGCATAGCTCTGGAAAACAGTGACTTAAAATATGCTCTCCACGAATTGAATCATACAGCCCCACACAAGTGTTAACCAAGCTATCCTTTGCCTCACCATCCAGTGCCTCGCACAAGTACCCCACATCACTCTCCTGAGATTGGCAAGACAGTGTCTGACTGTCTCTGTCACTCAACCCACACTCTTCTGGGCGGTCTCCACACCCACACACCAGGACCTCTACCATGGGGGAACCCCTCTCCCTGCACCTCTCATCTAGAGTCAGTAGAGTGTCCCTCCCACCACTAGTACTATGAACCCTGTGCCAGTTCCCCAATCCACCTCAGGGACACTGCGCACCACTGGAGCTACCTCATAGCCTTGAACCCCGTGGTATATGTTAACCACCTCCTTCAAGTCGGCGCCACATCTCTGGGTGTGTGTACTGCTCTCTCAGCACTAGATAACACTATTTTGCTGCCACCATCTGAGCTGGATTCCACCTACAACCCAGCCAAGCTCACTTCCTGAGCTACACACATTTCTTCTTCTTGGGTTAAGGCCCTCTTGGCCTCAGCCCTCTCGAGCTCCTCATCAAGCTCTTTCAGCCTCTGCTCACAAGCTAGAAGCCAGCCATCTTTTTCTATTTCTCCCACACTTTCAGGGAAGTCCTCCTCCTCAGACTCCACTGGTAGTGTTGGCTCCCAGCGGAGTAACTCATAATGAAATAGGGATGCCTCTAGATCCTCCCTGGACCTTCTCTTCACAGGCAGCCCTCTTTCCTTGCAGAACACACGTAGCTCCTTCATTGTGTAGATGAACATGTGCCAGAAGTCAAGTTCCATTTTGCAACAACTAACCAGAGTCCTAGTATCAAAAATACTTCCAGGAGGACACCAGAAAACAGAAAAAGATAGTATGTTGTTGCGTAATGGTCTGCACTATACTAGTAGTATACACCAATCACTGTATGTAAGACACAAATGCAAGTCCAGATCCTCACCGCTGACCACCAATGTTAGAAATGGGGGTCTCTAGTTGGCAGAGGTAGGTACCTTTGTCCAAATAGGGGCCCTTGCTTCTAGTCAGGGTAAAGGGGATACACTTCTAAAATAACCCCTGCTGCAGGCAGCAGCCTCGGGGACGGCTTCGGAGTCGATGTGGCACGGCATCAGCAGGCGTCGGGCCTACGGTGCGAGTCGGGCGGTGCACCGTGCTCTTCACGAGCGGTGCCCATGGCTTCGGTGAAGGTTACGGCATCGCTCGCCGGCGTCGGTGTTGCAATTTCCTTCTTTGGCAGCTGAAACAGTAGTTCCAGATGCAGAGAGACAGAAGTAATTAAGTCTTTGTGTCCCTGAGACTTCAGAACAGGAGGCAAGCTCAATTTCAAGCCCTTGATCTTTTCCTCAAGCAGGTGAAAAAGCAAACAGCAAAGTCCTTTTTCTCCTTTCCTTGGCAGCAAGTAGCCACTGCAGGCCAACCTCAGAGAGCAAACAGCACAGGGGCAGTATTCCTCCTCAGCTTCTCCGGATCTTCTCCTTAGCAAAGGTTCCTCTTGAGTCCCAGAAGTGATCTAAAAGTCTGGGTTCTGGGCCCCTCTTTTTATACACAAAAAACCTTTGTTCTCTGAAGGCACAGAGTGTCTGTACCCAGCCAAAACCAGTTCTGTCCTCACTGGTGCAGCTTCCTGGCAGGAGGTGGAGACAGCATTGTTGAAGGCAGACCAGGCCCATGCAGGTGAAAGGAAATCTCCCCCTACACTAAATGCAGCCCAGGTCTACTCAGCCAAGCTCTGCTCATCAGGCTCTCTGGAGCCACTGCCCCTCTCGAGCCCCTGTCATCCAAAAGCTAGACATGCAATACACAAACCTAGCATAGGCACACTGGATGGTTAGGCAAGAAAATACCTACTTTCTAAAAGTGGTATTTTCAAACACAGAATGTAAAAATCACCCTCACTAAAAGATGCATTTTAACATTCTGAGTTCAGGCATACTAAACTTTATTTTCCTACCTTGTTCCCAGGGAGAGTTTGGTTTATAAGATGTTATAAACAAACTCCCCATTCTGTCCTATGGGAACAGGTAGCCTTGCAATAGTGAAAAAACGAAATTGACAGTAAATCACTATCAGGACATGCCACACACATCAGGGCATGTCCTACCTTTCACATACACTGCACCCTGCCCATAGGGGTACCTTGGGCCTACCTTAGGGGTGACTAACATGTAAGAAAAGGGAAGGTTAGGGGCCTGGCAAGTGGGTGCACTGGCCAGGTCGACACGGCAGTACCAGACTGCACACAGGCTCTGCAATGGCAGGGCAGAGTTACCTTTTACAGGCTGCTTCTGTGGGTGGCACAATCAGTGCTGCAGCCCACTAGCAGCAGTTGATTTACAGGCCCTGGGCACACACAGTGCACTGTACTAGGGTCTGACTAGTAAATCAAATATGCCAATCATGGAAACACCAATCCATAACAACAATTTAGAAGGAGAGCATATGCACTTTAGCACTGATCAGCAGAGGTAAAGTGCCCAGAGTCATAAAACCAACAAAAACAGGTCAGACAAAATGCAGGAGGAAGGCAAAAGGTTCTGGGATGACCCTGAAAAAAGGGCCAAGTCCAACACCAGGGCTCTGTGTTCCCCAGACCCTGCTGACAGAGCCATCACAGTGTGAAGCCACCTTAGGCAGTGCCTGGTGCTGCGCTCTGGCATAAACCAGTTTTGATCCGGATGAACTACTGTTCTGATCACTTTAAATACCCTGTTGGCTAGTACCTTTGCCAGGAGTTTTGACTCCAGGTTAATAAGGGAGATGGGCGTGTACAATGTGCAGTTGTCCAGTAGCATCCCTGACTTCAGGAGTACAGAAATAATGGCCCCACAGAGATCATGGAGCAATTTCCTGTACTCTATGTCCTCAGACTAGAGCCTCATCAATAATGGGGTCAATTGGGCGGAGTATTTCTGAAATAGCTCGAGTGGGTAGCCATTGGGGCCCGGTGTTTTCTCCACCAGGAGCGACTGGTTAGCCATCAGGAGCTCCTCTTCAGTTAAGGATTCATCTAGAGCATGCCTGTCAAGATTGGAGAGACTGGGCACAATGAGGATGCCTAGAATCGGGTGTTCATGTTCAGCTGAATTCACAGGTTGTCTAGAAAAGAGCTAGGCATAATAGTCCACAAAGTGGCAAGCGATCTGTTGGGGGTCTGTTAGTCTATGTGTCTCAGTCACTTTAATAGTGAGGACTATTTGAAGCACCTGCTCTCTATTTGCAAGCCAGTATAACAATTTGACCACTTTGCCCCCATGAAGTATATCCTATATTGAGCCGTGACATGGCATGGGAGAGGGAGAGGGATGCTGAATTTAACAGTTGCTATCTAAGCGTCAGTTGCAGTGTTTCTAGTTTGTGTTGCACTTGCTCCTCTGGCTGTATCCCTCCCTCCTCCTGATAATATCCTGCTCCAGCTTTACTATTTCACTGTATTTGAGTATTTCTGCCTTTTGGTAGGATATGACCTGCCCTCTTATGACTGGATTCAGTGCTTCCAATAGCACCGTCTGAGATTGCACAGTGCCCTTGTTAAATTCAACATCATCATCAATCTGTTGCTCAAGTTAGTCAGCGAAGGAGGCATCTTGTAGCCACCAGGCACTCAGCCATCAAAACCCTGTGGGTCAAGTACTGTGTAGCTTTAAAGAAAGAGATTGCACAGTGTCCTTGTTAAATTCAACATAGTCGTCAATCTGTTGCCCAAGGTAGTCAGCGAAGGAGGCATCTCATAGCCACCAGGCACTCAGCCACCACAATCCTGTGGGCCAAGTACCATGTAGCTTAAAATAAATCATTATTGGGGTCAGGGCGTGAGGGAGGATTTGTGCATGTACCAGCTCGTTAGGCTCAGCCGAAAAGAGGAAGAGATACTCTATCCTGGAGGAGGAGCTGTGTAAGTGAGAGTAGAATGTGTAGAATGTGTATTGTCCAGCAGTTGAATGTAGGAGGCACCACGTGTCTGTTAGGGCCAGTGACCATGTCCAGGCTCCCAGGAGAGTGAACACCACGGGTGCCGGTGGTGTCGAGCGTAGGGTCTAAGCCAGACTTGAAGTCCCCTCCCACAACCATCTGTCCCGATGGGGTTTGGAGTAGTACTTGTGCAAGTGTCTGAAGGGTGTACTCCGCAGGTGTAAGGGGGGCATAAACCTATGCCATGGTCCAGTAACCATAACCCAGCGTCCCTTCTATAGTGGTGATTCTGCCTAGGCGATCATGATGTGTCATCATGACCTGTAATGAGAACCGTTTCTGAAGGAGCATGGCTGCACCTCTGGAGGTGGTGGTATATCCAGAGTGATATATTCTAGTGTAGCCTTCACGGGACAGAAAAGGAAAGTGGTTGCCTAACAGGTGAGTCTCCAGCAGCAGTATTACATCTGGTGTATGACGTTTGAGATATTGAAAGACTGCATTCCACTTTATTTTATTATTGAGGACGTTGACATTCCAAGAAAGTATTTGAACTCACAATGTGCTGTCATGGGGGTTCCTTATGTTGTCTGAGGAAGCAAGATGAGCCTGGACTTTTCAGTGTAATGTGTGAACCGGTGCCTATACTAACTAACCTAGAAAATCTCCCAACTCCCCCTCTACAGTTCTAAACATGAAGCATCCGTCGCCCATCCCCAAGTGAGCAAATTCTACTGGGAGCGTGACTCTAGTGTTGCTCTGAGCCACAGATGCTACATATGCAAACAATTCTGCACAGCCGGCCCAGCTGTATCTACTAACAAGATCAAGTGTCATATAAGCATTTAGTAGCAACCCAAGAGATCAGACATGCCCCACCAAATCAGAGCATATACGGTTCAATAACAGAAAGGATATTGAAGGGTCAATTAGTTGCATGTTCTGGAGAGGTACCTGGGAGGTCCACTCTGGGCTGAGTGGTGGTGTTGAGACATTCATCCCAGTCACCGAGTCCATCCTCTGAGCTCTGTTACAGGGGGTTTAAACCCTATCTCAGGGATCTGCTCCTCCTTGCTGAGAGCAGGTTTTTATTGGCTCTCCTTGTGTGTAGTCAGGGGGGCCCAATCTACTTGGCACCCACACCTCCAGCCAGTCCCAGACCCCCTGGGGAATTTAGAAGAAGTGCATTTTCTGATCTTGTATGACCTTTAATATCACTGGAAATAGTAGCATGTAGGTCAGTTGCATTGCCCTCAGTTTCTGCTTCACCGCAGTGTAGGAACATCATTGTTGCTATGCCTGCAGGGTGTAATCCAAGTGGATACCAACTCATGTGCACTCCACTTGTAATTTGGCCTGGAAGCGGGCTTGTCACAGTATGGAATCTCTGTTGGTGTAGTTTAAGGAACCGGCAATCATTGGTCATGGGGGTGTCCCGGGGCTGGCTTACCTGCCAGGGATCTGTGCGCCCTCTTGATAGTGAAGCAAGGACCCCCTCCTGTAGCCAAGTTTTCACCATGTGTCAAGAAGGCCATCGGTTTTGATCCCTATGCCCCCTTCAGTATACCCAAGAAGCGCAGGTTGTTCCTCCAAGACCGGCCCTCCATGTCCTCAACTCTGCATTCGAGGTAGCTCATTTGCGCCCCCGGAGTCCCTCCACCGTCTCCACCCACAGTCTTTAGGGAGGTTTTGCCATACTTATCAATTAGATTTTGTAAGGTAGCAGTCGAAACTTGCGGTTTCCCTGTTGCCCAAGGTGGGGGGAGAAGAAGGGGACTTGCTTGACTACTGTGTCCTGCAGGGCACTATGCTACCTTATCTCAGGTCATGGACGGTTGGGCATATATGAGGCGTACCCGCAGCTACAATCTCCCCCGATCGCATGTTTCCCGGTTTTGTGGTTTCTGGTTTTGTGGTTCACTCAATGTCCCTCAGGGCCTGCAGGCTCAGGAGTGCGTTGAGGCGCAGGATTGGGCAAGTCGTGTTGGTGCCGGTTGTTGACACTGGGTAGGAGTCCTCATCTCAGTGATGGAGCAATAAGCTAGAAGGGTAGTGCCAGTCCCCACAAGTTATCTGCAAGGGAGTCACCCCTAGTTATCATAGTTTATCAAGTTGAGGTGTGCTTGAACAGGTTGTACCTTCAGTGGCCCTGCTCTCTTTCAAGGGGCCAGTGCCTACTGTGACCCATTGGTGCCCATGCTGCAGAAGGCAGACTGGGGGGCCCCCATAAGCTCCCCCCACCAGTCCAGCACTATGCCCTTGCCTTGTGCGAAGCCCGCACTCAGCGCTGCTCCAACTGGGCGATGGGGCTCGAGGAATCAGGCCCCTGCAGACTCTGCTTTCACCTTCCAGCTCAGCAAGTTGGGCCCGGCAAAGAGGTCAGTCCCACATATAGCCGGGCAGCGTTCTGCAGTTAGGACTACCTAGGGGGCCCCCGCACGTCACCGGGCTGTGAGTCAGCACCACCGTGGCCCCTTTATGGCAGCAAACCCAGCCGCTTTGGGCAGGCTCTATCATCCGGAGCCAGCACCCACGGCCCGTGTCAACTCGCAGGATCCAAGGTGGGGATCAATGCAGTGCTCCCGGCACCCAACCGCTATGTGAGACACCTCTAAAGGGTTGACGATGGTGCTGGATCGGCTGCGCTGCCACGGATACTGAAGGGCTCGGAGGAGTGAGCTCACAGCACGTTCTCCAGTGCACTTGGCTGGCCACTCCCCCATGTTTGCACATTTTTTAAGCAAAGACGGAGCTGAGTAGGAGTGAATCCTCCTCACCCCATAAGACACCATTAGCAATACAGATATATAAGGTATTAGTGCTGTGGTAGGGTTAGACACATTTAATATTGCTGTGAGGAGATGCTTGACAGCTGAATTCCAACTGCTGACCCAATGACCACCTTAGTATGCAGGGAAATGATTCACAGCTACAACCATTTTGTATTTATTGTTTTGGCCAGTGTCCTGGTAGGCCTTTTTTGAAAGTCTTTTAATTAAGTCTTCCAAGTTAGTTAATAATTCCTCCTTACACATGTAATTGCTTGAAGGGAAACTTCCCTATCGTAGAGTACCTCTTCATCGCCTCCTGGTATAATGACAAGATCAGGACTTCTTAAAATTCCTTGACCCTTAAGTCCAGGTAGTCGATGTCTTGGTTAATGAACCTGAGACTCATCTTTGTGTCTTGTATGTGATAGTTTATCCACTGATCGTCAATTCCTTATCATCTTCATTCCAGGTTAAACCAATGTCACCAATATATGTGGTCCAGAATAGGACGAGGCCCTTATGTGGGTTGTTAATGTAAAAGGATTTCCCGTCCAATTTTGACATAAAGACAATCCTCGCTTCTGAAGCAAAGTCCCTACACATAGGCATAGTGGTTCCAAAACAGATCCACATCCCAAAGCTATAGGTCCTTCTGCTGAGTTATGTGGATCTTTATGAATCTGTGAACATTACATGAATCATGTACACACAGACAATGATTGGGATGGTTGGTGATCAAAGCAGTTACATCTGATTCCAGAGGTGGCAACTTGAAAAATCTTCTAGCCAGTAGAGAATGTCAATGGATGCACCTGCTACATGCAATGGTTGATGTACTGAAGGAGATTTGTGAGCTCAGGAGTTTGGTTAGGCAGATGTGAACCTTCGGCCACATGGTGATTGCTGGCAGACATTATCTGGCAATGGATTGTCCTAAATTTTACCTGTCTTTCATTACTCTTCATATTAATCAAGTGGATGGATGATGTATTGAATATATTTTTATCATATGATTACATACTGAAATGTATTCCTCTAATTCTACTTTAACTCTGATCATTCCCATCGGGTAAGTATGTTGATCTATCTTATTATATGCAGATCGAGTCCATTCTTGAAATGATACATATGCTCTTTTAACCATGCCCCTTAGACCATTTCCCAGCACTTGCTTTTTGACCTTACACTCTATTGACACTTTCCACCTTTTTATTCCCTGTTTGACACACATTTTCTGATAATTACGACAGCTTACACTTTATATGTTCAACAAGTGACAGAATAATTTAAAATGTGCCACTATTTTTTAACATGGGCCGACTTGTTCTGATCGATCCTGATGCTGCTGCAAATTTATCTTTTACAAATAAAAATGCATGTAACTGAAAATTGCATGAGTATATGAAAAGTAAATTGTACATTTGAATGCAAAAATTTGTAGAACATAATCATACTTAGACAATATAAGCATGTATAAGGAATAATATTGCACTGACTGAGGTTAGCTTTACTGACATTGAAAGGACAGTTGTTCATATTGAGCTGTTGTCATTGCACAAGATGTTATTTTTTCTCTTTGGCTGCAGATGCTGTTACTTTAGAGGGGGGCTTTTCTCACTCGCGTTTGCTGTAGACTCATCTCAAAGTTCTGGAGACTATACCTCTCTACATGGACTACTTAGCCTATTTTCTGATTTCTGATGTCTGCTGATTTATAGCTGAGAATACTTTACAGCATGATATGCAGAGGCTTTATACTTATCCATTGATTCTCTCATCAGAACCCTTTATTGGATGTCTGAACTGACAGCTTATTCTATTTTATTCCAATTTAATTTAGATTAGGAAGTTTTTTTTATTGAACACTCTTTCTGTATTATTACAATATTAACTGTAATTTTAACCAATATTGTATTTTTCCCTACATTGAAATATGGATTGATGGATTATATTAATTTCTAATGATGTTTAAAGACTAATGTTTATTGAGTAAATAATGAAACTAAAGAATTGATTAAAAAAAACCTTTAACTCACACAAAATTCTCTTTATTGACTGTTCTAAAGTCATTAATAATTTTGATGATTGCTACTTTTCACTTCTCCTTGTTGAGGAGCACAGGTTCATACAACCAACGGCAGGGGTATTTAATGATTATACCTTAAGATTAAGATACAGAAAACCCGCTCCCTCACTGTCAAGTGTCAAATCCTCACACAGCACTATTGGGCATTGTTAGAAATGGGATCTCTGGTTGGCTAAGGCTTGCGCCAAAGCCAGGCAGAGACCACCACTCTAGTCAGGGCAAAGGAGTTACACGCCGAAGATAACCCCTGCTCACCCCCTTGGTAGCTTGGCACGAGCAGTCAGGCCTATCCCGGAGGCAATGTGTAAAGCGTTTGCGCAACCACACACAGCAACAACATACTAGGCACACCACAAAAGGAACTCCACACAAGGTTATATATAAAAATAGCCTTTGTATTGTCATAAACACATTAGAATAGTAATCACACAATATACACTGTGCCAACTGGCACTAGGCAATATTTACAGGGGATTATATACACCTGACAGGGCCAATTGGGCCACTGTCAGAACCATCACTTAGTAAAGATAGTAAATGTAGACATATAACAAACGTAGAACACAACCAGTAATTACTGGCAAACACTGTACTCAGCATTATCCTGCAACATAAATCATATTATGCAATCCGCATCACATTAGGCGTGAAATACATTCTGCGCCAACCTCATAAGCATAAACACATTATGCCATAACCTCATAAGCCTAAACGCTTTAGACCATAACCTCACCAGCATAAATACATTATGCAGTAATCTCATAAGCATAAACACATTATGCCATAACCTCATAAGCCTAAACGCATTAGACCATAACCTCCTAAGCATAACTCACATTAGAGGATAATCTCACAAGCATAAACCACAGTATGCAAAACCTCATACACATAAACCACATTAGAGGCATAAATTACGGTGCATAAATCACAGTACATGAATCACATTTCCTGCGCACCACATAAATCACATTAGGGCCTGGCGCCCTATTAACCTAACAGTCCCCCTGGCCAACTGGCCTTCTCAGAGGGCTCAAATGCCCTATGTCCCAAATGTCAGGGCGGCTGCCACTGCAGCAGAATCCACAAGTGCGCAATTGCGCTGGGGCACAGGAGTGTATCTCACTCCTGTCTCACTAAAAATGCCCCCAAAGAAATGTCAGCCTAAACGTTGCAGCTGCTGCTAATTGCCGTGCAGCTGTGATGATGAAAATTAGGCACTGGCACTGACTGTGCCCTGAGAGCCCGACTGGGACTCTATAGAACAAATGTGCGCCAAAAGTTGCAGTTGCCCGCTACGGCGGCGCAACTGGGAAATAACCAGAGAGGCCCTGCTCTGGGGCTCTCTACACAACAATGCGCCAAACGTTGCAGCTGCTCTCTGTCAGGCGGGGCAGCTGTGGACAAAGTAAATGGGCCCTGGCACGACTGTGCCCTCGGGGCCCCACTGGGGCTCTCTAACTAAAATTGGCCCCATCGTTGCAGCGGTCCGCCATGGCGGTACCGCTGTGAATACTCAAAGAGGCTCTGGCACCTCTGTGCCTCGGGGGAGCAACTGCGGGGGCAGGCACTGATAGCGTGCCTCGACACACACCCCCTCCCCACCAGCTCCACTCACCGGACTCTCTGCTCCGGACTCCTCTCTTCGGGTGCTCTTCTCTGGCTGCGGGACCGGCACCACTTCTCCCGGTCTCCTCTCTCAGCATGCGGGGCTCTCTCCAGACATGGGAGCCCGCCGACGATCCGGGCCTCTCCTCGCTTCACCCGGGCCCCCTCCTGGGACCCGGCACTTCGATGTGGAGCCCGCGAGGCTCCGGACTTACGGCTTCCGGTTGGCCCGCCCACAACCAGGCAACGGTGCCTGTCTTCCGGGTCGCGCTCAGCAGCGGCCCGGCAGTTTCCTTCGGCAGCTTCTGCTTTTCGGCCGCGTTGCGGGGTGGGCACCCGCTGTCCAAAATAGCAGGAGAGCGGGGTGGGCACCCGCGAACCACTCATAAGCGGGGTGGGCACCCGCCAAATAACTCAAAGCGCGGGGTGGGCACCCGCTCAGCACGAAACGAATGCGGGGTGGGCACCCGTTCTTCGGCAGCATGGGGGAATCCCTACGATGGGGATTCCCTCTAAATAGACGGCAGCTCAGCGCTGCACAGCCCACGCTCTCCTCCTCCTTGGGGCAAATAAAGAAATGAATCACAGCGCTCACGAGGCGCTAAATGCAGCAAAGGTCCTGAGCCCTGGACTATCAAAAGAAAAGTGAAAGGGTCCAGGCAGAAAGTTCTTCCAGGTCCAAGGGGCATAGCTGGGCCCAGGGAGGCCAGCACACAGGGCCCTCCAGCAGGGAGGTAAGCCCCCATGGCGGTTCCTCCTGGGCCCCAGCAGCAGCAAGCCCCCAGCAAGTCAGAAACAGCACACCAGCACAGAACAGAAACATGGGGTCACAGCCCCTACATTTGTACCACTTCCCTCCTTTGTCTGCAGTGTAGGGTATGGGGGAACCAGATGCAACTGGTTCAGGGGGGATTTGGAGCACTTTGTTTTCCAAGCTCCTCTTCCCCTTTGTCAGGTGGGGGCTAGGTGATCAGACACACCACAGGGGGCGGAGCCAGCATTGTACAGGCTGGGCACAGTCCTATTCAGGGTCAGGGGATTACTCCTCCCACTACTCCCAAGGCAGATGTCCCATTCAGCCTAGCGCTGACTCACCCTGCCCCTCCTGGAGCCACACACACCTCTCAGCCCCTGTCACTCAAAAGCCAGACATGAAATTCACATCAGGCAGGCAGACACATAGCACACAGAAATGCCACCTTCTAAAAGTGGTATTTCTCAACCAGTCATCATAAATCTGCGCACACCATTGCGCAGCATTTATTCTTACAATTTCATACATACTAAACTCGACCACGCTGCTCCTCCCATCCCAGGAATTATCACTGACACACTTTATCAGGGAATCCCCAATGCATTCCTATGAGAGGGCAGGCCAACCTTACCAAATGTACACAGAGAGCGCACGCACTTTACACTGGATCACAGTGCTAAGGTGCCCAGAGGCCTAAAACCACCAACACCATGTCAGAGAAAAGGCAAAAAGTTTAGGGATGAACCTGCCAAAAAGGGCCAAGTCCAACACACATTTTGGATACTCTTGTAATGGCCGCCTAATGTCCCAGGTAAGTGTTCTAGACTTGCACTCGTTTGGCTGTCTTGACAACCAGTACATCCACAAATGTGCTCACCTTTCACAGACACTGTTGGGTGGAATCATCATGGACTGTTGGATGCTTATTTACTGTGTTTTCTCCACTCTGACACATATATACCAGTAGTAAGTTGACTGTGTATACCACCTTCCAAATAAGCCACCACTATAGGTCATTCTTTCTATGACACCCCCAGTATTTGATACACTGTATATTTATACATTGCAATTTCCTTTTACAACCTCGGGTATTCTTATCTCTGAAGGTAACAGAGCACATTGTACATTCTGGGTAAGCTTTCTTTTATGATCATATGACCTGAATATATACATTTAGTCACACCCATTTGACTGACTTGGTCCTAACTCTCTTCTTCTTGTTTTCCACCATTGCTTGACCCGTTTTTGAGCTTTTCTGTCCTCATTTTAAGTGAGTATCCATGTAGTATTGTACCAGATATTTGGGACCCTTCTTGTTTTGTCTTCTTTTCATCCATCTAGGACTGAACCGTATGGTATAATTTTCCTGATGAGACGCAGTGATCTGTCCTACTTAGGTTGAAACATCGACAAAACTGAGAAGGTTTAGATTTGAGTATAACAGTACCAGATTTGGACTTCCCCCTTGTCCGCTGCAAGGAATATGAGTCAGACACATTTGAAGCTATATGTGTTTATTCATGTTGTGTCTCACTTTTCAATGAGCACCGCACTGTCTGCACTTTATGGAATTTTGTGTCACCTATGGATATATTATAGAATTAATTTGTATATTACCTTAGAGTCAAGTATGCCAATTTGAACGAACCACGATTACCATGTTTTAAAGGGGTAGATCACATGCACTGGGGGGTTTACTCCTAGAGCCCAGGGTGAAAACAAACAAGCACATCTAGTCCCATAAAAGCAAGCAAAAGATTAAGGTAGACAGTGCAGAATGGCGAATTTCCTTACAATACTATGTTATTTTTAAAACAAAATGATTGCAGCCATAACATCTGTTCCACATATGCACCACTTACCACTCAACAGCACAGTCTACATATAGCAGGTGAATAAATTTCACCCTTACCCACTCCACTGTAGGCATCATTGCTTCTTACAGGAGACAAGAACACCGATTTGATGCGTCTTTCACACACAGTATATCATATTGTTTCTATTTCATTCGTGATTTTGTGATGTTGGAAGAAAACCTGATGGTGGAGACACATTCTCCATAATCCCATAGCAAGTATAAGTGAATGCTTCCCGTATGGTTAATGAATGGGAGGTTGAAGGCTTCCTCTTGCAATTGTAGCTGCAGTTATAAATGATTTTTATTATCCTTGGGACCTTCATCATCAAGGATTATAGAGAAGGATCCCCATGTACTGATTGTGAGGGTGTGGCCCTTGATACACTGCAGTATCTGTGTAGGGGTGTGGAATTCCAGAATATAGAGATTTATATATGGTAGCTGTTGAGAAGTTGTTACTTTGGAGGAAAAATATCATATAAATAACAAGTGCACATTTTGAGTTGTCTGTGATGCCATTTGGAACGATGAGGGCGAAAAATTACATTTTATTGATAGCTCTCCTCATACAACAGTATCTTGAGTATGGCTCCAAAACCATCTTTTTTTTATAGCTTATCTAGAGAGTAGCAGAGGAGTCATGGGGGAGCCATGCACACCATAGACACCACTCTGTCACATTAGCTAACTGTATCTTAGAAAGTATAAATGGCACACTGGCAACTTCTAGTTCTCATGTAACTCAGGAAAGGTCAGTAAATCTAAGCACAAAACTACAAAGGAATCATTGCTAATTGTAGTGTAAACATCTGACTGTATTCAGTTCAAGTCATGTAGCACTTGTAAACCCTAGCGGTCATGAAGAAAACACCAACAATAATCCATATCCGCTTTCAGGCATGCTGTGGCATATCAAGCAAATTTAAGTGATCTCTTAGTACCAGAATCTGAATTAGCAACCTGTGGCCAAAGAGATCTGTTAAATATAGATGGCTCCTGGAGGACAGTATTAGAAGTACATCCTTGCTGGTCCTGATCATGACATTGTCCTTTATCAATCCATATACCTCATATGCACATGAGAGATGATTTCTGCAGTCCATCCTGTCCATTAAAAATCCTAGATATCTTTTACTCATGGTCCATTCTGGCATATCTATATCTCTTTCTTTCTTCTCCTCCTTCTTCCTAAAGGTGACTGATCCATCCCATCTCAGAGTTATGACTCTTCAGAATCTTTGATCCTGTCAGAATGGGAACTATATTGGAACAATATAACACATTCATATATATAATAAAGACCTGCAGAATAAACCATAATTAATCATCAGCTAATTACAATTCCCTTTGTGCATCTCTCTTGCACACGTCTTTCCTCTATCACACTACTGGGCACTTCGTGCGAGGACAAGGTAACCTCTCTGGTCACTCACACATAGCACCAAATCACTTCCCAAAAAGGCTTACAACAACACTTACAAGGGTTGCAGGCAGTGTAGAGTGCTGGTACCAGCAGTGGTGTTTCAGAAAGCTGCATGGCACACTGGATGTAAAACTTGGGGGGATATTCACAAGAACGTGCGACAATCATCGCCAAAATAGGTTAACGCAATTTTTCATATCGCGGGAAAATGTGTTAACGTCGTATTCTCAACACGGCGGTAACATGTGATAGTTTCCCGATAACGCGTCAAATGTCCGCGATAAAATTACCGGGACGGCGATAAAAATCTAAAGCCGAACGTGAAAAAAGTGGCAATGGGCCCAACCGCGATAAAAAAATCAGCGATAAGCTGCGCCAGGCCTGCAATTCACACACGTCAGGCGGGAAAAATCACTATAAAAGCAGAAAAAAAAAACACAAACAAAACCAAAACAACTGCGAAGCACAATGGAGGTAGCCGGAGCAAGTACAGAGGACAACCAGAACCCCACAAGCCCCACGGAGGACCAGCCTGGGACCTCGGGGTCAGGGAAGGGCAAGGAGAAGAAGAAGACGAAGACGCGGTTCAGTCCGCAGGAAAACAGAATCCTGATAACGGAGGTGATAGAACACCATCAACAACTGTTCTTCACCTCCACTGTGTCATTGGCAACAAAAAATGGAATACGGCAGTCCATCGTGGACAAGGTGAATGCAGTCAGAGTGCTGAGGAGGACAATGGAAGAGGTCAAGAGGTGCTGGAATGATGTGAAGCGCAAAACCAAGCAGAAACTCGGCAACAACCAGAAGGCAGCAATGCAGACTGGAGGTGGGAGTCCAGCGCCACAGGAGGAGCTGGATGAGATGGAGGAAATGGTGTCCACAGTCATCAGTGTGGAGACGGTGGCAGGAGTTGGGGGACCGGACACTGCTCAACATGACCTGACACAACAGCAACAGGGTGAGTAACCACCAGGGACTGGGGGACGGGGGAGATGGGCACAATGGCACACATGCACAATTAAGTATAGCACAGTGCACACCCACAATGACTCTGGATCATGTCCCTGATCCCCTTGGCACACTGCAGCACACCTAGAAACAGCAAGTAGGCCCCCGTCGACTATGTGCCCAGAGGGGGCCCTTCCCACACATCACCAATCTCACAACCAACCCATGCACATGTGCCAAACCCAGCAAAGCGGCGTGTCTGTGAGCCACACTGATAATGCAAGTGACACTGCATGACGAATAGCATGGCTGCAGTCAATATATCATGACATGTTGCACGCCACGACACTGAGGTGGCTGAGTGTGGACCACATCCGTAAAGGAGCAGGTCACACCCTGACACATCGAGGTGCACATACAACCCCTGACGTCAACAACACATCTGCGGACAAACAATGCCCCAGAGTCCCAACTCCCACCAAGAGCCCAATTTACCCAAGTATGCAACATCTCAGCACTGTATAAGCACAGAAGTCAAAGGCACACCTCCTGAAAGGGATATGGGGCAGCAAAATCAGAGCTGCAGGGGCGACTCTCCCAAAATGCAGCACACACACATAACATTCAGAGCACATCAACATTGACAACAATGTGGTACAAACTGCAACACGTTCACTACAGAACAGAGGACACAACTGGTGCCACTTGTGTGTAGAAACTGGCCAATCACATTTGGCATAGCAGGGAAATGTGAGATGATAATATACAAGTACAAACACACATCCGTGATGTTGTCGAAATGTCCACTGTCCCGTATCAATAAGGCAGCTCCTCCCAAACAGTCACAATGTACATTGTCATGCAGTCTGTATGTAAACTAGTACATTGCGCCAACATACATGTGAACACAATGTTAAACTGCATCTCCCCTTCACATTGCAGAGGTAGAATCAACCTCCTGCAGAGCAGACCCAACAACTCAGCACTGATGATCAAGAGGACCTCCCCAACATCGACACCGACGCCCTCCAAGAGCTCATGGACAGCTTCGGCACCTCACCTCCAGGAGCAGGGCAGCCCAGCTGCATCGAGGAGACCTCACCCCCTGCACAGACCACACAGCAGGAAGCACCCACCACCACAGCTGTCTCCCAGGACCGCCACGAACAACACATGGCCTTCCAATGCCGTGTGTTAGGGTGCCAGGAGAAGATGGCTGATCAGGTGCGGGTGGGGTTCGACCTCATGGCAGCCAAACTAGATGCCATACGTTGGTGTTTAAGTCCCATCAGGGACCACTTACAGTCCCTAACGGACACCCACAGTCAACTCCATGCTCTCCAACGATCCATGGCTGACATCGCTGGAGTCCTGACTCTGAGACAAGAACAACTGTCTAGTCAGAGTGGCTCCAGCGATGTCAGCTGGGAGTTGGGACACATGCGGAGGATCATGGAGAACATGGAGCAGATGCAGGTGGAAAGAATGGCTGCCATGGCTGCACACCAGCGAGATGTAGCTGGGTTCTTCCATGCCCTGCAGACCCTCATCATGGCATTGCTGCCACAAGGCCTGGCGCAGATGAATGCTGCTGCTACTACTCCATCCACATCTCCGCCCCCTGAAGTGTCAGTGCCACACAGTGCTGCAGACAAAACCCCACCACCCACATGTGAGGCACATGAGACATCAGAGGATGAAGATGCGGATGATTCTGCCTTAGTGGTAAGAAGGAAGCGGTAGCATTCATCTCCGCCATATGGCCTGTTTCTGCTTGGTTCTGCCCTCTGCATCATCACCTTCCACTGTCCCCTGATACACTCTGCGACACTCACCTTGGACCTCGACATGGACTGCCATATTCTGTTTGGTTACCAATGACACAGCAATCAGACTGTGGACTGAACTCTTCCTCTACCGATGAACTTGTCAATCCCTAAAGGACTCTGGCTGGCCCTCCACGGGGCAACAATGTAAAGTGGGGTTTGCATGGCCCTGTACTGCTCCAGCTTCAACACTCCACCGAACGTGAATAAAACATTCTAATTCACAGAGATGTGTCATGTCTATGTTCAATCAAGTATGAAAGTATGGATGAATGTAGGGGCAGTGATTCCCCCTCACGTCCATGTTGCTAATGTTGTGGGACTTGAGTCACAGGGTGCAACTCTCTGCATCATGGTGGTACATATTTGACCCCAAAAGACGCCCTGTTGTCTTTTCTTGGTCACAAATGACAGCCTTTATGTCATGAATTTGGACACATGTGATACGCTGCTGAGTGGGATTACGTACTATCTTTGACACCCTGAAATGGCATTTTGAATACGTGACACCCTAAACAGCCTCTCTGCACAGAGGTGACACACCCACCATCTAATTGCCATTTGTGAGATTGTTAGCACTAAATGTTGCACTTACACTTGTCAGAGTGATGTGCTTATGCAGAGGAGTGACATGCACACAGGGAATGTGTGTTGGAATGAATGTATTTGCACATGCTGTGCCTGTGGTCATTTTGTCCTGTCCCATGATTGCTACGGACAGTCACAATGTGACGTGCTCATGTGAAGAAATTGTTAATGATTGTGTTCCTTCGGGCTAATCCTGCTGCAGCTGCACTGGGGTGTGGTCCACCTGCCTCATCTTCATCATCATCGTCCGGTGCATCTGGCAGTTGGATCCATGGGGCATTGGTGCGTACACATATGTTGTGCAACACACAGCATGCAATGATCATCTTGCACACTATTCCGGGCTGTACAGGAGTCTTCCACCTGTGATGTCCAGGCACCTGAAACGTGACTTTAACACGCCAAATGAGCGCTCCACAATGCCCCTGGTGCGTTTGTGGGCCGCATTGTACTGCCTCTGGGCCTGGGTGTTCGTGTCTTGGAGGGGTGTCATCATCCACGGGCAGGGTGCATATCCTTGATCACCTGTGACAGGGGGGAGAGATATGTGTCAATCGGTGGTTCTGCATTCTGTGTTGGCAGGCTTATTAGTTTAGTGGTGTGTGATGTGTGCGACTTTGGGATTCATGTTTGACATGTATTGCTTATGGCAAATGAGCGGCATCCATGTGTATTACGTTGCCTCACAGCTGCTCCTCACTCCCCCGAGCCTATTTACTTGTGTGCACTGCGCGGTTGCATCACTTGCACTCCTAAGACACACCATTGTCATGACTGTCTGTGCATGTTCACAAGCCTGACAACGACACTGTGATATTGGCCGTTGAAGGTGGTCGGCCACGTGTGGGTAGGCCTATCGTCAGGATATGGCGGACACAGAGACACACGCAGTATTTACTTTGGTGGCCATCCCGTAAGTGAACCATGCCCAGAGCCCCAGGCTATTTATTCCCACTCCTACGCTGGACTGGCGTATGCCGGCCCAGCCCACTCCGCTTACGCCTACAGGGGGGGATGACATAGCTACATGTCCAAGGTCTTCCCCACTGCCTGAGGTGACATGGTTGCGTCCACTGTCCACAACACTACAAACACCAGCAGTATATGTCCACATGGACATGTCTGTGCTCTGCATACTGAAGTCTGTCCAGCACATCACCGCCACACTTGGCATTGTGTACATTCTTATTCATGGGTCACTTGCCTCCTTCGCACAGAATTGGTTCCCACCTCTCCCCACATTCTACTATTGTGTGGCAGAGGTGCCATGACGTGGATGGTTTGTCTACATGGCTGGCCACGGTTACCACAGTTACTTGTGTTGTCGTGTCTGGTAGGTGGGCATGTTGTGTGTGATTTTGTAACGTGTGCATTCCCACAGTTGTGAGTTGCATGATTGTGAAGTTGAGGTGTGTGGTGTGTTCATTTGGTACTTACCAACGAGCAGTGCATTTCCATAAGTGCCATCCTGGAAGCGCTGGTTGATGATGGACTGTCGGAAGATGTAGGAATCATGCACATTGCCTGGGTAGTTGGCGACGACGTTGGTGAAGAGTCCCCGGTGGTCCACTATTGCCTGCACATTGATGGAATGCGTGTGCTTTCTGTTGCGGTAATTGTGTGCAGTGTCGGCAGGGGGCACAAGTAGGACATGTGTGCAGTCAATTGCCCCCAACACGTGCGGGAAGCCAGCTATGGCGTAGAAGCCTTGCTTGGTCTCCAGCTGTTCCTGCGCAGTGTGGGGGAAGTGAAGGTGCTGGGGTACCAAGCTGATGATGGCATCCAAGACAGGTGTGAGGAACTTTGATAGGGCTGGCTGTGAGACTCCTCTGACTCTGGCAGTTGTTGGTTGGAAGGTACCAGAGGCCAACAGGTGCAGCACAGCCAGCAGCTTTGTCTGCGGAGGGATGTTGGTTGTCCGCTGTGTTGGTACCGTCAGCCTGTGGGAAATGTGGGTCAGGATGCAGAGGATGGTTGTCCTTTGAGCCTGTAGTGGGCAATGACATCCTCTGGCGTTAAGTCTGTGAGGCTGGTGCATTTTCGGAAGGTCTGCTGTCTTGTTCTGCGCTGCCTCTGTGGTAGTCCAGGGGGGGTGGTTCGGGGGGGGGCCTGGGGGTGGTGGCGGTGGGTGTTGTGGCCCTCTTGGGTCTCCGAGCTGCATGATCAGTAGCTCCATGACATGTGTTGGTCTTCAGATGTGGCTCTGGGCTGGGCTCCCTTTCATACTGCAGGTTGTCATCCTCCTTAACACCAGTAAAAGGCAGGTGTTAAATCCCTGCTGCTAACGCACCTTATCGCCTGTATTTGGATCGCATCGCAGCTCTGGCTGGTCGTTGAGAATATCGCAAAGTGGTGTTTTCGTGTGTTTTTGCACGGGAACACCTACTCTGCATATCATTAGCGTTAGTTGTCGCTCTCATCCGTGGCGATGTTTTTTGCGGAAGCTATCGCTGGAAAACTGGCGATATCGGCAGTTTGCACCAGCTTGGGAATTGGGCGATAAATCTATCGCCACTTTTGCGGCGCTAAAGTGCCGATAAATCGGTGATGAGTCCTTGAGAATATGCCCCTTGGGCTTCAAGGTGAAAAAAGCCATACATTTTCAAGTGGGGCAGATCTAAGCCCTATAAAATTCCCTTTACAAGACAGTGGTCAGTACATTGGAAGTTAATCCAAAATGTTGCAGAGTTTCTTTCAGTGAAGCTTGTTTGTGTTTCAAACATATATAAGCAGCGTTTGGAAGAGCATGATGTGTTGCCCTAGATTCTGTCCTTTCAGTACTTAAAAGGTACACACATCCACCATCCTACAATTATAAACTCAAATTATATATAATGGCACTGATCATCTCATGATCACAAACCCACATTGCAAACAAACAGCCACCATCAAATAGGCACACAACCTCTGTCATAAGGCCACACACCCTCTATCATATGACCACAAAGCCATAATTACATAAGAATGTTTTATATATATACTACCACACAATCAATAATATAGGCTCATCACCCACCATCAGACCACGACACACCTAACATTGCAGTTGCACACACCTAGCATCATACAACATAATCCCCATCATGCATTCACACAACCACTATAAAAAACTCATTGCTTGTTATCACACAACAACACATCAATCTACATACAGACACATCCTCCTCATATATCCTATTATCCCCTCACAGTATAGCCAAACAGTCACTATCATTCACCACTACACACATAACAATCTACCATTCATTCAGCCATCAACAAACACCCACACAACGACCATAATGCACTCATACACCTACCATCAAAGGTTAACGTATACATTGGAAAAGAAAGAGCGGGCCTCTGAATAGCATTGGAAAGTCATCCAGCCACCACTTCCGGAAAAAAAGGCCATCTGTAAAAAAACACACCTTTGACTCTCTCCAATGCACTAATCTGTCTCACCATATACCTCTCTCAATATATCCTCTACCTCCACTCTCTGACCCACCCTCAAACCTCATTCTACTATTATTATCTCCAAAATAAACCTTTCTAGACTTTTGCCCCCTCTATCCCCCTTGGCTCACCCAAAACCTAATTTTACTACTATGATCTCCCAAGCAACCCTTTCTAAATTCTGCTTCCCTCATGTATCCCTCCTTTGACTCATCCCAAACCTCATTTTACTACTATGATCTCCCTAATCCCTTTCTAGAACTCTTCCCTCCTCCATCTCTCTTTTTACTCACCCCAAGCCTCATCCTACTACTATGATCCCCAAAATAACACTTTCTAGACTCTCCCCTCTTCTATCCCTCCATTATCCTTGTATGTCGACCACTCAAATTAACACATATTTTCCTATACTAATCCACCCCTAATCCTTTTTGGGTTCTAGAGTCGAGTGCTAGTCGCTGAAAAGCACTTCAACGCCTAATCAGGGGTAGAAAGCAATATATAAATACAACTACAATCATATGGTTGTCAGTAGCGGCTCCTTCATTGGGGCGTAGGGGCGTCACCCCACTGCTCTCTCACAGTGCGAGAAGGCAGAAACATAAAATGGTAAAACTACCATTCTATGTTTCTGCTTCTCGCATTGCGAGAAAGCAGAAGTGCCTGGTTGGGGGCGGGCAGGTGTGCGGTCCTGCTCGAGGGAAGGGGGGAGTGGCTTGCCCACTGTTGTGGGTACTGACTGTTTGGTCGGCCCCATGGCCGACCAACCCAGTCATGCGCACTCTCCCTTTTTCTCTATGTAGGCTGCTGCATGCAGCCTACATAGAGAAAATGGCCCGGCTGGGGCGCTCTCCGCTGCGCCTCACCATTCACAACGCTGCCATTGCAGCGTTGTGATTGGCTTAGGGAGCAGGAGGAGGGAGGCTGCCTACGCGCCAGGAGCAGCAGGAGCTGAGGCGGCGGCGGCGCGTGATGCGGTCACAGAACTGGAGGAAGGTAAGTTTTTTTTATTTTATATAAAGAGATTACCGTCCCACTTCCCTCCCCACCCCACCCCCGCGTGGACCCACCCGCCCGTTTTGCCGGCTGCGACTGAGAGGTTGGTATCGGGGCAGCTTCCGGCTTCTGAACCCAGCTATCCTCTGCCCCCGCGCCTCAGCTGATGCATAAACACGGCGAGGCGGAGCACGTAAATACACCGTGTGTCAGGCACGAGATACTCCCCAGACTGTGTGCATCCTCCCAGGCTCCAGTGACGGGCAGGCCCGGCCGAGGAGGTCACTTCTGACAAGTCTCAATGAAACGATACCCAGCGGGCTCTGCTCTTTAAAGCTGCTGCTGTGACGGACAGGACACACTTTGCAGCACACTTTCAAGGTGATAAGTTAACTCATGCGTAATGCGAGAGGCTTAGAACGAGCATGTTAAGGCTCTTAAATAATGTATCCGCTATAAACACTGAATGTAGAGATACATTTTATCACTCAGAATCCATTCCACCAGACGTGTCCGTCTTTCTGTCCGTCTCTCCAAGCATGCATGGATCAGGACCTATCCACCATTCATTTTATCCACTCATCTTCTATCCTGCCGTCCCGTCCACAGGTTAATCCACCTACCCACCGTTGCAACACCCATTGATTCACCCATTCATTCAGTTGGAACTTTTCTCCCACTTGGCAAGCTTCTTCCCACCCATCAATCCATCCATCCACCCACCCACGCAAAAGGGGATCCATTCATATATTCAGCAATCCATTCATCCACTTTCTCTCTCTCCTTCTGAGTCTATGCACATTGGGTGGAGTTCTGTCTTAGGGAATAAAATCGAAGCTTCCATCTGGAACCACTTCCCTTTTAGCTGCCAAAGTAGATTTCTCTTCAAAGGGACCTTAAAACATCAGAATGAGGGTCACTCACAAAGAGAGAACATGTCCGGGTGAGAGTAGTAGATGGGGAAGAAGCAAGTTTTAGTGAAATTGCCACTTTAATATACAAGCCTTTAGTACGTTTTGTTGGAAATTATAAAAAATAAGAAACTATATTTAGCTTATTTAGGCAGTGTCTTGACTAACATTTTGAAAAAATGTATGCATGTCTCAGTCTCTCACCTCCCACCAATACAAGCATTAATGGCGCAAGTTTGGCTGCAGTAAAATGCTTACTTTTCTCAAGCACTATAGGTTTTTATGCATCTGCTCTCGCTTTTTCCCATGTTTGACAGAAAAAGTAAACCATCAGAATAGAAATGGAGAGCTATTAGTTGGCCAGAAACGTGATCTGTGTTATTTTGCTCTGAGTGATTTTCATGAATGTGGCTGTAGTGAGCTCGCCAACCCATTTATTTCCCAGATCATGGATGCTTCTAAGCAGCTTTGCTCATGCCCCCAGTGTGGTTTACTTTCTAGGGAGTGCTTCATAGTAATTTCAAGTAATGTGTTCTGGGACTGTAGGCACCTCTCTTCCATTACTCTCCGAGGGGCATACCACACAGCATTAAACACCAGAATGGTGTTTGGAATCTTTCTTGTTGGTCTTTCTGGCAGCTGGTGAGGGACTTGCAATGCTGTGGGGAGTCGAGAAGATGTTTGAGAGGTGATATACCGTGAGGGCTAGGGTGTTTAGGAGGTATCTCCCAGGGTGGAGAAACAAAGCGATCTACAGTATTAGCACAGCATTCTGGTTCTGTGGAAATGCTGGTTGTACTATAGGTGGCAGAAAGGTATGGCTACTATAAAACGCTCTAGAGGCTCACCCTGAGTTTCAAATCGATCAGAGGTCTTCCTCCAGTGTAGTGTAGAAACATAGAATTAGGCTTCTGGTGCTTCTGAGGAAAGGCTGCAAGAACATTCTATGCATAATTTGTTGTGGAATATAGATGTGAAGATTGATGGACAATTTGAATAGGGGGTAGCTAACAGGTTTTTCTTGGGGTGTATATATGAAGGGCTTTGATGAGTGTCCTTTGGACCTGGGGATGTTGAGAGTATGGTAAATACTTAGGCCTCAGGATATCTTCAGTTTTTGACCTCCAGAGACACTATCTGCACAACTGATTGACCATATGTATGAACCCTTTCTAAATGTCCATTTCTGACAAACAGGAGTACACTTTATACACCAAACTGCTGAATCATAGCAAGCATTTGACATCTAGTCAAACTATTGTTAGTTGCAGTGTGACTATGTTTGCATGACATTGGTAACGGTTCCTGGTGATAGGAATTGAAGTTTATACTATTGTGTTTCCCTTTTCTCTTTTAGTCTCTTGTACACCACTGCTACTTTAGAGTGTGGAACTTTATATGCATTTTCATGCCTGTCTGTTCTGTTTACTTCTGAGGTTTTCTACCAACCGCAGAGACTGTTTTGCTCAATATTAGCTGTGTTCTTACTTCTCAAGCATGTCAGTATGTATGCCTATGGGTTTATTGTATTTCATCTTTGAAGAAAAGAAAAACAATAGCGTTAGTATCTTTGGGACAAGGCAGTTGGTTACGTTCTCAGTTTTGAAAGAGTCGATCATATTAGCATGAGTGAGAGAGGAGAGAGCCACGAGGGCTGAAAACGTGTTTTAAATAAAAATGTTCCATTTATAGTATACATATGCAAAGATACACAAAACAACACATGCCTACCTGAGGGATCCTTATTAATGCTATCAATAGAGGCTTGGACCAGGAAGCAGGAAAAGCATACTATTCACAGCTATATGAGACTCCTAACTGTAATTTATTTCATGTTGGATGTACCGTGGTTCTATCCAGTATGATTAAGAATAGTTGTGCTACTGCGGTACCAGTAAATTGTTGTTCATTTTAGTTCCATATTCGCAGACCATTCTCATAATGTGTCAAACTTCTATAAGGTTTCTTAACTCCCACAACTCTAAACAGTAGTATTGACAGAGCTGTTCTTCACACCTTCTGGTTTGCTTGAAAATGCACCATTTGCCCACTCTTTTTTTCAAAGTTTTCTCGGGAGGAGAACCCCCCGTAGGTGGTTCAGGCTCGCTTGCTACGCGCACTCGCCGCAGTGAAGTACGACAATTGTTTTACGCCTCACCACTTTCAAATGTCACCAGCCGCCACTGATGGTTGTGCAGTCCCCATCAGACATCCATCCCAATCGACAGTCACAAAAACATCATATGCCCCAAACCCAACATGCAATGTTCACACACCCACCATCAAATTGCTGGACACTCACCATCACAGGGCCACACAATGAAAATGAGGTATGAATTACTGTGTACATTGAGTGCTGCACACCATAAATGAGAAATTTAATTGGTTGGGTTTGGTATTCTCTAAACCTTAATTAAGCTTTAACTGTGGTTTTTTCTGTCAATAACAGGGGCCTTTTTAGGATACACTGCATTGACCTGTCAGGTACCCATTCTGCAAGACCTTTGGTCAGGCGCACCACGGTTGGACCCCCGAATTTAATGAAATGTTCTTTTTTTAATATTTTTGGTTGGTGGGCCCGGAGTCCTCGAACCTAGGTTCAAGGATGGTTTGAGGACTCCAATTAAAAAAAGTCATTGGGAGAGGGACTTTTTTATTACTGGCATCAGTTAGCTAGTTTTAAGAGAACATTTTCTCTTACATCTGCCACTGCAGGACATGGGGCTAAATACCTACATCCAGAAAATCAAAAATTGAAAAAGCCAAATGGTTGCAGCGGAAGCATACTATGAACCCCTAGGCTTCTATGGGAGCCAAAGGGATCCCCTGGGATTTAAATGCATTAAAAAAATTAGCATCGTACCAGGGTTCACACTCTTGTGACAGGTTTCCAAAACCCTCAAAAATAGTTATACATTTTTTAAAAAAATAAGAAAGGACCAAGCCCTCTTTGTGATCGCTGGGTGTGCAGAATTTAGGTAAAAACCAGACTCTGTGACGAAGACCCCTGCACATAGAGCAAGATAATGTGGGGTGAGGGTTCATAGCACACAGTAATTTGGGAATGGTTAGTGCCTACAGAACCAAACTATATATACAATGAAAGAGCTCCCATATCCAATCACTTTTGTTTAGTTATTAAATTTTGAGCACGCAATGAAAAAGGAACAAAATAACTCATGCCACCCAAAAGCCTTGTTAAAAATTGTCCGTTCACATGGGCGATTCTTGTTGTTCAAAGCCCTGTCACTCCATATAGGCCTTCACCGGCTGCTCAGGCTATAACTTTGGGGGAGGATATTTAATACCTTGTATAGCCCTGAGAAGAACTATTTCGGTGTAATCATGAACCTCCTGCGCTCTGGGATGCCTCTCAAAATTCTATGGGCCTCATTTATGAAAAGTGACGCATCGCTACGTGAAAACAGTGATGCGTCACTTTTCATTGCGCCCTCCTTGCGACATGCTGGATGCGTCATATTTACAGTATGACGCATCATGTCACAAGGAGTTACAGATACGTCAGTATTTCTGACGTATCTGTAGGCGCAAAAATGACGCATTGCTGGAGTGTCACAAAAGTGACGCAACTTCAGCAATGGGTCATTTCACATGGGCAAGTCCCATTTCAAATGTGCCTGCGTCAGTCTTACGCCTGCTGTGAGGCAGGCGTAAGATATTGATGCATTTGCATCCTAGAAGTGGCTCAGTGAAATCTCATAGATTTCACTGCGTCACTTCTACGAGGCTTACTTGCGTCGGAACGCCCACCCTGCATAAATTATACCTGGCGCAAGGGTTTACAAAGTGACGCATCTACCTAGATGAGTCACCTTGTAAATATGACGCAACATGGTGCATTTTGTACGGCGCTGGTGCGTCACAAAAAGTGATGCACCGGTGGCGCAAAAGTGACGCAAGGGCTCATAAATAAGCCCCTATATGTTTATGCCACTTCTTTAGGAAAGTTTGAATTTCAATCCAGTTCTAAGTCATTCCTGTGTGGATCATTAATTCATTCACTGTTTGTGAGAACTCTAGTTCACTGATAACAATGAAACAGGCTGGGTATATTTTTAAGTTCATTTTTAAGTTCATTTTGTAGAGGGTTACGTTTTGCGGTAGAAGCAGTAGTAGGAGGTGTGGTGAGAACATTTAAACAGAGTGGTACAGTAGCACATTCCATCCAAAGACTGAGTGCTTGATATTGCACTTTAATGGCAGTGGAAACAAATGACTTAGCTGGATTATGGTACTTGTCCATTTAAAAAATTTAGCAATTATGTGAATAATCATTGTTATATTTAATCAGAGGTGAGACTGAAAGGTTTCTGCAGCTCGCAGATAATTTAACAAACCTTTACGTGTGCAGTTTTCTTTGGCCTGAATGGACAGTCCTCAAAATAATGTCTCGAAATGGTCTCAAAATAAAAGAAATGAAAGAGAAACACAACATTGCTACTGCATAGCAAAGTGAGAGTGCCATAATGAACAGGAATTACCTATGTATTTTTAAAGTTCTTTGCCATTCAAGTAGTTAATGTGTTATTTGCTGCTTAAAGAAATATGCGGTTGCAGAGTGAATTAGCATTGCAAATGTTATAAATTGTGATTAGTTTAGCTACTCACAGGTAATCTTGCATATGTGCATTATCGACACCCAGGAGCACTTCTCATTACACCTGTCAAGTGTTTGAAATATTCAACACTTACATTTGCAAAAAGTACATTTTAATTGAGCCAAGCAGCTAGCTTATTAATAATGGAATCGGTTGATGGTTGTTTGTAGCATAAAGTCGCCAAAACTGTAAAGAGTTTAGCTGAATTTTGGTAATACTAAAAATCAAATTCAGGGTTCTCGAGCATCATTGTTTTGAATAAAGATATATTGTAATTTAGCATGTGAAGAATCCATAATTAAACTATTACCAAGTACATTCGGAAAGTGATGTTTACTTCTTTTGATTTATTTCTATTTTGACTCTACAAAAATTTAAATACTCTTCAAAAATTAAAAACAACATGCAGTCATTACTTCATGATTCAAAGTTCTTAACTGGAAGTTTGTTTGGCAATTGATCTCTTGTTGATATCTTGTTCATCATGCTTGATGCATTGCACAACGTCTGTACCTTCTTCAGGAGCCTCTTTGCAGTTAAAGAGTGCTGTGTGTCCTTAATGTAAATTTCACCCTTAATCTTTTTACATTCTGTTGTTTTAACCAGTAAAGAGGTTGATAAATCTCTTCATTAGTGTCAATTTCTGCCCAAATAAACATGTGTTGGGAAAAAGAAGTTTTATTTGAAATAAAGATTTAAGTCATGGTTGTCTGAGTGAGAACAGATGTTTGTAGACCTCCATTAATTTCAGTGACCCATGAACATACCTTAAATCCCCTTTATTCTCTCTTGGTGACCCAGCTGTAAAGGTCCTTAATATGTGAATAAAATAAAGAGAAAGGAAGAGCTCTCTTTACCCTGTCCTGCATCGCCAACATTTACCAACAATGAGCTCTCTAGAATGTTTCTTTCTTTGATGTTTTCTTCCTAGATTTTGAGACTTATTATGACATTCACCTGAATGGCCCTTGTGATTAAAGATATGCCTGACATGCCAGAGAGACCTGGCCTAGACATAAAATGAAGAACTAGCTTGCGAACCACAATGAAAGTGGGAATTCATTTAAAGAAGCAAGCAAAGGCTGAATGGGGCTGATTCATCAAACCAACAGCTGGAGGGAGCTGACCAAGAGACCACTTTCTAGAGCATATGTACGAGGAAGTGGCGGAGTGAGGCGTTAGCCGTCATGGCTTAACGCCTCACTCCGCCACTTCAGAAACGCTAGGCTGCACCATATTTACAAGGATATGGTGCAGCCTTGCGTTTCCCCCTGCGCTGGCGCTACACTTAGCAGTGTAGCGCCAACGCAGGCACCCTTGCACCATAGTGCAAGGGTGTCTGCGTGCAGGGGAGGATTGTTTATGTGTAAGAAGGTGTCCCTTCCTGCACATAAACAATCCTAAAATCCCATTATGTCACTTTTATGTGAGTTGCTTCATGCAGCACACTTTAAAGTCACAAAATTGAATTTGTTTTTAAAAAGGGGGGACTTCCTGTACATAAACAATCCATGGCAGTTTGCTTTTTTCATGTGTGCTGCATAAGGCAGCACACATGGAAAAAGCAAAAACGAGGAGAAATAATGCATTTCTCCTCGTTTCGCCAAGTTAAGACCAGGTTATCCCTGGTCTTAATTTTGGCCCTGCCTCCTATGTATGCTGCCCTTGTACATAGGGGGCAGCGTCAAAATCAATGGGTGTTGCGGTGGAATGCCCACAGCAACACCCACTTCCCACCCCTTTCACACTAACCATAGCGTGAAAGGGGGCCTTATTTACAAGGCAGCGTTAAGCCACGTTAAGTGGCTTAATGCTGCTATGTAAATAAGGCTAAGCCCCTATCGCCACCACAACGTCGGAAAAAGTGACGTTGTGGTGGCGATAGGGGCTTGTACATATGCCCCTCTGTATGGTTGTGTTAACGACATGAGCTCCTGCAGAAGCCAAATATATCTGTAGCCAGACCTACAAATTTGTTATCTGGACAGATAAATGAATGATCATGTTTCAACTGAGATACTGCTGCCACAAAATAAAACTAGTTTGTATTTTAGTGTTCACTAAGGAGGTCGGTTAACTAAATGCAATATCAAGTAAATCATAATTGCATAATGGATTGAATCCTTGCAACATGAGAGCAAAGACATACATGACCAGTTGAAGGTATGTGCTCTGCTGTTTCAATCAAAAATTGGTGAGAATACTAAGCCTGGGTGGAGTTCGCGGAGTTGCGCTACACGTTACTCCGCGAATTGACAAAAAAACTCCACCAAGCTACACGGAGTTCTGCGAGCGGCGGAGTGGGTTACCTCGCACAGTTCGCACTGATTTTTAGTGCTGGGTGTTTGTCCCGCACTGTAAAATCAGCACAAACGGCATCTCGCACAGTGCTAGAGGGCTCTGCTTCTTTCTGTCGCTGGAGTAGAAGTTCTACTCGAGCGGCAGCTTCCTCAATGCGAAATTAAGGTTTCTCAATGCAAGCGGTGCTGACCGTCCGCGACCACCCGCGTCGAGAAATCTCGCAGGAAAGTGGTCTAGCATTGGATTTTCAGTGCCAAATTACCATTGGCGAACGCGAGCGAGGAGAAAAGTATGCTTCACAGTTTTCGAAACTCTGCGAGCTGCGCGGAGTGCAAAAAACTCCACAAACTCCACGAACAGAGCGGAGTTCACCGCCCAGGCTTTGAGAATACACCCTGTATTATAAGGCAGAGTCAGCACCGGCAGGCAACTCTATCCTACCTGAAACTCAGGAACAACAAGTAGCTTCAATAATAGTAATATACGCCTGACCAAATAACATAAAACTGTCCAAATAACAATAGACTGACCACATTAAGACACAAATATTGCGGCCCAGTGTCAGATATGTAATGACAATAAAGTGTATGCAATTTTAACCCCTTAGATATCTTACCAACAATATTCCTTATGTGTGAAAGTCACAGACTCACACAGAAACATTCAATTGACGATTAATGAGGAATTGAGGTACGATAAGGCTACTGCATATGATGTATGTTTGTACAAAAACAGATCGCATTTATATAACCATAAATTAGTTCTTTCCGCTGACAAAAATATTTTTCTGTGCACATCTTTTGACATATATCACTGCAAAGAAATTTACTGGGAAAATATATTGCTTTTAAACCACTGTGGAATTTTAAAACATAGAGGATGAAATTCAAATAAAGGTTACGTCACAATAATTAAAGATGGTGAAGAAGCTACTGAAGAATGGACAGAGGTTCTGAAATTCGTAAAGCTCAGCAATTTGACATCTCACATCCATGCAACAATCATTAACAAAATAGCAACAATGATATTGGCTCAATGGTTAGAGCGGCAGACCCTGATGCAGAGATCTGGCCCGGGACCAGGGTTCAATTCCCGCCTCGGTGGGTCTTGGGCTCAATTTCCTCGGACCTGATAATTCTCGCCTCGGTGCCTATTCTAATCATGGGTCCCACTCTGGGCAATAGCTTGCTTAATCTCCACAACGGCCCCAACAGCGCTGGGATGCCTGGCTTCACCCTGGGGGTGCCCAGGAGTGGACATTTCACAGGGAAAAGCCAGGAAGGGTTCCACAGCGGTATGCGTACAGCGCCAGGACACCTCTTTGGGGGTATAAGTGCGCTTTACAAGTACGAATTTCATTTCATTTCATATTAAGGACTAAGGGCCAGATGTACAAAACATTTTTCTGGTCGCGAACGGCCCGATTCACAGAATCGGCCATTTGCAACCAGAAAAATGCATTTTTTGATGTACAAAATGCGATTTGGTAACAATATGCATTTGCGATTCAGTATTTGGAAGGGATGTGTTTTCGGAGTCCCTTCCAAATAACAAATCGGTATGGTATGCACTACTGTATTTCAACCCCAGCGGGCTACCATACCTGTGCTGACAGCGAATCCTAGTGTGTCGCACATTGCGACCTACCTCATTAATATGCATGAGGTAGGTCTATGTGCGAACTCAAAAGAGTTTCATACATTAGGAATAGTGATTTCCTAATTGCGATTTCGCAGGAAATTGCAATTAAGAAATCGCTATTCCTAATTTTCGTACATTTGGCCCCAAATACACTTCCATTTGTAAACTGGGAATGATGAATTAATGAATGTGTGCAAGAGGGTTGATATATACATTGAAGAGGGTAGGGCTTAGAGGAGAGCCCTGTGGGACAGCAAAGTACATTGGGAGCAGTGAAGAGATTAACGCCAGAAGAGTAACTGACTGGAATCTGTTCGGCAGAAGAGTAACTGACTGGAATCTGTTCGTAAGGAAATAAAAAAAATCATCTAAGGGCTGTGTTGCAGATTTCTATGTATGAAGACAGAAATGAGAGTGTTGTCTGAGAGGTATCAAAAGTGGTGGAATGGTCTCATAGGATCAGAGCTGCAGAACTACCATGATGCAGAATGTGTCTAAGATCTTCAGTAACCACAATAAGAGCGGATTCAGTGCTGTGTTGTGGGCGAAGTCCCAATTGTATATAACCAAGTAGCTGATTGGACCCAATGTAAGTGGAGAGCTGTTTATATACTTGTTTCTCCTGAATTTTGACAGGCAGTGGTTGTAGAGATATAGGATATAAATTGCGTAGAATGTTGGGGTCTGCCTTAGTTTTATTTATAGGAAAGGGACGATTAGTGGATGCTTCCAGGAGTCAGGCACAGTGGCTGATCTCAAGGAAAGATTAAAGATGTCCATGTGCACATGGCAGATGATGTCTACACCTTGAGGGGGAAGGTGAGGTGAGCAAGGATCCAGAGGGAAGCCTCACTTACTGCAAATGAGTTAGGACTCTATATCTGCAGTGGACGGGATTGAGAATTCTGTCAAGGAGGACCCAATCACTGATGGAGAAGTAAGATTAAAAAATTAACATGGAAAAACCACATAAATCTGGGAATCTTTTATGTGGAAAAATGTAGAAAGAATGGTGTATAGTTCAAGCCAGGCAGTAAAGGTATTCATGTCTGCTGTAGGGAGGAGCAATTACTTGACAAATGAAAAGATTTCCCCAGGAGAATTGTTGGAGGATTTAATGACAATAATGATAAACTTAGAATTTATATTATTATTTTTAAAAGAACTTTTAGAAAGTTGTAATTTTCCTGCCAAAGCCAAATGTGTCTTTCCACCAGAGTCCAGTGTCACCTGATTGGTGAACGGCTCCCCTGTGGTGCGATGTGGATTGCTCCCAGACAGTGGACAAAATGCTATGGTGTGGAGAGATGTTTTTCTTCAATGAGCAGGATTGCCTGGGGGTTGTGCCCATCTTCTTTTTGAGCTTCAAAGGGTGCCTGTTCTGACACTAACAGATGTAGCTTACACCTAGGCCTGCCTCCCTTAGTCTTCCTAGTCAGCTTGGTTCCAAACCCAGAGTGAGGGTTTGCCCATTATCATAGCGACATCTCTGAGTGGGCACTGGGAGCTCTGACTACTGGAAGAAGGGTTCTGCCATGTGGGATTTAGGAGGAGAAGGGTGTTGTGCGGTGTTTACAGTACAATGCACAGGAAGTGCTGTGAAAGTGGGTTGGGTCACAACTGGGAACATTTACCCAATAGGTTAGGGAGTGGCCAGGAGTGTCTCCCATCCACAGGCTGGCTCTGAGCATAACAGAGGTATCCCCAGTACCCTTCTCAGAACACTCCTGGACCTGTGAAGATCAGATACTGTCTGAAGGAAGACTGGACCTGATTGACTTGAATCCTGCACCCCCGTCCAAGAGTCAGTTTGCTGACCTCCTGTTTGAGCTACAGGGACCCAACAAGCCTCCAGAGACCTTTGCCACAGCTGCCCAGCTGATCAGTTTGTCTGGACCTGCTCTACACCCTGCTACTGGCCTCTGTTGGAGTGAGCCCTAACCCCCAAGTGGTGAGGATCCTTATTGGTCCAAACTGCAAAAGGTGGGATTTTTCCAACTTTTCTTCCACAGAACTGGCAAGAGACTGGGACCGCCGTTGAGCTGAACCAGTCAACGTTGGAACTTGCTGGTTTGCCCCGCTGAAGGAGATATGACTTCCAGGAAAGGAATGAACTCTCAGCATAAAGGGCATCAGCGGGACCACTGCTGATCAGAAACCCGTCGATGTTGAGGCCTTTCTGGGCACAGACTTTGGACTTTGGCCACTCAGAGCTTTCCTGCCTTCATCGACAACCGCGCTGAAACCACGCTCTTCACAGCTCACTGTCGAGGATCCCTGCATCGGATTCACTTTGCAGCCTGCCCCACTGAAATCTCATTGACAACCACTTTCCTCCAGAAATTTTTCTAAGTCTGGATGTAAACTTTCCACCGGGATGAAACTGGTCCCTAGGCTCCATCATGGTTGACCATAACTTTTGATGCAGTCTAGTGAAACCAGATAACCACAGTTGGTGCTTTGTACTTTTTGGCGCTATTTTTAATTAAAACTTTAAAAAATATATCTCCGGTTTTACTGATTGGATTTGTCAGATTTTATGTCATTTAATTGATTAAAATATACCCTATTTTTCTAAATTGATTTGGGACTTTTCTTGTGTGGTGTTTTCACTTTATTACTGTTTGAGTACTGCATAAATACTTTACATATTACCTTTAAGGTAAGCCTGACTGCTTTTGTGCCAATATACCAGAGGGCTAAGCACAGGTTTATTTTCTGACTATTGTGGTTCACCCTGACAAGGACTGTGAATATTCTTTGAAGTGGGTTCTCACGCCCCGCAACTAATGCTCCCAAATTCTTACAGTAGGTTATTTTTTTATTTATCACTTTTGTGGCACATTTAAAATCCATTTTCATATTTCTCTATATTGCAAAGTGTAGGGCAAAGCCACAAACAAATTAATGAGTACATCATGCAGTATGACAGGAGTACTAAAATTCTACTAAGGGAGTAATGTTTCACATACTCATAAATTCCTTTAGTAATTATACCCGTAGTATTGCCACTACGATAAATCATACCTACAACCAGCCCAGGGAAAGTTCCATCCAGAGTATTATCCAATTTTAACTGTTGCTTTGTCACTTCCAAATTCAAAGTATACTGAATATTGTGCATTCAAAGTATTCTGAATATTGCACACTCATAAGTGATACCTAGAGGTAGTTTCCAGAATAGTGCCAAGACATAATCAGAAAATTAAAGAATGGCAATGAAAATGATGTGGACGCTCAAGCCCTCATTCCAGATCTCTGTATAATTCCCTCAGAGCTTTGTGGTTTTGAGGAGTTTCATGCACATTCAAAATATTATACCTTCACTTTTCCTCAAAAAAGCCTGATAGAATGAGAGCAGAAGAAATACACACACAAAAATGAAAATTCACATTATCTGTTGCAAAAAAACTTTGATAGAACAGAATATGCCTTAGTCCAAGATGAAAAACTTAGAACCAGGATATGTTACTAAATCTACTAATATTGCTACATCGAAATCTGGAATACTTAATATGAGGACCCCAAATCCTTATCTTTGTGATATTCTAAAATGTTTGCAATGCCTTTAATATTTTTCTATTTGGCCATCGTTGGGAACACCATTGCCCAAAAATCCTGCCAGGAGGCAGGGGACTGTAGAAGCGCCTGGCGGGTGCATAAAGGCAGCACTCATCGTCCGCGGCACAGGGCGCCATCGTTAGCGACTCTATTGCCCACAATTCCTGCCAGGAGGTGGGGGGAGTATAGAATCTCCAGGCGGGTGCATAAAGGCAGCACTTATTGCCCATGGCATGGGATGCACAGGGGACTCACCCAGATGCTTGCCTGAGAGAAGACTGGGCCAAGAGTGAGCCCAAAGGAGTTCACTTGGTCCCCTGACCTGGACATTGACTTTGAAGACTGAGGTTGAGAAACTTTGCTTTATTGCACACTTGTAAGCATTCAGTATTTTTTTACTACTTGTGACATTGCTGGAAATACCCAGGTTGGGAATATACAACAGAATTTCTGACATTGCTCATAAACAATAGAATATGGAGAAATGCAAGGCAGAAGACAACTCCAATGGGGACATGAATTCAAAGAAATGTGCCAGTCAGAGTATGGTGTACCTGCAGTCATGTACCTTAAGTGAAATAGATAATCTGTTGAGGAAGCTGAAACAATACTGAATCCTCAGAATACAGCAACATCGGCAGGTGGCGATAAACCCATAACAAGCCTATTCACCAAAATAATCTGAAAGGTGCTAGATTGCAGGGCACACAGGCCACTATACTCACGGTGGAAAATACTACTTTAACACAAATACAGCATCCTTCAGAAATCCTGAATACCCCTCCCCCGGTCACTAGTCAGATTTGAACCATTAATGGCCAATGAAAGGACAAGTGAGGATTCAACAAAGACATGAATAAATGATGGTGTAAGTCAATATTCACTCCCATAAACTTGGTACTCACCTAACCCAGCTGTGCTAGTCAAGGTAGTTAATGACCTCAAGGCAGAAATAGTGGGCCTTAAAACCCTTGTGGAAGACCTAATTGAAAAATTCACCGGCAACTGCCAGCTACTCAAGCATCAATCACTAGGAATGCCTTTGCTGAGAAGACTATGCAAAACGTAAATCCAAAAGACAGTAAATGCCAAGTAGCAACAAACATTCCCTATGTAGGAAGACAACAAGCCCCCATTCAGGATGCATGTATGTCCAATCCTGGGCCCTGATGGCAAAGGTGATGTGTGCCAACTCTACATGGTGGCAACGACATCAGCATCAAGCATTTGGAGATTGCTGCACAGAACCTCTCACGACCAGGTTGTGGCTGTGGCCCAGCTTTACCAACAAGCAATCTCCCTATATGGCTAGGTCACATTGTCTTTTGAATAATTCAAATGGAACAACTACTTCCAAACACTCCATATATATGCACAATGTCCCTAAGCTATGTGCTTGATTTTGGGAGGATAGTGCTTCTCTAACGAATAAAGTAATCCAGTGGATAATGGAAAATCTGGGCTGCCGATGAGTGATCCACTCCGATATCCTAAAGACTGTTCAACATTTCCCTTCTGATTCTCGTCATTTGCATATTGAAATAATCTTAAAATCTCATAAACTTATTGATGATCTTGTGGCTTTGGATGGTCGCTCACCTTCCCTCTAAAACCCTGAGATTCGCCTGAAATATAATCTGCCACATGCAAGAAACCTGCCAATGAATTCAGTAGCTGCCACTGACATGGAGCAGGATCATAGGCCTGCAGTGGACTTAAACTCTGTGGTATTGATTAAATAATAACTTTATTTCAAACAGTGCTCTGCCCTCTAATGGTGTTGACCCCTCTAAGTGGGAACTGCTCTCATGGAATATAGTGGGTCTCCAATTGAAGGTGTCTGACCATGATTGGGGGAATTTTATTGACTGTCATCACATATATTTGTTTCAGGAAACTTAGGGGCATATTCACAAGGAGCTATCGCCGAATTAACGGCACTTTATCACAGCCAAAGTCGTGATAAATTTACCTCCCCATTCACAAGCCGGTGTTAACAGCCCACACCACCAGTTTACCCGCGATAGCAGCCGCAAAAAACATAGCCACAGAGGACCCTCGCAAATATCGCTAATGAGATGCAGAGTAGGCGTTCCCGTGACAAAATCCGAGACAACAGCACACCTCAACATTCACAACGACCAGCCACATCCGTGATAAAAACACAAAACAGGCGATAAGGCGCGTTAGCACCAGGAAATCTACACCTGCTCTGACCTGGTGTAAAGTCGGATGGCAGCCAGCACCACAAAAGGGAGCACAGCCCAGAGCCACATGCGAAGGGCAACAGATGCCATGGAGCCACCCATCATGCAGCCCGGACACCCAAGAGGGCCACAACACCCACCGCCACCACCCCCAGGACCACCCCTCCCTGGCACCCCCGACCAAAGACATGCCACATCAGCCACACCTAAACATGTACAGAATATTCCGCTTGATGCCGCACAATCACAACTGGTGACATGCATGTGTCGTCACAGAAATGAGCAGCACACATCCACTTTCGAAGCAACAAATGAAACTTTATTAAAATGAACAACGAAATAAAATGAAGACACATGGCCGCTCCCCTCGGGACAATACGTAGGTCACAGCCTGTAAGACAAAAAACATGATGAGAAGGTGTGTCCTGCGCACATCAGAGGACAGAGAGAGAGCAAAGGAGAAAGAGAGGAAGAGAGGGAGGGAGAGAGGAAGAGAGGGAGAGAGAGAGAGAGAAGAGGAGAGAGAGAGGAAGAGAGGGAGAGAGAGAAAGAGAAGAGGAGAGAGAGAGGAAGATAGGGAGAGAGAGAGAGAACATGCTGCCCCTGCGCACCCAGGCCACACTGCTCACCTGCTGCCACCGGTGTGTCCCCAATCACGTGCTGGTATGCATAGCAGGACACCAGGTCACACATCTGAGTCAGAGCCGTCAGCTGAAACAGAGCCCAGATACATGACTGGCACAGTACACACACTTGCACAAGACAACATCGCCTGCCCGCCCATGCACACCCAGGCAGAGGCACCCCAACCCCTCCCACCGCCCATCGGAGCATGCCCGCCCATGCACACCCAGGCCTCAATGCTCACCTTCCGCCACCGGCGCATAGACAGGAGGTCCCACCACGTGCCGCTGCAAGCCACAAGCCCGGGGCCCGCGGACAGGGCACCCTCCACATCATGCAGCCCCGCTCCGCAGGCCACCAGGTCTCACGTTTGGTGCTGGGTCTTGATTACTCCATGGCAGAGGACATACCAGTGCACCCGGCACCATCGCAGGCTGCACACTCGCTCAGCCCAATGGGTGCCACCAACTCTGGGATCCCGGAAGCGACACCACGTGGCGGTAGGCCTGCGCTGCCCGCTGGCTCTGGCCTACACTGCGGTCCAGCATGGCACACAAAACCTGAGCCGTCTGGACCGCCGGGACGGGGCTTCATCGCAGGCTGCACACCCGCTCAGCAGCTCAAGGTGCCACTGACTCAGTGCACCCAAAGTCACCGTCCCGTGGCGGGGTGCCTGTGCCGTCCGCAATGCCTCTGGTGCCACTAACCCTGTGCAACCCCAGTCTGCGCCATGTGGCGGTAGGCCCGTGCCGTACTCAAGGCCTCAGATGCCACTAACCCTGTGCGCAACAACTCATGGGCCCTATATGAGTGCGAACCGTGGGGCGTCTGTCATCCAGTCACCACCGGAAGAGGGGAATGTGACGTTGTCGGACCCTTATGTTGGCGGAGTCACATGGCCTGTGACGCCTGTGCCGGATGGTTGTGGTGTGTGTGAAAACCTGCCCTCAGGGAGTGGCTGTGACATGCTGACGACTAGACCAGTGACCTGCACACCACCAGCGAGTACGGCTGCGACGGGTAGCAATGAGGGCCCCCCCTCTCGGGGCGTAAGCGGAGTGGACTGGCCTGCCGTACGCCGGACCAGCGCAGGGCTTGCAACAATGACTCGTGGGCTCTGGGCGTGGTCCAGTCCATGTCCGGACAAGGAAGTGACTGATGCGTGTGTCCCTGCTGCAGTGTTCACGGAACCCGCTACACAAGATGTAATGTCGCACCCCCTTACTGGCATCCCACAGGATGAACATCATTGACGCAAGGGAAGGCACTGTCCCCACATTCATCCACACAGGAATGACGTAAGACATTACACAGCAGTGCGTCACTGGATGTTTATTTGCACATCCAGTGTAGTCATGCAGCTGGAGCGGTACAGGGCAATGCCGAGCACACCACACAACATGGGCCCGTGGAGGGCCAGCCAGTGTCCATCCCGGGATGACCTGTGCTGCGGAAGAGGAACGGTACAGTCCGCAGTCTGTCCGCCGTGTCATTGGTCGTCAAACAGGATGTGGCAGTCCATGTCGCTGTCCAAGGTGAGTGCCTCGGAGTGTATCGGGGGTCAGGGGTAGGTCTTGAGGCCATGTGCGGCACCAAGCAGAAACAGGCAAGGTGGCGGTAATGGATGCTAGTGCCTGGCCCTCCTGACCACAGTCCCATCCACGTCCTCGTCCCCGGGTGTGTGCCCTGCCCCACCTGTGGGTGTTGCAGTGCCGGCTGCAGCACTGTGTGCCACTGACTCATCAGGGGCCGGAGGAGGATTGTCGGCCGCACTGTGTGGCAGTGACACATCAGGTGCCGGAGTGGATACGCCTGCCGCACTGGGAGGCACTGACACACCAGGGCCCGGAGATGTGGATGGCGTGGGGGCAGCAGCATTCATCATCGCCACGCCTTGTGGCAGCAATGCCATGACGAGGACATGCAGGGCACGGTAGATCCCAGCTACATTTCGCTGATGTGCAGCGGAGGCTGCCATCCTTTCCGCCTCCATCCGCACCATGTCCTCCATGAGCCTCCGCATCTGTGCCAGCTCACGGCTGGCATCGCTGGGGCCACTCTGAGCTTACAGGTATTCTTCCCTCCACGTCATGACTCCAGAGATGTCAGTCAGGCCTCGCTGGAGTCCATGGGGCGGACATGGACACCCAAGGATGGCGTCCAGTTTGGTAGCCATGAGCTCGAACCCCACCCGAACCTGCTCGGCCGTCTCCCTCTGGCCCTCCAGCACACGGCATTGGAAGGCCATTTGTTGTTCCTTGGGGACTTGGGAGGGTGCCGGGGCTGTGGGTGCCTCCTGCTGGGTGGTTTGGGTGGTGGGTGGGGTCTCATGGATGTAGCTGGGCTGCCCTGATCCTGGAGGTGAGTTGCGGATGAGGTCAATGAGATGGTTTGGGTGTCGATGCTGGTGTTGTCCTCCTCCTCGTCATCAGTGAAGAGTGGCTGTGACTGCTCTGCCTGAGGTGTTGACGATGCCCCTGCGATGTGAAGGGGAGATGGTGTATTACAATGTGTCCACATATATATAGCCGCAAGGGTACAGGTTGACATTCAGACAGCATGGCATTGTACATTGTGACAGTCTGTGGGTCTGGGCGAGGACCCAGAGTGATTGTGGGTGTGCACAGTGCCCTGCTTGCTTGTGCATGTGTGCCATTGTGGCCATCTCCTCCCGTCCCCCCAGTACCTGGTGGTCACTCACCCTGTTGCGGTTGTGTTGTGTCCTGTCGAGCAGTGTCTGGTCCCCCGACTCCGGCCACAGTCTCCACACTGATGACTGTCGACACCAGCTCCTCCATGTCATCCAGCTCCAGCTGTGGCGCTGGGACCCCACCTCCGGTCTGCGTTGCTGCCTTCAGGTTGGCGGAGAGTTTCTCCTTGGTCTTCCGCTTGATGTCATTCCATCGCCTCTTGACCTCGTCCATTGACATCTTGTGGTCTCCGACGGCATTCACCTTGTCGACGATGTCCCGCCATATTCCAGTTTTGGTGCCCAATGACACGGAGGTGACGAAGAGTTGTTGATGGTGTTCCATCACCTCCGTGACTATGATCCTGTTCGCCTGCGGACTGAACTTGGTCTTCCTGGTCTTCTTGTCCTTGCCCTTCCCTGTCCCCGAGGCCCCAGGCTGGTCGTCCGGGGTGCTTGTGGGGTTGCGCTGGTCCTCTGCGCCTGCTCCGGGCTGCCTCCATGGTGCTTGTGTGTTGGTCAGTTTGTGTGTGGGTTTTTTTTTCTGCTTTTATGGAGATTTCTGACGCCTGCCAGGTGTGTGTTGCAGGCCTGGCGCTGCTTGTCGCTGGTTTCCTCATCGCGCTTTGGCCCATCGCGTGTTTTTTGGTGTTGTGGTTTGTGTTTTTATCTCCATCGTGGTGGTTGTATCGCAGACTTTGTCCGCGGTTTTGGCAGACTATCGCATGCTACCGCCTTGTTGTGAATTCCACGTTGACACAGGGTTATTTTCCCGCGATAGGCTGCGAAATTGAAAGTTGCGTTACGCTACTCTTGCGGTAGTTATCACACGTTCTTGTGAATATACCCCAAAGAGTACTAATCCTATCCACAGGTTTGTTTTTTCAACATATACTATTAATGCAGTCCAACAAGCTAGGGCCAGGCCAGTAGGAGGCCTACTCATTAGCATAGACCTTAGGTCAGCTTTTGGCCTAATACCCGCCACAAATTATGGATTATGTTAGCCCCTATGAGGGTTACTGAGAATATTCTCTCTATTTCAGTTAGAATTCACAACTGTAATTATGCCCAGGTGAGATGGGGCAACATGGGTGAATTGACAGATTGAATAACAGTCACAAGAGGAGTAAGCTAGGGGTCTACACTAGCTCTGATTCTCTCGTTTAAACATCAATGAGGTGGGTGTCCACCTAGTTATCTCAGGTAGCGATGCCCAAAAAATTGGATCAGCGAAAGTTTCAGGGCTGCTTTTTGCAGATGTCATACTTTTGATATCCAAAACCCCTGCAGGCTTGCAGGTCCTAATAAATGGGTTTGTCGACTTCTGCAAGAAGTGTGGGCTGGAACTGAACACGGTCAAAATGAAATATATGGCAATCAATCCTTATAAACATCACAAGATTATTTTAAAGGCTGAGGATGAAAGACTAGACTGGGTCACTGACTTTGAATATCTGGGTCTAAGATTGTCCAGCAATATGAAATGGCTATCCCAGATTGACAAGAGCACCTTAAAACTTAGACATCAGTCATCAGCCATTTAAGAATGTACCAAAAAAACAAATACCCGCACTATATCCCCAGCTATTGAAATTTATAAGCTCAAGACTTTATGCTGAGCACTTTACAGTGCTGAATTATGGGGGTATGAGAAAACTACAGAGCTAACCACGAGTGAAAACAGATTCTTAAGAATTCTCGGGAGCATGTCACAGAGTGCTTCTTTTTTTTACCAATGGATATTGACTTCGGCCACCGCCCTATAGAACATCTTGTCATATTAAGACATGTCTTATATTGCTGCAGTCCACAGAGGAACTCACCCCTTACAGGTTTGCGATGGAGGAAATCCTTCTCCATAGAAATCATCTTACTATCCCATGGTTGGCATATGTGAAAAAGGCATTATGTAACTTGGGTCTGGCGGCCTTATGGGATCACAAAATCTGCCCTCAAAGAAAGCTTTTATCATTTTCACTGGGAATGGGAGGTGCGGAAATGCAAGAACAAGTCTATCACAGATAGATTTTTAATCTCAAGAGCATACCCTTCATTGAGCAATTTTTTGACACTATCTCTTGCCACAGAGCTAAGCAATTGTATATTAAATTTAGATATGAAATCTTGCCAATAAAAAAATTCTGCACAAAATTACAAGCGCAGCAAGATATAATGCATGTGTAATAAAGCGGATAGGATATGTGTCACATTTGTGATGGAACGCCTGTGCACCTCACTCTAAATCAGGCCCTTAATTTTGTATTGTTGTTACTTTATTCTTCTTTTGCTATAGCTGGAACAGAAAGGGGGTTTCATGACCTTATTGCAATGCAGGTGTATGCCAATACAGTGGCATTCAAGGGTAGAGCCTCAGTACTTGTAAGGCTGAGAATAGGTGCAGTGCTCGGAATGATTTGGGGACAGCTGGTATGGTGACAGGAAGGCATGGGGGCTTAAGGAATTGAATAAATGTGTCTCCAAGGTAGTTGGTAGTTTGACAATGGCCACTGTGGTGTCAGTTGAGGAGATGAATAACTCAAATCCCCTCTTGTAACTCGGACATCACTCAACGGATTCCTGTTTTGGGAATCTCAGGTTTAAAAGAGTTAAGCACGCGGAGCTGAAAAACCATCCTGTAATATATGATATGAGAAAAGCAGAAGGAAATGAAAATGTGTGTGTCATCAGTGTATAGATGGTAATAGAAACCAACAGAGCAGATAATGACACCAAGGATGGTGTTTTAAATGGAGAAGAGGAGAGGACATATGGTGGTACATTGGGGGGCATCTTCTGGTAAGTGTATAGTGATGGAGCACAATGATTTGGTAAAGATGTGATCTGAGCAAAAGGAGACAAACCAATCAGGTTCACTACTAGTGATGCTATGGCAGGTGATATATTGAGAAAATGAAAAAGTGATGGGTGGATTGCTTGAATTAATCTCAGGCACTAACATTTACTCTGGGGCGCAATCCAGCCAATTGTTTTTTGTCCACCATGCCACCTCAAATAGAAACCAGCCATATGTAAACCAGTCTTGGCTTTGCTCCAATAGCAATACTCCAGCCCAAAATGTTGGGGGAGGTACCCTCTGAATGGAATCACAATCAACCCAGACTAGCTTTGGCCTATTTGATCTCTTCAGCAGGGTGCAGCATGATTCCTGTGGTACAATGACAATGGGGCCACCGTCTGGGCATACCATCACACTTAGGGCATTGCAGTGAAGAAAACAAAAAAGTGATCGATGAGTTACTTGAGTTAATCTCAGACACTGGTAATTACTCTGAGCTGCAACCCCATCCATTTCTTTTTGCCCACCATGCTACCTCACACAGCAACCAGTCATATGCAAATCTATCTGGGGAGGTGAGACTTGGAAACATAAAGTGATTATCAACTGTATCATATTATGGTGAGAGGGCAAGGAGGATAAGAGTGGAAGATAGATGATTCTGGAGAGCAGAGGCTGTTAATTAGGAGATATGGGTCAGGGTAATCTCATTGAAGCGAAGTACTTGAAATCCTAATTGGTAGGGACTCTGGATGCATTGTGAATTGGGAAATTGAGTGTGTCTATGGAACCCTAGTCTTTTAAGAGTATTGGAAAAAATTGGCAGTAGGGAGACCAGGCAACAGTTACAAGGATATCAGGGATCTGACATAGGTCTGTTGAACCATGATAGGACCCTTGCAGATTTTTTATAACGTGCATATGTGTTGATTCATGACTACAGGTCTATGAGTTTAATTGTTTGAGGTCTGAATGCATCTGATGAAGCAAATTTGGGTTTACTGATTTTGAGATGAGAAATATGTTCTGCTAGGAGGTAAGGGAATCAGGTATGAAGGTCGGTGGTGGGGCTGTGGAGGTAAGGCACACAAGCACAAAGGGAGAATGGTGATTCTCTAAGGTTGAGTGTCAGGTGAATAGGAATTATATTAATGAGTAAGAGGCTAGCATTATGCATTAACATATTTTATTCATTACTCTGCAGCCCTTTAAATGACATTGGAACTCCATGAATACGCAATGTAGAATAGAACAATGCATCCCTTTATATCACTCCAACACATCCTGCCCTTCGTCCTTTTTTTTTTGTTGCTGTGATGATCAATGCAAACTTTATATTGTCTTTAAATTCCATCACTTCCTCATTTCTTCCTCATTTTGCCTTGTCTCTCAATTCTCTGAAAGGATTAAATCATAAAATTATTAACTAATTTTTCCCCTTTTTTCACTTAAAGCTTCTATCAGTAATTTGTTTTAATAAAAATCAAAACCAATCCTCACCTGGGAGGTATAATGCAAGTGTCCTAATCTTTAATAAAATCCTGATTCTCCTGACACTCAACCTTGGAGAATCACCATCTTATGTCAAAACTGCAGGCTAGCATTATGCTGGCTTAAAGCTTCCTAACGCCAGACAAGATAAATGCTCAACTGACCTAAAATAAAACTAAGTGAAAACCTCTGCTTTTGACCAATCCACTGTTTTTAGAATATCTTCGAATCTTTCCACTGTCATTGCTCCTCTGATAGATTGTGCTTTACCTTCCTCAACATTCACTCTTGCCAGTTGCATAACTGACTTGACACATCTTGCAATTGTTGCCAATGACACAGCCTTAAAAGGCTTAAGATAACAAATCAGCAACTGAGTCACATCACCCGCTCTGCTCTCACTTACTCTGCCCTCATAGTCCGTAATGCAATGCACTATGCATACCTTTGGAAAATCATTACATCTTGGATAAAAAGAAATTGTGGCAGTCTTAGTCCTCCTCCAAATCCTAAAATATACTCCATTTGGTTGATAAAATCTACTCTGTAAATTTAAAACCTTAACATCAGACATCCTTTTAAAGAAATTAAACACAATAACAAGGGGCCATATGTATCAAGCTAAACTGCGATCACAAACGCTGAAATTCGCAGAATTTCAGCGTTTGCGATCGCTAATTTAGCAGTGTGCAATGTAACACAAAAAAACCACTCGCAAAATAAGGAATCGCAAAATTTGCGATTCCCTATTTGCGAATGCATTTAAGGAATCGCAAATTGCGATTCCTTAAATGCAATGTAAGAAGCACAAAAAAGTGCGATTTGGCCTTAAGGAATCGCAAATTGCCACCAACTTCAAGTTGGTGGTAATTTGCGATTTCTTTGAAAAATGCAATTTTTTGCATTTTCCAAAGTGCCATGTGGCACAGATACATGCCCTTAGGGCATGTATGTGTGCCACATGTGCACACATGCACATTTCAGGGGTGCAACAGGGTGTCCTTTTGACACCCTTGCACCCTTGAAATTGCATTCGCAATTTGCGAGTACCTAATGGGTACTCGCAAATTGCGAATGTCTTCCCATTCATTCCTATGGGCCTCTAGGCCCATAGGAATGAACGGGAAGGTATTCCTTAATTGCGAGTCGCAATTAAGGAATGTCAGGGAATCGCAAAATATTTGCGAATTTTTATTTACATCTCGTTTTGCGATTCTCAAATAGCGATTCTCTAAAAATCGCTATTTGAGAATCGCAAAATGATTGTTTGATACATATGGCCCAAGGCCATTTCCATGTCAAGTTTCTCAGACTTAAGAATATGTTAACTGGTCAATCCTTAAACAAAGTCAAAACCTTTTTCCATGCCACAAATAACCATACTTCAATCTCAGTGGTTGCCTTAAACTTACTCCTTTCATAAATCTGTATACCATTTCACTTCTACCAATTGAAATTCCTTCTTGCAGTGCATGACCTGCAGCAATTGCTGACGTATAAAAATTTATAGTTCAGTAAGATAATCCCTTCCTAAACAAATCAGATAGGAAATTCACTACCATAACCTCATCAGCTTCAACTACAACTGACCCTCTCTCCACACACCAACACATCCACTTGTTCCAAGTGCCCGTGTATCTCTTTCTTGGTCCTGGTGCCCCTGACTCCTGAGTAGGTCTGCAGCATCTCTTGAAAGTCTCTAGCAGCCTTCTGATCTCCTGAAATGTTTCATACAAGAAGGTTGAGTGATCTTGTTTCTCCCAAAGGATGTTTCTCTCCTACTCTTACCAATAGAGATTTGCATACCTATATAAACAATGGCTCCTCTATCACCATCTCCATCTCTGCTGGAAACCAAGCCTGACTTGGCAAAAATGGCGCCACCAACACCACCTGACAATGTTGAAGTCTCACTTCAATTAGCAACCTAGAATCATAATGTAAGGTGGAAATGCACACCCCCTTCATTCCGCTCCAAACGTGACTGAAAGCATCTATTGCCAAAGAACCTCAGTCTGGCCTCCAAATGAAATTTGTTCCCAACTGATGAGACACGACGCAAAAAGGTCCATAGCTAATAGATCCCAAACCCTCTGAATCTCCTGGAAAAATTCCCTGGTGTCTTCTAATGTGTTGATGTAAGTCAAAGCTGTCATGTCCATCCTTAGCAAAACTGAGCAATTCTGCACCTTCTTCTTGAAACTCTGAACTGCAAACAAACCAACATCTATCTCAAAAACAGTTATGCTTTCTTTTCCCTCTTTCTGTGTCTATTTCCTACCTGCCTCCAATTCCTGAAACTGACTCCCCAGTCTAAATTTCTTGCATCCGTTTCCATAACATAATCTGGGCTTGCCCCAAAAATCACTCTTCCATTCCATGTTTCCAGATTCTCCAGCCACTACTTCATTTACTCCCTTGTCTGATCTGGCAGCATACCCTTGTCACCGTGCCATATTCCCCTTGCCAAACCCCCAGTCGTTAAATGTTGTAACGCTCTGTAATGAAGTGGGCCTGGGAAGACTGCTTGTATTCTAGAAGATAATACACCTATTACTCTTGCTATATCCCTTAAAATACCCTTCCTCATCTTTAACAAATCTTGTATGTCCTATTTTATTCTCTTTATTTTTCCTTTCAGCATCTGTATTTGCAACTTCAGCATGTCTACCTTGAACCCTAGAAACTCAAAAATCTGACTGGGAATCAAAACTGAAGTGTCCAAATTCACGAGGAAACCTAACTCCTCCAAAAGAACTTTAGTTTTTTTTTTAAAGTTTTATATAGCGCGAACTTGACCCGAAATCAGGTATCAGAGCGCTTTACATGAGGACACATTCATTTTTGTTAGGCACCGTTACATGAGGACACATTCATTTTTGTTAGGCACGGGGAGATTAAGTGATTTGCCCAGAATCACAGGTTATTGAACGTCATTGCCGAGACTTGAACCCGGTTCCCCAGATTTGAAGTCGACCGCCCTAACCGTTAGGCTACATCCTCTCCTCAAATGATCCTCCCATTATTAAATCACCCCTCTCTCTCTCAAATGTGTTACTACTGGTGCTAATACATTTGTAAAACACCAGGGGGCTTATGTTAGACCAAACCGAAGGCACTGAAATTGTTAGAGCTTTCTTTTCCACCAAAACTGTAAAAATCCCTGATTTTCCTTCTCTGTTGGAGTCATGAAGTAAGCATCCTACTGATCCAACCTCACCAACTAATCTCCTTTCTTCAATATGTTTCTTAGAAGATGTATTTTAAAATGGGCATTGGTTTCTTGACTAGCTTAACTACAGGCTTGGCAGACAGACAATACATGTTTGTATTAACCTGTTTTAATTGAGGAAACGCAATGCAGGTGTTGCTTGAATATTAATTTACCTTGGAAAACAGGACAGATGGTTTAACTAAACACTTTGACTGGGAGCACAGTTACAGAATCGGGTCTGAGGACTGTCTCAAAGTACAATCAATCTGAGTGAGCTTTTATGGAGTTTTTGGGTATCATAAAAATGCTTCAGGCGAACCTTGTTTGGTAAAAGAATGGAGGCCTTGCCTGTGGAGTCGTAAATAAGGCCCCTGATAACAAATGCAGGTGGGCCTTGACCTTGCGTGGACACAATGTGGGCCAGTGGGTAACGTGTCTAGATGTCCAGTTCAAATATCATGCCTGATCAGGGGCACCTCCCTCCTCACGCATGCCTCTCTGTAAACGGTGCAGTGCTTGGATGGCGGATGGCTAGATCATTGCCAAGGATTAATGTTCAGCAGGATGCTCCTATCTTGGCACACACACCTCCCTCCATTGTGGTCATTAAGTTCAACACATATTGATGTTGCATCACCATGAGGCGGATGCTTCTTAGTTCTTCCTTGATTGTATTAAGGATGAGTTCAGTGCTGTTCATCATCTTGAGCAATTCCCACCTGGTTATTTGTAACCAACAGGCAGTCACTTTCATCTGCACTGTGAAGAAGGGTATGGACCCTCCTGCATTTATTTTTGTGCGTCTGAAAATAGTCTGAATTCTTTCTGTATGTCTTAGTACTGAGCCCAGCCAAAATACTCAGAAGTTCTTTTTCTCAAGCCTGATGCAGCAGAGTTGTTTTCTTCTTTAGCGGATGTTGGTGCAATTCTGACAGATATTCTCTGAGAATGATCAGGAGCGGGTGTGTATGGTGATGAGGGAGCAGAGGCCATGCCATCCTGGGATGAGCTGAGAGTAGGCAAACTCACCACACTGTCAGTAGGTATCCATCAGTGTGGAGGTGCCCCAATGCAAGCCTTGAATGTGCAGTACTGTGCCACAGTTTTCATTTGTGCCCAGTGGAATGGTTTCTTTACCTCTGAAAGACAAGAAATACAGTGTAAGTTTCCGTACGATTAGAGATTGCCCATTCCCTTCTAACCTCATATACCTATTCGCCTCAGTATCCCAAATTTCCTGACATGGGGTATCTATGCTGTTGTTCAACCCTACCCTACGAGACTCGTTTCCCTTGGTATCATCAGGTGGATGACCCTACACTGGAACTCTATGTCTGGTGTCCATTTGTCATTAAAGCAGACAGCCCCAGAAATGCTAAGGGCCACCCTGGGACCACAGATGGAAGTTGGAGCGGACGTGTTCATGCACTGATGTGGTGGTTTTGATAGCACCAAGAATCTCTTTTCTGGAGCATCTCATGACCAAACAATATCCTCCCCTATGGTGCCCCTCCTGTGCATCCTATCTAGCTCGGTATGAATGTCGCTAGGCTCTGTGAAGAGGTACAAAGCTGTGGGATTGGTCTCGTATCGGGTCAGATTCACAACTACTCTATGGGGTTCTACTTTGATGGATTGTATTTTGGCCCTAATCCTACATAGGTATAAATGGAGAAGGTATTTTGCTTTTTCGAGGGCTACCTCATGGGACAAGTAAAGCCTGTCTGTGCCTACTGCTTGCGGTATCAGCGAACAAACGTAACATGACCTGGCTGGTGTCTTGAAGCCTATGGCAGTCATGTACTGATACCACATGTTGTGTGAGAGGCTGCTGTATATTGCGTGTGAATGCTAGTGTTGGGCTCCATAAGTGATGTGGGAGAGGTCCCTACGCAAGTGCGGTGATAACTTCGGGGTGGACTCCATCAGAATGGGCAGTACTTTGATGATAAATGGATGCGGAAACACCCATAGTAAACAGAGGGTACATAGAAGTGCAACAATACATAACTTATTGAACATTGTAGATCTTGGGATTGGACCCAGGGGAGACGTCTGTAATCCTCTGGCAATTGGGAGTCTCTTTAGTCAACAAAGTTTGAGGCAAAAAAGTTCACTGTACAGTTTGTAGTTCTTAATTCACACACTATAGATCCTGTAGGGGTGCTGATGTGGCCACCGAAATAGGTGGTGCACTTGGATGTTTGATTGCCAACTTGTTGAATAAGAGCTATGTTCATTTGGCTAGTTCAAAAAACAGTGCATTATTGCATATGCTGTCATTTTCCTTTGGGGATCTGTGCTTTCTTTTTTAAGGGTGTGCTCTCCACACTCTATTCACATACGTTTTAGTGAGGCACAGGAAGGTGACCCCAGTCGGGGAATCTATTTTTGAAAGTGCACTATTGTTCATGGGATGAATTAATATTTATGGGTTGTTGGCCTTTAATTTTTATGGAGGATTGGGCCAACCCCCTCTTCACACCTAGCTGGCAGTTAGGTTGGTGTAACATTTTTATAGGGTAATCTCGTGAGCATGGGATGATATTTATTTTAGCTAGGGTTCCATGGGCATTGCCAGCCCCTCTCTCAAATGTGTACAAGGGGGTGCTATCGGAGTGGGTGGTGTCTTTTGACCTAAATGTGCGCGGGCGGTGTATAAAGAGGGGGCGTGTCACGATTGAAGGTCATTGCCAATCGCAACGTGCCCTGAGGTCACGTGTATACCCTTCTACTTCCGGCATGCGGCGTGCAACTTGACCCTCCCTAGTGGCGGCAGGTGTCTTGACTACACCCTTTTCTAGAAGTTCTGTTTTTTGGGGGGCTAAGTTTTATAGTTCTTTTGGGCGCTTTCCCTAGATCTCACATGATCTGTTATTCTATTTTATCAGAGAAGACAATGGAGGTGTTCAGAAGGCTGTCCCGTGGCCTCCTTGTGCTTCTGATATTGCGGTGTTTCATATTGGGCTTACCGATTCCTTCAGATAGTGTATGTGAGACCTGGTGTATTCGGCTAATTGCGAGGCCTGATACGAGAGTGAGCACATTCTTGAGTATGGATCTTGCACGAAACTGTGATGGACTTACGGACTCCCTTTTCCCACGGCACCACCCTCTCCCTTGGACCAGGTCTTTTAACCGGAGGCATGCTTTTGTCATTGTTCTGGAGGGGCGAGGCCCGGCGCACAGACTTTGGACACTTGGAAAAATTTGAGGGAGAAGGGAGAGAAACATTGCTGAATAACTCGTCTAAATTCGTATATGAGGGTGCTGGACTGGGACAGTTGGTTATCCGGGTGGACCTCCCCGCCGGACTGACTCAGCGCCGTGCAGTGCTTCACAACCTGTTGGGTCTTGTGTGGTGCAGGTTAAGGGGTCTTCGATATCCCGAGCGTACGAGAAACCTGGTTCCCGACACTGGAGGACAGCTTAATTTTGGAACTTAAAGGGGGCCTCCATTTCCTGGAGACTGCTATCTTTTGGTGGCGCCGTTGAAACCTCATGCCATGCAGGAATTTTGGTCCCGGGATGGGGTCCTTTCCATTTGGTCATAGGAACCTGTTCCAATTGACTTGTGGGTGTAGGGACCTGGGTGCCTGTTTTTTGAGGACTGGACAGGGAGCCACCCTTACTCCTCATCAGACTGCCCTCCCCCCATGGTGTGGTCAGCCAGCCCCACCCTTGGGGATCAGCAGCAGATTGGGGCTTAAGCTCCCATAGACATCCTGACTCTAGTGAGGATATCCGATTGACAAAACACATACAGCAGCCCTGAATTCCTGAACGCAAGTTTGCGTTTTAGTACATTGAATTGTGAGGAGCTCATGAAATGGATGTTTCGGGTTTTGACCTACTGCACATTTGCGTTCTGTGTTTGTGTGAAGGCATTGCCTCACCAGAGAGTTATCCCTCCTTGCCCCAGTCCCTGTTGGGATGGGTTTCCTGTCTGTTGTTGATGTTGTCACACGCTTGTCCAACTGCCTGATCCCTGTTGCGGTGGTATGGTAGCTGATTGATTTCCCTGACATTTTTATTTGCATTTTTCATTAATTGGTACATACTATTACATTCTGACAGATATAGATACATGATGATACATCGATTAGTCATATAGCGATTAATTACATTTACATGCTCTTCTCCGCAATCTCTCCTCTCAGTCAATTCTACGCATTTATGTAAATGTTGAGAGAGCCGCATTGTCCCCGATCTGCACAGTTAGTCACTGACATCTGACATCGACTCAGCTAGAGGCGTATTGCAAATGTTTCCCCTGAAAGCATTCCATTTTCCCCACACCCGTGTCCACTTCTTAGGGCATCCCCTATGTACATATATCACTTTCTCCGCCATCATTGTGCCATCCATGTCACAGCACCACTGACGGTAGGAGGGAATGAGTCTCGCCCCCCAGTACTGAGCTATGTTCCGCTTTGCTATCATCATACCTAACGGTGCCCAGCCCTGGGCCATTTGGGTACGGTCTGTCGGTTCCCAGATATTTAAAAGACATCTCTTGGGTTCCGGCTCAACGGTAGCTCCGGCCACCCGCGAGATGGCACTCATGATAGCCTCCCAGTACAGTTTGATTTCCGGGCAGCCCCACAGTATATGATAAAAGGTACCCAGCCCCCCACATTGCCTCAGACAGAGTGGTGTGTCAGCGCTACCCATTCGGTGCATAGTTGTGTGTGTATAGTAGATTCGATGGAGGATTTTTAGTTGCACTAACTTTAATTTAGAGGGTATTGCCACCTCTCGCGGGGAAGCGAGTGCCTCCTGCCAGTCTGTCTCGTCCAGTTCCCCAATGTCAGTCTGCCACCTGTCCCTTAGGGTTTTTGTGGGGTCCGGTTGGTTATTTATGATCTTGCGGTAGGTTTGGGATATCGCTTTTTTTATCATGTGGTCCGTCAATAGTCTATCTTCTAATGGTGAAGCCTCTGAGAGCTCAGTACCCGGAGGGATAGTTTTCATGAGTGCGTGTCTAATCTGCATGTAACGAAAGGTTTCCGTCAATGCCATTCCATACGTTTCTTGGAGCTGACCGAACGTAATGATCTTGCCCTTTTTCCACAGATCCCCCACCCGGGAAATACCTATTAGGTCCCATTGTTTAAAGCCTTTGCTATTGCGTAATTTACCTAAGCGTCGGGTTTCCCAAAGCGGTGTGGCCTGCGTTATAACCCCTTCCCAGCCAAGTGCACGAAGTGTAGTGAACCATATACGTACTGTGTGTGCCGCAGGTCCTATGAGGGTAGTCCCCCGATGCTTATTATAGAGTGCACCCATAACGCCCACCGTACAGAGGACATATCTGTCCATACGTAACGCCGGTTCCTCTTGCGGAGCGTGGATCCATTGGTTTATTACGGTGAGCTGCGAAGCCCAATAGTATACTTTTATATTTGGGAGGGCAATTCCACCATCATACCAGCCCTTTACCAATTTATGCATAGCTAAGCGGGCGGGTTTTCCGTCCCAGAGAAGATTGCTTACTTCAGTGTCAATTGCTTTAAAATAGGTGGGGGGAACCGGGAACGGGGAATTTTGTAGGGCGTAAAGGAATCTAGGGAGTGCCATCATTTTGAAAAGGGCGGCACTTCCCAACAGCGTCAGCGGTAGGGAGCGCCAGTGTTTCACATCATGGCAAAACCGTCCAAGGGGTTCAAGGAGGTTTTTTTCCGTAAACTGCTCGGGCTGGGGCATAATATGAAGTCCCAGGTACTTAAACCCGCCATCCACGATCTGTATCTCACAGTTCCTTGGTAGTCACGGCGGAGGGCGACTGAGCACGTATAAAAGTGACTTTGCCCAGTTAATGGTGTAACCTGAGACTTTGCCATATGCCGCGCAAATATCCAGGAGGCGATTAATGGAACGTGCGGGGGATGCCATGTACAGTAACACATCATTCGCATATAAGGAAATGCGGTCTTCCCAGCCCTCCGTCCATTTCAGCCCCCGAATGACCGGGTCCCGTCTTATCCAGGCCGCCAATGGTTCAAGCACCAGCGCGAACAGGAGCGGTGATAAGGGACAGCCTTGCCTTGTCCCTCTTCCCAAGGGGAAGTTGGCTGAGATGTGTCCATTCACCACCACATGTGCTAGGGGTTTCGCATAGAGTAGTTGGATCCATGCGCAGAACTTGGGGCCGAAGCCCAGGTGTCTGAGGACTGCAAAAAGAAAAGGCCATTCGACTAAATCAAATGCCATGCGCGCGTCCAGGGAAAGAATGACAGCGTCTTCCTCAATGAGCGGTATACGTGCCATGACGCCGTGGAGCCGTCGCAGGTTAAGAGCCGCGTTGCGACCTGGCATGAAACCAGACTGATCTGGGTGCACCAACTTTGTGAGATCAGGTAGTAGTCTGGTGGCCAGCGTCTTAGCCAGTATTTTGGCTTCTGCATTTAGCAGTGAAATCGGCCGATAAGATGTGCATTCCTGCTGCAGTTTTCCAGGTTTATGTATTGCCACTATTGTCACTAGACGTTGATCCCGGGGAAGCTCTCCCTTTCCCAGGCTGTCTACATACATCTCTAGCAGACGTGGCTCAATGTGGCTCACTGATTTTTTATACAGTTCGATAGGTATGCCATTAGGGCCCAGAGCTTTCCCAGTGTGCAATGCACCTATAGCTAGTGTCAGTTCCTCTGACGAAAAATCTGCTTCTAGTTCCTGCATTTCGCTTGGGGTGAGTGTAGGCATCTGGATATCCTTGAGAAATGCAAGATTGTCTTCTATCGTGGCTGTGGCTGCAGGTGTATACACTTTCTCGTAATGGAGCGCTAGCGCATCAACTATCTGCTGCCGGTCAGTAGTGGTGTCTCCATTGTCTAGTCTCAATTGCGCCACCCAGCGACTAGCTTTCTCGTGTCTATCCAACCAGGCTATGAGCTTTCCCGCCTTATCTCCAACCTCGTAAATAGTGTGCTGTGTCTTGGTGAGCCTACTCTTCGCCTCCTCCCACATATAGTCTCTGTATTCCTGTTTGGCCAAGTTCAATTTGTGTGCCGTGGTGTCATTGATGTCTGAAGCGTGATCTTCTTCAGCTTGACCTACCTCCCTCTCCAGAGCCTCCAAGTGGTGCAACTGGTCATTTTTATGGCATGTGATTAATGAGATTGCTTGGCCCCCCAGTACTGTCTTATATGCCTCTCATAGAGTCGTCGGGGATGTGACTGAGTGTTCATTTTCCGTAAAATACTGTATCGTGGTTGTTAGTAGACCCTTCCATAGTTTAGGGTTTTTGAGGAACCCTGGGTAGACGGGGAATATGCATCGTCGTCCCAGGATATGAGATGTGTATTTAATTAAAACTGGGGAGTGGTCGGAAATACCCCTAGGCAGGTGCGATATCTCCAATATTCTCTCTAGACCCGTCGCCAGTGTGAAAATATAATCTATTCTCGAGAGACTGTCATGTACTCCCGAGCGGAAGGTGTATTGTTGCTCCTGTGGGAACCACGATCGCCAAGCATCCACAAGACCAAAGGTGTCCAGGAATTCCGATAGCCAGAGATTCGTGCCACTCTGATCTCTGGGGGGCTGTCGATCTATGGCGGCATCTACCGTGGCATTAAAGTCACCCCCCAGTATCAGTTCGCCCTGTGGGAGTGTAAGTAGGAATTTACCCAGGGCAGGGAAGGCCACCCGATGCAGAGCCGGTGGGACATACACCGACACTAGATTATATGGACGTCCCGTCCATTGGCATGCTACAGCTGCAAAGCGTCCCTGATCGTCTGTCCATGACCCAGTAATAATAATCGGGAAGCGTTTATTAATCAGAACGCCTACACCTCATGAACCGGAAGTGAATTCGGAGTGTACCACCATTTTAAAACCCCACCTATCTAGGGCTTTGCAGGCTGAGCCCACCAGGTGCGATTCTTGGATCAGGGCCACTGCCGGCGCCTTGCGTTTAAGATATTGTAAGACCAGTCCTCTCTTTATCCTATCCCCAAGGCCGTTTACATTCCATGATATAACAGAGAGAGGGGGGCCATTTGTACTAGAGGTCAGTGATCGTGCGGCCAATGAGTCAGCCAGGGCATTCGCTTGTGCCATCTATTACCTCGGCAATGGGAGAATTCACAGAGCATTGCAATACAAACATCATGCATACATTTTGCATATATCTAGTAATCACGTAATGTACCTGTAACATTAGAAAAGTCATAACATTAAACAGGTCCCATTCCCCCTCCCCCCTCCCTGCCTCCCTGATCGGCGGACCTAAAACTACCCGCCACCCAAACATCGCAGAGTGCTTTTCCCCCATAACTTGTACTTGAGTGAGGGGGGGAGAGTAGTCCCACGATCTTCTCGCATCATACCCATGGTCAAAGCATGATATATCGGCTAACTGTTCAAACAAAAAGACTTTGTCCCACATCAGTGAGGGCGCCAGATAGTACTAAATTCACAACAATTCCAATCACGAGCATTGAACCGTTGCAGTCAAGTCGGCCAGCATTCGGGCCCGCCGTCAACCCCGCGGAGTCTCTCCCCATAGCAGTTATAGAATCACAGAGCCGGACCTTATCCTCATTGTCCACCTTTCGCCTGCGTGGTATCCTCCGTTGAGCTTGATTCCCTAGAGTCTGGAGACTCACCCTCCAGCAATCGATGCTGTTGCTTCTTGTCTAGTGTTTTAGGCCCGGATGCCGGGCGCCATCCCTCCAGCCAGTCGTGGGCTTCTTCCGGTGTCTCAAAGAACCAAAGTTTCCCCTCGGCTTCTACCCTTAACTTTGCCGGGAATAGCATGGAGTATTTTAGCTCTCGGGTTCTCATCTCTTTCTTAACTTCCAGAAAGCTACGGAGTTGTTTAGTCACTGCTGCTGTGTAAGAAGTTGGACAATCCACGTGGTTGTAGCTGGTTCTTTATGAGGTCTTCAACAAACAAGTCCAGTGCAGGGCCCCCCGCCCTTTCCAGCACACCAATAATTCGGACGTTGTTGCGTCTCGAGCGGCCTTCCTGGTCGTCAAGCTTGGCCGCCATTAATTTGTTATCCGCTTCTAGCTGCTTGACCTGGCGCTGTAGAGCGGCTGTATCTGTGGAGAGAGTCTCTGTCACAGTTTCAACCTCCGTCATCCTCGTGGCCATTTTCTGGAAGTCAGCACGGATTAACGAAATGTCCGTAGAGATCGACCCCACAGTAGTTTGGAGCTTGGTCAGAGTAGTCAAGATATCTTGCAAAGTGACCTCTGCAGGTTTCTCAGTCGTAAGGCTCTCCCCTCGCTCAGTGCGCGATCCTGAATGGTCCGGCGGATCTTTGTTGTATGCATATTTGTCCAGTTTTAGTTGCTGCACAGTTCGTTGACCCCGGCCCCCCATTGTAATTGGTCCTCCGTGGACCACTTTAGACCGCGCGGGTGAGCGTCAGTATTCGCCGCTGCCTGCCCGTGGGGCTAACAGTCATGCGCTGCCTTTCGGCTTTCCTGCCGTCCTCACCCCACAGCGAGAGCCTGGGAACATGTCTGGGGGGGGGCTCTCCAGGATTGCTGGTTTATCTGCACACCTAAATCGTCGCAGCTGTGCTTCAATGCGCCAGAGTTTCAATAGGACTAAGCGCTACAGTGTTGGCACCCTCGATCCAGCACCGGAGATCTGCTCGCTGCGCCCTCCTCAACCACCTCGGGCCCCCGCGCCACCCACTTCAGTCGGCAGTGTCAGGAACAGGCGAGGTACATCGCAGAGTGAAAGCATGCACTTACTTTCATATAGGCTGGCGGTGTGTCGTATTTAATGCGGTGTTAATAATGATGAGTTATTTGGTGCAGTGCAGGAATCACAGGCACGGAACAACTTCGGCGCCGCCACAGGGAGCACCACAGTAGCAGTCACAGGTCCCGGTGAGCACACGCCCAGCCCTCCGGGTGTTGAAGGTTAGGTGCGTTTGTGGGCGCCGAGAGGTCCACCGTGGCAAAGCGGAGGGGGGCGATCTCCAGTAGGTCGCAAGCGTGCCTCCGTGGCCGGCACCGGTACTCGCAGCATCAGTGCGTCCCCCTCCCATGGGCAGGCACTTGGTGCGGGTCTTCACTCCCCACTGGGGCAGCGCACATCAATTCGCCGCCAGCACGGCTAAACCCGGCACCGCTGTGGCACAGCCTCTCACTTGCTTGCAGCTCCTGCTTCGCTGCGCATTACATGCAGAGAGCACTACCCCGCTTGCCTGCTCACAGTTACTCAGAGTTCAGGTATGCTCGCTGCCTCAAAGTCGCTCGAGCGCCGCCCGTCGTTTCAGTTGAGCCGTTCAGCGCCGCCCTCAGCACTCCGCGGCCACTGGGCGATGCGACGCTCCGGCTTCACCGCACTCCGTAGGCCGCGTCTCTTGCACACGACGTAGGCTGTCGAATATTTCACGCTCTGAGCTCAAGAGCCGCTCAGTCGGTTCCTCAATGTCTCCGACGCCTCACCCGCTGTTTTTATGGCGCCCTGCACCGTCGGATGATTAATCGGATCGATGGGGAAGTTGCTTCGGTCGCGGAGCCTCTCTAGGAAGCGGCCATTTGCTTTGGCTGCTAGCAACGCCCCCCGTGGATGGGGGTTTTGTGGGGACTGGCCCAGGCTCACCGACCTCTGTTTGTGGTATGCTTTTAGCCGGCATCGGTCAGCCATGTGGCCCATTCTGCGACAAAAGTAACATTCCCTAAGGTCTGGCCAACCTCCCTGACTTCTGCCATTATAGTTAGGTTGAAACCTTCTGGTATTTGGTGGTGGAGCCCCCTTCAAGACTGTTGCCATTTGCACTCTCACGGCAAACATGACCCACTCGAGGGCAGTCTTTTTCAACTTGTGTTGGACCAATTTAGCGGTGTCTGTCTGGGTTTTCTCCTGTTTCTCCCTGTCCTTTTCTTGTTTCTTTTTGTAATAGTGCAATATGTGAGCTTGTATCTCCCACCAGGGTTTGGTGTCTAATCCCATATTATAAAAGAATGTGACTTGCGGGCCCCTGTCAGTCCATGGCCCCGTGTCCGGTTTCTTGTCCCCATTGTTTCCTCATTCTATCCAGAAACTCAGTCATGGTCTCCCCAGGTTTCATAGTTTCCGCCATTAACCCTCCTACTCAGGGCAGTCTGGGGAACATTTCCCTTAGGGCCATATTTGTTGCCTGTACGAATTGAATGCGGCCCCATCATGCTCGGTGTTTGTCAGCATGACTGCTGGGATGCGAGTTCGGGCGAACACAGTGTTAGTCTGCTCTCCAATAAGGGTACTTAGCAGACTTTTAACATCACCTATTGCTAGATTTACTCCTGTGGTGTTTGTCTCAAAACATGAGATCCATTTTCACGCTCCATCCAAAAAGGGTGGCAATTTGGACTTAGCCCTTCTTTATCCATCTGAGCACATAGAGGGTCCCTGAAGTGCCCTTCTGTGGAAGTGGGTTCATTTTGGCTTGGAGGAGCTCCACTGGTGTTTCCCTAACATAGCGTTCCCATCTTCTTAGACAGTGCTGCATGCTGGGGAAGTTCCACTTGGGATCTCCCCCTGCGTACTAGATGCAGTCTTCTACAACGGTCATGTCCTCTGGTTCAAAGGATCCCTTCTTGGGCCAGGATCTGTCACACTGGTCCTTTCCCGCAGTCCATCGGGCTAGCAGGTGGCAAAATGGTTGTGCGAAGATCTCACCTTCCTCTCGAGCCATCATCTCCCTTGGGGTCAGTCTATCTGTCCCGCGCATTCAGGAGGAACAGCGGATGTCTTTGTCGCTACTCCCCTTGTGCGCACACAGAGTTGCCATCTTACTTCTCCTACGTCTTAGTTTAGTCTGCACCAGGCTACCTTGGTCTCAAATTTTCTGGTCAGCCCTCTCCTGCGTTGATGATCTGGTGAGGCTCATGTCCCAACTGAAAGCCTCTCCTCTAGTTCTCCCTCGCACTTTTCATCAAACTGTACCTACCCCCGCTCTCCTCAGTTGGCAGGAGCTCTGCTCTGCTTTCTTGCTGTGCTTCCAGGGTGCGAGCTCTCTCTCTCTCCTCCTTAGTTCGCGCCTTTCCTCTAAATCCTGCCTAGATTGCCTCCTTCTCTCTGAGCTATGCTATGCTCTTTTTTGGTCAGAACTTGCCTTCAAACCCACTTGCTGACATTTCTTCGGCTACCTGAGCAAACCTGGTGGCTCCCACTTTGTCATCGGATCCTGGAGGACTGGGATCCCTTTACTCACCTCTGCTAGTTGTATCATTGTCCAGAACCATTATGAATCTCCCTGTCACTTAGGTGTGTTCACCTGACCCGGTGGTAGTGCGCGTTCTTCGAGTCGCTGGGGATTGATGGGCTGAACGTGACAGACTAGGGGTTGAACTTCGGGGAGCTTTGGCACTGGACTGGGGTGGTGCTGGGATTTCCCAGGTCTGCTTGCCTGTTAGATTTTCATGCCTGGATCTAATGGTTCGTTGTTCTGTGGGGGTCCCTTCAGCTCCCTCAACTGGCAGGTTGGTGTATGCTAATGCAGAAATAGCTGGCATCAGGGAGAGCCCCTCCATACCTGCATATGACGGGGGAGGGGCGGATGCTTTGGTTATTATCTATGACATAGGATTGTTGGTTTGGGCCTCCTCGAAGATGGCCCACAGCTCTAATAGTGCCTCTCTCCTGTCCTTCTCCCTTCTTGCGTATTCGGTCCGTATGTGTGTCCTTATCTGTTCGATTTTGTTGGTGTTGAAAGTACCCTCCTGTGGCCAGGGGAACTTGTGTACTTTAGTGTGTGCATGCCATTCGTGGCAATACATGTTCAGTGTTTTAGCCTGTGTGGGGAACCTGGTTTGCATGTGTTTTAGTGGTGACTCCATGATAAGTTGGGTACTTTTTAAGGGACAAATGCACCCTAATCTTTCTGGATTTAGGTCATTTTTAAGTTTTACTCTGGTGGTGGGGAAATATTATACACTGGGATTTCTGGGTCTAACTACTTACTATGAGCTCAAAAATATTTACAGATGCATCAATACAAACATTTCACAAACACAAATAGCAATGCATATGAAGGGTCATATCTTAGAAGAAAGTGCAATTGTTAAAACGTCATGAAATTTGGCAGGAAAATAGCAGACCTTACTGTGATATGAAATAACGATGGTGAAAGTAGCAACACCTTCATATAGCACATTGAGACATTGACAAAACACAATACCTAAGACAAGATACAGTTGCATCAATTTATCAGCACCACAGCATCAAATAACCACAACATCAAATACCTTGCATCAATTTTAATACTATAATAAGAAAAAACTGACAGAGAAAAAATGATGACTTTGTCAAAAATACCTTAGCCCACTCCTAGCACACGCTATCCTGTGACCAGGGGAAACCCTGCGCGGGACACAGGATTAAGTGAGCCTGATAGTCTGTCAATATCGGCTCCGGGACAAAGAAAATGAAAAGAATTTCACTTAGAAAAGAAATAACTCAAAGAACCTCTTTGTTTAAATCTGTTTATCAGCATTTTATCAATAGACTGTATAAAATGCATTACTTCAGCTGCTATGTTACAGCACTGATTAGTTGTCTTAACGCATTAATCTGACTGTAACGCATGCTAGTTAAGCAGTCGCAAATAAACAGGAGAAAAAGACATTTGCGAAGCACACGTCATGTGTACACTGTTAGGATCAAAACGTAATTATATTACAATGAATAACAAATTACATACCTCATCAGCTAGGAACTGTGCTAAGGGCTATGATAATCCACAGAGAGCTTTGTGTCATATTGCACCAGGGAGAGGCAAGGTCTACTCTATAGGGGCCCGTTGGAACCGCACAAGGGACCCCAGCTGGAAGAGGTGATCTGGAACTACAAGGACATACAGCGCAGTGTGTAGAATAGACAGTGTAGTCCTAAATGTGAGCCCAATATTGCCAGCAACCATGGATGAGGTGCCATCTCGGAACCCCTGAGAGTGTATGCAATGCAAGGGTAGCATGGAACTGATATCGAACAGGGGAGTAGGGTCCAACAAAAGGAGGACAAATTAATTAAACGAAGGGAGGGAAAGTAACCCCTAGTGATGTGTTGTTGTAAAGCCCCTTGCCCCTCAGCCTGTGCGCCGCCTAGTCTTAATCATAAAACAGGCGAGTGATGCATGCGCAGGTGTGAGCTCACTGTTTGCATAAGGGAAAGGTCTACTGAAGTGTACTTCAGATAAGCAGTGTTAGAGCGGTGATCCCGCATTTAACGTCGCCTCAATCTGATCCCCCTCTTCAGGATTGTCAGCTGGGAGTATGTCTAGTCTCTGTAGGTCAGCCAGAATAGCATCCCAATTGGCAGATAAAGGGAGTTTGCGAAGACCTACCAAGTCCTCTCTATGTAGGGCGATGCTCTCCGCTTTTGCCCAGTTCAGTAATGAGTGGTACCATGCCACAGTGAGAGGGGCTACCGGAGATTTCCATCTCTTAGTTATAAGCTGCTTCGCGACAGCCATGCCCAAGTCTAAGAAGCAAGAGGTGGCCCTGTGCTTTTTGCCTCTGTGGAATATATGCAAAAGATAGACCTCCCACTGGAACGGGATATTGCGCTCGGTGCAATGGGCCAGGGAGGTAGCCAGCATTGTCCAGTATCCTGTGAGAGAGGGGCAGCGCCACAGCATGTGCAGGAGGTCAGCTTCAGCAGGTATGCTCGGTGCAGAATGAAATATTGGATCTGCCAAAAGAGCTGCTTGCGGGGTTTTCGGGCTGAACTCTCCTGGGCAGAGGTCCATTCTGGGTCAGGGAAAGGGTGCTCCAGATCCCCCTCCCAGTGATGCCTTAAGGAGTCCAGTGGAATCGCAGTAATTTGTCGAAGAGAGGTGGCAAACCACTGAGTCAGGTGACCACCATCGCCCAGCACGTGCAAGTATTGAACCATGTGGTGCGTAGGAAATTCTGTGGATAAATTGCCCCATCGGGCTGCTAGGGACGCAATAAGGGATTGGTGCAATAAAAAATGACCAGGACGGAGCCCCTCTTCCAAGACCAACTCTGCATATGGGATGAGGGTACCATCTCGGAAGAAATCCCCTATTTCGCGTATGCCCGCTGCTTCCCAATTACGCAATTTGGCCGCCGTGGTGATCATTAGCCCCAGGGTGTCCCTAAGAGGGGAATAGCAGGGGCATATGGTTTTGTGGAGTGGGTAATGTAGAGGCTTCTAAGGTAGCATTTGCGTGCCACCGAGAGTAGTAGGGAGTCCACGGCTGGGGACCTCGCACAGGGATGAAACAGATGTAGGATGGAGAGATGCGACATGGGGGGTTGTAGGGTGGCCGTGTCCTCTAGCTTACGTGAGGCCAGCCATCTGGCTATCCATTACAATTGTGCGGTAATAATGCTCGAAGCTGGGAGCGGCAAGGCTGCCCTGACCTGCAGGCAAGTACAGTTTTCTGATGGAGACACAGTGTCTGGAGGTTCCCCAAGTGAAATCTCTAATCGTTCTCTCAAATTCGCGGAAGTAGGAAGGGGGAATATAAAGCGGCAAGTTCACGAAATAATATAACAGTCGAGGAAGGATCACCATTTTGGCGAGGGCAATCCTGCCTGAGACTGACAACGGCAGCGTCCCCCAAAAGGTTAGCTGGGAGCAGATGGACGCTGTAGCTCTACTGATGTTACCATCAAAGAGATCGGCTTTCCTTCAATAAACTCGAATGCCTAAGTACCCCATATCTGAGGCAGCCTCCAAAAAGGGGTAAAGGAAGGATTTCAGAGCAATGGCACGCAGACTTGATACATTGGTAAATAATGACAGAGTAGAAGCCAGAACAGGAGGGATAGCATGTAGATCTCTCACATACAGCAGAAGTCATCTGCGTACAGTGAAATTGTGTGTGTCGCATCTCCCAAGGGTATACCTACATCAACCCGAGTGCGGATACATTCAGGCAGCGGTTCCACGGCCAAGGAGAAAAGAAGTGGAGACAGGAGTCAACCCTGTCGTGTGCCACGACCTACAGCATTGGGATAGGATATGTAAAGGCCTGTTTTTACGTGAATAGTTGGCTGCGTGTAGAGTAACCGGACCATGCCAATGAAGGAGGCCCCAAATTCAAATTTAGATAATGTTGCAAACAGGCAATCCCATTTGAGAGACTCGAAGGCCCTCCCCGAGGTCTAGAATTTGGCAACCCGAGTGAGGCCAACAAAGTGCTGCATACTCTGTAATTCTGAAATAATGACGAAGATTGAGTGAAGTGTTGCGGGAGGGAACAAATCCATTCTGGTCCTGGTGGACCAGGGTTGGGATGTGGGGTGCAAGCCGATTAGCATGTACTTTCGCCAGTATTTTATAATTGGTGTTTAAGATCGCAAGGGGTCTGTAAGAACCCAGGGACGAGGGGTCTTTACCTGGTTTCAATAGGGAGACCTTGCTGGCCAAGCGTAATGAGGGTGGGAGTGAGGAGTTCTCTATCGCGGAGATATAGAGGACGTGTAGATGCGGCAGAAGCATTTCTGAGTACGTTTTGAAAAACTCAGCAGAAGCCTGTCTGGTCCCGGAGCCTTCCCTGCTGACGGAGACGATAAAGCCTCTCACACTTTGTTGATTGTTATTGGAGAATCTAATTCCAACTGTTGGTCTGGGGATAATGTGGGTTATTCGATAGAGTTCAAGAAAGCACCAATCTGCAGGTGAACTCAAAGAACCTCTTGGCCAAATACAAGCTACACCTGATCTCCTAGTTCTAAATCATTCTTTAATGTCCAAAATGCACCCTGTTTCACACCCAGGGGCTTAGCGCACTGTGTCACGTCCAGCAGTCCAAGCGAACAACACCTCTAACTTCTTTCAGATACCTCAAGTGTTAAGAAATCGATAGCACTGAAAAAACCCTTTAGACTAAAAAATAAGCTTGAGGTGCCGGCCCTATATCACACCCAGGGCCCATGCATGCCATCTGTATCACGTCCAGTGGTCCAAGCAATAAACAATTTCACCCTTCCTAGCGTGCTATCAAAAAAGGAGACCTCCAAAGGAACGCCTCCGAGGCCGCCTTGTGACTACTCAGTTCAGGCACATAAAATAGGTAATATGCCAGATTTCTGTCAGTGGCAGGGAGCTCAGGTTCAATTTTTGTGCTTCTTCCTAGTTTGCCATACGCCAAATGCTGGGGACTAAGGATCAGATGTGGACTCTTACCCTCTGACAGCAGCTTCAGGACAGACCTCCGCTCTGCGGATTCAGCAGAACTTTCAATCAATTGGGGTGTCTGCTCACCTTCCTTGCTGCACAGATGTGAATCTGCCTGGGCCGGTCCGAGGTTCCAATGTCTCCTGGCTGGCTCACCAAAATTGTCCTCGAATATGAATTTACTTTGAAAAAACTAAAAACAAGAGGCGTTTGGCAAAACAGAATTAGCTGGTTTAATTAAACACTTTGGCCGGGCGCACAGTTACAGAAGTGGGTCTGAGGTCTGTTTCAAAGTACAGTCAATCTGAGCAAGATTTTATACAGTTTTTGGATACCATAAAAATATTTCAGGCGAACCTTGTTTGATAAAAAAATGTGGGCCTTGTCTGTGGAGTCGTTAATAAGGCCCATGATAACAAGTGCAGGTGGGCCTTGACTTTGTGTGGAGACAATGTGGGCCAGTGAGTAATGTGTCCAGATGTCCGGCATGAGGGGAGCATGATCACTGCGTGTCCAGTGTGTGCTGTGTCCTCATTGGCTATGTGCTCCTAACTTTGTGTGGCATCTGACTGTATGATGTTTTGGGAATGCGTGCACCCCTCTGGCCAAGTGTGCTTTTTTGGGGCCAATTTCCCTGGACCATAGTGGTGTCGCTGCGCTTATCTGGAAGATGGACCTGTGTTTCCTGTTTGGGCGTTTATCTGCCAGCTACTTGCCACCCCACCTGTGAAGTGTCAATCAGTAACCTCAGGCCTATATCGCAGAGCCTGCTGACCACATGTTTCTGAGTAGGGGTTGAAGGAGAGTTCATGACGGGCGAGTTTGTTAATAGTGATGCGATTTCACTTGTATATGCGAGTTTATCATTATAAACATTGGCATCGATTTTAGCAATATTAACACAGGGAATTGCTCAAGAAATTACCATTTCAGTTTGCATGCCTAAGTGAAGTGGTTGATTTATACACTTCAGTTTTTCCTTTTGGACATGAAAAGGTGCTATATTACAGTTAAACTTGCCTAATTTATAAACCAAAAAGATGATATAACGTGTGTTTTGGTAGGGTTGTTCTACTACACTTCAGGACCTACTATATTAATACTTATAAAATTCAAGCACTGTTTTTTAGCTGGCTGACAGTTTTTTAAAGTTTCACCTTTTATGTATGAATTAGGAATTCGTTTCTGCGTACTTTGCACAACTTTGAGTGGACCATCTAGGTTGAAGGGGTTGGGAAGGAGACTTTGCTCCATTTTTAAACCACTTGCAAAGTAAAACTATTTGCAAAGAAGGTACGCTTCTGTTCCTATTACTGTGAGCAAAGGGGCCATTTCTCTCAGTTGGGGATATTCCATACTAGGGGGCATATTCTCAAGAACGTGTGATAACTACCGTAAGTGTAGCTTAACGCAACCCTACATATCGCAGTCCATCGCGGGAAAACAACTCTGTGTTAAAGTGGTATTCACAACACGGTGGTACCATGCGATAGTCACAGGACAACGCGTCAAATGAACGTGTTAGAAACAACGCGACGCCGCAAAAACGCGAAACCCCGACGCGATAATAGTAGCCATGACGCCAATCGCGATACAAAAATCTACGAAAACCAGCCACAGGCCTGCAAATCCCACGCGTCATGCGTGAAAATGCACCATAAAAGTAGAAAAAAACATACCAACAAAAGCCAAACAACAGCGAAGCACAATGCAGGCAGCCGGAGCAAGTACAGAGGACAACCAGAACCCCACGGAGGACCAGCCTGGGACCTCGGGGTCAGGGAAGGGCAAGGACAAGAAGAAGAGGAAGACGAAGTTCAGTCCGCAGGAAAACAGGATCCTGATAATGGAGGTGATAGAACACCATCAATCACTGTTCGTCACCTCCACTGTGTCACTGGCAACTAAAAATGGAATATGGCAGACCATCGTGGACAAGGTCAATGCAGTCGGAGTGCTGAAGAGGACAATGGACGAGGTCAAGAGGCGCTGGAATGATGTGAAGCGCAAAACCAAGCTGAAACTCGCAAACAACCGGAAGGCAGCAATGCAAACTGGAGGTGAGAGTCCTGCGCCACAGGAGGAGCTGGACGAGATGGAGGAAACAGTGTCCACAGTCATCAGTGGGGAGACGGTGGCAGGAGTCGGGGGACCGGACACTGCTCAACATGACCGGACACAACAGCAACAGGGTGAGTAACCACCAGGGACTGGGGGGACGGAGGGAGATGGGCACAATGGCACACATGCACAGTTAAGCATAGCACATCTGCGGACAAACCATGCCCCAGACCCACAACTCCCACCAAGAGACCAATGCACACAGGTATGCAACATCTCAGCACTGCAGAAGCACAGAACCCAGAGGCACACCGCATGGAAGGGAGGAGGGCAGCTAAATCAGAGCTGCAGGGGCGACTCCCCCAAAATGCGGCACACACACATAACATGCAGAGCACATCAACATTGACAACGAGGTGGTACAAACCGCAACACGTCCACAACAGAACAGAGGACACAACATGTGCCGCATGTGCGTAGAAACCGGCCAATCACATATGGCACTGCAGGGAAATGTGAGTTGACAATGTACAAGTACAAATTCACATCCGTGATGTAGTTGGAATGTCCACTGTCCCGCATCAAATAGGCAGCTCCCCCCAAACAGTCACAATGTACACTGTCATGCAGTCTGAATGCAGACATGTACAATGCGTCAACATACATGTGTACACGATGTCAAAATGCATCTCCCCTTCACATTGCAGGGGGAAATCCAACACCTCCTGCAGAGCAGTTCGAACCTCTCTTCTCTGATGACGAAGAGGACCACCACACCTTCGACTCAGACGTCCTCGAACAGCTCGTGCAGAGCCTCAACAGCCCACTTCCAGGATCAGGGCAACCCAGCTGCCACGAGGAGCCCCCCCTGCACAGTACACACAGCAGGCAGCATCCACCACCACAGCTGCCTCCCAGGACCCCCACGACAAACACATGGCCTTCCAACGCCGTGTGTTGGGGTGCCAGGAGAAGCTGGCTGAACAGGTGCAGGTGGGGTTTGACCGCATGGCAGCCAAACTAGACGCCATACGTGGGTGTCTAAGTCCCATCAGGGACCACTCACAGTCCCTAACGGACGCCCACAGTCCGCTCCATGCCCTCCAACGGACCATGGCTGACATTGCCAGAGTCCTGACTCTGCGACAAGAACGACTTTCTAGCCAGAGTTCCTCCAGCGATCTCGCCCGGGAGTTGGGACACATGCGGAGGATCATGGAGAACATGAGCGGACGCAGGCGGAAAGAGTGGCTGCCACGGCTGCACACCAGCGAGATGTAGCTGGGTCCCTCAATGCCCTAAAGGCCTTCCTCATGGCATTGCTGCCACAAGGCCTGGCGCTGATGCATACTGCTGCTACCACCCCATCCACATCTCCGGCCCCTGATGTGTCTGTGCCACACAGTGCTGGGGACAGTACACCACCACCCACATGTGAGGCACATGCAACAGCAGAGGACGAAGATGCGGATGAACCCACCCTCGTGGTCAGGAGGACGCAGTAGCATTCATCTCCGCCATGTGGCCTGTTTCTGCTTGGTTTTGCCCTCTGCATCATCACCTTCCACTGTCCCCCGATGCACTCTGCGACACTCACCTCGGACCTCGACATGGACTGCCATATTCTGTCTGGTCACCAATGACACAGCTATCAGACTGCGGACTGAAGTCCTCCTCTCCTGATGTACCTGTCATTCCCTGAAGGACTCTGGCTGGCCTTCCACGGGCCGACAATTTGAAGTGGGGTTGGCATGGCCCTGTACTGCTCCAGCTGCAACACTCCCTTGAATGTGTAATAAACATTCATATCCACACAGATGTGTCATGTCTATGATCTTTCAAGTGTGGAAGTATGGATGAATGTAGGGTCAGTGATTCCCCCTTACGTCCATGTTGCCCATGTTGTGGGACTATTGTCACAGGGTGACAGATTGCCGATTCCGGTCCGGGTGGCCCCGACACTACAACGGAAACACATCCATTAGTCACTTCCTTGTCCAGCCCAGGACGGAACCACGCCCAGAGCCCCGGGGTCATTGTTCACACCCTTACGCTGGACTGGCATACGCCAGGACAGCCCACTCCGATTATGCACACAGGGGGGGACAACAGCGCTACATGTCCTAGGTCTTCACTGTGGGGATCTGCAGCTCACAGGTCTAGTTGTCAGCATGCCACAGCCACTCCCTCACGGCTGGTGTACACCCACACCACACCCATCCAGCACTGGCGTCACAGGACATGTGACCCTGGCAATAAAAATGGCCTGGCGCACGTGCTGGACGGCATTTCCACTCTCTCTGACTGGGTGTCTCCGTGCAGTTCTCATGTGTGCATGAGGGCCTAGGGCCCTGCCACCTCACATTACCCAGTGCCGGGGGTGACATGATGGCGTCCGCACAACAGGACTCAATCATTAAGGGTCCATGGCTAGCGGGGCGCAGACTTGGTGGCACCGGATACACTGCGGCCGGCACAGGCACTCCGCCACGGGACGGTGTCTTGCAGTGCAGTGAGATAGGGGCACCTAAAGTGCTGAGCGGGTGTGCAGCCTGCGATGATGCGCCATCCTGGCGGTCGGGACTGGCAAGGATTAGTGTGAGCCCTGCTGGGCCGCAGTGTAGGCCTGGGCCAACGGGCAGTGCGGCCCTCCCGCCACGTGGCGTTGCGTCGCGCTTCACAGAGTTAGTGGCACCTCAAGCGCTGAGCGGGTGTGCAGCCTGCGATGATGCCGTGTGCACTGATGTGGTCTCTGCCATTGCGTAATCAAGACCCAGAGTCAGGTGTGTGACATGGTGGCCCGCGGTGCGGGGCTGCATGATGTGGAGGGTGCCATGGTCGCGGGCACCGGGCTTGGAGATCCCTCCGGAACGTGGTGGGCCCTCTTGGAGACACGCCGGTGGCGGAAGGTGAGCAGTGAGGCCTGGTTGCGCAGGGGCGGGCAATCACCGATGGGCGGCGGGAGGGGCTGAGGTGCACCAGCCTGTGTGCGCAGGGGCGGGCAAGCGATGATGGCTTGTGCAGCTGTATGGGCTCTGCCATTCATGTCTCTGGAAACTGTTTCAGGTGAGGGACCTGGGGGACTGCTGTGAATACCGGCACGTGGTTGGAGACACACCGGTGGCAGCAGGTGAGCAGTGAGGCCTAGGTCCGCAGTGTCTGCACTCTCTCCCTCTCTCCCTCTCTCTTTCTCTCTCCCTCTCCTCTCTCTCTCCCTCTCTCCCTCTCTCTCTCTCTCTCTCCCTCTCTCTCCCTCTCTCCCTCTCTCTTTCTCTCTCCCTCTCTCTTCCTCTCTTTCACTCTCTCTCTCTGTACTTTGATGGGCGCATGGCACACCTTCTGATCCAGATTTCTATTTTGCAGGCTGTGACTTACAGAATGTCCTGAGACGACCCGCCATGCCTCTTCAGATTTTTTTTGGGTGGTTTGTTCTGTAATAAATGTATTGTTTGCATATTTTGATATGGGTGTATGATTTCCCTTTTTCTGGCCACACATGTATGTTGGGTGTTGTGATTGTGCGACTTCAGGCGATTTGTTTGGTTCATGATTTTGTGGAGTTGATGTGCAACATCTTTGTCCATAGGGGGGGTGTGGGGGGTGCCAGGGGTAGGGCCCCGGGGGGGGGGTGGTCCTGGGGGTGGTGGCGGTGGGTGTTGTTGACCTATTGGGGCTCAGGCCTGCATGATGGGTTGCTCCAGGGCATCTGTTGTTCTTCATGTGTGGCTTTGGGCTGTGCTCCCTTGTCTGGTGCCGGTTGTCGTCCGACTTTACACCAGGTAGGAGCAGATGTTAGTTTCCTGCTGCTAACGCGCCTTAGCGCATGTTTTGTGATCTTATCGCCGATCTGGCTGGTCGTTGAGAATGTTGTGGAGTGGTGTTGTTGCGGCTTTTTGCACGGGAACGCCTACTCTGCATATCATTAGCGTTAGTTGCCGGGCTCCTCTGTGGCGATGTTTTTTGCGACTGCTATCGCAGGTAAACTGGTGTTATGGGCAGTTAGCACCAGCTTGGGAATGGGGTGATAACTTTATCGCGGATTTGGCTGCGATAAAGTGCCGTTGGCTTGGCGATAGCACCTTGAGAATATGCCTCTAGATGTGCCATCTTGGCAAGAGGTGATCTAGTGGTTAGTGGAGCTGATCCAGCGCGATATTAGCAAACAGCATTCATACACTAGATACTCACTTGGGCCCATACATTCATACTACGCTAATACTTACGCTGGGTTTTATCAGTTGTTACTCTTTATCAAAATCCCTGCTACCAATTACCTTCCGATTGAAGAGTAATGACTTACCAATGAATCCTTTGCTAATTGGGAAGTTTAAAATGAGTGACATTCATTATAGTACATAATCCTGAAATAACCACTGAGTCAGGAAGTTTTAAAATGTTTATCTAAAGATTTAGCAGAGTAAATTACAGAAACACATGGTACTTAGTCGCATATCATAAGGGAAGCATAGAATAATAATTATTGATTAATGACGGTCCCTCAGAAAGGAGAAGATAGAGACAGCAGCGCAACTAAAAGTTGCATTTATATTTACCTAAATGCGAGAACCCAACCCTTAGCCAAGGAGTTGGAAAGATTAGGACCCAGGAAGGATGAAGAGCAAAGACCTCCTCCAGGATCAGGACAGGACCGGTGACCTCTCTACAACGACGCCTGCGTCGTTCCCCTCTCTGATACTCGGCTTCTCCTCGATTCTCCCGTGTCTCCCGTCTAATGGACTCCGCCGCCCCCTCCTCAGGATCTCTTCTGGACAGGGATTCAGTCTGCAATCGATCAGCTTGACGGTCTGGAGCTAGAAGCTAGCTAATTAGCTAATTCTATATCTATTATACCCTTCTACGCCCATGTACCTCCCCTTAATGTTGCTAAAATATGGGACCACTACTGCCATTGTCTTTAAACTACCGCCCATCCAATTTTATACATTTGCTTTATTTCCCACCCGTCTCACGACAAATGTTATATATTCTTAATACAAAGTTTCAATTTTCAACAGGAAAGGCAAGAGCACATCAGCTTCGGCCACCAGGTCATGGCCTTGGACGACGTCCAGGTTGACTTCATTCTTTGGCAGCCAAGGAGGACACATGCACAGAATCATTGTCTCTCGAGTTTCAGATCACCAACCCCAGGCCCAAGTTTACGAACTAATAAAAGTCAAAGAAGAAAATATTAAAATCACAAATAATATGTTTCACTGTATTCCCACTCTTTCTACTCTATCCCCATTTACTTATAAATCTATCCCGCATTAGTAGCGTTAAGAAAACGACAAATTAATAATAACACAAGAGCAAGCTGAAGCATGTGAAAACATCAAGCAGCCATTTTAGAGCACACTGCACAGAAGCAGAAATTTCCCACCAAGCAAAGAAAGACGTCACACCATGTGATATGGATGAGACATGCGCAGTAAGGTTCCCGCGCTTTAGCGGCCATTTTAGAATAAGACAAGCGTTACTTGTTAGTTAGAACACATAGGCAAGCTTCCTTGCTATTCGTGTAATGTATGCAACGTTAGTATAAACAATACATAATTAATAAATTAATACTGTGAGGTGATTGCATTCAAGCAAGTCTCAATTTTGAGTCCTTGCTCCATCAATCCCCTCTCTGATGGCGTTTAAGAGCCATAAAAATACTACCCTCAATCAGATGCCAACTTCTAGCAAATAGTTTCATTCTCATTTTTACTTTTTCTATTTTTAACATCCCCTTTCAATTTCTTGTATAATTCACTTCTCACATCCTCAAGTTCAATTTCATCAATCTTTCTCTTCTTTCCTCTTCCTGTCACAGTATATGTTCCATTCTTTCTACAACATTTGCACCATATTATCATCGTCAGTACTATTATTGCTAACCCTGCTAAAGGTACTAATATTTGACCTATAAGCCCTTTTCCTACATTAGAAAACCATGTACCAATTGACGCAATGCTACTTGTCAATCTATCCCATACACTATCAACTTCCAGTGGTTTAAGTTCCTTCTCAAGTTTAGTTATATTCTGTATATACGTTCCAATTTCTGTACTTTTATCAGGAATGTAAGTGCAACAATGTTTCGTCTTCAGTAATTTACAGACTCCGCCCTCTTTTGCCAATAGAATATCAAGAGCAAGTCGATTTTGCATAACCATAGATCTAATCGCAACCATTTCCGCATTAATCATTAGAAATCCTCCAGCAGTATCCGTTGATAAACGATCAACCACTGTAGACAATTTACATATCTTCCTTGAGTTCAGAATTATTCCCACTGAAGGTATCAATGCACCAAATATATCACCTACAATTTCAGAAAAACTAGCTCTTTTACTGCGTGTTAATTCGCCATTGTTTTCATTGCTCCCAGTGTTTCTTTTTACGTGGTATATCTTTGGAAATACTATTCCAAAATAACAACTTCCATACCACCGTGCAGGAAGCCTAAAATAAGCCTTATTCCCGCATACATAATAGATTCCAGGAAAAACTGAATCTGTTCCTCCTTTGATTCCCCAACCTCCAAGAATTAAGAAATTGTGTTCACATTCACTGGTACCGATGAAAACATTGTTATAATCAGTCCTTAATCTATGTAGACAAATTTTCCCCGTCTTTACTAAATCCAGAGCCATAGCAGCTTGAGCCTTGCCAGGTGTGTAACTCCCTTCTTTCTCAGCCCAAGGTGGCAAATGAGCCTTATGCTCAGAAGCTTTCTTTTGAAAATCTTGTCTTCTATTTTCTACTAAATTCAAAAATATCTTTTCTTCTTCGTGTAAAGAACATGTTAGATTGTGTCTATGTGCATGTGTTATGTCTATCGATTTCATTGTTGAGGAAAATTCTCCCATAAACTGTGCGTCTTGACTACTAAGCACTGGGTTCATATTCTTGCGAATCGGAACCTCTGAAAATATCACATCTATGTTTGAATAATAATATTGAAGTCTCCCTGTTCTATAAAATAAACTAGCTAATACACTACATGATATGCCATATGTCAATGGTAAGTGATGATATGTTAATCCTTCTGCTACTGATTCAGGTAATTTCATACAGACATAACAATTACTAACTTCCATGGAATCTACATATTGAAATAATAACTTTGTGAAAACATTTAAACTAGTGTCGTTATCAGTTATTTCGTGATGAAACTCTGGTTCATTTTCTGCCATTAATTCTACTCTATTTCCCTTCATGTGTGCTGTCTTTCCTTTAGTTTCGTTGTTAATCTTTTTATCCATTATCATAAGGTAAGGGACTGCTACGATCAGAACTAACCATACTATAAGCACCATTACTAGACTACATATGCATATTGCACAGCATCTTCTACAACATCTCTGTTTTGGTCTCCCAGCAACTCTATCATCAGACATTTCGACAAGGAAGATTGCTCTTCTTATCTATTTTTGTTTTTCTTTTATGACTCTTTTGCGTAGTCAAGGTGGTCTTGTTTCTCTCTCGTACATCAATTCTGCACTTGTTCCTTCGTCACCACTTTCACTTGACTCTGAGCTCTCGTAATCTTCAAGAATAATGTAAGTCCAATCAGGACCCTTGAATTTGTTATTTACAAGTTTCAGTCTCTTGCTTCTTCTTTTCTTAGTTCTGTTTTCTTGTTCGGTTTGACTTGTTACTTCATTTACTTGATCTGGATCTTCACTTCTGGTTGTTATGTGGTATTTTACTCTTTTAATGACACTAGGCCAATAATCACCTTTTCTTGTTTTCTTTGTTTGCACTGTTTCTTTATTTTTGTCTTCAGCAATCTCTTTATTTTCACTGTTCAACACCTTTTCGTTTTCTGCAATTACTGTTTTTCTTTCTTGCTCTTTTTCAGGCCTTATTTGTTTTTCTTCTGCAGCTCCTCCGTGAGCTTCCAATAATTGACCTTGTTCTTTCTTTAATTCTTCATGTTCATGTTTCTCGAGATCCTTTTCTTCTGTGTGATTTTCTGGATCTAACTGGTTCTGATCAGGGCTTATTGCACTTTGTACTTCTGCAGCCTGACCGGATTCTTCTAAACCTGTCTTTCCCTGCTCAAAACTTGTTGGTTCTTCGTTATCTTGAGTCCAGTTTCCTTTCCCTATCTGGTCTTGCTCAGGTTCTTTTATTGTTTGTTCTTCTTTTCCCTGAGCTGCTTCTTCTTCACCTATCTGATCTTCTTCAATTTCTTCCAATTTTGCTTGACTTCATGTTCTGTAGTAAACTTCAGGAATTTCTACTACCGGTATCCAGTCCTGACTTGTGCTCGGTTGTTCTTCTGCAGCTTCTCTTGAATCTCGAGCCTGAGATTCGTCAGCTGGGCAACCTTCAGCTTCCTCAGTAATTGATGCTGACTGAGGATTTTCTTCTTCAGGGTCTGGTACTCTTTTGGTGTGGCTTACATGAATCCAATTAGGAAATCCTGCACACTTCACTGCTGTATTGGTAGTCAGTATGACTTGACAAGGTTTTCCCCATCTAGGTGATAGACACGTCTCTCTGGTGTGATTCTTCACTACCACCCAGTCACCAGGATTCAGATCATGTTCTTGTTCAGGCTGCCTCGAAACTGCGTCTTCTCCGACCTGATGAGAGACAGAACGCACTAGGTCAGCCAATCCTTTGCAATAATCCAGAACCATATCATCAGATATATTCAGCAGTTTGTTTATGGGAACATGTGCTTGTCTCATTGCTCTTCCCATCATTATCTCGTGTGGGCTCAATCCTGTATTTCTATCAGGAATGCTTCTCAGTCCCATTAAGACAAGTGGCAATGCATCTGGCCACTCCAATGATGTTGATGCACACATTTTTCCCAATCTGGATTTTATCGTGCCATTCAATTGTTCAACCACTCCAGAAGCCTCTGGGCGATATGCACAGTGCAATTTTTGTTCAATTTGGAATGCTCCACAAATTATTTGAATCACTTCACTGTTAAAATGTTTTCCTCTATCTGATTCCAAAGTTACTGGGAAACCAAACCTAGGAATGAGTTCTCGTAGTAACAGCTTTGCGACTGTAATGCTGTCACACATTCTGGTAGGGTAAGCCTCCACCCACTTTGAAAACAGACATACTATGACTAGTACATATTTCAACCCTCTGCATGGTGGTAACTGTATAAAGTCAAACTGTAGTCTTATAAATAGACCTTCTGCTTTTCCAATTTTTCCAAACCCAATTATTGTTTTTCTTCCTGGATTATGCATCTGGCAAGTCAAACATCTCTGGCAAAGGCTCTCTGCTACAGCCCTGAACTTGGGATTGTACCAGTTCTGTCTGAAAAGCCTAATCATTGCATCTCTCCCTATGTGTGTGTCTCCATGATACATCCTGGCCATTTGAGACAGTAGACAGTCAGGCATGACTGGTCTGCCATCAGCACAAATCCACACTTCATCATCTCCCCTTTGGGAACAACCCACTTTGATCCATGTTTTCTTCTCACTTTCATCAGCACCATCTTGTAATCTTCTAACCTCATTCCATGTTTCAGGTGGCATATACAACATAAGTTGGCAGCTGATTCCCATTCTTTCCACCCTTTTATTGACTGACAACCTATTTCTGGCACAATGTTGAGCCACAAGGTCTGCGTATCTATTGCCGACTATCACCCAGTCATCTCCTGACTGATGTGCAGCACATTTCACCACAGCCAATTCTTTTGGTGATTGTATTGCCTCCAGCAATTCCCTTACAAATTTTCCATTTTTAATGGGGGATCCTGAAGAAGTCATGAAATCCCTCTGCATCCATAGTTGGCCAAAATCATGCACAACCCCGTAACCATATTGGCTATCTGTAAATATAGTCACTTTTTGATTCCTCCCAATTGTGCACGCCTTTATCAAAGCAATCAATTCAGCTACTTGTGCAGATTTTACTCCTGGTAAATAGGATGCTTCGACTATTCCAGTTAATTCACATACTGCATATGCTGCAGTTAGTTTACCATCTTCATGCCTCTGGCATGATCCATCAACAAACAGCTCCCTGTCTGGCTTTCTAAGGGGCTGTTCTTCAATATCAGGACGTGGTTTTGTGCATAACTCTGTGACTTGTAAACAATTATGTTCCTCTTCTTCGTCATTTTTAATTTCCTCATGATACGGGTCTGGTAGTAAGGTTGCAAGATTTACTATTGTACACCTCACTATGTTCACATTTTCAGCACCCATTATTATTCTCTCATATTTAGTCAGCCGACTAGGAGTAAGATGCTGAGTTCGTGTTCTTGTCAACAGAATCACAACCGCATGTGGAACAAACACCTTTACTGGGTGTCCCATTACAATTGACTCACTTTGTTCAATGCTTAGACAGGTAGCCGCTACTGCTTTTAAGCAGCCTGGCAATGCGGCTGCCACTGGATCCAACGTAGCAGAAAAATATGCTATAGGACGTCTGCCCAAACCATGTCTCTGGGTTAGGACTGAAAGTGCACAATTTTCTCTCTCATGACAGAACAATGCGAAGCTTCTCTTATAGTCGGGCATGCCTAGGGCTGGTGCTGAGCACAAAGCATTTCTCAATTTTACAAAAGCTCCTACACTTTCATCATCCCATTCAACTGGGTCTTTTGCTTTCTTTCTTGTCATTTGAATTAGGGGCTTCGCTAACAAAGAAAATCCTAGTATCCATTGTCGACAGTAACCTACTATTCCTAGGAACATTCTCACTTCTCTTTGGGTTACAGGCATTTGCATTTTCTTAATCAATTGTACTCTTTCCGATGTTATTCTCCTTCTGCCCCTCTCAATTTGGTGTCCCAGATATTTAACAGCTGTGGTACAGAACTGCAATTTTTCTGGTGAGACTTTATGTCCTTCTTCAGCCAAATGATTCAATAGTGCTATGGAATCAACAACACAGTCTTCTCTGTTGTTTGATGCCACCAATAAGTCGTCGATATATTGGACTAAAACTGAACTTCCTGGCATCACTAGTTTTTCTACGCATTTTTTCAATATCTGATTGAAGATGGAAGGACTTTCCGTGTACCCCTGAGGAACACGATTCCATACATAGACTTTGTTCTCAAATTTAAATGAAAATAGATACTGGCTGTCTGGATGTAATGGTATTGAAAAGAAAGCTTGGCATAAATCAATCACTGTGAACCATCCTGCATTCCAAGGAATCTGGTATAGGATTACTGCAGGATTGGGTACTATAGGACAACAAGGTTCCACAATCTTATTTATTTTGCGCAGGTCCTGAACAATCCTATATTTTCCGCTAGGTTTCTTTAAACCCATTTTTGGTGAATTACATGGGCTACTCATCACTTCTCTTAGTATGTTTTGTTCTACCATTCGGTTGATTTCTTCTATTACTCCTGCTTTTACTTCTGCACTCATTTTGTACTGTCTGGTGTTTGGGAAAATCGCACCTTCTTTTACAGTAATTTTAACTGGGTCTATTTTGGCCATAAGTCCTACTTCTTTTCCTGTGAAATCCCATACTACAGGGTTTACAGTAGTTTTTAATTCTTCTGGCAACTCATCTTTGGTTATCAATGAAAACATCTCATCTACTTCTGTACCTTGTTTTGCAATCATAAACTTATATACATGATCTTCATCTGGGGTCTGAACTGCCACACCATCCGGTGTGCAGAAAATTGTACAATTCATTTTGCACAACAAATCACGACCTAATAAATTTACTGGACTAGAATCACACACTACAAATTGATGCATTTCTCTGAAATTTCCAATTTTAACTTCCATTGGTTCGGTAAGAGGTGTTCTGATCTTTCGATTAGCTACTCCCACTACTTGGATAGCTTCTCCAGAGAGAGGAAGGTCTGGAATGTCTGCTGTTCTCACAGTAGACCGGGTAGCACCAGTGTCCAAAAGAAAAGTAATATCATTACCTTTTACACTCCCTTCAACATATGGACCTGACTGATCTACCGATAAGGATGCGCCAAGTACGCACTCCTTCTCCCCCTCTCCCAGGCACCGTCATGAACTATATTGACAGAAATGGTCCTGTAAAAGAAACTGTGATGTTACATAATCATTCTTACCACTTCCTCCTTGATATCCGACGTCTGTACCGTGTTTTGCTCTGCTTACATTACCCTGAATACGTGGAGGTGGCAACTGACTCTGAGGATTTACACCCTGCTGTGAGTCATTCTGCGTCTGTGGATTTAAATTTTGATTTGGGCCATTATTATTCCGAATCTTTTTACATTCATCCTTCCAATGCCCCAATTTTCCGCATCCATGACAAGGAAATTTCTTTTTAGCTTCTTCTCTACTCATTCGTCCTCTCACTTTTCCACCATTCCCAGTATCGCCATTCGTTCCCGAATCCTTTCCTTGATTTTCACTTGGATTTTCCAAATTAATCCCCTGTTTCTCGGCCATTTTCACCTGTGCCCACATCACTTTTTCCTGCAATTTCTTGTGTCTATCCTCAATATCGTCTCCACAATATTTCGCATATTTCAAAATTTCGTCGAAGGGTTTGCCCTGCCAACACAACATGTGCTGTTTAATCATCTGACAAATCTCTGGCTTTAGACCATAAACAAATCGATACACAAACTGACTCATGTTCTTGTCTCCAATGTCCTCAAATCCACTATAATGAATACCTGCAATAAACGCTCATAATAGGCATGTACCGATTCACTAGCTTCTTGGGTGGTTCGGTCTATTTTCACCCAATCTGTTTCTTTCGGTGGTATTTTGCCTTTCAGGTAAGTTATCACCTGCTGATACTTTTTCATTACATCATTTGACGGGGCACCTGTTTTCGGATCTCTTGGATACTCATCACTAGGCCAATCAACTGTAATTTTACAATCTGTCCACAAATCGGCAGGTACCACTATGTCAAACAGACCATCTAAATCCTTCAACAATACCTTTGACACCTTCACAAACCTTTCAACCTGCTTGTACCATTCAATTGGTTTTTCTCTCAATTTTGGAAAATTATTCGTAAATGACAAAATATCCTGTCTACTCCATGGGACATGTACATAACCCCCTCCGGGAACTTCTCGCATCGGGTACATTTGATCTGCCTTCCCTGTTTCTTTCATCACATATTCAGATGCTGTTCTACCTGATCGTGCCTCTTCCTTTTTCTTTGCCCATCGAACTCTCCATTTATCTAGGTCTCCCCATTTTTGCAAAACTGTCATTAACTCCTTTACTTGTAACTTTCTTCCAGATGCATTCATATTTTCTAAATCTTTGTCTGAAAAATCTGCTCTATAGGGTTTCTGCAACACCTTTGATCTCCCTATTTCAATTCCCATTTGCAAAGCCAAATCTGATAATTTCTCATGAAATATTTTTACATTTCTGGTGATACTTCTGCATATGAACAATAATTCTTCTTCATTGTAAGCATTTAGGCGATCTAGCCCCACATTTCCTGCTATTATTTCTTCTAATTCGACCTTTAATTTATATATATCCAATATTTTTGGAGGTGTACACTGCTGATCTGATCCTTGTGCCCACCTTTCTAAGTCTTCTGGACTAACTACAGTGACACTTTTTGCTCCTGACGAAGTTATCAAATTTACCTCTTTTGAGCACCCAGGTGTAGTTCTTCTGGGAGTACTTTTGACAGAATCCCGAATTGGTAAATCCATTAATGATATTGTAGATTCACAATCACTAAAATGATCCTCAACCATTACTGGTGCTTCAGGTTTAGGAATATTCACAGGAGTAGGCATAACTAACGGTGGTGGACAACTTCCCTGATTTCCATATAATGGAACTACTGGACCAATTGTTACAGGTATGGTCAAAGAATCAGGATGTACTTTTATCTGTGTTATCTTCTGTATTAATTTTGCTCTGGTCTTTTCTAGGGCTTCTTTCTCTTTTTCGTGAAGGATCCTACTGGGGATGAAATCATGCACTACCTGTGGTACTAATGGAGTTTTTAACAGTGGGGCACTTGGGGTGCATCCACTTGTCCCTTCCTGATAAGGTGGGGGGTTTCTTAATATTTCTTCTATAAATTCATCTTCCGAATCTCCATTTCTCATTAAATGTTTTGTCTTTTCTGTGCATTTCTTCCCTAACAGTTCTTCTTCCGTAAATATTGGATATAATCCTTCTGTAAGCATTGCCCTTCTCCATTGTTTCATCTGACCGTCCCTATTCTCATGTGGATATCTGGGAAAAAATCCTCGGTAACCCCTATTACTCCTGGATCGGTCCCGTTCAAATGCCTCAGTTTCCCATTCCTCTAAGGCTTCGTATTGAGTTAATCTAGGTCTGGGTTCTAAGTCATTCATCCTCAATCTTAAATTTTGAAGAATTCTTCCATTGAAGGTACCATTCTCGGGAAATGCTAATATCCCATCATTTTTGGTATATTCTATCCAATTCTCTATCCATACACAAGTATGATAACCTCTCTCCATCATCATGAATGAAGCGGGCGTTTTAGCTGGTGGAATGATAATTCCTTCTCTAGTTTTGATTGGTTTATCCTTTTTAAAATAGTTCTTAATCTTTTGCAGAAAGGACATTTTTCTCTTCTCTCCGTACATTCTATCTAATCTTCGGTGTACAAAATTATATTCTGCAATACCTAGGAATCTCCTATCCGGACGAGTTCCTGTTAAAGTCGGATCGCGTTCTAACATGCAATCTCTATCCACTAAGATTTTAGCTTCTAGAATCTCAACCAATCAAATGTCTGCTAACTTTTATTTCTGAACCAATCCTAACGCGGCTTTTTGGTGACGTTTGTCTGTCAACCCCTCCTTTACAATCTGCGTTTCTCTGTCCCTCGCTGTATCAACCAATCCCAGCGCGGCACCTGTGACGTCAGTACTGCTCCTGACTACTGACCCCTCCTTTACAAGAGTCGTTCCACACCCGCTGTTTCAACCAATCCCAGCGCGGCGTTTGTGACGTCAGCTCCCTCTCCGGCAGCTGACCCTCCCTTTACAAAATCTTACGCAAACTTTATTTTCTCTACAAATCTTAATTAAGTTTCAGTAACAACATAAAACATTCGCTATCGTGCCAGTTTCTCTAAAATAGAAAAGATAGTTTTCTCTCACACTTAGTAAAACTTTTCCGTTTACTAAACATACACTACGAGTAAAAACCCTTCCGTTTACTCTTCACACAAGCTCCAGAAATACCTGTTACTTCTCCAATGTTACCCTTTCTAGGTGATATAACATCAAATTTTCACCAGCGTACTCCTTTGCTATCACTCACACGTATATTCCCTAACCAATACTGATAGTCCTGCTTAACTTTTCAGTACTATTTCTGCCTGACAGATAACCTCACTGCAGTATGGTTTCCACTTACCAACCGCTATTCAATTTTTCCCTGGGGATTCTGGACAACATAAAACAAACTTTGAATACACGGATGTTAGTTCATAAAAAAATTAATTCTCATTACCCAATTAACAAGAGTAACCATCCTCTGATTACCAGAAAACTGATCCAGCGCGATATTAGCAAACAGCATTCATACACTAGATACTCACTTGGGCCCATACATTCATACTACGCTAATACTTACGCTGGGTTTTATCAGTTGTTACTCTTTATCAAAATCCCTGCTACCAATTACCTTCCGATTGAAGAGTAATGACTTACAAATGAATCCTTTGCTAATTGGGAAGTTTAAAATGAGTGACATTCATTATAGTACATAATCCTGAAATAACCACTGAATCAGGAAGTTTTAAAATGTTTATCTAAAGATTTAGCAGAGTAAATTACAGGAACACATGGAACTTAGTCGCACATCATAAGGGAAGCATAGAATAATAATTATTGATTAATGACGGTCCCTCAGAAAGGAGAAGATAGAGACAGCAGCGCAACTAAAAGTTGCATTTATATTTACCTAAATGCGAGAACCCAACCCTTAGCCAAGGAGTTGGAAAGATTAGAACCCAGGAAGGATGAAGAGCAAAGACCTCCTCCAGGATCAGGACAGGACCGGTGACCTCTCTACAACGACGCCTGCGTCGTTCCCCTCTCTGATACTCGGCTTCTCCTCGATTCTCCCGTGTCTCCCGTCTAATGGACTCCGCCGCCCCCTCCTCAGGACCTCTTCTGGACAGGGATTCAGTCTGCAATCGATCAGCTTGACAGTCTGGAGCTAGAAGCTAGCTAATTAGCTAATTCTATATCTATTATACCCTTCTACGCCCATGTACCTCCCCTTAATGTTGCTAAAATATGGGACCACTACTTCTGATTGGACATTGACAGTGGGTAGATTCTCACACCATATGATTTTAGTTTATTTTCTGTAGGCCATTGTCTTTAAACTACCGCCCATCCAATTTTATACATTTGCTTTATTTCCCACCCGTCTCACGACAAATGTTATATATTCTTCATATACAAAGTTTCAATTTTCAACAGGAAAGGCAAGAGCACATCAGCTTCGGCCACCAGGTCATGGCCTTGGACGACGTCCAGGTTGACTTCATTCTTTGGCAGCCAAGGAGGACACATGCGCAGAATCATTGTCTCTCGAGTTTCAGATCACCAACCCCAGGCCCAAGTTTACGAACTAATAAAAGTCAAAGAAGAAAATATTAAAATCACAAATAATATGTTTCACTGTATACCCACTCTTTCTACTCTATCCCCATTTACTTATAAATCTATCCCGCATTAGTAGCGTTAAGAAAACGACAAATTAATAATAACACAAGAACAAGCTGAAGCATGTGAAAACATCAAGCAGCCATTTTAGAGCACACTGCACAGAAGCAGAAATTTCCCACCAAGCAAAGAAAGACGTCACACCATGTGATATGGATGAGACATGTGCAGTAAGGTTCCCGCGCTTTAGCGGCCATTTTAGAATAAGACAAGCGTTAGTTGTTAGTTAGAACACATAGGCAAGCTTCCTTGCTATTCGTGTAATGTATGCAACGTTAGTATAAACAATACATAATTAATAAATTAATACTGTGAGGTTATTGCATTCAAGCAAGTCTCAATTTTGAGTCCTTGCTCCATCAGAGCTTACAATCAATCAAAACTCTGCTATATTAAGTTGTCCATGACACGGACGCACAGCAGTCAAGTAACCAGAGTACGTGTTGTTTTTTGCACATTTAATAACAGAATTGGGACAAATTGATTACTGCTGAAAATTTTAATTTTTTTTTTTTTTTTTACATTTCGTTTTATATTTGAGAGGAAAATATGAATACCAATAGAAACACAAGCGTTCACCAGTACCATTGCAGCCTGTGACAGAGATATGTACAAGGACCTCAAATATGGGGTACGAGATGCGGCGAACGTGACCCACGCACGTTGCCGTAACGTCTCCTGATTCATCGATGCCCCGCCCCGTGAGAGTAGCTGCGCTGGAATGGTCGCCGTTCTCGTCTCCGTGAGATTTCTTCGAATCTCTGGAAACTTGGAAACCTTTGAAACCGGCCGCGCTAGTCCGTATGACCGTGTGAGACCGCTGGCTCCTTGTTGCGGTCTTCTGCTCACGCCCGGCTCTCCTGCACTCTTCTAAATTCCATTTGTCGAGAAAGGCGGGAGACCTGAGGGGGCACCGGACACGGAAAGGGACGCAAGACTTTTCAGCAGACCCGGCGCTGCAGTAAGCAATCACTGCAGCGTTTTGATCGTAACAGTTGGGTGTCAGGAGGGTCAAGGAGTGTCAACTTTATCGAGTTTAAAATGCGAAATAAACAGCCTAAAACTGGGGCTGGAAAAGAGTTCCTAAAATCTGGTCAATCACCACCGACACCCGTGTTAGCACCCAAGGATGTCAGAAGAGGGAAAAGAAATGCTCAGCAGAGATTGGATTTTAAAGCTAAAACCCTGGCACTGGCTGAGAAAAACTTACAGATCGGTCAAAATGCCTCTGATAAAACTTTGGAGGGAGAGGAGACCCTATCTGAAATTTCAGCTGAGTTAAGTATGTTGGCTGTGAGGGGTGAAGAAGAAGTAAGAAAGGGGGGTGAAGCAGGGGATACATTGAAAAGGATGGAGGATAATATGGGGAATTTCAAACAGTATCCTCTTTTTGGTAATACCCTTGCGACACGGAGTATACCGACCAGCACTCCTCTTGTGAACAGGGAGGAGCAAAGGCCGGAAGATCTGACAGGTCAGGTAGACCCACAGGATACCCAAGGTCAAAAAACGCTACCACCCCCACCCCGGCTCACACCCTCTCAGTCCAAACAATACACTCACAGCTGCAAGTGAAATCGCACGCTGTGTCAGATCCTGCAGAAATAACTACAGCCATCCAGGGGGAAGCATTTCTGATTAGCCAGCCACTGTCCCAAGACGTTCCGGTACCTCTACAGATCTCGCAAAAGGAGAATGGGAGTCGGGCATCAGCAGACAAGTTAGACAAGCTGGATTCTGTGTCCGTATCCGATTCAGAATCAGAACCAGAATCAGAACTACAGCAGGGGGAAAGGAAAAAGGAAGGGGAAAAGGAAATAAGCTCTAACTCTATGAGAGTCGGTGAAAATCCGGGACGAGAAAAAAAGATAAAAAATGCTGAACTTGATACCTCAGTACAAGAAATGCTTACAATTATTCTGCAAGAGGTAAGAGATCTGAAGGTGTCACAAACACATGAAATATCTCAACTACATGATAGACTAACAAAGATGGAGGAAAAATTAGGCAACCTACCCACAAGGGTCACAGAGTTGGAAAATCGCGTCTTAGCCCTGGAGGATAATATTGTTACTATGCAGAAGGATTTACAGGTGTTGAATAAAAGTAAGTGCCAGATGGAATCGAAGTTACAAGATCTTGAGAACTATAATAGGCGATCTAATTTACGCCTTGTGGGAATATCGGAGGGACTGGAGAGTGCAGAAATGGTAAAATGGACCGAGTCTCTGTTGAAAAAAGCAATACCTCAATTACAAGGGGATCTCACAATCACCAGAGCCCATAGGGTACCCGCATACAAACCTGCCAACCTCAAGTACCCACGAACAATTTTAATTAATTTTTCAGACTACAGAATCAAGGAGCGAATTCTAAACGCTGCAATAGCAAGGAGATCATTTACAACGGATGAAATTAAATTTTTTTAAATCTTCTCTGATATGTCAGCAGCCTCTGCCCTCAGACGCAAGAACTTTATTAAAATGATTGACTCTTTCAAGGCCAAAGGGGCGCAGGCAATGATTGTGCAACAATCCAAATTAAAGGTCTTAGCCAAAGGAAAATTCTTTATCCTTACGGGCATACTAGAAGCCCAAAACCTTTTGGAGGGTCTTAACGCTACATAAGGAAAAGGAGAAGTAGAAGGAGACTCTGTGTTTATAAGTCTGTGTGGAATAACAAGCAGCTGTATTTCAGTAGTGTTTCTTTTTTTTTTTTTGGGCGGTTGCGAGGTGAATCAGGGGACGTAACAGGATGCAACAAGATGGCATCCAGTAAAAGGAGGGAGAAGGAGGGAAGGATAGTGGGGGAGGTTGGGTTTTCCCTTCTTCTGGAGAGGGTGGGGTGGTGGGGGTGAAGCAGTTAGAAAAAGAGAGTTCATAGATGGAAATATTTGTTTGAATAAATCCAAGAAGAGGAAATTAAATAATGAGTACTTTAAGGTCTAGGAGTAAGTCTTGGTACCACATAATAGAAACTATGCATTGCACATATATTGCACGTGGAACTTTGCACTTTAATGCACTTTAATGCATATTTTGCACAATGGACATAATTGGTACTGTATTACACCGGTTTAACAGCTGCGCAATTTGCACTTTAATGCATATTTTGCACAATGGTCATAATTGGTATTGTATTGTACTGGTTTAACAGTTGCGCAATCTGCATTTTAATGTATATCTTGCACAATTGATATTATATTATCTCTATTGTTTTTATTCTATCTGTATTGTAGTGTATTGGTCCAATAGCTGCACGATCGCATTTTATCATATTTTACATTTTATACATTTGACATAATCGGTATTGCAGTTTATTTGTCCAGTAGTTGTCTGATTTGTATTTTAATGCATATTTTGTACAATTGTTATCATATGTACGACAGCCTATTGGTCTAATATTTGTGCAGTCTGCATAACAGATAGGGCTGGTATTTTAGCGCGTAAAACAGTCAGCCACTCTTTTACTAGGAAGAAAAGAGTCAAATTGAAAGCTATGGCTCATATGTGCACTTGGTGTATTTCGTACAGTTTGTACTTTAGAAAGATATTCTATATATGAATAGGAATAAATTGTCGATATTGTCTTTAAACGCCAATGGTCTAAATAATAGACGTAAAACGTGTGCAATAGAGAGCTGGCTAAAGGGCTACTGCCCAGATGTGATCTTTATACAAGAGACACATTTTCGTGCTTTATCAAATGCTAGCAAAATGTTTAGAAATTGGGCGAGTTTTTATTGCTCATTTGTGTTGGGGGCAGCTCAGAGAGGAGTGAGCATTTTTATAGGCAAGCATGTCCAATTTCATGTTGAAGCATCACATTCAGACACGAACGGTAGATGGACATTCGTGCATGGGAAAATAAATCAGACAAAACTCATATTTGCCACAATTTACGCACCAGTCATCGATGACCCGCTCCCTATTCTACAGCTAAAGCAAGCACTTTCTGGTATACTGGGTCAGATCATATGGGGAGGTGATTTTAATTTTTTACAAAATCCTGCGGTTGATTCAACCAAAAAAGATCGAAGACAAAATAAACCACAAGTTGCCATTGCTTTGCTGAGTTGTAAGTCAGATCTAGATATTCTGGATAGCTGGCGTCTCAACAATCCGGAAGTTTGGCTCAATGGTTAGAGCGGCAGACCCTGATGCAGAGATCTGGCCCGGGACCACGGTTCAATTCCCGCCTCGGCGGGTCTTGGGCTCAATTTCCTCGGACCTGATAATTCTCGCCTCGGTGCCTATTCTAATCATGGGCCCCACTCTGCAACTCTGGGCAATAGCTTGCTTAATCTCCACAACGGCCCCACCAGCGCTGGGATGCCTGGCTTCACCTTGGGGGTGCCCAGGAGTGGACATTTCACAGGGAAAAGCCAGGAAGGGTTCCACAGCGGTATGCGTACAGCGCCACGACGCCCCAGCTGGGGTAGCAGTGCGCTTTACAAGTACAAATTTCTTTCTTTAGCTGAGAAACAATGGTGTGCAGAAATAGAAAAGGAGATTACCTTCTTTTTTAATATAAATAAGGATTCTGCTCCAATTAACGTAATATGGGATGCATTTAAGGCAACATTGAGAGGCATAGTTACCTCAAAAGAGATACCAAAACAGAAGGCTAAAAAGGAGGAGAGAGTGGCGATAGAAAACAGGCTGGCCCATGCAAATCAAGCTTATTTTAGAAATAGGACCCCAGATACTAGACAAGAAGTATTGAATGCAAAAACGAGAATGAGGGAATTTTACTATGAATTAGGTGATACGGCAAGTAGATTATACCTTCAGTCAAGCTATGAAGATAGTGAGTATACGGGAAGACTGCTAGCTTGGCAAGCAAAGGAGAAGCAAGTCCATAATAGAGTCGCATGCATTCAGGATAACGTAACTAAAACGCGTGTAATGACTACACCATTAATAGGTGAGGTTTTTCTTAAACATTATAAAGACATCTATCGACATCTCACCAGGCCTCCTTAGAATCAATTAATGAATTCCTACAGCAATTGCCAATCCCAATTTTGGGAGATAATTCTAAAGAGCTGTTACTTGCCGATCTCACTAAGGAAGAACTAGATGTAGTCATTAGCTCCCTGCCAAACTGCAAAGCGACTGGGGAAGATGGTATTCCCGCTGAATTTTTTAAGACATTTGCTACAACACTCTGCCCCGAATTTTTAAGTGGTCAGTATTTAAAAAAAAGACAAAGATAGCGAAAATGTGAATTCTTACAGGCCAATAAGTCTTTTAAATACTGACTATAAAATTTTCACTAAACTTTTAACCAATAGACTAAATAAGATGGTGGGTTCACTTATTGGGACGGATCAGTGCAGCTTTGTAGCAGGGAGACACCTCTATACTAACACAAATTTTTTATTTGAGGCATTGGATTTTTTAATATTAATGAGGTTGAGGCTCAGATCTGGTTTTTAGATGCTGAAAAAGCATTTGATCTTGTTTCTTGGAATTGTCTTTTTACGATCTTAGAAAAGTTCGGCTTCCCAATTGAGTTTATATTTTTATTAAAACAACTTTATTCGAACTCCCATGCGCAAATTTTAATCAACTCTGTTAATATCGGGTCATGTCAAATAAATAGAGGCACTAGACAAGGCTGCCCCTTCTCCCCGATTTTATTTGCTCTATTTATAGAGCCACTGGCAATCGCAATCAGGGAAAAAAGAGCCTGTACAGTCCCGGTTCAAGGCATGACGAACATAAAACTCTATGCTGATGACATTGCTCTTTTTTTGGACTCAAAGATAGACACCCAGGTGGAAGTTATGAGGGTATTTGCAGATTTCGAAGAAATAGGTGGTTATAAAATCAATAAGACCGAAACAGAAATTATATTATGCAATTGTGGTGTGAATTCTTTATCACCCGAGTTCAGACAGATATACAACACCCGCCCCAAGAGATATTTAGGGATTCAGGTAACGGAGAAAGTAGAAGACCTTTTTCCTTAAATTATATTCCACTGATGAAAAAGGTGAACTCACAGCTATCACGATGGAACCAGCTCCCGCTATCAATAATAGGACGAGTTGCGCTAATCCGAATGTCTATTCTTCCATTGTTTAACTTTCTCTTCAGTGCAGCTCCTTGTGCAATACAGACCTCTTTTTTTAAAGAGATAGATAGTATGTTCTCCTCTTTTCTATGGGCAAATAAGGTACCAAGACTGGCACTTAGCACTTTAACATATCCTGTATCAGAAGGGGATTATCTCTTCCGAATATTAGAAATTACTATTATGCGACATTTGCACATCACAGTTTTAGATTTTTCTTTTTAGATCCCCAAGAGGCAGATAATTTTTTATGAAAAAGATCTTAAGGGAATACAATATTATCGACCCTACAAGAGTTACTAAGTACCCTAAGAAAGTACGTTATAAGATCCTACAATGGTTTTTTAAACAAAAAACTCAGCTTTTAACACACTATGATATTCCAAGAATTAATAATTCAACCAGGCTCTCGAATATATATATGGGGGATATAGGTATTTTGGAGAATAATATACTAAGGTTGTGGGAAGAAAATGGCTATGTCCAGATCCAGGATTTTATCAAGGGGAATTGCTGGAAAACCTGGGCGGAAATTGAAATAGGACTTCAACATTCTAACACAATCTTAAAGTGGTAATTTATTAGATTAAATCCTATATTGGAAAAATTAGATATGGAAAACCTGCGCAATAAAATTAGCATTAGCGAAGCACTTAATTGCCCCATTAGTCGGAAGATTAGTATCTGGATTAAAATCTTTGAGGAAAATAATTCTTTCTCACTATATGAAAAAATTAGAGACAGATGGAAGGAAAGGGAAGATATACAGATTTTTAAACCAACTTGGAATAGGCTTAATAAGCTTAACACAGCTATATTCAGAGGGGCAAATTTTAAACACATGCAATATTATTCGAAATGGTTGATATATAGAACATATACCCTCATATAGAAGACAAATGCTTCCGTTGCGCTGAGAAAGGCACCTGGGCGCATATCATCTGGAAGTGCCCAAAAATTCAGAGTTTATGGGAGGAGATCGAGAAATATCTTAGAACCACAATAGATCCCCTCATCTCACTCGATGAATCCATTGCAGTTTTGAGCTGTTCTCCCGCTATTTCTTCGCACGAGGAGTCTTTGTTTATTGCCGCATTAATAGCAAGATCTTTAATCTTGCAACTCTGGAAATCAGAGAAAGTACCTACCTTTAATGCATGGAGAGCAAAATGATCTAAAATACAAGAATTAGAAAGGAAATATGCTATAAGATCAGGAGCCATAAGAAAGTATGAGAAATATTGGAGTATGTTTGAATGATAGGATAATATATTGCAGTTGACACAATAGGTTGGATCAAATAGGTGTGTATTAATTCTGATATCCTACTTTGCATTTTATCTTAGGGTGATCTTTTTCTGTACTTCTGTAGTATTTGGTATTAAAAGATAGAACTTATAGGTATGTAATTTTTATGATCTAGCACTTTGCACTTTAATTAATTTTGATCTTTTTCTGTATTACAGGAATACCATGTTTGTACTGTTGAATACTTTGAAATAAGTATTTATAAATTTTTAATAGCTTGTACTTTTTGACTAATGTTGTCATCTTCTCTCCTCAATATTTTGGAATATGTATTTATATATGATATAATTGTATGTTTGCAATATCTATGAACTCCCAATAAAAACAATTATATTAAAAAAAACAAAAAAGGACCTCAAATATGGGGCATTCAGAACAACAAACCCCCATCAAAGAAAAAAGGGGTGTGATACACCATGGTGAATAAACAACGATATGGCCAACAGCCACTCAGTGCATTAGGGTGGCATGGTTTAAAAAGTTGAAACTGCGGGAGATCAAACATCAGAGAATAATAGAGGGAGAGATTGGGAGAAAAGAGTTGAAAAAGAGGAGAGAGGGAGAGTGAGTGGAACGGGGAGGGGAAGGGGGGGCAGATGTATTCAGTGTCCCGGAGCATGCTATGGAACCTCAGGAAGGTTGTCTTCTATACTGTGGGCCCGGGGGTCTATCCGAAACAGGAGAGAAAAGAAAAGTATGAACAGATCGGGTGAAAGGTTTGGTTGGTGATCTCCAGCCGTGGTGTAGACATAACGAATGTTCAATACAGGGAAGAAGGGGATGGAGATGGGAGTGGGGGTGGAAGGGTGGGGAGGCTGGGAGGCCACGAGCACCGTTATTGAGCCTCCAGGTGCAGGCTGCGGCTACAGAATGTATGCCCCTCAGGTAGCCGGGTTGGCGCTCAGACAGATCTGGGAGTAGATATCTGTTTTATCCTCCACTCTGTATGTAATCCATTTATAAGTGGCTATCTTGTTCATTTATATTATCCATTCGTCATGGGCAGAAAGTTGAGGTAGTCTCCATTGATGGAGAATGCAAATCTTTCCCACAGTGAGTGCTGTGGCTAATAAGTATCTCTCGTGTGTGGTGAGGATAGGGAAATCATCCATATCATATAACATAATCAACTGCCATGAAAAGGGCAGAGGCAAGTGCAATGTCTCATTAAGGGTGGATTCTACGTCCCCCAGAATGACCAGAGATGGGGCAGTCACTAAGAAGGTAGACTATGATACAGTCCATTTGGTCACATCTCAAACATTTGGAATGGTGGAGTAGGCCCGCTGAATAGAGTTTGTGTGGGGTCCAGTACCAGTCTTGCAATAGTTTAAAAAGCCACAGTTTAATTCTGTACTCTTGGACTCCTCAGTCAAGGTCTTCCACAAGCGTGGCCCAGTTAAATTCAGTATAGTAAATCTGTAATAATCTCCAGGAGTACGGTAGCTTGATGAGGCTCGGTTTGGCATAATGATGGGATAATAATAGATTGTACAGTCCTGACATCACACCCGGGTGCGAACCCCAATGTGCCAGATATCGTTCCACAGGACAGTCGCATATATCCCCTGGGGGTGACCCCAGACTAAGTAGCAAACAGTGTTGCAGTTGGGCATATCACCACCTGTGGAGGGCATGTAGTTGGAATTTATCTTGGAGCGGCTCAAAGGGGCAGACATCACTGTGCAAAATTAGCTGTCAAGGTTAATAAGCCGACTCTGCTCCACAAACCCCAAATTATGGTATGTCCATCTATTTTGAGAGCAGCTTTGCTCCGAATGGGTACGTGATTGTGCAACCACGCATCAGTCTGCAGTAGTTTGTGAACACTGAGCCAGGGCTTCACTGTGGAGTGAATAATCGGATTCAGTGTCAGGGAGGCGGGGGTTTATGTTTATAAAGTATTTGCAGCCCTGGGTCAGGAGAGGTAAGAAGACGTTTGATGGTAACCCACAGGGGGATGTCCACCACCTGGGCTCGCAAAACGGCTAATTGCGATAACTGCAAAATAGTGTAGTAATGCTCCACACAAGGGAGACTGAGGACCCCTTTACGCATGTGGATTATAATTTTCTGGATTTTCAGGGGGCGTTTGAAATCGCCCCATATAACGGGTTTAATGTCCCCATCAACGGTTTTCAGGAGAGATAGATTGACCGGGAGTGGTACATGCCCAGTACGTACATTAACCTGGGTACCACAACCATTTTCACAGCCTGTATCCTGCCCGATAGAATGAAGTGGAGGTGTGTCCACTTTGTGTAGTCCAGCCGAGTCCTGTCCATCAATGGGTCTAGGATATCGGTCACCATGTTCTCCAGATCTCAATTGAGGGTGATGCCCAGGTAACTGAGCCGATCTGGCTTCCACCGGAATGGGTAAGCCTTGACAGCCACGGCGGTCATGAATTGGAACATGGGCAATGCCTCGCTTTTCGTCCAGTTAATCCTATAGCCTGATATAGAGACAAAGTCTGATATAAATGACCTGAGAGTGGGGAGGAAGAGACTGAGGTCTGTGAGTGTTAAGAGAATCTCATCCACATACAACAGGCTTTTCGATTGGCCAGCAGGCGTGGGCACTCCTCATATGGAGGCGTGTTATCCTATGGCCGCCGCCAGAGGTTCCATTGCTAAGAGAAATAGTAATGGTGACCAAGGGCTACCTTGACAGGTGCTCTGGTGGGTAGGGAAGGGGTAGGAAACAAAGCCCCCGCAGTTGACCTGAGCAATTGGGTTACTGTAGAGGCATTTGATTTTGGTGATGAGATTCTCACCCAGTCCAAAGAGCTTGAGTGTACTGAAGAGGTAGAACCACTTAATCCGGTCAAACGTCTTTTCTGCATCAAGGGAGAGGGTCTCTTCCAGCAAGTCTTTGGCATACCAGAGGAGGCATCCAGGGCCGGACTGGCCGTAGCGGGCACCAGGCATTTACCCGGTGGGCTGCTTGGGTGGGGGCCGGTTTTGGGCCCCTGGGGGCCGTTTTTGTTACAGAGCCGTTTTTGCAGCATAGCTGCAATACCGGCCCCTGTAACAAAATCGGCTGAAACCAGCCCTGATAAACAGCTCGGCCAGACCCCCAATCCCACCGGGGGTGCCAGCCGAGCACTTTGCCAGGGCCGGTTTTGGTTCCCAGTCCGGAGTTTGTAAATGAAGTGCGTCCCGGCATGAAGCTTACCTTATCCTGGTGGATGAGGGTGGGTATAACATGTTTAAGACATGAGACCAGTATTCTTGCCAGGATTTTAATATCTACATTTGAAAGGGTTATTATACAGTAGCTACTGCACAGTAAAGAGTCTTTCCTTGACTTGGGGAGGACAGCTATTAACGCTTTGTTGGAGAGAGCCGAGAGAACGCCTGCTAGTTCCGCCTCTTTATTCGAATCATACAGGGAGTCCAGTATGTCTTGTTTCAGCCACCTAAAATTCTCCAGGGAAACCATCCTCTCCAAGGGGTTTATTGTAGGGGATGTTAGAGATCATCTGAGCGATTTCCTCCTCTGAGTTTTCTGTGTCCAAGAGACCCCTGCCATCTGCTTTGAGGCATGGCAATCTGAGAGTAGCGAAGAAGCAGTCCTCTCTTTCAGGGTCACTACCAGTTTCTGAGCTATGTTATGTTATGTTAACAATATTTCTATAGCGCATTACTGCCCGGAGGCTTCTAAGCTATACAGGGCCAGGTAATATGATACAAATGCTGAGGCAATGTCTTAGTGCTTTTTGAAGCAGAACCCCCCCGCTTCATTATGAATGGCCGGGGTTACAGCAGCTGCCTCCTGTTGTTTGAGTTGGGCGGCTAAGAGTCTGCCTGCTTTTTCCCCTTGTTCATAGTGCAGTGCACACAGTCCGTAGAGCATGTATTCTGCTTTAGACGTGTACAGGTGGTTGAGTTCTGCCTTTGCCTCCAGCTGTTGCCAAAGGGTTAGCAGGGGATGGTTTGTATATGCTCGTGATTGGGATTTAATAGCCGCCTCCAAAAGGCCCTGTTGTTCCCTCTGCCGTTTGTTTAAAAAACAAGTTGCTATTTTTATTTTGAAACACAGTTTTTTACCTGGATGACAATTTTTTTAAGTTGCACCTTTTATGTAGGATTTGCTAATTAGCTTCTGCTTACTTTGCACAACTTTGGACTGCTCCATCTAGGTTGGAGGGGTTGGAAGGTGACTTCACTCTAGTTTTAACCCACCTGCGAATTAAAACTATTTGCACAGAAGGGACGCTTCTGTTCCTGATACTGGAAGCAGGGCAGCCATTTCTTTCAGTGGGAGGCATTCCATACTAAAGGCGCCATCTTGGTAAGATGCGCTCTAAAGGTTAGGGGAACTTAGGGGCATATTATCAACGGCCAGCGATAATTATCGCTGGCCGTTCACAGCGTGAGAATAGTTATCGCCGGGCTACCGCAGATAATTATCGCCATGCTAGCGCTGTATTAACAACGCATAGCGCAATGGCGATAATTATTCCTGCGATAGCTTGTTTTCCATGGAACATCGCTGGTTTTCCAGCGATGTTCCATGGAAAACGGCGATAACCTTGCTGATACGACCCTGTGGTCGTATCAGCAGAATCCATCTCCCATGTAAAGTATGCTTAAGTCAGGAATTTAACAGACGTTAAATTCCTGAGTTAAAGCTGAGGTAGCGCGATTTCTTTTATCGCTGCACCTCCTTGTTAATATCGCGAAGCTGCCTTCTCGATATTAACTTGTGTTGTTTTCACAGCCACGCCTTCTTTGCATCTCATTAGCGATGCAAGGCGAGGCTGTGAAAGACAGGCTCTACATCAAGGAAACACGCGCTAGCGTGTCCTTGATGATGTTGCGATATAATTATCGCCGCTTTTCGCCCGAAAACGGACGCTAAAGCGGCGATAATTATATCGCCAGCCCTTGATAATATGCCCCTTAACTTGCAATCAAAACTCTGCTATATTAAGGTGGTCATGCAGTGGATATGTGCACCAGGTGTGCCAAAGGCAGGCCCATCTGCGCCCATTAGCAACCAGATCTTGTCCAGTACCAGCCATGCTGCTGCTTTTGAGAGCAAAGTCACCCCTAACCACACAAACTCAATGGAAGAAAATAACTATTAGCACTACAGTAAGGTTTGTAATCCGATAGATAAACAATCTAACCAATTTTAACATAGTAACAGATTTTCCTGCCCTTCTTGTAAATTTGTTCTTGAGTGTCCCAATAATTTTAGTACTGGGCAAGAAGAGAATACTAAATATGAATCAACTTATAAATATCCTCCCTCACTGGTTTCTTTAGCTGCATCCCTTATTAAATAAACAGTTATTTTTATTTTTTACAGAAACGCCGTTAAAAGAATCTTCTTCACCCAATATTCCGTTAGCTATTCCCCTGGGATTTTCTATCCAGCACATAAACCGGGAGGGTAAAACAGGTGGTGGAGTTGGGGTAATTTTTCGCTCCAATTACACTTATTCCTTGGTTCCTAGTTCAAAATAGAGGATATTGGAGACTTCGAGGGGCTGGTTTTCTCTGTTAAAATAATTTCAACTTTCTCATTTTCAGGTGCCCCTATTTATCGCCCACCTGACTCTCAAAGTGAATATTTACACAAACGAATCAATGTTGCAGCTCAGTTACCATTTCGCTATACTTCTGGGTGATTTTATTTTACATATGGACAATTCTTACTGTGCAATAGCTCATCATGTCAAGGAGACACTGGAAAGTGTTATCCTACCTTTATTCGTAATTGAACCCACTGATAAAGCTGCTTGATCGTATCTTTAATAATCTTTCAAACCTTCAAGTCAGTCCTGATCTAAAATTGATCTGGTCTGATCACTTTTTAGTGCCTTTCGTTTTTAAGGCAGATTTAAAGACGGGGTCGAGAAACATCGCACATAGAACGTCAATGGCATGGCAAAAAGTTACTAACCCCTTTTTGTCAAAATGTCTGCAATCCACTCTTCCAACTTTGGGATCACTGACACAATATTGTGGTAAACCATATCATTGACAAAAATAGTGTGTCAAAAATATAATTTACCCCAATATCGTGCTCCTATACTTATAATGTTAAGTACAAAAATATCGGAAAAAATAATCATTGAGACTAATATCATACAAAAATATCGATTTAAGAAGAAATATAAATTGAGCTCAAAGTTGGAAATGTTAAATATGTTAATATATAAATACAATTAATTTAATGTGTCTTTATATAACTATATATATATATATATATATATATATATATATATATATATATATATATATATATATATATATATACATATATATATATATATATATATTAGCTACTGGTGCTTGCAGTAGGTAGTTATAGTTATAGAAAAAGCGTTTTTGACTTGCCTGTATCTGTGGCGCCGTTTGATGAACCTTCTCAAAATTTTCCCATATAGTGCGTTGGTGATTCTTGTTGTGTTTCGGAGTGATCCATCAAGTGGGGGTTGAGAAAAAGGGGGGGGGTCAAAAAAGTAATTTTCCAATGTTAATTCCCATAGGGATTTTGAAGAGGTCTATAGCCCAAATCGCTGGGCGGAATTACAGCAAACTTGGCGAAAGGTATTTCTTGGTGCAGAAAGAGGGCTTATTGGTATTTGGTGTAAATCTGTTAAGTAGTTTAGGAGAGATTAAATGAAATCCAAATTTGTATATCTTGAGGCGCAAAGGATTCACGAACCCTCTCAATCTCGTGCTGAGATCTGATTGGCTGCCAAAACCTTAACTAGGAAGTGTTGGCATCTCTGAAAAAACATTTTAAAAAAAGAAAATGGGGCAAGGAAGGAATACCCTGACCCCCCCCAGCTCTGGTCATGGGGTCCCCCTGTGACCCCGACAGAGTCCAAAAACATTATTTAAAAACATTTTTGGGACTCTGGTGAAAAAAAATAAAAGAATGGGCCCCGGGTGGGCCATGTCCCGGAGGCATGGGGCTTTTTAAAAAAATGGAGGAGGGTGCACAAGGCCCCCCTTCTGGAGCTTAGTGTTGCCCCGGGGATCACCACCTCCCTGGGGCTTATTATTGTATTAAGGGGGGCCACGTGGACCCCCATGTCCTGGTGACCGCCACCTCCCCGGGGCTAAATACAAAGAAATGTGTGGACTTGCAAATCCCCCAGGGCCCCGTGACCACCACCTACCCACAGCTAAATTGTTTGTATTGTGTGGGCCATGCAGACCCACTGGGCCCCGGGGACCACCACCTTCCGGAACTAAATTTACATTTTAAAACTCGGAGGGAGACCAAGCGGCACCCCTCCCGGGCCATATACGATCACCACCTCCCTGGGGCTGGCCCATGCTCACAGAAGGAGGGGGGCCATGCAGCCCCCCCTCTTGGAGCCATACACGTCCCTGGGGGCCACCATTTCCCAGGGCCGGCTCCTGCTATGTTCCGGGGTGCCCACCCCCAGGGCATAGCTGTTTGCTCTGACTTGGCGGGAGCTTTGACAGCTCCCGCGAAGTCAGAGCAAACACTCCACTTCCAACAAGCAAGAGGTAACAAAATGCTCTCCCTTGCTGGAAGCAGAGGTTTCGTCTGTTTCTCTGCCCACTATCAAGTGGTCAGGGAAACAGATGAAAGGATTGCTCCTGCATGGATGGAGCTGCCTTTCAGCAGCTCTCTCTGTCTAGCAGCAATGTCGGCTCGTGCAGGAGGTGGAAAGCCGGCTGGGACTGTGGGGGCCTCGAGGATCCCCCATGCTGTCCCACAGCACACTGGGCATCCTGCGGGCAACCAGGAGGCATGGCCAGGCCCCAGGGGATGGGATCCCTAGGGCTGAAATCGGCCCAGGGAGTGTGGCCGCTTGCCCCTCTCTCATCGCATTAAGGCTGGGCCCCAGGGGATGGGGTCCTTGGGGGACGAAATCGGTCCGGGTGGGGGGGTGGTACCTATTGGAAAAAGCCTGGGCCCCAAGGATTGGGACCCTGGGGCCTAAATTGGCCAGGGAAGGGTGACACGTGGCCCCCCTCCCCTATTAAAAATAAATACATGAAAAGGATGGGCCCCGGGAGATGGGGTCCCTGGGGCCAAAATAAGCCTACCTCTAAGTCCCTAGCATATAATAGGGCATGGCAGTTTAGAGGCCAGCAGCCCTTTTCTGCATTTGCATGTGTGCACTGCTGAGCAGTTTAAAAGTAGCCCTGTGTGTGCAGAAAGAGGCAAGAGAGGTGCAGAGAGAGGCAAGAGAGGTGCAGAAAGAGGGAAGAAGGGTGCAGAAAGAGGCAATAGAGGAGCAGAAAGAGGCAAGAGACGTGCACACAGAGGCACGAGGGGTGCAGAAATTTGCAGGAGAGGTGCAGAAAGAAGCAAGAGAAGTGCAGAAAGAAGGAACAGAGGTGCAGAAAGATGCACGAGAGGTGCAGAAACAAGCAAGAAAGTGCAGAAAGAGGCAAGAGAATTGCTGAAAGAAGCAACAGAGGTGTAGAAAGAAGCAAGAGAAGTGCAGAAAGAGGCAAGTGAGGTGCAGAAAGAGGCAAAAGAGCTACAGAAAATGGCAAGAGAACTGCAGAAAGAGGCAAGAGGGATGCATAAAAGGGAAGAAGGGTGCAGAAAGAAGCAAGAGAGGTGCGGAAAGAGGCAAAAGCAGTGCAGAAAGAAGCAACAGAGGTGCAGAAGGAGGCAAGAGAACTGCAGAAAGAGGCAAGAAAGTTGCAGAAACAGGCAAAAGAGGTGCAGAAAGAGGGAACAGGGGTGCAGACAGAGGCAAGAGAATTGCAGAAAGAGAGAAGAGGGGTGCAGAAAGAGGCAAGAGAATTGCAGAAAGAAGCAAGAGCAGTGCAGAAAGAAGCAACAGAGGTGCAGAAAGAGGCAAGAGAGGTGCAGAAAGATGAGAGAGAAGTGTAAAAAGAAGCAAAAGAGGTGCAGAAGAGGCAAGAGCGGTGCAGAAAGAAGCAAGAGCAGTGCAGAAAGAACCAACAGAGGTACAAAAACAGGCAAGAGGGGTGCAGATAGAGACAACAGAGGTGCAGAATGAGGCAAGAGAACTGCACAAAGAGGGAAGAGAGTTGCAGAAACAGGCAAAAGAGGTGCAGAAAGAGGGAACAGGGGTGCAGACAGAGGCAAGAGAATTGCAGAAAGAGAGAAGAGGGGTGCAGAAAGAGGCAAGAGAATTGCAGAAAGAAGCAAGAGCAGTGCAGAAAGAAGCAACAGAGGTGCAGAAAGAGGCAAGAGAGGTGCAGAAAGATGAGAGAGAAGTGTAAAAAGAAGCAAAAGAGGTGCAGAAAGAGGCAAGAGCGGTGCAGAAAGAGGCAAAAGCAGTGCAGAAAGAACCAAGAGATGTGCAGAAAGAGGCAAGAGAGGTGCAGAAAGAGGCAAGAGAGGTGCAGAAAGAGGCAAGAGATGTGCAGAAAAAGGGAAGAAGGCTGCAGAAAGAAGCAAGAGAAGTACAGAAAGAGGCAAGTGAGGTACAGAAGGAGGCAAGAGAGCTGCAGAAAGAGGCAAGAGTGTTGCATAAACAGTTAAAAGGGGTGCAGAAAGATGGAACAGGTGTGCAGACAGAGGCAAGAGAAGTGCAGAAAGAGGGAAGAGGGGAACAGAAAGAGGCAAGAGGGATGCAGAAATTTGCAAGAGGTGCAGAAAGAAGCAAGAGCAGTGCAGATAGAACCAACAGAGATGCAGAAAGAGGCAAGAGGGGTACAGAAAGAGGCAAGAAAAGTGCAGAAAGAAGCAAAAGAGGTGCAGAAAGAGGCAAGAGAACTGCAGAAAAAGGCAAGAGTGGTGCAGAAAGAGGCAGGAGAGGTGCACAAAGAGGCAAAAGGGGTACAGAAAGAGGCAAGAGAGGTGCAGAAAGAAGCAAGAGAAGTGCAGAAAGATGCAACAGAGGTGCTGCAAGAGGTAAAGGGGTGCAGAAAGAGGCAAGAGAAGTATAGAAAGAAGCAACAGAGGTGCCGAATGATGCAAAAGAGGTGCAGAAACAGGCAAGAAAGGTGCAGAAAGAGGGAACAGGGGTGCATAAAGAGTTAAGAGGGATACATAAAATTTCAAGAGTGGTGCAGAAAGAAGCAAGTGAGGTGCAGAAAGAGGCAAAAGAGCTACAGAAAATGGCAAGAGAACTGCAGAAAGAGGCAAGAGGGATGCATAAAAGGGAAGAAGGGTGCAGAAAGAAGCAAGAGAGGTGCCGAAAGAGGCAAAAGCAGTGCAGAAAGAAGCAACAGAGGTGCAGAAGGAGGCAAGAGAACTGCAGAAAGAGGCAAGAAAGTTGCAGAAACAGGCAAAAGAGGTGCAGAAAGAGGGAACAGGGGTGCAGACAGAGGCAAGAGAATTGCAGAAAGAGAGAAGAGGGTGCAGAAAGAGGCAAGAGAATTGCAGAAAGAAGCAAGAGCAGTGCAGAAAGAAGCAACAGAGGTGCAGAAAGAGGCAAGAGAGGTGCAGAAAGATGAGAGAGAAGTGTAAAAAGAAGCAAAAGAGGTGCAGAAGAGGCAAGAGCGGTGCAGAAAGAAGCAAGAGCAGTGCAGAAAGAACCAACAGAGGTACAAAAACAGGCAAGAGGGGTGCAGATAGAGACAACAGAGGTGCAGAATGAGGCAAGAGAACTGCACAAAGAGGGAAGAGAGTTGCAGAAACAGGCAAAAGAGGTGCAGAAAGAGGGAACAGGGGTGCAGACAGAGGCAAGAGAATTGCAGAAAGAGAGAGAGAGGGTGCAGAAAGAGGCAAGAGAATTGCAGAAAGAAGCAAGAGCAGTGCAGAAAGAAGCAACAGAGGTGCAGAAAGAGGCAAGAGAGGTGCAGAAAGATGAGAGAGAAGTGTAAAAAGAAGCAAAAGAGGTGCAGAAAGAGGCAAGAGCGGTGCAGAAAGAGGCAAAAGCAGTGCAGAAAGAACCAAGAGATGTGCAGAAAGAGGCAAGAGAGGTGCAGAAAGAGGCAAGAGAGGTGCAGAAAGAGGCAAGAGATGTGCAGAAAAAGGGAAGAAGGCTGCAGAAAGAAGCAAGAGAAGTGCAGAAAGAGGCAAGTGAGGTACAGAAGGAGGCAAGAGAGCTGCAGAAAGAGGCAAGAGTGTTGCATAAACAGTTAAAGGGGTGCAGAAAGATGGAACAGGTGTGCAGACAGAGGCAAGAGAAGTGCAGAAAGAGGGAAGAGGGGTACAGAAAGAGGCAAGAGGGATGCAGAAATTTGCAAGAGGTGCAGAAAGAAGCAAGAGCAGTGCAGATAGAACCAACAGAGATGCAGAAAGAGGCAAGAGGGGTACAGAAAGAGGCAAGAAAAGTGCAGAAAGAAGCAAAAGAGGTGCAGAAAGAGGCAAGAGAACTGCAGAAAAAGGCAAGAGTGGTGCAGAAAGAGGCAGGAGAGGTGCACAAAGAGGCAAAAGGGGTACAGAAAGAGGCAAGAGAGGTGCAGAAAGAAGCAAGAGAAGTGCAGAAAGATGCAACAGAGGTGCTGCAAGAGGTAAAGGGGTGCAGAAAGAGGCAAGAGAAGTATAGAAAGAAGCAACAGAGGTGCCGAATGATGCAAAAGAGGTGCAGAAACAGGCAAGAAAGGTGCAGAAAGAGGGAACAGGGGTGCATAAAGAGTTAAGAGGGATACATAAAATTGCAAGAGTGGTGCAGAAAGAAGCAAGTGAGGTGCAGAAAGAGGCAAAAGAGCTACAGAAAATGGCAAGAGAACTGCAGAAAGAGGCAAGAGGGATGCATAAAAGGGAAGAAGGGTGCAGAAAGAAGCAAGAGAGGTGCCGAAAGAGGCAAAAGCAGTGCAGAAAGAAGCAACAGAGGTGCAGAAGGAGGCAAGAGAACTGCAGAAAGAGGCAAGAAAGTTGCAGAAACAGGCAAAGAGAGGTGCAGAAAGAGGGAACAGGGGTGCAGACAGAGGCAAGAGAATTGCAGAAAGAGAGAAGAGGGGTGCAGAAAGAGGCAAGAGAATTGCAGAAAGAAGCAAGAGCAGTGCAGAAAGAAGCAACAGAGGTGCAGAAAGAGGCAAGAGAGGTGCAGAAAGATGAGAGAGAAGTGTAGAAAGAAGCAAAAGAGGTGCAGAAGAGGCAAGAGCGGTGCAGAAAGAAGCAAGAGCAGTGCAGAAAGAACCAACAGAGGTACAAAAACAGGCAAGAGGGGTGCAGATAGAGACAACAGAGGTGCAGAATGAGGCAAGAGAACTGCACAAAGAGGAAGAGAGTTGCATAAACAGGCAAAGAGGTGCAGAAAGAGGGAACAGGGGTGCAGACAGAGGCAAGAGAATTGCAGAAAGAGAGAGAGGGGTGCAGAAAGAGGCAAGAGAATTGCAGAAAGAAGCAAGAGCAGTGCAGAAAGAAGCAACAGAGGTGCAGAAAGAGGCAAGAGAGGTACAGAAAGATGAGAGAGAAGTGTAAAAAGAAGCAAAAGAGGTGCAGAAAGAGGCAAGAGCGGTGCAGAAAGAGGCAAAAGCAGTGCAGAAAGAACCAAGAGATGTGCAGAAAGAGGCAAGAGAGGTGCAGAAAGAGGCAAGAGAGGTGCAGAAAGAGGCAAGAGATGTGCAGAAAAAGGGAAGAAGGCTGAAGAAAGAAGCAAGAGAAGTGCAGAAAGAGGCAAGTGAGGTACAGAAGGAGGCAAGAGAGCTGCAGAAAGAGGCAAGAGTGTTGCATAAACAGTTAAAAGGGGTGCAGAAAGATGGAACAGGTGTGCAGACAGAGGCAAGAGAAGTGCAGAAAGAGGGAAGAGGGGTACAGAAAGAGGCAAGAAGGATGCAGAAATTTGCAAGAGGTGCAGAAAGAAGCAAGAGCAGTGCAGATAGAACCAACAGAGATGCAGAAAGAGGCAAGAGGGGTACAGAAAGAGGCAAGAAAAGTGCAGAAAGAAGCAAAAGAGGTGCAGAAAGAGGCAAGAGAACTGCAGAAAAATGCAAGAGTGGTGCAGAAAGAGGCAGGAGAGGTGCACAAAGAGGCAAAAGGGGTACAGAAAGAGGCAAGAGGGGTGCAGAAAGAAGCAAGAGAAGTGCAGAAAGATGCAACAGAGGTGCTGCAAGAGGTAGAGGGGTGCAGAAAGAGGCAAGAGAAGTATAGAAAGAAGCAACAGAGGTGCCGAATGATGCAAAAGAGGTGCAGAAACAGGCAAGAAAGGTGCAGAAAGAGGGAACAGGGGTGCATAAAGAGGTAAGAGGGATACATAAAATTGCAAGAGTGGTGCAGAAAGAAGCAAGAGCAGTGCAGAAAGAAGCAAGAGAAGTGCAGAAAGAAGCAAGAGAGGTGGAGAAATAGGGAAGAGGGGTACAGAAAGAGGCAAGAGGGATGCAGAAATTTGCAAAAGAGGTGCAGAAAGAAGCAAGAGCAGTGCAGAAAAAAGCAACAGAGGTGCAAAAAGAGGCAAGAGGGGTGCAGAAAGAGGTAGGAGAGGTGCACAAAGTGGCAAGAGGGGTACAGAAAGAGGCAGGAGGGGTGCAGAAAGAAGGAAGAGAAGTGTAAAAAGAAGCAATAGAGGTGCTGAAAGAAGCGCAAAGGGTACAGGAAGAGGCAAGAGAAGTGCAGAAAGAAGCAACAGAGGTACAGAAAGAGGCAAGAGAGGTGCAGAAACAGGCAGGAAATGTGCAGAAAGAGGGAATAGGGGTGCAGAAAGAGGCAAGAGAGGTGCAGAAAGAGGAAAGAGGGGTGCAGAAAGAGGCAAGAGAACTGCAGAAAGAGGCAAGAAAGTTGCAGAAACAGGCAAAAGAGGTGCAGAAAGAGGGAACAGGGGGTGCAGACAGAGGCAAGAGAGGTGGCAGAAAGTGGGAAGAGGGGTGCAGAAAAAGGCAAGAGGGGTGCAGAAATTTGCAAAAGAGGTGCAGAAAGAAGCAAGAGCAGTGCAAAAGAACCAACAGAAGCGCAGAAAGAGGCAAGAGGGGTACAGAAAGAGGCAAGAGAAGTGCAGAAAGAAGGAACAGAGGTGCACAAAGAGGCAAGAGGGGTACAGAAAGAGGGAAGAGAGGTGTAGAAAGAGGCAAGAGAATTGCACAAATAGGGAAGAAGGGTGCAGAAAGAGGCAAGAGAGGTGCAGAAAGAGGCAAGAGATGTGCAGAAAAAGGGAAGAAGGCTGCAGAAAGAAGCAAGAGAAGTGCAGAAAGAGGCAAGTGAGGTACAGAAGGAGGCAAGAGAGCTGCAGAAAGAGGCAAGAGTGTTGCATAAACAGTTAAAAGGGGTGCAGAAAGATGGAACAGGTGTGCAGACAGAGGCAAGAGAAGTGCAGAAAGAGGGAAGAGGGGTACAGAAAGAGGCAAGAAGGATGCAGAAATTTGCAAGAGGTGCAGAAAGAAGCAAGAGCAGTGCAGATAGAACCAACAGAGATGCAGAAAGAGGCAAGAGGGGTACAGAAAAAGGCAAGAAAAGTGCAGAAAGAAGCAAAAGAGGTGTAGAAAGAGGCAAGAGAACTGCAGAAAAATGCAAGAGTGGTGCAGAAAGAGGCAGGAGAGGTGCACAAAGAGGCAAAAGGGGTACAGAAAGAGGCAAGAGGGGTGCAGAAAGAAGCAAGAGAAGTGCAGAAAGATGCAACAGAGGTGCTGCAAGAGGTAGAGGGGTGCAGAAAGAGGCAAGAGAAGTATAGAAAGAAGCAACAGAGGTGCCGAATGATGCAAAAGAGGTGCAGAAACAGGCAAGAAAGGTGCAGAAAGAGGGAACAGGGGTGCATAAAGAGGAAAGAGGGATACATAAATTTGCAAGAGTGGTGCAGAAAGAAGCAAGAGCAGTGCAGAAAGAAGCAAGAGAAGTGCAGAAAGAAGCAAGAGAGGTGGAGAAATAGGGAAGAGGGGTACAGAAAGAGGCAAGAGGGATGCAGAAATTTGCAAAAGAGGTGCAGAAAGAAGCAAGAGCAGTGCAGAAAAAAGCAACAGAGGTGCAAAAAGAGGCAAGAGGGGTGCAGAAAGAGGTAGGAGAGGTGCACAAAGTGGCAAGAGGGGTACAGAAAGAGGCAGGAGGGTGCAGAAAGAAGGAAGAGAAGTGTAGAAAGAAGCAATAGAGGTGCTGAAAGAAGCGCAAAGGGTACAGGAAGAGGCAAGAGAAGTGCAGAAAGAAGCAACAGAGGTACAGAAAGAGGCAAGAGAGGTGCAGAAACAGGCAGGAAATGTGCAGAAAGAGGGAATAGGGGTGCAGAAAGAGGCAAGAGAGGTGCAGAAAGAGGAAAGAGGGGTGCAGAAAGAGGCAAGAGAACTGCAGAAAGAGCCAAGAAAGTTGCAGAAACAGGCAAAAGAGGTGCAGAAAGAGGGAACAGGGGTGCAGACAGAGGCAAGAGAGGTGCAGAAAGTGGGAAGAGGGGTGCAGAAAAAGGCAAGAGGGTGCAGAAATTTGCAAAGAGGTGCAGAAAGAAGCAAGAGCAGTGCAGAAAGAACCAACAGAAGCACAGAAAGAGGCAAGAGGGGTACAGAAAGAGGCAAGAGAAGTGCAGAAAGAAGGAACAGAGGTGCACAAAGAGGCAAGAGGGGTACAGAAAGAGGGAAGAGAGGTGTAGAAAGAGGCAAGAGAATTGCACAAATAGGGAAGAAGGGTGCAGAAAGAGGCAAGAGGGGTGCAGAAAGAAGCAACAGAGGTGCAGAAAGAAGCAAGAGAAGTGCAGAAAGAAGCAACAGAGGTACAGAAAGAGGCAAGAGGGGTGCAGAAAGAGGCACCAGAAGTGCAGAAAGAAGCAACAGAGGTGCAGAAAGAGGCAAGAGAAGTGCAGAAAGAGGCAAGAGAGGTACAGAAACAGGCAGGAGATGTGCAGAAAGAGGGAACAGGGGTACAGAAAGAGGCAAAATAGGTGCAGCAAGAGGGAAGAAGGGTGCAGAAAGAGGCAAGAGGGGTACAGAAAGAAGCAAGTGAGGTGCAGAAAGTGCAAGAGATGAGCAGATTGAGGCAAAAGAAGTGCAGAAAAAGAAAGAAAGGTGCAGAAAGAAGCAACAGAAATGCAGAAAGAAGCAACAGAGGTGCAGAAAGAAGCAAGAGAGGTGTAGAAAGAAGCAAGAGAAGTGCAGAAAGAGGCAAGTGAGGTGCAGAAAGAGGCAAGAGAGGTGCAGAAAATGACAAAAGAACTGCAGAAATAGGCAAGAGGGATGCAATAAAGGGAAGAAGGGTGCAGAAAGAAGCAAGAGAGGTGCAGAAAGAGACAACAGGGGTGCAGAAAGAAGCAAGAGAGGCGCAGAAAGAGGCAAAAGAAGTGCAGAAACAAGCAACAGAGGTGCAGAAGTAGGCAAGAGAACTGCAGAAAGAGGCAAGAGGGATGTAAAAAAGGGAAGAAGGGTACAGAAACAGGCAAAAGAGGTGCAGAAAGAGGGAACAGGGGTGCAGACAGAGGCAAGAGAGGTGCAGAAAGTGGGAAGAGGGGTGCAGAAAAAGGCAAGAGGGGTGCAGAAATTTGCCAGAGAGGTTAAGAAAGAAGCAGGAGCAGTGCAAAAGAACCAACAGAAGTGCATAAAGAGGCAACAGCGGTGCAGAAAGAGGCAAGAGAAGTGCAGAAAGAAGGAACAGAGGTGCACAAAGAGGCAAGAGAGGTGCAGAAAGAGAGAAGAGAGGTGTAGAAAGAGGCAGGAGAGTTGCACAAAGAGGGAAGAAGGGTGCATAAAGAGGCAAGAGGGGTGCAGAAAAAAGCAACAGAGGTGCAGAAAGAAGCAAGAGAAGTGCAGAAAGAAGGAACAGAGGTGCAGAAAGAGGCAAGAGGGGTGCAGAAAGAAGCAAGAGAAGTTCAGAAAGAAGCAACAGAGGTGCAGAAAGAGGCAAGAGAAGTGCATAAAGAGGCAAGAGAGGTGCAGAAACAGGCAGGAGACGTGCAGAAAGAGGGAACAGGGGTACAGAAAGAAGCAACAGAGGTGCAGAAAGAAGCAAGAGAAGTGCAGAAAGAAGCAACAGAGGTGCAGAAAGAGGCAAGAAGGGTGTAGAAAGAGGCAAGAGGGGTACAGAAAGAAGCAAGTGAGGTGCAGAAAGAGGCAAGAGAGGTGCAGAAAGAGGCAGGAGAGGTGCAGAAAGTGCAAGAGATGAGCAGAACTAGGCAAAAGCAGTGCAGAAAAAGAAGGAAAGGTGCAGAAAGAAGCAACAGAAATGCAGAAAGAGGCAAGAGAGGCGCAGAAAGAAGCAAGAGTGGTTTACACACCATTAGTACCAATTTAATACCCACATTTAGCAATAAGTAACAGGTGACCATTCTAGGTTTGCAAAGGGCCTTTCACCATGCTGTAACAATTGTCACTGCATTTTTGGTAACGTTTGAGCTAGAAACAAGGTTTTTTTTGTTCAAATCTGCAGATTATGCAGCAGATGATGTATTATGTGGCAAATGCGGAAAATGTATAATTGTGCAAAAGTCGTTGCAGCCAAACAGTTGTATAATTCCAGTGGCCCTGCTCATACCTCTGACTAGGTCCAGAAGTGCTCCTCAGTGGTCCCTTCTTTTTTTGTCTCATTGAGTTTATAGTTTAGCTTCTATGGAAGCGAGGAAGACTAAACCTGAGGTTACAACTCCACAACACAGACTATGATATCACACAATTACTCTCCATAACACAAAATCCACTCCATAACACATAATCCCACTCTACATAATTCCTATACACTAAGTACCAAATACTATCTATTCACATAATTTCACTGCATAATTTCACTGCACAACATACCACATAATTCCACTACACACAACCTACATCCACTCCACTCCAAGAAACATTAATAAAACACTTTTACATTTACAACGCCAATAGCTCTAACTCTCGCAAATGCGAAACCTATTACATTGCAAATGCTTCTTCAACTGGTAGTCACGTTTGCAGAGTGGTGGAGAAAGGGGGCTGGGCCTCTAACTAGCACTCAGGAATTCCGCTGTGTAGGACTTAGAGGAGGTACCAGGAGGGCTTCTTGGCCCCCAAAGTCCCTCAGGAGTAAAGTGGACTTCATCAGTCAACCCGTAGTGTGCCAGGAGGCGCATTTGCAGAGTGGTGGAGAAAGGGAGGGCGTGGCCTCCGAAGACCTCTTAGCAATCCCATTGTGGCCCCCAAGGACAACCTTGGGGGCCAACTACCCCTCCTATTACTTCCAGTAAGTTCCACACAGCAGCATTGGTAAGTACTCATAGCAGGCCACGCCCCCTTTGACCACCAGTCTGCAGACGGGCTCCCTGGCACGCTCTTCGATGGGGATTAAAGTCCCCTTCGCTGCTGGGGGTCCTTAGGGGCCAACTAGCCTACCTGATACCTCCAGTAATCCCCAGATAGTGGGATTGCTGAGAGGTGGACACAGGCCACGCTCCCTTTCTCCACCACTCTACTCTTGGTTAGGGGATGAAGTCCCCTTGCCTCCTGAGGGTCCCTGAGGGCCAACTAGCCCTCCTGTTATCTATAGTAAGCCCCACACAGCTGGATTGCTGAGAGTGGTCCGAGGCCACGCCCCTTTTTTACACAACTATGCAAACGCATCTCCTGGCGCACTGCTGCTCGTGGGATGAAGTCCACTTTAGTCCTGAGGTCCTCAGGACATAAGAGGACCTCATCGCCCCACCAGCAGTGCGCCAAGAGGCGCGTTTGCAGGGTGGTGTAAAAAGGGGCATGGCCTCGGACCACCTCTCAGCAATCCCACTGTGTGGGGCTTACTGGAGGTACCTGGTGGGCTAGTTGGCCCCCAGGGATCCTCAGGATTCAAGGGAACTTAATCCCCCAACTTAGAATGCGCCAGGAGGCGCGTTTGCACAGTGGTGCAGGGAGGGGGCGGGGCCTCCCGCGAGACGCCGGCTTTTTTTAAATTTGCTTTTTGGAAGGGGGGCTGTGTGGCCCCCCTTCCCTTTATTATTTTTGAGCCCTGGGGACCCCATCCCCCAGGCTCTGAGCATTTAAAAAAAAAAAAAAAACTGGAACGGGGCCGCGGGGCCTCCCTCCCATGGCCGATTTTGGCCCCGGGGACCCCATCCCCCGGGGCATGGCCACATATTTTTTTCTTAATTATTCTTAAGGAGGGGGGCTGCGCGGCCCCCCTCCTGAGGCCATTATTGGCCCCGGGGACCCCATCACCTGGGGCCTGGCCACACGTTGGGGAACACGGGGGAAGCCACAATGCCCCCGTGGTCCCAGCCGGCTCCCCGCCTCCTGCGGGAGCCGGCATTGCTTTTGGGCAAGGGGAGCTGCTAACATGCAGCTCCCCTTGTCCAAAAGCAATTCTGCTTTGCTTCTTGGAAGCGAGAGCAGGTTTCATGCTCTTGCTTTCAAGAAGCAAAGCAGTGTTTGCTATGGCAGGGCGAGAGTCGTGCTCTCGCCCTGCCATAGCAAACGGCAATGTCCCAGGGGTGGGCACCCCAGGACATTGCCGGAGCCAGCCCTGGGGGGTGGCGGTCCCCAGGGCCATCTAGGGCTCCAGGAGGGGGGCTGCGCGGCCCCCTCCCAACTGATTTAGGCCCCGGGGAGGTGGTGGTCCCCGGGGCCCGGGTGTCCGCAACGGACCCCTGTATTTAAATAATTAGTGCCCGGGGGAGGTGGTGGTCCCAGGTGCAGTGTGGGGAGGGGCAGGAGCCCCCCCACACTTCTTTTATATAATTGGAGCCCCAGGGAGTTGGTGGTCCTCGGGGCTTGGGGGGCCCACGGGGCCCCCCTGCCTTAAAATAACAATGCCCCGGGGAGGTGGCGGTCCCCGGGGCAACATGGGGGGTGGGGAAGGAGCCCCCCACACTTTTTTTTAAAAATGCTACGGGGAGGTGGTGGTCCCCGGGGCTGCGGGGGGGCCGGTTGCCCCCCGCATATGATTATCTAAGCCCCGGGGAGGTGGCAGTCCCTGGGGCTGCTTGGGCCCTCGCAGGCCCCGCTACATAATTAGGTATTGCTCCCGGGACCTGGCCCACCCGGGGCTTATAGGAAACGAAGCTTCATTTTTCTTAAATTTTTTCAGCCGGATTCATGCACCTAGTGCGAATTCGGACGATTTTTTTTTAGAAAAATGCTTTTTTCGGCCCTGGGGGTCCTTGTGGGACCCCCTGAGCAGGCCTAGGGGTCGGGGTGTTTCTACCCTGCCCCTTTTCTTGTTTTTTATCTTTTTTCTACTGTTTTCTTGTGACTCGGTTACCGAGTCACAAGATGGCTGCCAACACATTTTGGTTTGGAGTGTTGGCATCCAATCAGAATGAAGCTCGTGCTTGGGAAGGCTCACGAATCCTCCTCGGTGCTCAGATATCGATATTTTTATTTTTTTAATTTCTCATGAGCTACTGAACGGATTTACACCATTTAAATAAAAGGTCGCTTTCTGAACCAACAGCTACCTTTTTGCCAAATTTGGTGTAATTCCATTCAGCAGTTCGGGATGTAGCTGTGTCTAAAGTTCCTATGGAAACTAACATGGAGAAAATGCATTTTGGGATCCCCTTTTTTCTCGGCCCCCACTTGACGAATCACCCCGAAACTTTCAAGACAGGAGCTGACCTGAGTGAACCATTAGTTTGGAAAATTTTGCGAAGATTTGTCAAACGGCGCCACAGATATTGGCAAAAGAAAAAACGCTTTTTGAATAGAAACAAGGTCCTATCTATAACTACCTACTGGCGACCGCCAGTAGGTTATATATATATATATATATGGCTGCAGGCTTGCCCAACACTTCATCCACGAAATAAGGCAAGAGTGGACCCAAAATACGTTTTGATGATTTTATTCAGCAATCACCATGTCGCCATGACGCGTTTCGGCCGGTAAACCGGCCTTGATCACATGTCAGCGCCAAAGGCGGGATTACTTCTTTTTAAAGTGCAAGTGTCATGTGATAGCAGCTATAGACATGGTAAACATACTACACTGGAAAAACATATAAAAGCATAAATGCATTAATGATATATAAATTGTATAAAATTCATCCAGGGTAAAAAACATCATGGTAAAATACGTATATTCAAAGCCAATTATTAAAAGAGGGAAAGATAAAAGTATAAATACTGATATTCACATCCTGGCTATGAAACTATGCCTTAAGAAACTGCTATTTAAAAAAGAAATTTTTTCTAAATAAGTGCATTATGTAAACCCCCCCCAAAAAAAAAATAATCTAATGTGCCAGTCCTATATTATATACCTATTTGTGCAAATAGTGCAATATAAGTGCAAAAATACAAACTATGTGCAAATGGTTGCTAGCAGTCACCCGGAAAGGACTAATGCCGTTTCCACTTCTATGGAACCCATAAATTATAGACAAAGTATATATGGATATCAAAAGATGGCTATATAGAGGTAGGAGTTAATGTTGCCATGCTGGGAGTGTTAAACGGTTGATTCCCACAAATGAATTATATAAAACCATTTCAACCTAAAACCCCAATAAATTAACTAAAAACTCCTAAAATAAACATTGATATCACGATGATGGTTGCTAAAATAATGTTCTCATATTCTGTGGTAATCCTTGCAAGATGGTTAAAATTACAATGGATTCCTCATAGTTACACAGATATAAAAGGCATCTAAAGACATGTTACTGATTCCAAAGATCTAACAGAATACTGGGACAAACAAGATAATTACAATATAATTACAAAATAATTGGCCTAAATAAGTAATCACAGGTATGTATGCATATCTTCACTGGTATTTAAACCCCCTGGCTGCTTAGTGTCAAGTTCTATGATATATCTAGTTTCCAAGCGCCTAAGTTTGGTCTCCCTGTTTCCTCCTCTTTTGGCAACTGGCACTGAGTCTAAGACATAATATTTGAAGTGTTTGAGGCTGCTTTCATGTATGTCCTTAAAGTGCCTTGCCACAGGGTAGCTTGGATCATAGTTGACAATGGCACGTGTATGTTGAAGAATTCTTTTATGGACTGCCAGTTTAGTGCTGCCTATGTAGAGCAAATTACAGCTACATACTACTGCATATACAGCAAATTCAGTTTTGCAGGACAAATACTTTTTGATAGGGTGGATTTTTTGGCTAAAAGGTGTTTGGTACGACTTGGTGTTCATACCATATTGGCAAGCCTTACAGGTGGAACATTTAAAGTAGCCCGTTCTGGACGTGAGCCATGTACTGGGTTCAACATCCTCCGGGTTGTTTTTCACCAAAGCATTACCCATAGTAGCTGTTTTTCGGAAGGTAATTGCTGGTTTTTTCGGCATTAGTCCACCTATAATAGGATCTCCTAATACTGTATGCCAATTGCGTCGTATGATGGCCCTTATCTGTCCTTCCTGTCTAGAGTACCCTAAGATGAGCCGAGTAGACTCATCGGGTGTTGTACCTGTTCTAGACATGGGTTTTGATCGGTACTGTAGTAAATCCTGTCTGGCCCTGCTTCTAGACTTGGATATTGCAGCTTCAATAGTATGTGTATTGTACCCTCTCTGGAGGAAACTATTTTTGCATTCTCGTTGTTTGACTTGGGCATCTAGGTCCTCACTTCATATCCTCCTTATCCTTAGCATTTCCCCATAGGGGATGCTATTTATAAGGTGGGATGGGTGGGCACTTGTTGCATGCAAAATAGCATTGCCTGCTGTAGGTTTTCTGTAGAGAGAGGTTGCCAGTTTGTTATTGGAGATGTATACCCTCGTGTCCAAGAATGATATATTTTCACAGCTGATGGAATATGTAAATTTTAAATTCAGGTTGTTGGTGTTTATATCTGCAATAAAATCATGTGCACTTTGTTCTGAGCCATTCCAGACAATAAACAGATCATCAATGAATCTTAATCAGACTATTGCCTTGTTGGAGAAAATACGAGCATATTGCTTCATGAGGACCAGCTCCTCCCACCATCCCATAAAGAGACAAGCATAGCCGGGGGAGAAGCTGGCCCCCATTGCTACTCCCTGAATTTGCTGGTATATTTGATTTTTGTATAAAAACAGGTTGTTCTCCAAACAAAATATCAATAAGTCTAATAACATTTGGTTATGTTTAGCATATCTCATTGGTCTATTGGCCAGAAAATATTCCACTGCTTTGACTCCATCTTTGTTTCTTATGCAGGTGTACAATTGTGTTACATCCAGGGCTATAAGACAATAGCCCTCCTGCCATTTAATGTTATCAATTTTCCTGATGAAGTCACTGGTATCTTGTACATATGAGTCAAGTTTTTTCACGTGTTCTTGTAGAAAAGAATCAATATAGATGGACATATTCTCAAGTGGCCCATCGCATGCCGAGATAATAGGTCTGCCAGGAGGCTTATCTATTGATTTGTGCACTTTAGGGACAAAGTATAAAAGGGGGATAGTTGGATTTTCTTTTTTTAGATATTTGTATTCCTGTAGTTTCAACAGGCCCATGCTTTTCCACGCCAATAGTTTGCCGAAAAAGCTGTCTTGTGCTTGTTTGAACTTCTGCATAGAGCTTTTTCGGTAGCAGTCCACATCACTTAGTTGTTTCGCTGCTTCCTCCGTGTAGTCTTTAAGGGGCCATAGCACCACATTTCCCCCTTTGTCCGCATTTCTCACTACAACCTGCTTGTTATTGTTAATTTTTTCCATCAGTTGTTGATATTTACGTTCTTGATTTTTGATTTTGTTTTTGGTTTTGTTGGTTTCCGCATGTAACTGCTTAATTTCCATCACTACATGCTCATTGAATAGATCTAGGGAGTCACGGGGCATGATAGGTATAAATTTAGATTTTTCTTTGAAACTTGTTGTTGGTTTTGGCACATGTTTCAAAGCGTGGGGATAAAAGATCCTGCGTTGCAAGTTCCGTGTGTTCCCGTTGATCTAAACCCCGATCATCACTCATAGGGCCTACATTACCCAAGTTGTACAAGTCTTTTAGTGTGCTAAGGTCAGAAACTGTTAAATTACATTCTTCAGTCTCAATCATTGACTGGTTCTGCGGGTCCATTACATTTGAAAGCCCCTGCGGTTTTGTCTTCAATTTGTGAAATTTTTGTAGTTTAAGTTTTCTGACAAATTTATAGATATCCGCACGGGTGTTGGTGTAATCGAAGTCTGTTTTGGGGCAATACGACAATCCTAATGATAGGATTTGTTGTTCCGATGCGTTGAGGCTAATGTCCATTAAATTAATAATGGTATTGTTTATGTTGACCGTTTCATTCAAATCACTGTCAGTGAGCATGGTAGGGCAAGATTCTATTTCCTTCTCCATTGCCCCCGTCCTCTCATTGATTTTGGATTTCCACTGTTGCCACCTTTCTCTGGCTGCCCTCCTTTGCTGCCGCCGGCTCTTTGTCCTTCGTTTTTTGCCGGTTTGGTGGTTCTCGGCCTCAGTGTTTCTCTGCGGTTTCTTCTCATGTAGTCCAATTCTTCGCCCAGAGATGGCTTGACTGCCCCTGGAGCTGGTCTTCCCCTTATATTTTCCGCATCGGTTTCACTCTCTATGACCGTGCTGAGATCGGACGCAGAAGTTGAGGTTGCTCCGCCCAGCTCATCATTGTACTCTTGGGAATATCTGTTGCCCCTAGGTGGTTTATTTCTGAAAACATCATATTTTCTTGCAAACGTGAAAATTTGCCCATTGGCGTAATCATCTTTGTCCCTTTGGAATTTATAAATTTTTCTTTGCTTAATCTTGTCCTCCTCCTTGTTTAGCCTTGACATCATCTCTTTGTGATATTTCTTTCTTGTTTGTGGATCCCCTGTGTTTCTATTTCCACTGTGAGCACATCTATTTTGCTTTGAAGTTCTATGCGATCCACCTCCGCATATTTAACCAATATTTGGACCAATCTGCGGGAGGAATCGAGATTGCACTCGGCCCACTCTGCCATCATGCGTGGATTGGGGGTGTCATAACTGGGGGCTAGCATTATCCTAAGCCCCCTTGGTATTCTCCCAGCGTCCAAATATTTCTGGAGAGATTTCGCCTCCCACCATTTTGCAGTCTCTTGTCGCATTAGTTTTTCAAAAGTGCGATAATTGTCTTTTAATCCCTTGACTCCTGTCATGAGATTTACGGTTCCACATTCATTAGGCTGCTGCCTCTGAGGAGGATTGTCCATGAACATTTCCTCCGCTGCAGACTCGCGGTCTCTAAGCACTGCGGCTGACATGGTGATTGCTGATTTAACGTTATTATGATGTGCTTTGCTGACAGCCCCCACCAAGTAATCCCAAGGGGCTGGAGATAAAGCTTATGCCTCCCCACCTGTGCGATAGCTGTTGCTCCGTTGAAGTACCTGTTAATCGCCGGCCGGCTGCAGAGTGGTTTCTAACGTGGCAGCTGGGCTCATCCGAGCTCCTGCGAACGTGTCCAAGAACTGCTCCTCTGCGATCTGCTCCTACGACTGGCTCCTCATTCTGCTTCCGCACACACAGGGGGCTCCGTGGATTCCCGACCCGGAATTATTTGCATGTACTTCCGGGTACCACTGCAGATCCAACGCTGGCTGTTGAAACTGTCAACGCCGGTGTGCTGAGGTCCCGAAAGAAATTGACCGCCAACCACGGAGCCTGCTTGCGGAGAGGGGGGTCCACTTAACCGGAGGAGGTCAATCCGGTAAATATGGCTGCAGGCTTGCCCAACACTTCATCCACGAAATAAGGCAAGAGTGGACCCAAAATACGTTTTGATGATTTTATTCAGCAATCACCATATCGCCATGACGCGTTTCGGCCGGTAAACCGGCCTTGATCACATGTCAGCGCCAAAGGCGGGATTACTTCTTTTTAAAGTGCAAGTGTCATGTGATAGCAGCTATAGACATGGTAAACATACTACACTGGAAAAACATATCAAAGCATAAATGCATTAATGATATATAAATTGTATAAAATTCATCCAGGGTAAAAACATCATGGTAAAATACGTATATTCAAAGCCAATTATTAAAAGAGGGAAAGATAAAAGTATAAATACTGATATTCACATCCTGACTATAAAACTATGCCTTAAGAAACTGCTATTTAAAAAAGAAATTGTTTCTAAATAAGTGCATTATGTAAACCCCCCAAAAAAATAAATATCCTAATGTGCCAGTCCTATATTATATACCTATTTGTGCAAATAGTGCAATATAAGTGCAAAAATACAAACTATGTGCAAATGGTTGCTAGCAGTCACCCGGAAAGGACTAATGCCGTTTCCACTTCTATGGAACCCATAAATTATAAACAAAGTATTTGTGGATATCAAAAGATGGCTATATAGAGGTAGGAGTTAATGTTGCAATGCTGGGAGTGTTAAACGGTTGATTCCCACAAATGAATTATATAAAATTATATAAAACCATTTCAACCTAAAACCCCAATAAATTAACTAAAAACTCCTGAAATAGACATTGATATCACGATGATGGATGCTAAAATAATGTTCTCATATTCTGAGGTAATCCTTGCAAGATGGTTAAAATTACAATGGATTCCTCATAGTTACACAGATATAAAAGGCATCTAGAGACATGTTACTGATTCCAAAGATCTAACAGAATACTGGGACAAACAAGATAATTACAATATAGTTACAAAATAATTGGCCTAAATAAGTAATCACAGGTATGTATAAATATCTTCACTGGTATTTAAACCCCTGGCTGCTATAGTGTCAAGTTCTATGATATATCTAGTTTCCAAGCGCCTAAGTTTGGTCTCCCTGTTTCCTCCTCTTTTGGCAACTGGCACTGAGTCTAAGACATAATATTTGAAGTGTTTGAGGCTGCTTTCATGTATGTCCTTAAAGTGCCTTGCCACAGGGTAGCTTGGATCATAGTTGACAATGGCACGTGTATGTTGAAGAATTCTTTTATGGACTGCCAGTTTAGTGCTGCCTATGTAGAGCAAATTACAGCTACATACTAATGCATACACAGCAAATTCAGTTTTGCAGGACAAATACTTTTTGATAGGGTGGATTTTTTGGCTAAAAGGTGTTTGGTACGACTTGGTGTTTATACCATATTGGCAAGCCTTACAGGTGGAACATTTAAAGAAGCCCATTCTGGACGTGAGCCATGTACTGGGTTCAACATCCTCCGGGTTGTTTTTCACCAAAGCATTACCCATAGTAGCTGTTTTTCTGAAGGTAATTGCTGGTTTTTTCGGCATTAGTCCACCTATAATAGGATCTCCTAATACTGTATGCCAATTGCGTCATATGATGGCCCTTATCTGTCCTTCCAGTCTAGAGTACCCTAAGATGAGCCGAGTAGACTCATCGGGTGTTTAACCTGTTCTAGACATGGGTTTTGATCGGTACTGTAGTAAATCCTGTCTGGCCCTGCTTCTAGACTTGGATATTGCAGCTTCAATGGTATGTGTATTGTACCCTCTCTGGAGGAACCTATTTTTGCATTCTCGTTGTTTGACTTGGGCATCTAGGTCCTCACTACATATCCTCCTTATCCTTAGCATTTCCCCGTAGGGGATGCTATGTATAAGGTGGGATGGGTGGGCACTTGTTGCATGCAAAATAGCATTGCCTGCTGTAGGTTTTCTGTAGAGAGAGGATGCCAGTTTGTTATTGGAGATGTATACCCTCGTGTCCAAGAATGATATATTTTCACAGCTGATGGAATATGTAAATTTTAAATTCAGGTTGTTGGTGTTTATATCTGCAATAAAATCATGTGCACTTTGTTCTGAGCCATTCCAGACAATAAACAGATCGTCAATGAATCTTAACCAGACTATTGCCTTGTCGGAGAAAATACGAGCATATTGCTTCATGAGGACCAGCTCCTCCCACCATCCCATAAAGAGACAAGCATAGCTGGGGGAGAAGCTGGCCCCCATTGCTACTCCCTGAATTTGCTGGTATATTTGATTTTTGTATAAAAACAGGTTGTTCTCCAAACAAAATATCAATAAGTCTAATAACATTTGGTTATGTTTAGCATATCTCATTGGTGTATTGGCCAGAAAATATTCCACTGCTTTGACTCCATCTTTGTTTCTTATGCAGGTGTACAATTGTGTTACATCCAGGGCTATAAGACAATAGCCCTCCTGCCATTTAATGTTATCAATTTTCCTGATGAAGTCACTGGTATCTTGTACATATGAGTCAAGTTTTTTCACGTGTTCTTGTAGAAAAGAATCAATATAGATGGACATATTCTCAAGTGGCCCATCGCATGCCGAGATAATAGGCCTGCCAGGAGGCTTATCTATTGATTTGTGCACTTTAGGGACAAAGTATAAAAGGGGGACAGTTGGATTTTCTTTCTTGAGATATTTGTATTCCTGTAGGTTCAACAGGCCCATGCTTTTCCACGCCAATAGTTTGCCGAAAAAGCTGTCTTGTGCTTGTTTGAACTTCTGCATAGAGCTGTTTCGGTAGCAGTCCACATCACTTAGTTGTTTCGCTGCTTCCTCCGTGTAGTCTTTAAGGGGCCATAGCACCACATTTCCCCCTTTGTCCGCATTTCTCACTACAACCTGCTTGTTATTGTTAATTTTTTCCATCAGTTGTTGATATTTACGTTCTTGATTTTTGATTTAGTTTTTGTTGGTTTCCGCATGTAACTGCTTAATTTCCATCACTACATGCTCATTGAATAGATCTAGGGAGTCACGGGGCATGATAGGTATAAATATATATATATATATATCCAAAAGTCGAAACCACCAATAACGCTCACTCAGAGATATGTGGGAACTTCGCTTTACTTCAAACAGGACGTGTTTCGGCCAATGCAGAGGCCTTGATCACATGTAAAAGTCGAACAAATCATAGTGCATATATACCAAACTATGTGAAAATAGAAGGCGTGAACCCTGAAGGTAAGAAGTAAAACTGAACATGATATAGCAGAGCAGCATCAGCATTGCATCCAGTCATAATCAACAAAATTATTAATATTATAACATCTCTGCTTGGAAAGTCGTAATGTAATGAATCAAAAAATCTCAACAATCACCATTGTATATATGGGAAATACAACATGTTATGTGAGAAGATTTGAGTGCATGTCAGTAATAATAACATAATAAAGACATTGCTGCTAAGAGATAATACTAAAACGACACACCAGAGGTATGCGCCGATGGTCAGTAGTAGACTCGACAAAGAGGTCTTTCCAGGGACTTGTAGTGTGAGGGTCCAGTGTGCGCTCATGTGAGCAGGCTCACCTTAAGAACTTGATGTGTGATTAAAAATGGGAGAGGCACCTGAATGTCTGCCAGCAGTCAAAGAAGCGTGGAGTGACTATATTGAAGGTGGGCAGGTCGATGTACGTCTAAAAAGGAGCGGGTAAATTATGTGGCACATGGGCTCAGATGTGCATACTGGGGCTTGCAGTGAGAAGGTAGAGAGTGTGCTCATGTGAGCAGGCTCGCTGTGACCAGTTAATATGTGGCTAACATGTGTAGAAGGCACAGATAGTCTGCCAACAGTCAAAGAAGCGCAAAGTAACTATATCAAGAGTTGACAGGCCAACGCAGATTCAGAAACGAGTACGTTGACATACATGATGCCTGAGCTCAGACTTGCATGCTGGAGCTAGAAGTGAGAAGCCACAAGGTATGCTCATGTGCGCAGTCTCGCTGTGGCAAGAAATGAGTTGCTAACATGCGGGGGAGGCACAGAATATCTGTCAGCAGTCAAGGGAGTGCTGAGTGACTGTGTCGAGAGTGGGCAGGCCAGTGCAGATCTGGAAATAAATGCAGTAGATTGTGTGATGCATGGGCTCAGAATAAACCGGAAGCATAGCAGACAAAATGATACACGGGTGGAGAACAATAGAGGCCAAACAAAATAAGATGCCAGTAGTGCTGGAACCGATCCAGGAGAAAAAATGATGAAACACAGCTTTTGCCATCTATCAAAATATACTACATAATAAACAAGCATGACCCTGATGTGCAATTGTGGGCCAGGATATAAACAAATTAAGTATACACATGGACACCAGGTTCACAATTAAACCCTAGTGGGTAGCCAGAGCTGAACAACATCATGGGTCACAGTTGTATGTGTCAATACAAATGTAAATATTACAAAACTCATGCAACATTCTGTCCAAAACAAAAGCCAACATGAAATAACACTCAAGTGTGAAAATTGTAAGAAAAAAGGGCATCCAAAATCTTATCTGAGCTGTGATAAAACACAATGAAAGTGGATGAAGAAAATGGTAGAGAGACTCATTCGGTGAAGATGCTTGCAGTGTCCTTGAGTACCCCTTCCTTTCCTCCTGTAAAAAACATGCATACAATAAACCAGAGTTAGTACAGAGGAGTACAAATTTCACTCATTCATATATGAGCAACAAGAAGCAGTATAAAAAAAGGAACATATTGATCATAAAAACATACTACACAAATATTTGTCATGGTATAAATGAATATTCAGTTCTTCGTCCTGGTTAAGCCCACCCGGGCTTAGTGTATTAAGGTCAATAATCAACTGTGACTCTCTCTTTCTTATATTAAAAATGTGGTCCCCTCCTCTGGGGTTCAGTGAGATCTGTTCAATGATAAAAAATGTTAGTAAGGTACGGTCACCGCAATGTTTGTTGAGGAAGTGCCTTGCCACAGGATATTTAGGGTCATTATGTTCAATGGCCCTAAGATGTTCCAAAACTTTTTTTTTGGCAGAAAAATAGTGCTACCAATGTAACAGAAGTTACATGGACACACTAAGGCATAAATCACATGGTTGGTACTGCATGTCAAAAATTGATGAATGTTACGTGTGTTGCCACTGAAGGTGGTGTGAGTCTTGGTAGAGTTACTTCCCTTACATGCCTTGCAGTGACCACATAGGTAAAAACCTTTGAGGTTATGTTTACTCACGCCTTTAGTGAAGGTGATGTCACTTTTGACAAGTATGTCCCTGAATGATTTGGCTTTACAAAACATAATACTGGGATTCTATCCAACCTTTTGACCAATCACTGGGTCACTCTTCAGGATAGGCCAATTTTTTTGCAAGATGTGTCTTACCCTCTTCAGCTGTTATTAAAGGTAAGTATTACTCTGGGAGTGGGTTTGTCTGGTTCAGGGGTAGTGTTGTTGAAAAGAAGCTGTTCCCTGTGCACATCTTCAACTTGTGTATTAGCCCTCTTCAACACCCATTTCCGGTACCCTCTTTCCCTGAACCTGCGAACCAGGTATGCTTCATTGGTACTGTAATTCCTCTGTGTCCGGAGGAGTTCACCATATGGGATACTCCACTTCAAATTGTCAGGATGTCCACTCAGGGCATGGAGGAGACTATTCCCAGCAGTGGCTTTTCTGAAAAGTCTGGTGTGTATTTCATTGTTGAAAATCTCAACACGCACATCAAAGTATTCACTGCTGGTGTAACTGGTCGTATGAGTGAACACTAGATTGAGAGTGTTGTTATTCAATTTGGACACCGAGCACCATCTGCCAAATCATAAATATAACATCCATTGTTGCCGCCCTGAGGCCTCGAACAGTTCTATGCCCCTGCGGCTCCACTTTAAGTTTACGTGGCGGTGCAGTCTTCACGGCAGGGCTGCCGTTGTGTATTGTTTCCAAAATTTTCCCAAAAGGAAAACGCACTCAACAAGGATAACTCTTCAGAGTTCTTTAATATGCAAAGCACGATCTGGTATAGATGCACTGATGATAATTCCTGCCTGATGCACTTCGGGCCTCTCGGCCCTTGTTCACAGGCTTGACAGAAAGCAATGCACCAACATATCAAGACTCCTTTTTTCCACACGCTAATTGTTTTTATTGCAGATTTGGCAGATGGTGCTCAGAGGCCCACTGGAGGGATAAATTGTAATTAAAATACAGCAGAATACGAAGCACACCCACCGGAGGGGATGAATTGTATCGAGAAAACCACAAGTCCCAGCATGCAAGTTTGAAGTGAAACTCACCTGAGAGGCCTAATTGGGAGGCAATAAAAACAATGCAATGTGCTAATCCTATGCTTAAAGACTTTGCTGTAGGAATGGCAAAATACTTTGTCCCTTTCTATCTCGTCGTGGATGGCACTGTGCCTATCCTATGCTTAAAGATTTTGATAGAAAAGCAGACATTTGAGGTGAGAAAATTTAGAGTGTCGCTGGTGTTGAGGGTGCTCTATACAGGAGCTGCTTTCCACCTAAACTTGAGAATTACCCAGAGTTCTCTGCTTCTTTTTTGCATATATATATAAATACATCCCTTGCAAAGTTCCCACCAAGCCACTGCCGAACTCCAAAACTGGTGCCTTCTTGAATCGCGAGGACGGGACTCACATGTTCCACAACAACTTGCTTCAAAATAAAGGAGCACTCGCGGGGTATTTCCAATATTTAATATCACAATGTACAGCAGATGCATTTCGGCATTGCGCCTTCTTCCGTGCTTTCATTGCATAAAAAATGTAACACAGTCTCTGATTGGTTTAAAACTTATCACCTTCCCTCTGATTGGTGAATCTGTGGCCAATGGAGGAGCTGCAATCTCGATGACTCCTTTCGGCCGCCATAGATACCATGCGAAAAAACGTCGCCATGATGATATTGCAGATGCAATTGATTTTCACAGTTGATTTCTACTCTTGCATCCATTCAAAACCCGCTATTCAACATCGGCTTCCTTCCTCTGTGTCCCAAATGGCCTGCCACATTTTCCGATTCTGTGTGCCAAATGCCCCTCATTGCAGCCGCTTGTTGTTATAAAGATATTCTCGCAGGTGTCATTTAAATAAATAGATGACCACAAATTTGGATAATTTGCGACCTCATTGGTCGATGAGGTAATCTGACGGCTGCGGTTCAGGCAGTATAGTGAATAGATTCCCTTGCAAAGTTCCCTCCAAGCCACTGCCGAACTCCAAAACGGGTGCCTCCTTGAATCGCGAGGGCTAGGCTCACGTGTTCCACAACAACTTGCTTCAAAATAAAGGAGCACTCTCGGGGTATTTCCAATATTTAATATCACAATGTACAGCACATATATATATTTATATATGTATATATATATATATATATATATATATACATATATATATATATATATATATATATATATATATATATATATATATATATATTATCTACTGGCGGTCGCCAGTAGATAGTTATAGTTACAACCTATTATCCATAGGAAATCCGCGACATTCTATTTGAAATAACTCTCTTGCCGGTTGACGTATCTTCGCGAAATGTTCAAACTTTGTGGCCCGCTCCGGTCCGCTCCTACCCTGAAAGTCTCGGGGGATTCGTCAAGCGGGGGCCGAGAAAAAGGGGGGTCCCAAAACGCGTTTTCCCCATGCACTTTTCCATAGGAAACTTTAGACACGGCTACAGCCCGAACTGCTGAACGGAATTACACCAAATTTGGCAAAGAGGTAGTTCTTGGTTCAGAAAGAACCCTTTTGTTAAATGGTGTAAATCCGTTCAGTAGTTGCTGAGAAAATGAAAAGTAAAAAGTTAGTGATATCTATGGCCGAGTAGGGTCCGCGTACCCTCAGCGTACCCTGCGCGCACCGTCCCGATCACGAGCTGCATGTTAATTGGCTGTCAGCTGGCTGTCAACATTCCGATTCAGGAAATGTTGGCAGCCATTTTGTCCCTCGGTAGAACCGAGGGACAGAAACAAGTGTGCAAAGCGCACAAAGGGGGCAGGGTAGAAACACCCTGACCCCTAGGTTTGCTCAGGGGTCCCACAAGGACCCCCTGGGCAAAAAAAAAAAAAAATGTTTTTAAAAATCGGCAGGATGCGCTCAGGGTGCGCGAATCCTGCCGAAAAAAAAGCAGAGCGCGGTCTCCCGCGCTTCGATGGTAATTGGCCCCCGGGTGGCCCAAGTCCCGGGGGCATGGTGGGGGGGGATAATTTAATGTGTGGGGGGCCTCAAGGGCCCCCCAAGCCCGGGGACCGCCACCCCCGGGGCTTTTTTTAAAAATGGTGCGGGAGGGCTCTGAGCCCTCCCGCAGCCCCGGGGACCACCACCTCCCTGGGGCTTTTTGGTATACATTATAAAACCTGTGTGGGGGGGGCTCCAGCCCCCCCACATGCCCCGAGGACCACCACCTCCCCGGGGCACTAAACATTTTAATATGGGGGTCCGTTACGGACTCCAGAGCCCCGGGGACCACCACCTCCCCGGGGCTGTGTACTGAATGGGAGGGGGCCGCGCGGCCCCCTCCTGGAAGCCCTTGATGGCCCTGGGGACCACCACCCCCAGGGCCGGCTCCTGCAGTGTCCCGGGTGCCTACCCCCGGGACACTGTAGTTTGCTATGGCAGGACGGGAGCCTCGCGGCTCCCGTCCTGCCATAGCAAACTGCTTTGGATATTGGAAGAGAGAGCAGGGAAACCTGCTCTCTCTTCCAATATCCAAAGCGATTGCTTTCCACATGGGGAGCAGCATGTCAGCTGCTCCCCATGTGGGACAGCAATGCCGGCTCCCAAGGGACGTGGGGAGCCGGCGGGACTGTGGGGGGATTGGGGACCCCCCCACAGTCCCCAACGGAGAGGGCCAGCCCCGGGGGATGGGGTCCCCGGGGCAAGTAGTGGTCCGGGAGGGGGGCCACGCGGCCCCCCTCCCCAAAAAAGAGAAAAAATAATTTTTTTTTTAAAATGGAAAGGCCGGCCCCGGGGAATGGGGTCCCCGGGGCCTTAAAATGGCCAGAGGAGGGGGGCCACACTGCCCCCCTCAAAATAATAAATATAGAGGCCATGCCCCGGGGGATGGGGTCCCCGGGGCCAATACAGGCCCAGGGAAGGGGGGCCACGCGGCCCCCTTCCCGTTTTTTTTTTTTTAATTTAAAAAAAGGGGTAAGGCCCTGGGGGATGGGGTCCCCAGGGCCCAAAAAGCGAAAAAAGGAAGGGGGGCCACACAGCCCCCCTACAGGGGACAAAAAAAAAAAAAACGATCGGGCCCGCAGGCCCCGCCCCCTTCCTTCACCACTCTGCAAACGCGCCCCTGGCGCGTTTGCAGAGAGAGAATAAATTCCCTTGAATACTGGGGGTCCCTGGGGGCCAACTAGCCCACCAGGAACCTCCAGTATGCGCCAGGGGCTGCCTTGCAGAGACGTGTAGAGAGGCCACACCCCTTTTACACCTCTCTGCAACGCAGCTCTGTGGCGCTTTTGGAGGTATATGGTGGGCTAGTTGGACTCCGGGGACCCTCAGGATTCAAGGGGACTTAATCCCCCAACTTAAAACGCGCCACGGGCGCGTTTGCACAGTGGTGAAGGGAGGGGGCGGGGCTTCAGGTGACATGTGTGCAAACAGGCCCTTAAGATGGGGAATTAAATCCCCTTCAATCCTGAGGGTCCCTGGGGGCCAACTAGCCCAACAGGTACATCCAGAAAGCGCCACAGAGCTGCGTTGCAGAGAGGTGTAAAAGGGGTGTGGCCTCTCTACACGTCTCTGCAACGCAGCCCCTGGCGCATATTGGAGGTTCCTGGTGGGCTAGTTGGCCTCTAGAGACCCTCAGGATTCAAGGGACTTAATCCCCCAACTTAAAACGCGCCACGGGGCGCGTTTGCACAGATGTCACCTCAGGCCCCGCCCCCTCCCTTCACCATTGTGCAAATATTCCTCTAAAATCAGCCGAAATAGGAATTCCGATTTACTCACCTGTTATAAGGAGAGACCTCAGTGCTGTATCTTTCAGCCCAGTACTGGTCCTGAAAAGTAATTTTAACCGTACTTACCAGTAACTTGAATTTCCTTCCATAGGCTAACATTGACTGGTTTCACTTGGAAATTCTTCCAAGTGTGGAGTTTTGGAACTTTAAAATATTCCTCTAAAATCAGCCGAAATACGAATTCCGATTTACTCACCTGTTATCAGGAGAGACCTCAGTGCTGCATCTTTCAGCCCAGTACTGATCCTGAAAAGTAATTTTAACCGTACTTACCGGTAACTTGAATTTCCTTCGTAGGCTAACATTGACTGGTTTCACTTGGAAATTCTTCTAAGTGTGGAGTTTTGGAACTTTAAAATATTCCTCTAAAATCAGCCGAAATACGAATTCCGATTTACTCACCTGTTATCAGGAGAGACCTCAGTGCTGCATCTTTCAGCCCAGTACTGATCCTGAAAAGTAATTTTAACCGTACTTACCGGTAACTTGAATTTCCTTCATAGGCTAACATTGACTGGTTTCACTTGGAAATTCTTCTAAGTGTTGATTTTTGAAACATACAAATATTCCTCTAAAATCAGCCGAAATCCGAATTCTGATTTACTCACCTGTTATCAGGAGAGACCTCAGTGCTGCATCTTTCAGCCCAGTACTGGTCCTGAAAAGTAATTTTAACCGTACTTACCAGTAACTTGAATTTCCTTCCGTAGGCTAACATTGACTGGTTTCACTTGGAAATTCTTCTAAGTGTGGAGTTTTGGAACTTTAAAATATTCCTCTAAAATCAGCCGAAATACGAATTCCGATTTACTCACCTGTTATCAGGAGAGACCTCAGTGCTGCATGTTTCAGCCCAGTACTGATCCTCAAAAGTAATTTTAACCGTACTTACCGGTAACTTGAATTTCCTTCATAGGCTAACATTGACTGGTTTTCAGCAAAAAAGTTTCAAAGTGTTGATTTTCACAAACTACAAATATTCCTTAAAAATCGCCTGTATGACTTAAACGCATTCTTTCAACTGTTTACAGGAGATGCACCAGTGCTGGATCCAGGATCCAACACTGAGTAAGAAAAAGTAACGATAACAGTTTTTACCTGCTAAGTGAATTTCCTTCCATAGGATAACATTGGTGATTCTATGAGAAAAAGTTTCTAAGTGTCAACTTTTAAAATACAATAATATTCCTTAAAAATCACGACTGTAACCAAAACGCTTTTACTCAACTGTTTACAGGAGATGTACCAGGACTGAATCTAGGATCCAGTCCTGTGGTTAGAAAAAGTAATCCATAAAGTAACTAATTGCATTTAACTAGAAATTCACATTGAGCTGAATGTTGCATTGTGTTTGAAAATGTGTTGCCCATTGCAACAACTGTAACTACTGTACTTAAAAGTCTATTGCCTATCTGCAAAGTATTTAAACTAAAGTAATTCATTAAGAGAAAGTATTTTTTGTAATGTAATGTATAATGTAATTACAATATAATTTCAAAAATAAAATATGTAAAAAAAATTGTTTCTAAAAATGTAGTAAATCAGTATGAAAAAAATTAATATAACAATTAATACATTTAAAAATTGTCATTTACAAAACCTTTGAAATTCACTAAAAAAGCGTAGGTTTCAGGCACGTTATAGTTAGAAATTAGCATTTAAAAAACCTTTGAAATTCACTGAAAAAACCATAGGTTTCAGACACGTTATAGTTACAAATTAGCATTTAAAAAACCTTTGAAATTCACTGAAAAAACCATAGGTTTCAGACACGTTATAGTTACAAATTAGCATTTAAAAAACCTTTGAAATTCACTGAAAAAAACATAGGTTTTAGGGACAGTTATAGTTACTTGGACATTGCACTCGTACAAAACCCGTGAAATTCCCCCGTTATAGTTAGTTCAGCTAACTATAACTCGCGCCCCCGCAATGCACTGCTGATGACGTCACATATTACATCACTCATGACATGGTCAGTGACATCACTGATGACATCACTGATGACATCTCAAATGACATCACTGATGACATCATCCACGTGATAATCTGATGCACCTCCTCACACCCTAATATAACCTTTGATACACCCACTCTAAATTACAGACTGCCATTCGCAAAACCATAGACACTCCAACACCAATAACTACATACCCACTCACTGATTCTTAGGTCTACACACACACATCCACTCACTCACCCGTACAGTCACTCATACTTACGGTCACTCAGTACAGGACTATCATATGCACTCATACTCCTATATAGACACTCAAACACCGCCACTCATCCATAGAGGTACTCACACACCTAGTCAGTCATGCAAATAATTAAACACACTACCATTTACTCACCTATACAGTTATACACACACCAGCTCACTTACTCATACAAATACTAGCACATTCTTACGCTCTTATACAATCACTGATACAAGCACACACTCATCCATACAGCCACTATCACAATCAGTCACTCTCGCTTATAGCTATTTATATACTCCAACACACATATATACTGCCTTTCACATATGTAGTTACTCACACATGTACCACTGGGACATACATTCACTCACTAACACACTCTTACACACACTTACCCACCCATACAGTCTATCACAGATGCACTCTTGAAACCATCCACCCAGTGAATCACCCACTCACACATCTATGCACAGAGTCGCACACACCCCTCCCACACAAACACTCAGGCACCCATACAGATACTCACACAAGCATTCAATAACTCAAATAGACACTCATGTAGCTATTCACAAACACATGCAGCCACTTACACAGCAACAGACAGACGGATACAGACCTTCACCCAGTTTAGTCACTAACCCATGCATTCAGTAAGATACGTTAAATCACTCACTTATACAGTCAGTCACGCACCTACTAAATCATCCATACAGACACTTACACACCCACTCATTCTTCAATACGTCTTTTCCTATATATATTAAAAATATTTAAACTTTAGAGAAACACACAGTCACTGGATGATGTCATCAGTGATGTCATTTGAGATGTCATCAGTGATGTCATCAGTGATGTCACTGACCATGTCATGAGTGATGTAATATGTGACGTCATCAGCAGTGCATTGCGGGGGCGCGAGTTATAGTTAGCTGAACTAACTATAACGGGGGAATTTCACGGGTTTTGTACGAGTGCAATGTCCAAGTAACTATAACTGTCCCTAAAACCTATGGTTTTTTCAGTGAATTTCAAAGGTTTTTTAAATGCTAATTTGTAACTATAACGTGTCTGAAACCTATGGTTTTTTCAGTGAATATATATATATATATATGTATATATATATATATATATATATATATATACATACATATGCATATATATATATATACATATATACACACATATTTATATATATAAATATAGTGTAACATAATTATTAAAACTATTTATTATACATTATATTATTGTTTATACTAATTAAATAAGGCAATAAATGCAAATTTACAAATTTAAACCCCCACAAAACGTATTTCCTAAAGAAAAACTATAAACATTATCATAATTGTAAAAATAAAAACAAATATATAAAATATAACAAAAACAATCAATGTTATAAAATCCATTTAACCAATAATATGAAAACTATTGGAGCCTAAGAATATTAAATATACTATTTCCTCTCTAATTTATGCACCAGTAGGACTTTGGAGGGGTTAGATTCACTATACCTACTCCAGTCACAGCAATAGTAGGGATAGTGGTGAACTTCGGAGAGGTTAGATTTTCTATTCCTACTTTACTCACAACAACAGTTGGGAAAGCGTTGGACTTCTGAGGGGTTACATTTACTATTCCCACTCCAGTCTAAGCAACAGTAGGGAAGGTGTTGGACTTCGATTACCATTCCCACTCCAGCCTAAACAATTAACAACTAACATATAAGTGGACTAAATCAGTATGCCATCATTTACACAGTTAAAAATCATCTAAATGATTAATTTACAATATATAATTCCTTGCTAATTGATTATTACTTAATTACCTTCCCACCCTTGACCCCTACAAAGCTAGCAGCCCGCAACTAAAATATAAGTAAAATAAATCAGTATTCCATATTTATTTAAAAATAAATTAAATACCTAACAATTAATATTAAATTCGCACCCTAAACCCCTACAAACCTAGCACCTGCATCTAAAATATAAGTAAAATAAATAAGTATTCCACAAATTACAGAATTAAAAATCAATTACATAATTAATTAACAATTCATAATTAATTGCTAATTATTATTGCTTAATTAACTTCCCTCCCTATACCCTTACAAACCCAACAACCTGATACAACACTATAAATTACAATTAATAATGAAATTAAAAATTCTAAACTACCTAAAATGACAAGCTATATTTAAAAAGAAATTTGAATATTTTTATATAAGCAATAGTAACAAATAAAATTAATATATCAACAAAAACAAAATAAAATCATTAAACAATGACATTTTTAAAAACGATGGTGTCCATTACGATGTCGGGCGGTAAAAAATCCGCCATCAACCACAGTGGTAAAAATCCGCCCGCCTACACCGTCTGAATACCGACCGAGCAATTACGATGCCGCGAACCGAAAACCGCCGGAGGCGGAAAATAAACAGAAAATACCGCCCGCCCATGTCCGAGACTAAGTCCATCTGCCCGCCACAGACGGAAAGACGCACGACAACCCCAAACCGCCCGCCCTGACGACCGAGACACCGCCCGTGAAATTAGGATCGTACCGACATGAGCGCGGAAAATCCACAAATACACCGCCCGCCAGCGCAAACAACAGTGAAGAAAATGGACACGGCGGAAGCCCTGGCGGCCACGTCCATGCACAGAAATCATCCGCTGACAAAAACAAACACACACAACATGGCCAACAAGTCCACACAGCAACCCACGCACAAATACCCAAACACAGTACACATCCCGGAAACACACCCCCCTGGACAAAAAAATCAACTACAAATCCCAGAACACCAGCCACAACACACCTGAAAACAACAGACCATCATGACACACCCACATAGGTAAGTACAAAACCAGCCCCTTCACAGACCACAACCCCCTGCAACATTACAAACTGAGGACGAAAGCACACAACACAGCGAGACAGAAAGGACAGCAGCACACCACAGACACGCACCTATCACACCCATCACCACCACCACCAAACACCTGACCCACAAACCCCCTGCACATCACACACCACACACCGCACCAGCACCACAAACACCAAAACACACACCATGGCATCACACAGAATGCCCAAGTTCACTTCCACCGAGCTGACGGTCATGGTCGACGAGATCGTCAAGGTGCACCCACAAATCTATGGCAACCAGGTCCAACAGACACCACTATCCACCAGAAACCGGTTGTGGAGCAGGATCGTAGACCAGGTCAATGCAGTCGGGAACGTTCCACGCAACAGAGGAGAAATTAACAAAAGGTGGAACGACCTCAAAAGCGTGGTCAAGAAGAAGGAGAGCAAAAATCGAGAGCTGGCTGCCAGGACTGGCGGAGGGAATCCCGCGCTATTCAAGACCTTCAAGGCGTGGGAGGAGAAGGTGCGAGTCATCATACATCCGGAGATCCTCACCGGATTACCAGGGGGAGTGGAGGCTGGTAAGTACAAACAAACGTATACCAGCACACCGCTATGTAATCACATGCACTACCACCATGCCATAGCTCCTAGGGACAAACACCCCCATGTCCAGTACACAATACACAAGACATCACCCACACATGCAACAGACACTCACACACACTCAGCCCAAAGCTACCAACTAACAAAACCATGGGGGCATGTGTACAGTCAGCCAGCACCGCAACTTCCACCAGGTCCCCTTGTACTCCAGATGCGCCAGAATGAGCACTCCCCACACCCACATCCATGTGTCAGCCATAGCTGCACTGACCGACAAGTAACAGGTAAGTAGCCGGAACACAAAGACAGTGGTTCGGAGGGGGACAGCTGAAGTAAAACACCCACCAGGCCCCCACTACCACAGACCAGCAAGGTGGAGCACACCCCACATCCATGTGTCCGCCACAGCTGCACTGACCGACAAGTAACAGGTAAGTATCCGGAACACAAAGACAGTGGGTCGGAGGGGGACAGCTGAACTAAAACACCCACCAGGCCCCCACTACCACAGACCAGCAAGGTGGAGCACACCCCACATCCATGTGTCCGCCATAGCTGCACTGACCGACAAGTAACAGGTAAGTAGCCGGAACACAAAGACAGTGGGTCGGAGGGGGACAGCTGAACTAAAACACCCACCAGGCTCCCACTCCCACAGACCAGCAAGGTGGAGCACCCCTCCCTCCCAGTACCATGTGGCATCCATTGCATTGCGCACTCAGAAACAACCTGTAGGTGGGAAAATGTACAGGGCGGGGCGTCTGTAGGCATGAGGACTGTACTACGACTGACACATGGGACATGTCACGTAGCAGAGGAACACGCAGCACTGCTCCCAGTCACAATCATGAGACCAATGTGCACACGGACATGTTCAACAGAGTCAAACCCCACATGACCCATCACAGATACAGCAACACCTAAGGAGCCACGTCTGCATGCACAAGTCCCACTGGAGCACAGACCCACACGGCAGGCACTGTGCCACCCATCACACACATCAGCAACACCATCGAAGTCCTGTCCATGTAGTCCTCACTGCCTGTCACCCACACATCGTACAACAACGCCCACGTAAGACAGACCGTACTAGAAGTAACAGCTTGGAACCACAATATTGCACACAAAGACAACTGGACCCATGAAACACACAGGCACACAATGCACATTCAACATATCATCCATCTCATCTCTCAGCCACAGTGTCATGAAAGGTATGTCATCCGAACAGCTGGCCCTCATACAGTAGTCATGCAAAGATACCTGCCCATGACAAATCAAGTGCCTGCAGTGACTGAAGCGCACGTCACACTGCGAGTAACAACACACATAATATAGTCAACACCCCAAGAGCACAGCACTGATGCACATGTACCAGGGCAGCACGCACACAAAGGATTTGGCCCATCTGCAATACGTCGTGTGGCACACAACAAGCACGAACTCACAACAATGCTACCAATGTGATGTCCATGAATGATAACAGTCAGCAGATATTCCGGGCATGTGAGACAGACACACACCTTTGTCTATGCACTGTCATGTTGCCAGAACACATGTCACGTTCTGCACCCATTACCCACAGTATGTACCCCAAAAGCATATTTCAACCCAAGAGCGTTTAGGGGGCTGTACCCCCTTTTGGCATCAGCGTACCTAAGCGTTCCATCCTTCCCCCTAAACCATCGTTCAACCCAACATCGTCGATGGTCCTGGAGCACGCATACACCCGAGCCACAAAATGTAGGAGCATAGCAACACACACCCATCGGCATTGCTAATCCGTCCCATGCCACATGTCCACATCACACAGTTCCATTGCCTAGCCCACGCATACACACATCGTACATCCACACACACGCCACTGGGAAACCTGTGCACGACAGTGCACGAACTATGAATGTCAGACAACCAATACATACTTTGCTAGGTGCAACACAATGACCCATCTCATTCTCCCCACAGGTGCCGAACTGCTGGATGCTGGAGAGGGTGACAGCAGCCAGCACAGCCAGTCCGCAAGCCCCCGACCCGGACTCACGGATGTAGAGGAGCTGGACACCTCTCCGGACACGGACCACCCAGCAGGCCCATCTGGAGTGGCAGGGCACAACCGCTCCCCAGGGCCCCTCCTGCCCACCAACCCATCACCCAGGGCTGCTGACCAGTCACAGACCCCTGCTGCCACGGTCGTTGTGGCCACCACCACCGCCGCAACCACCACCACCACCGCAAGCACCACCACTGCCGCAACCACCACCACCATGCCATCCCTGGCCACAGCCCCTGCGCAAGCGGTGGCACGGCCGTTGGGCTCCACCCTGGGAGCCAGAGCGAGGACCGTGGTGAGCAATGTGGCTAGTGGGCAGGTCGGTGGCAGCAGTACTGGTAGGAGGAGCAGGGTCAGGCCAACGCCATCTGTGCCTGGGAGCCAAGCCCTGCCGCAAATCGACAGAGTCCTTGGGGCCTATGAAGAGGCCCAAGGAGAATGGGCCAGGTCGGCTACCGACACGCGGGAGGTCCTTGGGGTGTTGAGGTCCATGGACGCCCATATGGGCCAATTTGTGACCCGTATGGACCAACTCGTGGACCTCATGGGCCAGCTGGTGGTGGTGGTGAGGGCACAAGCAAGGCCAGCAACACCACCTCTGCCACCACCTGCTGTGGCGCTGGGTCGTGCAGCATCGTGTTCCCCTGTGTCCACAGCGAGTGAGCACTCCTCAGCCACCACCAGCAGCCCACCAACACAACCCCCCCCTCCCAAACGTGGAAGGGGCCGTCCGAAGAGGAAACAGGTGTCCAGAGAGGACTACGCACGCGACAAACGCCAGTGAGTCAGCCAGCCACCTTGACCACCTACTGCATTGACTTGGAATACGATCCTACCCCACACTGCCATGTGAATGGCATGTGTCTGTTGGACTGTGGACATAGAACTTCATGGGTACACCTTGACCATCACGCAGCCATGACCGTCTACTCATTGTCACAGCATGCACCACATTTGACATCACCTTGCACACAATCACATGTCACCGCTGTAAATAAATACACCTTGATCACAATCTGCTTTATGTGTCCTGGGTTTATTCAACGATGTGCAATCGCCACCATGAGCAGAAATGCATCTGCTGTGTGGTATGTCGATGGGACAGGAGAGGCTGTAGGGACCTAGGGGTGAAAAACAGAACAAGAGTACATTCAATGAGTGTGTCACACACTCATCACACAGTACTTGTCACCAACTACAAGCAATGTACACACATCTCACAGAGCAACAGGGCACAATGCTACAGCCACTGTCAGTGGCATACCAACCTGGACATGGACCATTGACACACAGCACTCAGTGAACAAAAGGCCCCCGTGACAGAGCACACATACACCTGCACAACTACAGCTACATCAGCCGTCGTACATGGACACTCACCGTCAAGTGAAGTAGCGGGCGATGAGCTGCTGACGCACATTCACAGCTTCCTCCTCTCCACTGTCCTCTTCACTCGAGCTGTCCTGGTCTGCAGGCTGGGGCCCTGGTTGATCTCCGTCATCCACAATTAGGGGGATCTGCTTGCGAATAGCCAGATTGTGCAGCATGCAGCAAGCCACTATTATCTGGCACACCTTCTGTGGGGAGTACGCCAGTGCACCCCCGGTGCGGTCCAGGCATCTGAACCTGGACTTGAGGAGGCCAAAGGTCCGCTCAACCACACGTCTGGTCCTCCCATGTGCCTCATTGTAGCGGACATCAGCTGGGCCCCCAGGACGTCGCAATGGGCTGAGCAGCCAGGGCCCATTCGGGTAAGCAGAGTCACCTGGGTGTGAGGGACACAGAGAACCGTTGCAATTCCAACTGGACACAAGACAGCATCGCACAGCCAGCACGCTACACTACTCCACATACTCACCGACAATCCAGCCACGGTCCGGTTGCAGATTGGCCATCAGTCGTGGTAGGATGCTGTTGCGCATGATGTGCGCGTCATGTGCCGATCCTGGGAACTTGGCACACACGTGGGAAATCACCATGTCCGCAAGGCACACCACTTGCACATTCAGGGAGTGCGTGTGCTTCCGGTTGCGGTAGAGCTGCTCAGTGGCCTGTGGTGGAACAAGGCCAACATGGGTGCAATCTATAGCACCAACGACATGGGGGATCCGTCCAAGGGCATAGAAAGCACCCTTCACTGCCGCCAATTCACGAGCCCTGGGGAATCGGACGTATCTGTTCCTGTACAGCATCATAGAAGACAGTACATCCCTCAGCACTATGCTGAACATGGGCTGGGACATCCCACCTCCACTGCCCACTCTGTGTTGGAATGACCCAGTGGCGAAGAAATGCAGTGCAGCCATCACCTTAGCCGTGGGGGTGAATGCTGTTGGATACACCCTGCGAGGACGGAGGTGGGGTTCCAACATGGCACATAGACGATGCAGGGTGGGTTGGTCCAGACGATATTTACGGATGACCTCTACATCCTCCATGTCTGACAGCAATTGGTAGGGGCGATGAATGTTTGGTCTCCGCCTAGGAAGGATGGAAGTGGACACATGTCAAAGCAAGACGCCACATGGCATATTCACATACACAAAACAAAAATGACTGAGCAAGCACTTGAATCACAGAACAGCTGACAAGTAGGGACAGCACAGCCACAATACACTTACACAGGTCCCCTACCAATAGCAATGGGCAGTGACACACACCATTGCTATGAGCATGCACATGGGGATCTAGGCCTCAATGACTTGTAAGGCATGCTGATGGTAACAGACTGCATATTCGGCAAGCGGCAACACCGCGGCAACATGACGTGCTGCTGTGCATCACACTGCTTCCGAGGCTGGGTGAGTATGGCACACACCAACAACGCTATGGACACAGGCTGAGCGGCCAAAACAAGTGGGACCTGTGGCACGAGGGGATATGAGACAGTCATTGGTGTCACCACTGCACCCTATGTACAGCACTGTACGGATCACACCTCCAGAAACATTGACAGGTGTACACATTGACAGCCCCATGCCAACACGGCTGTGTGCTTGCAAATACACATCACAAGTGACACGTAACATTGCACGTGCCAAGTGGCAGATGTACATAGTGAAAGATGGCATGTGTGTGCATATGCATATCCCATGCACCCATGCCAATGTGTACATGATGATGTGCCAACAGACATGTGGAGGCTGGCCACTGGCCGTCCCTGCCTATGCACACAGCATGTTGAACTTGTGGCCCCGTCCATTGTGCACCTGCACCCACACACAAATCATGGCCACACCTGCAGATGCAGTGCGCACATCATACTGTGTGGTGCACATGGCATCAGCGGACTGTACCCGCCATGGTCCAGGCCCTTACGGCCAACTCCAATGTCCCTCGCGGTTGCACTCTGCGTGTTCCACTATGGAGGGAAGCGTCCCGGGCCAGCTGGGAGCAGGCCAACGTCTGCAATTGAAGCTGCCAGACATGGTACACGGATTGCAGCAGCTTGGACCCACTGTAACTGACCCAGGGGGTTATATGTGTGTGTGAGTGGGACAGGCATTACCACATCTACCTGGAACTGCAGCCTGGCACCCCTCGAGAACACATGCTGCTGCCACCTCTCCACCTACACGTCGATGACGCTGAGGACATGTCCAGGTCCACTCACCAGCGAGGAGCTGGAGATCCTGGATTCCGAGCTCCACGCACACTGCACATGGCTATTCCTTGCGAAATTTGTGTGTGGGAGACAGCTGCAGTGTGTGTGTGGGTGCATGTGGGTGACACACATGTCGTTGATCCGCAGCACTATGAGTCAGAGCCTGTGGTGTTCAAACATCCACTGCTCACCATGCTGACTGCAGGTGGCATGGGTATGTGTGCTCTCGGGCGCTTTGACCTGTCTGTCCCTCCCGAGTGGTGGTACATGGCAACTTCATGTCAGACATCCAGTGACCCAGCCAATTGGCAATGCAGGTCTCAGTGCACTTGTTGGTCGTGTGAATGTCAGGCTGGGGCCATGCTGCCCTTCTCAGTCCCAGCAGGCCTGGCCTGCACATTGACTGCACAATGCCAGTAGGTGACAACACAGACTGCCTAGTGGGTTACATGGGTCTCCTGTTCAGGACCCTCCGGATGGGCGCTCACTCAGTCCTGTCTATTGGACACACCATGCCTCGTGACAGGGATGTGTGTGTGAGATAGTGGCACTGAATGTGACCTCCGTTGCGGGGTGGGCCATGCACAGGGCGGGTACGTTGATTGTTGCGCAGTGTTGGTCACAGTGGGTACACCCACACAGATGTGTTGTCTTGTGATCTTTTGCTAGGTCCGCCTGACAATGGACTGTAGATGTGGGCAGACTACACATTGGACGATGTGCTGTCTATATGCATGTGCCTTCACAACAGGCACAGCTGCCCCTGCACATCTGACCCCTGCTGCCCTCAGTGCTGGGTCTGTTGAGCTGATGCACCATCTGTGCGTGGGGCAGACAGCTCTGCTCACTACCGTCATTGTCCATGACATCACTTTGTGATGTCATGGACAATGCCCACATGTACGCGTGGGTGGACTACACAAGACTGTCCAATGGTTGTCACCCCCAGTCAGTGCTTCGAATGGGAAGAATGTGGTGCTGGTACTCATTTTGATGTGTCGAGTGTGCGGGGCTAGGTGTGGGGCTACATGCAAGACATGGGAAGGTCATCGGCTTATCTACTAGTTGCAATACACACGAGACACGTCTTTTTCTGACCACATCAGGGGCATTCCTTAAACTAACTGAAAGTCAACAGTTATCTTTTACACTGTCCTCATGGCCTACCCTCGCTCACACCAATATGCATTTGCACATGAGAAGCTAGCGCATGCACAAGCAGCTCCAAAGTCGCCCCAGAGAGGCCAAGGAGTGTATGTGTGGGTCCAGTTGAACAAGTGGTCTGTCTCACGGTATGATATGTGGCGGGACGCCGTCCACCTGCGAGGTGCCCCGACTCGAGACCCGGGCAACATTGACAATGCATGACAGGCTCCGCAGTCCGGATACACCACCTGCAACACACAGAGGCTGTAGCTGCCCTAGCGGCCCAGGCCGCGTCCAACTGGAGCTCATGGACCCACACATTCACTCTTTGGCCTCTCTGGGGCGAGCTCGGAGCTGCTTGTGCACGCGCTGGCTTCTCTGTTGCAATGGCATGTAACGTGTGTGGAGATCTAGGCAATGGGTGGGATGGTGCGAGCCACCTTCCGTGACGTCACTACTGCTCGTGATGTGTGCGTCCCCCACTACTTCCATATGACTTGTGCCATACTACACATTGGGGATGTGTTGCCTGCGTGATGTGACAAGGAGGAGCGCGCCATGACCTCTCACCCACCATGCTCCACTGCCATCCCGTGTCCTGGATTGCCTGTGCAGGTGGACAATGTTGTGGATACACCTGGTCGACAGGGGATGTGAGTGCCTTGGCAAGAGCCTTGCGGACGCACAGCAGTATCCAGCATGTCCACGGAGGGTGGGCTGACGTCTACACTTGATGCAGCATTGATCGTGTGCCCGCCTGTTGTGCACACACAAGTTCACATTCATCCCCAGACAGGTGGTCTTTACAAATTCCCAGGAGTGCGCCAATGTACTGTTCCTGTATCCTCCCAACACAGCGTGTTTCAACATTGCATGTGCGCACCTACCCGTCACACCCACCCACCTGAGCCATGCGTGACTCCCGCTTCACATGACACATGTGTGTCTTCCACAGTTGTGCTACTCATTTGCGTTGACATCCAATTACAGTGGACTACATGGTCATCTCACAACTGCTGTGTACTTCTCACACTCTCATCCTCTCTCATTCGTACTTGTGAAATGAATCAGCAGAGACACATTTTTGCTTCTAGACATGTATTGGTACTTATGTCCTCTGTGATGCAGTATAGTGGACACTACTGGCAGCAAAATGCATGTGGAGGATATACTCAGCATGATTACACATGGCATAGGGTGTAGGGGTAGATGTGATTAGTTGTTGACTGTGGGATGTGGGCTTCAGAGTTACGACTGCTTAGCCATTGCTGTGCTAATGTACATTTGCTACTTACTGAGGTGCTGCTGACTTTGACACAGACAGTATACATTTAGACTACCAGTCCGCTTGTCATCATGGGCACAGTGCATCTCAGTTCCATGTTACAGGTTTGCTGCTATAGTTACTCATACACACGTGCGTGGAGGTGACATCAGGGCATGGACTTACGTGCATGCAACGGCGACCCACTTGTTGTTGCGATGTGGTGGCTACTGGACATGTCACAGTCGCTGGGGTCATGTTGTTGGTGGATGCACTTGTTGTCCATGCAAAGGTCCTGGCACGGAAGTTCAGGGGGAGGTGAGGTGACAGCTCTCACATACTACAGCCGGACGATTACTGTCCACTGACCGGTGCATATGCTCATGGGCGCAGGATGCATATTATGGCATGGTTGTACGTGCAGTTCTGTCCATGTGGTTGCCATACACAAATCCCATGCCTCTGCCTCCCCCTGTTCATGCAGAGTTACTGGATGTGATGAGGAACAGAGTGCATGTCCCGAATATATCCGATGTCATTGCAGTGTAGTTGATGGTGTGGTGTCAGTTGCAGGTTGTATGGTGTAGTTGTTGTACTGGTAACTGCCCAGTCCGTGCGGAGGCCATGCATGGGTACGGTGTGGGACATCATTGTTCAATTGGGGGTATGGCGGTGGGGCCCGACGAATTGACAGGTTGTCAGGTATGCAATACTTTCCAGCAGGGCTTCCATGGCATTGGTGGTGAACATGGATGCCATCCAATGTAGCGGATGGTGGCTGTCAAGGTGTTGGTCGTGAGTTGTCCCTTGTAGGAGCATGATGGGACATGTTGGATGACATTCGATGTAACTGTGATCCATTATCCGTCGTGTGGAGGCACAGTGGTCCCATTGCAGTGTGGGTCCAATAGTAGCCACATACGCCATGCCCCCATAGGCTGAACAGACCCTGTCGTGGACGTCCAGGGGTTGAATAGTTGTAGCAGGTCCGCCCTTGGACATGCCGGGTTGGAGAGACATAAATCCACAGGATAGTAGAAGGGACACCTCCGACAGTAGAAGACGGGGATGACGCAGCTGAACAATGCGATGCGGTAAGTTAGTCGATAACTTACGTTCAGCAAGGCCAGATTGTCACATCCCAATATCTGTATCAGGTTATGTTTGTACAGCTTAATCTGTCCGGCGTAGTTGGGTAGGTGTGGTGCAAGTGCCATTTTGCTGCAGGGCGCTGTGGTGGCGTGCTCCGGCTGTCTGTGCAGTCTGCAGGGTGCAATCTCTGACGTTGCTGGGAATTCTGTAATGGTCGTAGGGAGGCAGGACTTGTGTTATGTTAGCTTGTGCGGAGGACACGGGCCCTCATCCCACATGCTTCTCTGAATGGTCAAGGTCAGTGGTGTCTGACTCCTTCCAGATAACTTGCATGTGAACCACATGGGGAGTGTTATCATTTCTTTTTCCGTTCTGAATGTTCTTTGGTGTTATGCGCTATCTGCCCTGTGGCCGCTTCCCTCTGCATGCCTGTGTTGGGCTTTTTTGGTGCAATGACTGTTGGCTCCGGCTTGTTTAGTCGGGATGTGGTTTCGGAGTGGGAATGGAAGGTCATTCAGTGCTGTCTCCTCTCCCGTGTGTGGGCGGCAGGCTGCGTTTCCGCTATACGTTGGGCCTTGTGTTATAATTGGTACCACCTGTTGTCTGTCCCAGGTATCTTTGATGTTACGTATTGCATGTCTAGTTATTGGGTGCAGGGTGGCATCGGTGTTTCTGTGTGGTACTGGCGTACCTTTTTCCGACGGGGTCCATATTCTGCTGGGTGATGTTGCCGCCGCTGTGTGCTTCGCCGTGTTTTGCACACAGGGGTGTGTCCTAATTTGGCGTGACGTCACTGACATGTTCGGGTCACTTGTGTGACGTCAGGTTGGCAACAGTGAATTGCCGGTTGGGGACATGACTGTGGCAGGGCTGTCACGTGACATGTGCGTTCTGGGTGGTGCTGGTGTGTGTGGTGTTTGGTTGTGACCCTGTGTTGTTTGTGTGCGGCGCATGTATTGCGCTGCCATTGGCCTCTGCGTTGTGCGCATGTGTGGGTGCAGTGGTGGATGTGTCGTGTCCACGCAGGGGTGTCGGGGGGGGCCATATACAGTTTTCCCGCCCTTGCACTGTGTGCAGTGTTTGTGTGCCCTTGTTGTGTGTCTGCCTACCTGCGTCGCCGCGGTGCGTTGACTCTTGGGTGCTGCATCAGGTAGAGCATGGGGAGGGCCTGCAGTGCTGGATTCATGCGCGGGGGTCCGCCTCTTTGCTATCCGTACTGTGCGTTCGGTTTTCCGCCTTGCTTTCACGTGCGGTGTCTCTTAGCCGGGGGGACTGTTTGGTTCTGACATCGTAATTTGTACGCCGGGCGGTACGTGATTTCGTCGGGCGTTGTGTCTCCATTAGGCCGCGCCGCTCCGTGAACGGGCGCACTTTGATGACGGACGGCGTAACTGGCTTACGGGCGGTGTTTGGCTGACTTTTCACATCCTAATTGGGCGGGCGTGTGTGCTGTGGCGGGCGGACGGTAACTGGTGCTTTTTGCATCCGCCAGCACGGCGGTGGTGCTTCCGCCCGCCATCCTAATGGGCCCCTTTATTACTGAAAACAATATTAAAAACAATATTTCTTAACTCCAAAAACGATATTGTTCTTAACGTTAGTGCATCACGATATTTGTGTATCTTGATATTTAATATCTGATATGTATATCTCTTGATATTTTAAACTTGATATTTTGTCTAAACACCATAACTTTGCCCCCCGCATTTTAAACCTAATATCTGTCTCAATTAGTAATATGTTAAATGACATTTTGAATAATTCTCTACAAACTGCTATAGTGCAGATGATTTTGAAACAAGCATTATTACTCCCTCTATTGAAGAAGCCTAAAACAGATCCTACCATACTGAGCAATTTTGGACTAATTCCACTTTTACAAGCAACTTCCAAGATTTTGGAAAAGATTGGGAGCCAGTTTTTCAATCAAATAATCGTTTTCATTATTCACAATCAGGATTTTGTTACAAGGTCAGCCCTGAGTCTGCCCTACTTGAAGTAACTGAATTTATTAAAGGCGATTTCGATCAGGGCTATTCAGCTATTGTGGTTCAATTGGCCGTTCAGCAGCGTTTGATACAGTGTCACATTCAATTATGCTAGACAGATTGCAGGAGCTGGGGATCCAAGGACAGGCTTTTGTCTGGTTAAAATCTTCCTTGGAGGATGTAACACAGGCGGTCTATCTCCCTCCTTTTACTTCTGCTGCCAAACGTCTCTGCTATGGGGTCCTGCAGGGCTCTGCATTAAGGCCCACATTATTCAACATCTATCTCCAACCACTGGCCAAACTGGTTGAGTCCTGGAGTTTAAAAGTTATTTCCTATGCGGATGATAACCTGTGCCTAAAAGATGCATCTGAATGAATGAATGGACAACAAGTGTCTTAAATTAAGTTCAGACAAGACTGAACTTCAATTTTATTGGAACAAAAGGCTCCCCAGAGATTATGAAATGGTGGCCTGAAGAATTAGGGCCTGCACTTAGGCCCTCTTCCCTAGCTTGAAATCTGAGTATCAAATTCAACACTAATTTATCATATGCACCTCAAATTTAAAATATCTGATCTTTTTTTTGCATGAAACTCAAATCTCTAAAATAAAATGCTCCACCGGGTTCCAGAAAATACCTAAAAGACTATTGTTCATTAAGTAGTCACGTCAAGGCTGGACTATACTAACATCCTGTACCTGGTACTCCCGGCGTACTCGGTTTACAGACTCCAGATTATTCAGAATGCAGCAGCTAGACTGATTTTAAGAATTCCTTTTTGCCAATCAGTCATTTCTCATCTGCAACATTTGCACTGGTTACCTGTGTCTAAACGCAGCGAATTTAAGGCATTAGTCCTTGCCTACAGAGCTTTCGATCAGAAAGGTCCAGTTTATATTAGAAATGGACTTAAGCATTAACATTAATCTAGGTTGCTCAGATCCAACAATCTTCTGCTGCTACAGGTCCCTAAACTATGCAAAGCTAGAAAGGGTAGCAGATGGCAGATCTTCTGCCTAGTGTGCACCCAAACTTTGGAATGATCTCCCTCTAGCCTTGCAAAAGGCTCCTACCGTTTTTAGAAAGAAATTAAAGACCTTTCTTTTTCACTAGCTTCTTTATCAATTCCTAGTTGCTAAGGTTATGAACTCTGCTGAGCGCAGGTGCATTTTTTTGAAGCAGCTGTGCGCTATACAAGTGGTTTATCATTATTTTTATATTTATTATTATTAAAAGAAACGTGCCCTTTGAAATTCTTGTTCTTTCTTAGTATATCTAGGCCAGTTTTTACATTCTAATTGAAATCAGTATTCATATTCAACCTTAAGGTTCTACACTAACTTGTTTTTAGTTATCACGTTGCTCATTTTAGTTAATAGTAAGTTTATATTTTCCTCATCTTAATGGTGACATTTCTAGCAGATTTTACCAGCTCTCAACTGAATGAATCTCAGCCCAGTAACCTGTCCATGGACACCACTTTTGCCCATCACACCGCCCCTCTAATGACAACTGTAACTCCACCCTTCATCGACACCAATACAGCATCACCACTGACAATTCCAACTCCCCCCACAGCTACACCAGTCTGGCATCACTTCTCCCCACTCCCTCAGAGCCCTCCACATCCACTCTCCCATCAATAGGCTCCACCAACCCACCTCCGCCCAGCCACTGCCAAGGTTCCGATGGTGAACCTCACCAATACCAGCCACCCTAATCGCTCGGAGTCTTCCCCTCACTCCTAAGCTTCCCCCAACCTGGAACCTCTCACTAACCTGTTCTATGACCTAATGCTCGACACTGTTATTTCCGAACTGCATATGATCCGAGTAGACATTCTCAAACTATTTCGTATCACCTCCAATCTCGAACACAAGGGTCCCCCCCACTTAACTCACCACCTATCTAACAACACCTCCACTATCTCCAACCACTACTCTGACCATATTACTGCCCTCACTGGGAGCACTCAGCCCTCCTACAGGACCACACCCTTCCATAACCACTCCTCTCAACCCAACAGGCTAGTCAGAAAGCTATCAAATGACGATCTACTCGACCTTCTAGACTACTATAACCCTTCCCCTGCTGATCTCAACTGACTGCTACCAAAATCGAGACTATCATCTCTCACCCCTCAAGACCATCCCACCCCAATACTAGGTCTATTAATAAATTGAACCTTCCCCAGTTCCCATCTTTCACTCGCCCTCTCATACAACTGCCTCTAGCGCACCCCTGAAACGTGCATTACTAAACTGCCAATCAGCTGTGAAACAAGCGGCTTATATAGCTGCTCCTATTCTCAACCAGGACCTTGACATCCTCATGCTCATGTCCTGGTTAAACAATTTCTCCACTCCCTCCTTGGACATTTTGGTCCAACCCCCCCCCCCAGGTATGACATCATCAGATTTGACCACCCAGGACGCCCGTGGTGGCCTAGCCTTTATTTACAGAACTTCATCTCTGCTCTCTTGTGAGTATCTTAAGATCAACATCTCCACCTCCAGTAATTCAAAGTGCTCCCTCCACATGTTCTATCACTCACCCGGGGATAAACGCACTTTCATTGAACAGGTCATGTAGATTGTCTCCTCCAACATTGACGATCATACCAACCAGATCTTCCTTAATGACTTCAACATCCATTGGAACAATACCAATGATCCGCTCGTCAACTGCTTCAAATCCTTCCTCCAGGATCTCAACCTAATCCAAGCCTGCAATGGTCTGACCCATAAGAAAGGAGCCACCCTGGACCTAATCATTGCCAACGAGAACACCTTACAAGTTGACTCTGTTCTCCCTTGCAATTGGACTGACCACCACTACATCAATTTCTCCTCAAATATAAAAGCAATCATCTCCAAGGGCCAACCAAAGAAAGCCAAACACTGGATCCGCAACACCTGTAACATTAACTAAATTTCTATATCTAATGTTAGTTACGACACCTTGATCCTGCCTTCCACCATGACAGATGCCCAAGACCTCACTGATCACTATTTCGAATCCATGTCAAAGACGCAGGGCATAAAATAGGCTCATTAGGGATTCCAATGCAGCTTTCTTTCAAAATCAACTAGAGACTGCTACTAATAGACCTCAAAAACAGTTCAAAATTATCAGAAACCAATCTACCTGCAAATACAATCCTGCTTCCACAAGCAACAAAGCACCCCCTAATTGTGAAACCTTTGCCTCCTTTTTTACCGAGAAAACGTCGTTAATCACTAATGACGTCCAGACAGCTCTCAATCTTCTTCCACCCCAATCCCCTCCCTCACCCTTCCACAATGTACCATGTAGCTTGTCCATATAACACTCCCATTTCTCCCAGAAATGATGCCACCTGGTCCAGCTTCATTACCCTCGATGAGGTTGGCACTCCAAATCTTTAGACCACCTTGAAATAGTCTAGCCACTTTATTGATCTCCTCCCTTCCAAACGCCTAAATAAATCCATTCACCTCCTACTTCCATTGTGGACTAAGATAATCAATGCCTGTCTTACTCAAGGACACCTACCAGACTGCCTCAAACTTGGTCTGGTTACCTGTTAGACTTGGCATCTTTGGCGTGCTTTCCTCTGACTTTTTGCCTCCACCTCCTGTATTTTGATGCTGTGCTGGGTTTTGTTTTTGCTGGCTAGATGCTTTGGGCACTTTGCCACTGCTGATCAGTGTCAAAGTGCAAGTGCTTCCTGTGTACATTGTTATTACAATTGGTTCTCCCTGATCTGCATATTTGATTTACTAATAAGTTCCTAGTAAAGGGCACTGACTGTGCCAGGGCCTGTAAATCAAATGCTACTAGTGAGCCTCCAACAGCGACTGTCCCACCCATGTGGGCAGCCCTGAAAAAGAATCTCAGACCTGCCACTGCAGTGTCTTCACACAGTTTTAAACTGCCATGTTGACCTGGCAAGTGTACCCACTTGCCAGGCCCTAACCTTCCCTTTTCCTACAAGTAAGACACCACTATGGTAGGCCCAAGGCACCCCCATGAGCAGGGTGCAGTGTATGTGAAAGGTAGGACATGTACTGGTGTGTGTGACATGTCCTGATAGTGAAATACTGCCAATGTAGTTTTTCACTATTGAATGGCTATCTGCCCCATAGGATAGAATGGGAGATACTTTGTAACATTTTACAAGTATAACTTTCCATTGGGACAAGATGGAGAAATAAAGTTTAGGCTCTCTTAACTCAGAATTTAATAACACATCTTTTAGTAAAGATGATTTTTAAATTGTGTGTTTGAAAATGTCACTTTTAAAAAGTACAAAAAGAACAATTGATAGACAGAATGCAGAACAATGTAATACATTCACCCCTAGTACAGAGATCTGGGCCTAAATCCATCGTTTTTTTGCTCCCCATGCCATTCCAGTTTGAACCCAGCCATATGCAAATCAGTCTTTCTTGACCCTGCGCCCAATGGGAACAGTCCAGCCCGAACTGCCAAGCCAGGTCCTCCCTGGATTGGAAACAAGCATCCTAGGACCGGTTTCGGGGTTTCACCCTTCATCAGCCAGGATAGCTTGACTCCAGTGGCATGGAGAGCACGGGACCCAGGGGGACAAGAAGGAGCAGAGCACACAGGAGGTTGTGGGCAGGAACAGGACCTTTGATGAATGTTTGACTACAAGGCCTCCCTCTCATGCCCCCGTTGGGAGCAAGTGCCCTGTTAATGTGCTGTAATTCCTCTTGGAAACAGCGGCAAGTACATTCCTTGTTCTAATTAATTTCTTTCTCATGCAAGTTGCATGCTCACGTCATTCACGTCTTCAGGGAAGTGACTTCATCGCTACCCACCCTGACAAAAGCCCAGGACCTCATATAGGCCATTAAGAAGGTCGGAAACATGTTAATGTTCTAGGGTCATAGGACCATCACATCCTCTAGCCCTACATTTGTTTTTAACCTTCCCTCCCACACCGCTAATAAAGGATACTTTAGGAGTGGGAGAGGAATTTTATCTTTAAAGTTACTCCCCCTTACACACAGTCTTCACAAGTGCTCCCTGAAACATGGTTGAGCCCACCCGACCTTTAGGAGATGGGGTGAACCCGATGATGAAGCATGTCACTACTAGAGTGAGTGAGGGTTATATTAAGAAAAGGGTCTCTTTCCCTTCCCACCCACAATAGTGGGTCGGCTATCAACTGGCGTACTGTCCAACCCCCCCTTTTTTGCACTTTACCTCTTCTTTAGGAACCATCTTGGTTCCAGAGGGGATACTTTTTGGTTTGTTGAGTATGCTCCGCGCCAGATGCCGCGCTCCTCGCGGTCTGCGCTGTACTTTGGATTTATTGCTGTCACAATGTCGCAATAGCCCCAGGTGGAGCTATTTGTTTTCTACAACCTTCATTTTTGCAATAACTGTTCTAAAGTCATATCTTATTATCTGTATGGTGGATGTTTGTTGTTTTGGTCTTGTTGAGTTTAGATAAAGATACTCTATTTTTCTAAACTGGTGTGATGTCCATTTGTGGTGTTATCACTGTATTACTGTGTGTTTTGAGTACAAATACTTTACACATTGCCTTTGGGATAAGCCTGTCTGCTCATGCCAAGCTACCCAGGGGGTGAGCAGGGGTTATCTAAAGTGTGTATCCCCCTCCCCCTGACTAGAAGCAAGGGTCCCTATTTGGACAAAGGTACCCACCTCTGCCAACTAGAGACCCCCATTTGTAACATTACCCCTATCCTACAAAATACCAACTCCGACCAGTCCGACCCCAACAACTACTGCTTCATCTCCAACATCCCTACGCTGGGCAAACTCCTAGGGAAATGTGTGCACTTACAGCTGCACAATCATATTGAACAGGTCCAACTCCTACACCATTGCCAATCTGGCTTCCGATCAGGTCACAGCCCTGAATTAGCCATGGTCCACATTGTCAATGATGCCCTTTGCTCGCTTGACCTGAATGATCCTTACCTCTTGATCCTACTGGATCTGTCCAGAACCACGCTACCATGCTCGACCTTTTAGAACATAGGATGGTAAAATGGTCTCCTCCTTTCTACACAACAGGTCGCAGCGCGTCCTAATTAATTACAGTCTATCCGAGCATGCTCCTCTATCGCTGGGCATTCCCAAGGCTCAATCCTCTCCCCTACATTGTTCAACCTCTACATGGAGCCCCTAACCAATATCCTCAAATGCTCCCACATCTCTTACCATATGTATGCTGATGACACCCAACTCCATATGAGAGTAACCTCCCTCAACGACATCCACACCCTCAATAATACCCTAACATTAACACAACAATGACTGACTCGCAATCACTTCAAACTCAACGCCCTTAAAACTGAATTCTTACTAATCCCACTTTCCACTACCACCTCTTACATCAATGACTGGCTTCCCCTTCTCTCTGCCTTGAACTGCACCCTACATATTGTTGATTCTGCCAAATCCCTAGGGATTACTTTAGACAAAGGCATCTCTATGCAAAAACACATCAGCGCCATCACTAGAGGAGCTAACCATCAGCTGCATATCCTTAGGAAACTAAAATGTTTCCTCCCTTCTGAAAGACCTCACAACTGCCACTAATGCACTTGTGCTTTCGAAACTGGACTACGGTAGCGCTACCCTTGTGGGCCTTCCGAAAACCTCACTTGCTCCTCTGAAAGCTATGCTTAATGCAGCAGCTAGGCTCATCAGAGGATCTAAACAAAAGTGATCACATTACCCCTGACGTTCAAGCTCTGAATTCCCTACCATTCGAGACCAGGATGCACTGTGAAATTGCTTGCATGACTCATACCCCTTAGTACCTGCCCCAGAAACTGACCCTTTCGGGTGGAAACAGACCTTCCAGAAGTCCGAGCTCCTTACTTCTCAAGCCACTAAAATACAAGAAAATGAAAACCCTCAACCATTCCTTCTCTGGATGGCCCCAAATATTTGGAATTCTCTCCGTTCTGAGATCAGATGCAGCCCATCCACATCCCTCTTCAGGAAAGAAGTTACAAAAATTTCTAACCAACAAATTCCTCACTCACTAAGGACTTGGCCACGCCCTCTTTCCTGTCTAGACCCCCACCACCTTTTGTCCGCTGCCTCTTGTCACTCCGTAACATGCCTGAAACTTGGGCCATATTGCACTACACCCCTCATGTAAATCGATGCATCACTACCTTGGGGAAAACTGTGCATCTACTCTCCCCACCCACGCTGTTCTCTACCACAACTATTCAGAACCTGCGTACACTGTCTATCGTGCTATTCTTTGATTTACAGTCGCTATGTAATTTTATTCACACTGTATGTAACTCAGGTACCTGCTGCTATTCTGTTTGCATATTCCACTGTATTTTGTTTACTCTTTTTTACCATTCTATATATTTTTATCTACTCTATGTACCTCATGCTATTGCTGATGTGCTTACTCTGTTACCACTAAGTTGTCATGAACATAAGCGCTAAGATGCCATGTTTGTTCTCTACCTCAGTGGATATCTATGCATCTACTCTCCCCTCGCTCACATCTCCCTACCTCAACTACCTCAGAACGGTTGCATTCACATGTCCTACTGTCTATTGGATTCTTCTTTTTTATAATTGTTAGAAATGGGGGTCTCTAGTTGGCAAGGGCTTGCACCTTTGTCCAAGTAGGTACCCTTCTTCCTAGTCAGGATAAGGGAGTTACACTCCTAAAATAACCCCTGCTCACCCCCTTGGTAGCTTGGCACGAGCAGTCAGGCTTATTCTAGAGGCAGTGTGTAAAGCATTTGCACATAACCAACAGTAATACAATGTAAGCAATACAAACTGACACCACACCAGTTTAGAAAAATATCCAATATTTTTATATACTTTAAAACAAGACCAAATACGATAAAAATCCACAGTACAGTACTTTAAAAATCTTCTGTTATCAAAATGTCCTTAAAAACAGTTCCTTGATGTCGATAGCTCCGTCCGGGGCTATCACGGCGTCGTGAACAAACAAATCCAAACAGTTCTGGCTGACCGCGGCGACGCGGGTCAGCTACGGTGTCGGGAAGACCCGCAAACAGTACCTTTCAGAAATGCAGGGCGTCGATGACCTCGCGGTGAGCTTCCGAACACACAGCGTCCGCAGGCGTCGGTTCCGGAGGTCGGTGCCGCGTCGTCGGGGCCCTCGAAGTCACACGCGTTGCAGATTCAGCTCCTCTCTGGTGCTGCGGTGTGAAGTGCAGCGGTGCCGCGTGCAGTGCCCTCAGGTCGCGGTGTGAGCAGCGGCTCGGTGGCGGCGTCGGATGTCGTTGTCGGTGAGACCAGGGTCGCGGTGTGAGATGAAGACGGTGCTCGTCACGGTGCTGGCAGGTCATGGTGCAGCAGCGTCGTCGTAGCTGCAGCGCTGTCGTCGGCTGACGAACTTGGAGTCGATAGCACCGGCGTCGGTGGGCCAAGGCTGCGGTGCGGGATGAGGGCGGTGCGTCGTGTAACTTACGAGCGGTGCCCCCGAACCACGGTGCAAGCAGCGGCGTCGAGTCCGGCATGGAGCGGCATCGTCGGGGATACCACGGCGTCGTCGTGAAGCGAGGCGGTGCGGTGCCCACAGGTCGCGGTGCGAGCAGCGGCTCGGTGGCGGCGTCAGCAGGCATCGGCGGTGAGACCAGGGTTGAGGTGCGGCGTTGCGGCGGTGCCCTCTGCGGTGCCTTCAGGACACGGAGTCGGCAGTGGCGTCGTAGACGGCGTCGGGCTTGAAATCTTTGCTGTTCCTGAGACTTCTTGAACAGGGGGCAAGCTCTACCTCAAGCCCTTGGAGACACTCACAAAGTAGATTGCCGAAAGTTCAGTTCCAGTCCTTTCACTGCCCAAGACAGAAGCAGCCACTGCAGGCCAACACAGCAAAGCACACAGCAAAGTGATAGTTCCTCCTCACAGCTTCTCCAGCTCTTCTTCTTGGCAGTCTTCTTGATCCCAAAGAGTTCCAATTTTCTGGGGTTTGGGTCCCCCTTTTTATCCTCAATTTCTCTTTGTCCTCTGAAGGCAGAGAGGCCTTTGCCTAGTCCAAACCAGTTCTGGTCAGTCCTGGATCACTTTGTTGACAAGTCTCCTTCTTTACTTTCACAGTGCAGGCCAGGGACATCAGACGCACCACAGGAGGTGGAGCCAGCATTGTGGAGGGAAGGCCCAGCCCTATTCAGGTCCCATGTGCATCTCCTCCCACCCATCTACATGTAGATCTTGCTATTCAGCCCTGTGCTGACTCACCCTGTCTCCTGGCATCCCCCAGCCCCTGTCACTCACACTCCAGACAAGGAATACACAACCTAGCAGAGGCAGGCTTGGATGGTTAGACAAGAAAATACCCACTTTCTAAAAGTGGTATTTTCAAACACAGAATGTTAAAACCAACTTCACTAAAAGATGGATTTTATCATTTTGAGTCCAGGCATACTAAACTCGAATTTCTACCATGTTCCCTGGGTCAGTTAGGATTATAAGCTGTAATAATCAAAACTGCCCATTCTGGCCTATGGGGAACAGGTAGCCTTGCAATAGTGAAAAACGAAATAGGCTGTAATTCACTATCAGGACATGCCACACACACCAGGGCATGTCCTTCCTCTCACATACAATGCACCCTGCCCACAGGGGTACCTTGGGCCTACCTTAGGGGTGACTAACATGTAGAAAAGGGAAGGTTTAGGGACTTGCAAGTGTGTGCACTTGCCAAGTCGACATGGCAGCCCCAGGCTGCACACAGGCTCTGCAATGGCAGGCCAGAGTTACACTTTACGGGCTGTTTGCGTGGGTGGCACAATCCAGTGCCGCAGCCCATCAACAGCATTTGATCTATAGGCCCTGGCACTCTCAGTGCACTTTACAAGGGACTGACACATAAATCAAATAGGCCAATCATGGAAACACCAATCCATAAAACATTTTATACAGGAGCACTTGCACTTTCCCAATGGACAGCAGTGAGGAAAGTGCGCAGAATCATTACACCAGCAAAAACAGAGTCAAAACCAGGAGGTCAGAAAGCAAAAAGTCAGGGGAAACACGCCAAAGGATGCCAAGTCTAACACATGTCCCCTCCAGCTGAAAGTAGGGAGAACTACCCAACCCCATTGGAGTTCTCTTCACTAAGGCAGAAGAACCTGGACAGTCCATCTGTGTTGGCGTGTTCTGTACCAGGACGGTGTTCCACCGTAAAGTCCATTCCCTGTAGGGAGATGGACCACCTCAGCAGTTTTGGATTCTCACCCCTCGTTTGCATCACTCATCTGAGGGGCCTGTGGTCCGTCTGAACCCGGAAGTGAGTCCCAAACAGGTATGGTCTCAGCTTCTTCAGTGCCCAGACCACAGCAAAAGCTTCCCTTTCTATGGCACTCCACCTCTGTTCCCTGGGGAGTAGTCTCCTGCTAAGGAAGACTACAGGCTGATCCAGGCCCTCTTCGTTCAGTTGTGAGAGCACCGCTCCCACACCATGCTCTGAAGCGTCAGTCTGCACGACGAATTCCTTGGAGAAGTCAGGTGCCTTGAGCACGGGCGCCGTGCACATGGCTGCCTTCAGGGCATCAAAAGCTTTCTGGCAGGACTCAGTCCAGATCACCTTCCTGGGCTGCTTCTTGGAAGTCAGCTCTGTTAAGGGGGCAACGATGGTGCCATAGCCCTTAACAAAACTCCTATAGTAGCCGGTGAGACCTAAGAAGGCTCTCACCTCTGTCTGGGTCTTGGGGGCTCCCAAGCCAGAATGGTGTCAATCTTGGGTTGTAGGGGCGCCACCTGGCCGCTTCCTACCTGGTGTCCCAAGTACACCACAGAACCCTGCCCGATCTGGCACTTACTGTCCTTGATCGTGAGGCCTGCACCTTGCAGAGCCCTCAACACTTTCTCAAGGTGCTGTAAATGTTCTTCCCAGCTGGAACTGAACACAGCAATGTCATCCAGGTAGGCGGCACTGAAATCCTCCAGTCCAGCCAACACCTGATTGACCAACCTCTGAAAGGTGGCAGGGGCATTCTTCAACCCAAAGGGCATCACCCGTAATTGGTAATGACCTTCTGGGGTTGAGAATGCTGATCTCTCCTTGGCCCCATCGGTTAAGGCAATCTGCCAGTACCCAGACGTTAAATCAAACGTGCTGAGGAACCGGGCAGCTCCCAACCGATCAATGAGCTCATCAGCTCTGGGGATGGGGTGGGCGTCAGTCCTCGTGACGGCATTGAGCCCACGGTAGTCCACACAAAACCGCAGTTCTGGAGTGGCACCGGGCGCAGCAGCCTTTGGGACCAAGACCACTGGGCTGGCCCAAGGACTGTTGGAGGGCTCAATCACCCCTAACGCCAACATCTTAGAGACCTCCTCCTTGATGCTGGCCCTGACCCGGTCAGTCAACCTGTAAATCTTGTGCTTCACAGGAGGGCTGTCACCAGTGTCCACGTCATGGGTACACCAGTGAGTAACACCGGGGGTCAGAGAGAACAGTGGGGCGAACTGTCCCAACAACTGGTGACAGTCCCCTGCTGCTCCTGAGTCAGAGTAGGGGAGAGGATCACACCCTCTACTGGCCCATCATGCTCCTTGGTAGACAGGAGGTCATGGAGAGGCTCACTCTCCTCTTCCACCCCATCATCTGTCGCCAAGAGCATACTCACTTCGGACCTCTCGAAGTGGGGCTTGAGGTGGTTCACGTGGAGGACCCTAAAAGGGTTCCTTGGAGCCTGCAAATCCACCAGGTAGGTGACGTCACTTTTGCGCTCCACCACCTCATATGGCCCAGTCCACTTGTCCTGCAAGGCACAAGGTTCCACTGGGGCCATGACCCACACTTTTTGCCCAGGTTGAAATTCGACCAGAGTGGCATTCTGGTCATACCACCTTTTCATTTCTTCCTGGCTTGCTTCCAGGTTCGCCTGAGCGAGTTTCCTGAAGCGGGCAGTTTGGTTTCTAAAGGCCAGCATGTAACTAAACACATCCTGGGGAGTTTTCCTGGGAGCTGCCTCCCAGCCTTCCTTTACCAAACTCAGAGGTCCTCTGACAGGGTGGCCATACAGGAGCTCAAAGGGGCTGTACCCAAGAGACTTCTGAGGCACCTCCCTGTATGCGAAGAGCAGGCATGGCAAGAGGACGTCCCACTTACGCCTCATGGGTTCTGTAAGACCCTTGATCATGCCTTTCAAGGTTTGGTTGAATCTCTCCACCAGACCGTTTCCTTGTGGGTGGTAAGGAGTGGTGAACTTGTAGGTTACACCACACCTTCCACAGGGATGTCATATACTTGGATATGAAATTGGTCCCCCTGTCAGAAACCACCTCTCTGGGGAAGCCCACACAGGAAAAGATCCCCATTAACGCCCGGCCCACCACTGGCGCCGTCGTTGTCCTGAGAGGGATTGCCTCCGGGTACCGGGTGGCATGGTCCACCAAGACCAGGATGTACCTGTTGCCCATGGCTGTCTTGGGATCCAGTGGCCCCACAATATCCATCCCTACCCTTTCAAAGGGTGTTCCAACAACAGGAAAAGGTTGGAGAGGAGCTTTGACCTTCCTCCCACTCTTACCACTTGCCTGGCAAGTTTGGCAAGACCTACAGTGTGCATCTGACTGCCTTCGCATTTGGGGCCAAAAGAAGTGGGTGACAAGCCTGTCAAAGGTCTTGTCCTGCCCCAAATGTCCTGCCAAAGGCACGTCATGAGCCAGACCCAGTAGGAAGGTCCTGAAGCGCTGGGGTACCACCAGCACACGGGCTGACCCAGGCTCAGCAACCTTAGGCTCACTGTATAGGAGACCATTCTCCCAGTAGATCAGATGTGACCCGGACTGATTACCAGCTGCCTGGTCTGCAGCCTGCCGCCGCAGACCCTCCAGAGTAGGGCACTCGTTCTGCTCCCTACAGAACTCCTCCTGGTGGGACCCCCTTCTTGCTGCCAATGGGTCAGCTCAGAGATGTCTCCCAGTTCGGCTACCTGCTCCCCTGTAGTCACCGGGCGTCCCCCTCGAGGTCCGCCTCCTCCCGGTCCGTGGGAACTTCGGGGGCCGGTTTCCCGCGCCCCCTGCCCTTCCTCTTGGCAGGGACTTGGGCCATTGTTCCAGGCTCCAAGGCCTCTTGATCACCCTTTCTGGCTGCCATTGACCGAGTAGACACGCATGCCCACTCTGGCAACCCAAGCATCTCCAAGTGAGACCTGAACTCAACATCCTTCCATAAGGACTGCTCCAGGTCGTTACCTAGCAGACAATCTACAGGCATGGTGGGGCTCACAACCACCCTCAAGGGACCTGAGACCCCCCCCATTCAAAGGGAACCTGCGCCACCATACACTCGTGCTCAGAGTTGTCTACAGCAACTACTTGGTGGAATGCCCCTGGGACTACCTGCTTCTCAGAGACCAGGTGACACCGGACTGAGGTCACACTGGCTCCAGTATCTCTGAGAGCCTCTACCCTGTTCCCATTAATGGTCACCCAGGTGCTATATTTCTTTGTGTTAGGGGGCACCTGGTTTCCTGGGACCATCTCACTGTCCCCTAGTGAGACAAGGGTCATTTCTGCGGGATCCCCGCCCTCCTGTGGGCACCCCTCCTCCCCAAGCGCTACACTAGCCAACACTTTGGACTGTCCACCGGTGGGTGGCTGTGTCCCCTTTGGGCACTTGGGATTCCCCTTAAAGTGACCTACCTGGTCACAGGCATAACACTTGCGGGGCCGGTCTCAACAGGCTTCCCTGTAGAGACCCCTTTCTTCTTATCACCGGGGGCTGGGAACCTTTACCCTGGGTACTAGTTTGGGGCCCTTTAGAGAACTCCTGTGCTTTACCCTTGTCCCCCCGCCTTTCTGCTGGGGACCCTGCCCACCTTTGGCTGAGTCTCCCCAAACGCTTTCTTGTGGACCCTGGTACTCACCCAGAGGTCCGCCTCCATAGCAAGCTTCCTGGGGTCAGTTAGCTTACTATCAACTAGGTGCTGGCGCAGATCTGCAAAACATAGACTAGACAAGTGCTCCCATGCAATCAAATTGTAGAGCCCCTGAAAATCTGTTACATTACTGCCCTTCACCCAACCATCCAGCGACCTACAGAACATATCCACACATTCCAACCAAGTGTTGGCCTCAGACTTTTACTGGACCTGAACTGATCCCTGTACTTCTCAGGAGTGAGCCCATACCTAGTGAGGAGAGCGTCTTTCATGTCAGCATAGGTGAGGTCCTGCCCCTTACCCAAAGCTATCAGAGTATCCCTAGCTTCCTCTGGAAAGAGAGGCCACAACCCCGCTCCCCAGTTCCTTTCAGGGACCCCATTCATATGAATAGATGACTCGTACCCTTGAAACCACCTTTGTATGTCATCACCCTTTTTGTACTCTTTACCTACATTCTTGGGGATGTGTACAATCCTGTCTGTGTGTGCTGAAGAATTGCTGCCACCATCTGAACCGGATCTACTCTTTAGCTCCAGCTCCTTGATCATTCTTTCATGATCTAGTATCATTTTCCTTTCCTCCATGGCTATTCTTTTCTCTTCCCTCTCACTTTCTATTCTGAGTTTCTCCAATTCAAACCTCCTTACTTCCCGCCTGTCCTCCAGCTCCTCTGGGGACAAACTACTGCTGCCTGGCCTGGAGGGTTCCCCCTCCCAAAAGCACATCCACCCTAGGAACAGGCTCCTCCACCTCTCCATTGAGATCACCAGATTGCCCACTGGCACCTCTGGCTGCTACCCAGGCCCTCAGCGCCTTTTGTAGCTCATCCTTCCTGGTGAGGCCTCTGACCTGGACTTTCAGGTTCTTGCAAATCGATTTTAACTCCTTGACATTGCAGGCTTCCAATCGATCCTCCTCAAAGGCAATTTCTACTGATGCAATTGATGATACTATTGATTCAGGCATGTTGAAGTAGCAAGTTCAAACTGGCAAGATCAAAAATAGGCCAAAAAGAAAAAGAACCTGTAAGTGGTACGTAATGGTCTGCGATATGGTAGTAGTGCACACCAATCACTGTAAGTCAAGTGCAAACACAAGTCCTAGCCTCACCGCTGACAACCAATGTTAGAAATGGGGGTCTCTAGTTGGCAAGGGCTTGCACCTTTGTCCAAGTAGGGACCCTTCTTCCTAGTCAGGATAAGGGAGTTACACTCTTAAAATAACCCCTGCTCACCCCCTTGGTAGCTTGGCATGAGCAGTCAGGCTTATTCTAGAGGCAGTGTGTAAAGCATTTGCACATAACCAACAGTAATACAATGTAAGCACTACAAACTGACACCACACCAGTTTAGAAAAATATCCAATATTTTTATATACTTTAAAACAAGACCAAATACGATAAAAATTCACAGTACAGTACTTTAAAAATCTTCTGTTATCAAAATGTCCTTAAAAACAGTTCCTTGATGTCGATAGCTCCGTCCGGGGCTATCACGGCGTCGTGAACAAACAAATCCAAACAGTTCTGGCTGACCGCGGCGTCGCGGGTCAGCTACGGTGTCGGGAAGACCCGCAAACAGTACCTTTCAGAAATGCAGGGCGTCGATGACCTCGCGGTGAGCTTCCGAACACACGGCGTCCGCAGGCATCGGTTCCGGAGGTCGGTGCGGCGTTGTCGGGGCCCTCGAAGTCACATGCGTTGCAGATCGAGCTCCTCTCTGTTGAAGTCAGGAGCGCTGGCGTCGGCCGGCGTCGGGTGCTGCAGTGTGAAGTGCAGCGGTGCGGCGTGCGGTGCCCTCAGGTCGCGGTGTGAGCAGCGGCTCGGTGGCGGCGTCGGATGTCGTCGTCGGTGAGACCAGGGTCGCGGTGTGAGATGAAGGCGGTGCTGGTCACGGTGCTGGCAGGTCACGGTGCAGCAGCGGCGTCGTCGTAGCTGCAGCGCTGTCGTCGGCTGACGAACTTGGAGTCGATGGCACCGACGTCGGTGGGCCAAGGCTGCGGATCGGGATGAGGGCGGTGCGTTGTGTAACTTACGAGCGGTGCCCCCGAACCACGGTACAAGCAGCGGTGTCGAGTCCGGCGTGGAGCGGCATTGTCGGGGATGCCACGGCGTCGTCGTGAAGCGAGGCGGTGCGAAGTGCGGTGTCCACAGGTCGCGGTGCGAGCAGCGGCTCGGTGGCGGCGTCAGCAAGCGTCGTCGGTGAGACCAGGGTCGCGGTGCGGCGTTGCCCTCTGCGGTGCCTTCAGGACACGGAGTCGGCAGCGGCGCCGTATACGGCGTCGGGCTTGAAGTCTTTGCTGTTCCTGAGACTTCTTGAACAGGGGACAAGCTCTACCTCAAGCCCTTGGAGACACTCACAAAGTAGATTGCAGAAAGTTCAGTTCCAGTCCTTTCACTGCCCAAGACAGAAGCAGCCACTGCAGGCCAACACAGCAAAGCACACAGCAAAGTGGTAGTTCCTCCTCACAGCTTCTCCAGCTCTTCTTCTTGGCAGTCTTCTTGATCCCAAAGAGTGCGAATTTTCTGGGGTTTGGGTCCCCCTTTTTATCCTCAATTTCTCTTTGTCCTCTGAAGGCAGAGAGGCCTTTGCCTAGTCCAAACCAGTTCTGGTCAGTCCTGGAGCACTTTGTTGACAAGTCTCCTTCTTTCCTTTCACAGTGCAGGCCAGGGACATCAGACGCACCACAGGAGGTGGAGCCAGCATTGTGGAGGGAAGGCCCAGCCCTATTCAGGTCCCAGGTGCATCTCCTCCCACCCATCTACATGTAGATCTTGCTATTCAGCCCTGTGCTGACTCACCCTGTCTCCTGGCATCCCCCAGCCCCAGCCCCTGTCACTCACACTCCAGACAAGGAATACACAACCTAGCAGAGGCAGGCTTGGATGGTTAGACAAGAAAATACCCACTTTCTAAAAGTGGTATTTTCAAACACAGAATGTTAAAACCAACTTCACTAAAAGATGCATTTTATCATTCTGAGTCCAGGCATACTAAACTCGAATTTCTACCATGTTCCCTGGGTCAGTTAGGATTATAAGCTGTAATAATCAAAACTGCCCATTCTGGCCTATGGGGAACAGGTAGCCTTGCAATAGTGAAAAACGAAATAGGCTGTAATTCACTATCAGGACATGCCACACTCACCAGGGCATGTCCTTCCTCTCACATACAATGCACCCTGCCCACAGGGGTACCTTGGGCCTACCTTAGGGGTGACTAACATGTAGAAAAGGGAAGGTTTAGGGACTTGCAAGTGTGTGCACTTGCCAAGTCGACATGGCAGCCCCAGCTGCACACAGGCTCTGCAATGGCAGGCCAGAGTTACACTTTACGGGCTGTTTGCGTGGGTGGCACAATCCAGTGCTACAGCCCACCAACAGCATTTGATCTATAGGCCCTGGCACTCTCAGTGCACTTTACAAGGGACTGACACATAAATCAAATAGAGGTAAGGATGGGGGTTTTTATGTTTAGTCAGGAAATGGCGCTCAGGCAATTGCGTGTGCTATTAATGAACCTTTGGTAATGCGGTGCTGCCAGATCAGGGGAATAACCCGATAACCCCTGGGGAATCTGTGGGTCATGAGATCCACAAATTATAACATGAGCATAGTCCTGGGCACACGCAGTGAGGGTATTGGTAATGTGATACGCAGTATAGAAGCGTTATTCAAAAGCAACGGTCAACATCAGTATTTATCCAAATAGAAGTTATTTATTTCAACAACTGTGTTGAATATAGTACATCAGCTTAGTAAACCAGCCGACACGTGTTTCGTCACCGGGAACAGTCCCGTGACTCATCAGGGCAAAGAACAAGAAAGGTAACGACGACCCGTGGGGTAGAGTCGAAACCGAGAGTAATGATGACGTAGCCCGGTAGAGGGGAGGCGAGGTGTTGGAAACAAGGGTGCAGCGAGGAAGGAAGCGAGTGGGGTCTCCCTGGGCTGTCGCACGTACGACGAAGAGGCGGGTACGCCTCGGCCGTAGTAAGAGGCAGAATCTAGAATAACGTGGAAGGCTGTCCAGTGGCCGGCTCGTTGGGAGGTGCACTATGCCAGGTAGGCGGGGTGCGAGGGTTAGGCCCGGGTTCGGGAATAGGAGAGGACTCAATAGGTGTGCATGGCAGGGTATTGGAACGCCTGGGGTCCGGATCGGAGAACAGCGAGGGCGCACTGGAGCCGTGAAATTTCACCTTTCTTGTTCTTTGCCCTGATGAGTCACGGGACTGTTCCCGGTGACGAAACACGTGTCGGCTGGTTTACTAAGCTGATGTACTATATTCAACACAGTTGTTGAAATAAATAACTTCTATTTGGATAAATACTGATGTTGACCGTTGCTTTTGAATAACGCTTCTATACTGCGTATCACATTACCAATACATAAATCAAATAGGCCAATCATGGAAACACCAATCCATAACACATTTTATACAGGAGCACTTGCACTTTCCCACTGGACAGCAGTGAGGAAAGTGCGCAGAATCATTACACCAGCAAAAACAGAGTCAAAACCAGGAGGTCAGAAAGCAAAAAGTCAGGGGAAACACGCCAAAAGATGCCAAGTCTAACAATAATGTTGCTATGTATTTTTCCTTGCGCATTATGTATCTCAGATACTTATTGTTATTCTGTTTACATATCCCACTGTATACCCTTTACACCTTTTACTGTTACTATATTGTTTTTTTTAATCTAATCTCTAGGTACCTCTTGTTATTGTTCCTGTGCTTACTCTGTAAATCGCTCTGATACCTTCAGGTCATGTGCGTGCTATATAAAACTCATAAATAAATAAATGAATAAAAAAAATAGTATTTACACTTTTTCAAAGTTTGTGAGCGTGAACAGCTGAGTTGAGGCCCAATCTCTCAGACATGTTTAGCAAATTATTAAATTAAATGAAATCTTCAGTAGTTCAAATCAGAGACCAGAGAAACGCTAAAGCGCAGAATTTGTTTTCCTGAGTGGATTTGTTCTGACATTAATTGTTGCAAACCTGTGATTAATGGTGCACGTGCAGACACCATTAACACCATAAGCGCTATTCCAAGTGAGATAATCACCTTCCACGCTGGCCCATTTAAGCAGATATGCATCACTTTTGACAGTGGGGTGGTCTTTGAATGCAGATTGTGGTTACGTGCTCTTGGAGCCTCATATTTTTATTTTATGTGGGTCAACTAAATCCACTTAATAATTTATCCATGATTACTAGAATAATTTAAGCCATAAATTTGGAAGGTTAAAGTAAAGAAAGAAAAATGCCATGTTTTGAAGACTGCGAAATGAGCTAGCTTGTTAGAAGTATCTATAATGAACCCAAAATGTCAGTTTTTCACGTGAGATATATAAGATAAATTAAAGAAGGCCCTGAAAGATTGGAGGACTGAAACAAAAAAACATGAAAAACACCAGGCTTTCCAGAGTGCATGGCAGTCTCAAGTGGAGAGCTGAAAGGGCATTATTCCCCAGGGGGAGTATCATGGTAAAGATTCATTGCCCCCATGGAAGGCGCAAACTCAGGCCTTGAAGCAGCTACTCTGTCTTTCACTATGCAGGGAGCACCCACCTGCATTTAAAAGTCAGGATAGAAATCCCGGCGTAGGTGGGTCCCTCTAGACACCAGCCTACAGGGAGATGTTTGTCGGAGGACCCTCTTCACCCTCTCCAGAAGGTTACTTTCAGGGGGTGCACTAGCTGTGCACCACCTCTTTGAAGCACTTTGACTGACAGCATCTTTGCCTCTGTGCCCGTGTTCATAATATGGAACAGGTGCAGAGACAAAGGGGCATATGTACAAGGACTTAATGCCGCCGTAGCGTCAATTTGTTGATGTTTCGGCGGCTTTTTGTTTATTGCCTTATTTACAAGTAGCCGCTAACTGCAGTTAGCGGCACTTTTCCAGCGTAAACATGAATTTTCAAGATCGCCACTTCTGTTAGCGGGACTTAACGAAAATGAGTTGCAAGGTAGGCGTTCCAGTGCAAAAACTGCAGCTAACCCCACTTCGCAATATTTACAAGGCTTTCCTTGTATGGTGTAAAACCCAAAAAACTGCCTCTAACTCCAGTTAGAGGCAGTTTTTTAAGACTAGAAAATAGCTAGTCTTACAATTGGTGCAAACACTAGGGGCCTAATTTCAGAAGGTTTTGGTGCTGGACAGCGCTGCAAGGAATGTTGCTGCGCTGCCCTGCGACAAAACAAAAGGGCAGAAATGCGCCATATCAATAAGATAGGGCACATTCCTGGGCCTCGTCCATGAAAAGTGTTGCATGGCTGTGACAAAACAGCGTTGCAACACTTTTCACTGCGTACTTCTTGTGACACCATGGATGAGCTGTATTCACTGTACGGCGCTCCATGTCACAATTAATGACAGATACGTCTGGAATCCTGACGTATCTGTCAGTGCTAAAGTCATGTATTGCTGCAGTTGTGTCACAAGCATGACGCAACTCCAGTAATGCATGGAGCCAGCCTATCCCTGTGGCACTGCATCACCCTTACGTGTTCTGACGTATTGGCGTCCTAGAATTGTCGCAGTGAAATCTGATGGATTACACTGCTCCACTCCTATAAGGCTTGGTTGCGTGGGAACACCCACCCTGCATACATCATACCTGATCCAGGTTTAATGTGGCACAGGTCTTCACAAGCTCATGCATATGCCTAGATGCGTCACTTTGTAAATACGGCGCAATGTGGTGCCAAATTAATGCTGCAAGTACGTCAAGAAAATGACGCACCATCTGCTTTAAACTGTCGGTAGGGGCTGTATTTTTCCCCTACATTGACGCACAATGGCTGCCATGCGCCAACGCAGGCACCCTGGCGCCATGGTGTTGCGGAGTTGATTGATGTTGTGCGGGAAGGGACACCTACCTGCACAAAAGCTATCAATCCAGGGGATTTCCTCTTCCTCTGTGTGGTGTACGTTGACGGTGGATTTGAAGGTTGTGTGAGTCTCAGGGATATTGTTGTGGCTCCATCTCTTCTCGAGACGTCTGCAGGTGTGTCTGGACTAGTGGAGTGTGGGAGTGAACCAGTTGGCCTTCTTGGAGTGTTGTTTGCCTGGTCTTTTCTTGAGGGGTGCCAGGGTGACCGCACAGTTGGAGATCCATTGGTGGAGGTTGCGCACTGTGGTGTTGTCGTCTGTAACCATTGGTGGAGTGGTGGTGCTGAGGGAGTTGACGAGACATTGTTCGGTGGCCTTGATCCAGCTGCAACGGGGGGAGCGGGGGATGATGGTGGTGGTGTACGGTGGGCATGGTGAAGGCATGATGTATACAATGATGGTTAGTCCAGGAGAGTTCGGTTGTGTGGCTGTAGTTGAAGTTCGCGCTGGCGGAGAAGACAGGCTCAAGCATGTGTCCGGCTATGTGGGTTGGTGCGGTGACTTGCTGCTGGCAAGGTTCCCCAGGATGCTGGCAAGGTTCCCCAGGAGGGGGGTGGTGTTCTGGTCACTGGGGTTGTCCAGGTGGAACTTGAGGTCTTCGAGTACAGTGTAGTTGGTAAATGAGAGAGCCTGGGGTGCAATGAGGTTTACAATGGCATCAGTGAATGGGGGTTCATGGCCCGGGGGGCCTGTAGACGACGGTGCCGCGGAGGGTGGTGATGGGGTTAATCCGGATCTAGAAGTAGAGGTGTTCCATGGTCACTGTCGGGTCATTGGAGTGTGTGGTCAGTCAGAGTGTGCTTTTGTAGACGATAGCAATGCCTCCTGCTGGACGGTCGGGCGGTCTTTGCGGGTGAATTTGTAGCCGTCAGGGATGGCGATGTCCGGTCCGGAGCAGAGGTTGGTCCAGGTTTCCGTGAAGAAGACGATGTCTGAAGAGGTGGCGTCGAGGAGGTCCCAGATGTCTGTGACGTATTTGTGGAGGGACCGCACTTAGGGGAGGATGCAGTTGAGCCGGTCGGGTGCGCTGTTGGTCGGCTGGGAGGCAAAAGGTGGTAGTGTGCTGATGTGGCAGGAGGTGCGTTTGCAGTTTCGGCAGGCGCAGGGTGCAAAGGTATTCTTCGGTGATGCTAGATGGCAGGCAGCATGGCGTCCAGGTTTGAGGGCGAGGAGGGTGCTGGCGTCGTAGCAGTGGGGTGTCTGAGAGGCAGGGTCCCTGGTGCTGGGCACAGTACAGGGGTGGAAGGACGCAGACAGGCTTGCCTTTGGATTCCCTTCGGCGCACCAGTGGCACGCCCGCACAGCATGGTCACACAGCATCCACCATTAAATAGTGCTGCAGGGGGGCTGGACAGCTGGGAGGTGGGAAACATGGGAAACAACACTGGAGGGGCGGGGACGCAGGGAATTGCAGCGGCAGCGAGGGAGAGGGAGAGGATAGGGAAAAAGGAACTGCAAAAAAGCACAGGAAAAACAAAGCCAAGCAATGCAAAGATCAAAAAAGAAAAAGGTAGGAAAGCAATGGAGAAAAGCAGAAAGATGAACAGGAACAGCAGAAAAGAGGGACAGGAGGGCAGTTAAGCTGCAGAGCAGTGACGCTCTACCACTGCACAACCAGGGATGAGGTGCAGACAGGAGCCTGCGGGTGGAAGAGGGACTCGAACACCTGACCTCCGGGTCAGAGGAACCAGCAGCAGCAGATGGGGACAGCAGCAGCAGCCAGACGGCACAGCGCTGTGGGAAGAGGAAGCCCACTAAGGGTTAGTCCCCTGTACACCCAAAAGCAAACTAACAGGGGGCAAGGAAAGGCCGCACCACCCATTTGCCTCTTCCGATCTAACAGTGGCAACCAGATTCCATATTCCCCAGTTCTCCAGCAAGTAAAGGTGAATCAAGCTGCATACACAAGAGACTGGGCCTGAACCGGCCCCCGTGCCCCTGGCACCCGATGCCACCAATGGCCGATCTCTGCAACTTGAGCCAGTTAGTGGAGTCCCCCACCAGTCTTGTGCGGTGCCCTCGGTGATGTGGGTCAGCCGCCGCACAGGGATTGCGCAGGGCACGGTGTGCATCACCCACAGGCACTAGGCCTCGGCCCGACTCGCCCCCGGGCCTCCTCCACTATGCGTCCCACCTTCTCCTCACCTGGACATTGACACCGGGGCTCAATGACCAGCGCTCTCTCCAAATCTGTGACTCAGTGAGCAGGAGCCTCAGCCAGGTGGGATTTCACAAGCCTGGCTACAGCAGTCGCCACCAAGTGCGCTCGTGAACCTCCCAATGCAGGTGATGCAACAGGGCATCCATAGGCGCGGAGTTGCAGCGCTCCCACCACACAAGTTTGGCACAGCTCAGGGGCCTCACCCTCCACAGCGTCCAGCCAGCACAACATCCTATGGCCTATGATGCAGAGAGGCGCAGTCCACCATTGGTAATCTCCTCGGTGCACCCCGGTGTGGTGGTGGTGCATAGTATGCGATGCAGACCTCCCCACGTTGGTGCGCAGGAGCGCCTCTACCGTTCACAGCTCCAAGTGGCGCCAGGTGGTCTTCTCACACAGGTCAGCAAAGTGTCTCCATGCAACCTGCCAGACTTCACCACCAGGTAGGTCGCCGAGCCTCAATGTCTACCGCCACGGACCAGCGACTCGACATCACCTCCCCATCCCACTCCAGATCCCAGACACAGGCCCAGCGAGGCCTCCGGGCCTCGGGGTCTGTCTGCGCTTTCAAGGTTTTGGATGCCATGGTGTTGCAAGGAGTGCGCAATGAAAAGTGATGCATCACTGGTTTTGCCCAATGCTGCACCTCTTTTCATAAATGTAGACCTGAATTTCCTCTTCCCCTGGGACTCTGGCTGGTCATCCTGGCTGTTGGGTGGCTTGGGGGGCTGTTGATCTGTGCTGCACTTGGCCCTGGCTGCTCCATTCTGCATTCCATTGGTTTTATTTCCTATTTTTCATTGGCTTATAGGCTATTTTTGCCTCTAGAGGCAAAAAAGTGACGCAGGGCTAACTAACGTGAGTTTTTTTTATGCTAATGGGCCATTTGTCACTTTTCTCTCGCTAACGTCAACGTTTTTATCGCCTTGACGCTAGTGTTAGCAGCAGTTTTCATCGTGGCTAGCTGTTACTATCGCCATGTAGCGACGTATTGTAAATACATCGCTAACAGGGCGATAGTTTGTGGTGATAGCCCGCTTTAAGAAAACTGCCATTAACTAACGCTGACGCTAGTTTGCGGCAGTTCTTGTACATATACCCCAAAATGTTTCCCTCATTTGAATGAGGCCATGCCCCCATGCAAATGAGGGGTTGCCCTCTTAACATAGAGCCAGCAATATCAATGATACAGAACGGGGTGCGCAAGCATCTGAAGCAGCTTCCATAATGCAAAGGTTCTCAGAGGGCACATAAATCAGCTACAAATGCCTGTTGCACCCCCAGGGCACTGTTTGTAATGTGGCACTTGACCCCACACTTTTCAAGGCCTGTGGTCCTGCTGCAAAATGTGTTTATAGATTTAGAAATCAAAGCCTGGCCCTATTATTGATGAGGCAGTTCACACAGCCATTATACTAGATGGTGCTAAATGTTGGAGCATTGTCTTCTACATATGTTCCTCCTGGTATAAACAAAGAGTGTCTGGTGGACCACGCTTGACGTTCATGAAACAGGCCAAATGAAAACTTCTGAATAGACTCCTAGGGTGTGAAAGGAATTCGATGTTTTAGAACGATGTGTAGCAAATCCTACAAGTCTGCTTTTGATCTCAGATGGTGACTGCTAGACAAAGTAATTTCGAAAGGCCACACTAGACACAGCAAAAGCTTTTTGCCTAAAGCTAGGGAGTTTCAATAGATGTTATAAAAGTAAAAAAACTAGTGATCTACTCTTTCCATGTGTAAGATATTTGTGCAATTCATATGGTTTCGTGAATTGGGAATGACTGTACACCATGGTTTCATCAACTATACTTAAAACATCATCTGGTCTGTTTAATTAGGTGATATCGATGAATAACATACAATAGACGGTGAAATAGAATGATTTAGAGAAAATGAGTAAAAATCTGGAAACTCTGCAAACTTTGACAGAATCCTTCTTATATTAAAAGACATATCAGGGCAGTTCAAAGATATTAGAATATGATCCTTGGATTGGCAAGTCAGAGTGAAACAGTGACTCTGTGGATTAAATGACACCTGTACCTGTATTAAAGCTCTTTGTGTAAAATCTGTGCACCCCCATAACTGGGGTCCTTATTTCCCCTTGTTTGCAGTGTGTTACCCTCCACATGGTTTGGTGACTTTGGGACCAGAAGACCATGTGCAGGGGAATGATTTTCATACTGGATAATGTGTGTTCCGCAGAAGTGTTTGTTTGCGCGGCCTGCAAAAGTTATCCTCCTGTTGATGTGATCATCTATTTTCCTTTCTTGCGGAGCAGGTTCATGATTGCCAGCTTCAAAACTGTAACTGACTGGGGGGCTGTGGGAACACATCTCATTCCCTGTCAAGCCTGTTTTCCTTCCACTGTGCTTTAAACTCTCCCGCGTTCCTCTGTTGCTTTGGTATTTGCCTAGCAGCCAGGGGGTCTTGGATCTATGTAGGTATTTATGCATGTGGTATTTGTATACCAGGAACCTATCCAAGTAGGCAGCAGAGCACTGTAAAGGCTCTAGGGGTTTTGGAAGTGCACTCCTGTGATTCATTAAAGCCTGGGCGGAGTTTGCGTAGTCGCGCTACGCTGAGTTCCGCGAAGTGGTAAAAAACCTCCGCGAGCTACGCAGAATTCCGCGAGCACGCGGAGTTGCTTGTTCCGCCCGTTCGCGATGCGTTTTTCCTGTTCGGGAACGTGTATTGCGTGTTCGGGACGCTGTTTGCTTGCTCGGGGGGAAATATCTTGCGAACTTGCCCATGCGGTCGCCAATGGGCGCGGCCATCTTGTTTTTCACTTGTCCCGCCCGTTCGCGATGCGTATTTCCTGTTCACGAACGCGGATGTCCGATGGCGCGTCCGAATGACGTGTTCGCGATCGCACACTCTCGCAGGATCGCGCATCCGGCTACCAAAATCTCGTGGCGCACGCGAACGGATAGGAAAACTCGTCGGCGAACGCAGGGATCCCGGTAAGTCGCTAACGCGCGCGCAAAAACGCATTTTGAAAGCGCGAACAAGGGAAAAACTCCGCTATGCGTTCTACGCGGAATGCGGAGTTGCCAAAAATCCGCAAGCTCTGCGAGCGGAGCGGATTTTAACGCCCAGGGTTATTCATTAGGCACCAAAAGATGTTTGGGAACCCTTTCAAAACTTTTTGCTCCAGAGCTTCAAGTTTGTCCTGTGCGGAGAAGAGTTTTTCCCAGAAAAAACATGGAAGTCCCATTTCAGATTGAGACTAAGGGCCTAAGTACGAGTTTGCCGGTCCATGGGACCGCCAAACCTGTGGTGGCAGTCCCTGGACCTTCGGACTGCCGTATTACAACTACGGTGGTGGGGCGACCACAGGACCGCCACAACTGCCGGGATCCCTGATCCCAGGGCGATGGCGCAGCCGTGTGAGGCTGAGATATGCTGGTGGTGCTGCTGCGGCATCGCCAAGCATATTACGAGTTTCCTCATAATATTCCTTATTTACAAGATTTTGCCATAGAGCAGCTCCGCAGGCCTGTGTATAAAAGTGGAGAGGTGCACTCCCAAAGTGTCTTTTCCAATAAGTAAGGCTGACTAGTTCCTTTATGTAAGGCGATCCTTTATTTTAAACGTATTCAGACAACATGAGCTCCAGCCAACGCGTTTCGTTCATTAAGGAATGAACTTCTTCAGGGCATTGATGACTAGACACTGGATGGAGAGTCGTGGTAGCTGGTTCCCCAAGAGTAAAAATTTATGTGATGAGGAGCGAGAGGTATCACTGCTCTGTGTTGTCGTCCACGAGGACGCGTGTGAATCAGGTGCAAATTAATACATCCAGTTGTGGCCTCCTTGATAAGGGCCTGGGTGCGTGAACCTTAAGCGTTGTACGTCAAGACCGTTCCTTCTTGGGTCGTCAGTGTGGGATGTGGCCTTCCTGCTGCGCTGCCCTACGGCAAAAGAAATGGAAAGGAATGTGCTCAGATGCAGCACATTCCTATCCTTTTTCCCTGCGCTGGTGCACAATGGGCTGCCATGCACCAACACAGGCACCTTTGCGCCATTGTGCAAGGGTGCCTGCATTGCACGGATGATTGTTTTTGTGCAGGAAGGAAAACCTTCCTGCACAAAATCCATCACTAGAGGCTTTTTCCTCTTTCTGTGTGTGCTGCAGAATGCAGCATACATAGAAAAAGGAAAAACGAGGAGAAATAAAAGTATTTCTCCTCGTTGCACCTCACTTATTCCTCCCCTAGGGAGGCGTAAGTGTTTGGCTCTGCCTCAGAGTCACGATTCCTTGTAAATCTGGAGCAGCATCAAAAAGCCATGGGTCTTGCTGGGAAGGGCTGAGGCAACACCAGAAAACTGCATTAAAGGGAACAATATTTACAAGGCCGCATTAAACCATGCACAGTGGCTTAGTGCTGCCTGGTAAATATGGAACAGACCCCGGCGCCACCGAAGCGTTGCAAAAAATGACGCTCCGGTGGCACAGCCTCATCGTAAATGAGGCCCTGCGATCCTTTTCACGGCACTGAGCCCGCCATGAAAAGGGTGGCGGTGAGGAAACTAAGGGGACCCTACAGGGCCTCCTGTTGCCTCTGTGTAGGGGGTAATGCAGGGAGGCACGTGTTGTGACCCCCTGTATTTTTGCACCCCCTGTTCCTGCACAGACAGAAATGCACAACATTGTACATTTCTGTCCATGAAGGAACGAGCTGCGGTGCCTTTGTAATATTCTCCTATGAGCCTTAGAAAGGCACCGCCGTGGGACCACTGTCACAGGAACGCCCACCAGGATTACAACTCGTAATCCGGCGGGCGGCTTGACTATGGATTTGGGGGTCTTGGAGTGGGGCGCTGACATGGTGGCCCGTTCCAAGACCGGCAAACTTGTAATCAGGCCCTAAGAAACTTTCAAACTTCCCTACTTCCTGGTCCTAATGTGGCCAATCTACTTGTTGTACCCGACCAGGGCCCTATCGCTGTCAGCTTCAAATCATGCCTAAATTCTGGTCCACTGCAAATACTGACCACAAGTGGCAGTTCTTGAAGTTATTTTATTTTACGTCTTTAAAAATTCATAGTGCCAGTTCCCCTTGTTGGATTTTTCTTGAGTAGGTGTCATTTTGTTCATTAATTTCACTCTATTTTTTAAAAACTGAAGTGGGATTTTTATTGTGTTGTATTTTTGACTTTTGACTGTTTTGGTACTTCTAAATGCTCGACACATTTTCCCTAAGTTAAGCCTGTCTGCTCTTTGCCATAGCCACCAAGTGGTGGGGCTCAGCTTTAAATTACGGAAAACATTGACTGGATCTAACACATAAGTGACTTTATTGTTTGTGGTGGACAATCATCCACCCCAAGTAATATTTCACCTTCTCACAGGTATAAATATATATAGGCTCATGTAGTGTCTCAAGCAGTTGCTGATTTGAAGTGAAAGGTAATTGGACATATTAATGTGTGTTACAAAATGTGGCACCCGTTTTTCTACCTGTGGCACTCCTGGGACGGAGCAACGGTCAACAGCTGTGGAGGTGAGGCACAAGGGGAAGGATAAATAGTGCTCGGGCACAGGGGCCATCTGGTCCCCCTCTAGAGATGCCACTGGGGACTCCACAGCTGACAGGGCTCTTTTGCAGCCTGGAAGCCTTGGCAAAAATGTCTGTGCCCTGTGTAAAAACACCTTCACCATTGAAGACTTGACTTTCCTCTTTGTCCCAGTCAAAGGCCTATGAAAAGGATGGAAACCCCATGAATTGTACTACGTCCTTACTGAAGAAGTATTAGGATTGCAAAGGAATGTTGTTTTTGTTGGCTCGGGCTCCCAGACAAAGCCCTCAAAGTAGGATGAATGTCTGCCCTTTAAGGGGCCCATTACGATGGCGGGCGGAAGCACAACCGCCGTGCTGGCGGATGCAAAAACCACCAGTTACCGCCGGCACGCAGCAGTCCACACGCCCGCCCAATTACGATGCGAAAAGTAGGCCAAACACCGCCGGCAAGCCAGCAACCCCGTCCGCCATCAAAGTGCGTCCGCACACGTAGCGGCGCAGCCTAATTGACACACACCGTCCGACGAAACACGTCCCGCCCGGCGTATAAATTACGATGCCGCAAACAAACGGCTCCCACGGCTAAGAGACACCGCACGTGAAAGAGAGGCGGTAACACGGACGCAGAGCACGGACAACGAAGAAGCGGCTCCTCGAGCATGAATCCAGCACTGCAGGCCCTCCCCATGCTTCTGCTGATGCACCACCAAGGACGCAACGTACCGCGGAGACGCAGGTAGGCACACACACAACAAGTGCACGCAAACAGCGCACACAGTGCAAGGGCGGAAAAAGCGGACAACCCCCCACCAGCGCGTGTACACAACACATCCACCATCGCATCCACATATGACACACAGGCCAAATCGTAACATCGCAGAACACATGTGTACACACCACCTGGGACTAGGAACCAACCACCCCGTCACGGCCCCAAAGCGCCGATGACGCCGCCACACATGCGCACAACGCAGAGGCCAACCGCAGCGCCATGCATGCGTCGCACACAGACACAGGGACACAACCAAGCAGCACACACATCAGCCCCACACCGAACGCACATGACACGTGACAGGCCGGCCACAGACATGTCCCCAACGCCCAATTCACGGACAACACCCAACGCCACACAACCGACGCACACATGTCAGTGAAGACACGCAACAGCAGGACACACCCCAGTGTAACAAACATGGCGTAGCACACAGCGGCGGCAACACCAACTAGGAGAAGCAGGGCCCCTTCGGGAAGAGGAACGCCAGTACCACACTGAAAAACCCATACCACCCTGCACATATGAACAAGACATATGAAACGGAACACCAAAGAGCCCGGGGACCGACAACAGGTGGCCCAAGAATAACATCCACACACAAGGCCCAATGCAGAGCGGAAAGGCAGCCTGCCGCCCACACAAGGGAGAGCAGACAGCACTGAATGACCTTCCATTCCAACTCCGAAACCACAGCCCTACGACAGAAGCCGGTGAATACAGCCATTGTCCAAGAATAGACCAACACAGGCATGCCGAGGAGACCGACCACAGGGCAGATAGCGCATATCACAGAAGCACACAACGGACGGGGAAGAAAGAAGAAAACACTCCCCATGTCGGCCACATGCAAGTTAATTGGAAGGAGTCACACATCACTGACCTTGAACTGTCTGAGAAGCATGTGGGAAGAGGGCCCGTGTCCTCCAAACAAGCAAACAGAACACAAGTCCTGTCTCCCTACGACTACACAGAGCTCACAGCAACCCCGGAGCGTGCACATTGCAGACTGCACACACAGCCGGAGCACGCCACCTCAACGAACCGCTGCGAAATGGCAACCGCAACACACCTACCCAACTACGCCGAACAGCTCAAGCTGTACAAAACCAACCTGTTCCATACATTGGGATGCGATCTCCTGTCCCTGCTGAACGTAAGTTACCGACTGACTTACCGCATCACATTGTTCAGCTGCGTCATGCCCGTCTTCTACTGTCGGAGGTGTCCCTACCAGCATCCCGTCGAGATATGCCTCTCCAACCCGGCATGTCTGAAGGCGGACCTGCTACCACTACTCCTCCCTCTGGACGCACACGACAGGGCCTGCTCTGCCTATGGGGGCATGGCGTATGTGGCCAACATCGCACCCGCACTGAAATGGGACCACTGTGCCTCCACACGACGGATCATCGAGAACAGCTACATCGAATGTCACCCAGCATGCCCCATCATGGTCCTCCAAGGGACAACTTACGAACAACACCTTGACAGCCAACATCCGCTACATTGGCTGGCAAACATGTACACCACCAATGACATGGAAGCCCTGCTGGACGGCATCGCATACCTGACAACCTGTAAATACGTTGGACCACAACGCAGGTTCCCGAGTGACCTATGATGTCCAACCCCGCACCCATGCTTAGCTTCCGCACGGACTGGCCAGTCACCACCACAACAGCCATACCAAACGACCGGCAACTGTAACCACACCATCAACGACATCGCCATGACATCGGATATGACCGGGACATGCACACTGTTCCCCATCACATCCAGGAACACCGCATGCATCGTGGGAGGCAGTGGCATGGGCTCTGTGTATCGCACCCACATGGACGGAACTGCACGAACAACCAGGACACGACATGGATCCAGCGCCCATGGACACACACACCGCTCAGTGGACATGAATAGGTCGCCTGGAGTCTGTGGGTGCTGCACCCCTCCCACCCCCGCCCCGGGAATCCCATACCAGGACCTTTGCATGGACGACAAGTCCCATCTCGCTCCTTCCGTTTCCGGCCAAAGTCATCGAGAAGACCGTCAACAGACAGCTTGCCGCCTTCCTCGAGACGAATGGATCCCTCGACCCCTCGCAGTCCGGGTTTCGGGCCAACCACAGCACCGAGACCGCCCTTATCGCAGCCACCGACGACATCAGAACCCTAACCGACAACGGGAAACAGCTGCCCTCATCCTCTTGGACCTCTCTGCGGCGTTCGACACCGTCTGCCACCGCACCCTAGTGAAGCGCCTCAGCAACATCGGAATCCGAGAGAAAGCACTGGAATGGATCATCTCGTTCCTCGCCGGAAGAACCCAGAGAGTCCGCCTCCCCCGTTCAGATCCGAAGCCACCGAAGTCATCTGCGGCGTTCCACAAGGATCCTCACTCAGCCCAACCCTCTTCAACGTCTACATGAGCCCCCTCGCAGCCATCGCACGCCGACACAACCTCAACATCATCTCCTACGCCGACGACACCCAGCTGATCCTCTCCCTCACCAACGACCCCACCACCGCCAGAGCCAACCTACACGACGGGATGAGAGACGTCGCCGACTGGATGAGGAACAGCCGCCTTAAACTGAACTCAGATAAGACGGAAGTCCTCATCCTGGGCTCATCACCCTCCGCCTGGGACGACTCCTGGTGGCCCCCGGCCCTGGGCACCGCACCCAAGCCAACGGACCACGCACGCAACCTGGGCTTCATCCTGGACTCCTCCCTGTCGATGACCAGACAAGTCAACGCCGTCTCATCTTCATGCTTCAACACCCTGCGCATGCTCCGCAAGATCTTCAAATGGATCCCCACTGAAACCAGGAAGACCGTCACCCAGGCACTCGTCACCAGCCGACTGGACTATGGGAACACCCTCTACGCCGGAACCACAGCCAAACTTCAAAAGAGACTCCAGCGCATCCAGAACGCCTCCGCACGACTCATCCTGGACATCCCCCGACACAGCCACATCACCGTGCACCTGAAAGACCTGCACTGGCTCCCCGTCAGCAAGAGAATCACGTTCAGACTCCTCACCCACGCACACAAGGCCCTCCACGACCTGGGCCCAAAGTACCTCAACGACCGCATGACCTTCTACACGCCCACACGCCAGCTACGATCAACCAGCCACGCCCTCGCCACCGTACCACGCATCCGCAGAACCACCGCCGGAGGAAGATCCTTCTCCTACCTGGCAGCCAAGACCTGGAACTCCCTCCCCACTCACCTTCGGCGAACCCAGGACCATCTCTCCTTCAGGAAGCAGCTCAAGACCTGGCTGTTCGAGCAGTAACTTACCCCCTCCCCCAGCGCCTTGAGACCCTCCCGGGTGAGTAGCGCGCTCTATAAATGCCGTGATTGATTGATTGATTGAGTGCATACAACAACAACACGACCCCAGTGACTGTGACATGTCCAGTAACCACCACAGTGCAACAACAAGTGGCACGCTGCTGCATGCACGCAAGCACATGCCCTGATGTCATCTCACATGCACGCGTGCATGAGGAACAACCGCAGCAAACCTGTCACATGGAACTGAGATGGACTGTGCCCATGATGCCAAGCGGTCTGGTAGGCTACATGTATACCGTCTGTGTCAAAGTCCGCAGCTCCGCAGCTATACGTAAATGTACATTAGCACAGCCTTGGCCAAGCAGATGTCACTCTGAAGCCCACATCCCACATGCAACAGCCAATCACATGTAACCCCACACCCTATCCCATTTGCAATCATGCTCAGTATATCCTCAACATGTATTCCGCTGCCAGTAGTGTCCACTATACTGCATCACAGAGGACAGAAGACTCAATATAATGTTTGAAACCAAAACTGTCTCCGCTGACTCATTTCACAAGTACGAATGAGAGAGGATGAGAGTATGTGAAGTACACGGCAGTCGTGACATGAGCATGTAGTCCACTGGTATTGGATGTCAACGCAAATGAGTAGCATTACTGTGGAAGACACACATGTGTCGTGTGAAGTCGTATGGACGCAGTGCTAAGGTGGGTGGGTGCGACGGGTAGATGCGCACATGCCAAGTTGGAGCACGCCGTGTTGGGAGGGGTCATGAACAGTACACCACCGCTTCCCTGGGCATTGTGAGAGGACACCTGTCGGGGGGGAGTGAACACGTGTGTGCACAGCAGCCGGGCACACGTACAAAGCGGTACCAGGCGCACCTCAGCCCACCCTCTGTGGACAAGCTGGATCCTGTTGTGCGCCCGCCATGCCCCTTGACAAGGCACACACAGCCCCAGTCGACCAGGTGTAACCCCAACATAGTCAATCCGCACAGGCGATACAATGCACGGGATGGCAGTGGAGCATGGTGTGTGAGAGGTCTCCTCGCGCTCCTCCTGGTCATATCACGCAGGCAATAGAACCTCAACGTCTAGCATGGCAAACAGTCAAATGGAAGTGTAGGGGGACGCACCACAGCACGAGCAGCACTGACGTCACGGGAGGTGGCTCGCACCATCCCATCCATTGCCCATCATACCAACCACGCCACATGCCATTGCGACTAAGTGCAAGCGCGTGCGCCACCACCCCTGAGCCCTCCCCAGAGAGGCCAAAGAGTGAATGTGTGGGCCATCAGCCACAGACGGACGCGGCCTGGCCGCAAGGGCAGCCACAGCCACTGGGTGTCGCAGGTGGCGGATCCGGAAGGCGAAGACTGTGATGCATAGTCCATGCAGGCCGGGTCTCCATTTGGGGCACCACGCAGGTGGACGGCGTCCCGCCACACATCATACCCTGAGACAGCCCACTCGTGCAACTGGACCCACACATACACTCCTTGCCCTCTCTGGTGCGAGCTTGGGGCTGCCTGTGCAAGCGCTAGCCTCGCAGGTGAGCATGCATATTGGGGGGCGAGGGGAGGACATGAGGGCTGGGGCGAAGATGACTGTATCACTGTCAGTTAGTACAAGGGATGACCCAGATGTGGAAAGGAAGAGACGTGTCCCGTGTGTACTGCAACTAGTCGCCAATCCAACTACCCCCCATGTCCTGAATGTAAGCCCGCACCTAGGCCCGCCCATCCGCCACATCGAACATACCACCAGCACGACAACCTTCCCATTCGAAACACTGACTGGGGGTGGCGACCAGTGAACAATCATGTGTAGCCTACCCACGCGTACATGTGGGCCCTCCATGATCCATGTCACCTGCGGCAAAGACATGACATGCGCAATGAGGGAAGTGAGGAGAGCTGTCCGCCCCACGCACAGAAGGTGCATCAGCTCCACAGACCCAGCAGCGAGTCCAGCAGGGGTCACATGTGCAGGGGCAGCTGTGCCTGGTGTGAAGGCACATGCATATAGACAGCACATCGACCAATGTGTAGTCTGCCCACATCCACAGTCCATCATCATGCGGACATAGGAATTGAACACAGGGCAACACATCTTAGTTGGTGCACCCACCGTGACCAACAATGCGCAATCATCGACGTACCCGCCCTGTGCATGGCCCCCCACCCAACGGAGGCACATCCAGTGCCACCATCCCACACACACAAGCCTTCCACGGAACATGCTGTGTCCAATGGTCAGTACAGAGTCAGCGCCCATCTGGTGGATCCTGAACAGGAGACACATGCACACACATGCCAGCTCCCACTATGTACGTCTGCCACCTGGCACGTGCAATGTAACCTCTCACCTGTGACGTGTGACTGCAAGCACACAGCCGTCTTGGCATGGGGCTGTCAATGTGGACACCTGTCAATCTTTCGGGAGGTGTGATCCGTACAGTGCTGTACATAGGGTGCAGTGCTGACACCTACTACTGTCTCATATCCCCTCGTGCCACAGGTCCCACTTGTTTTGGCCGCTCAGCCTGTGCCCACATCGTCGTCGTCGTGTGCCATACTCATCCAGCCTCGGAAGCAGTTCCATGCTCAGCAGACACTCATGTTGCCGTGGTGTTGCCGCTTGACGAATATGCAGTCAGTCCCCATCAGCACGCCCCGCAAGTCATTGGGGCCTAGATCCCCATGTGCATGCACATGGCAGTGGCATGTCTCACTAGCCATTGCCATTGTTGGGAGACCTGTGTAAGTGTATTGTGGCCGTGCCGTCCCAGCTTGACAGCTGGGCTGTGGCTCATGTGCGTGCTCAGTCATGTCAGTGATGTGTATGCGAAACTGCTATGTGTTGTGTTGCTTTGACATGTGTCCTCTGCAATTTCCCTAGGCGGAGACCGAACATTGACCGCCCATACCAATTGCTGGTGGACATGGACGATACAGAGGTAATCAGGAAGTTTCGGCTGGACAGGCCAACCCTGCATCGACTGTGTGCCATGTTAGAACCCCATCTCCGTCCCCGCAGGGTGTATCCAACAGCATTCACCCCCACGGCTAAGGTGATGGCTGCCCTGCATTTCTTCGCCACTGGGTCATTCCAGCACACAGTGGGCAGTGGAGGAGGGATGTCCCAGCCCATGTTCAGCAAGGTGCTGAGGGATGTACTGGCAGCCATGATGCTGTACCGAAACAGGTACATCCGCTTCCCCAGGGCTCGTGAATTGGCGGCAGTGAAGGGTGCATTCTATGCCCTTGGCAGAATCCCACACGTCGTTGGAGCCATTGACTGCACACATGTTGGCCTTGTTCCACCACAGGCCACTGAGCACCTGTACCGCAACAGGAAGCACACGCACTCCCTGAATGTGCAAGTGGTGTGCCTTGCGGACATGGTGATCACCCACGTGTGTGCAAAGTTCCCAGGCTCGGCCCATGACGCACACATAATGCGCAACAGCATCTTGCCACGGCTGATGGCCAATCTGCAACAGGATCGTGGCTGTATTGTCGGTGAGTATGTGGAGTGGTGTAGCGTGCTGGTTGTGCGATGCTGTCCCCTGTCCAGTTGGAATAGCAACGGTTCTCTGTGTCCCTCACACCCAGGTGACTCTGCGTACCCGAATGGGGCATGGCTGCTCAGTCCATTGAGGAATCCTCGCACCCCAGCAGACGATCGATACAATGAGGCACATGGGAGGACCAGACGTGTGGTCGAGCGTACCTTTGGCCTCCTCAAGTCCAGGTTCAGGTGCCTGGACCGCACCGAGGGTGCACTGGCGTACTCCCCACAGAAGGTGTGCCAGATAGTGGTGGCGTGCTGCATGCTGCACAATCTGGCCATTCGGAAGCAGATCCCCCTCATTGTGGATGACGGAGATCAACCAGGGCCCCAGCCCGCAGACCAGGACAGCTCGAGTGAGGAGGACAGCGGAGAGGAGGAAGCTGGGAATGTGCGGCAGCAGCTCATCGCCCGCTACTTCACTTGACGGTGAGTGTCCATGTACGACGGCTGATGTGTCTGTATTTGTGCAGGTGTGTGTGTGCTGTGTCCGGGTGGCCTTTTGTTCACTGCGTGCTGTGTGTCAACGCTCCATGCCCAGGTTAGTATGCCACTGATGGTGGCTGTGGCATTGTGCCCTATTGCTCTGTGCGATGTGTGTACATTGCTTGTAGTTGTTGACATGTACTGTGTGATGGGTGTGTGACACACTCATTGAATGTGCTCCTGTTCTGTCTCCCACCCCTAGGTCCCTACAGGCCCTCCGGATTCCATTGCCATGCCACGCATCAGGTGCCTTTCCGCCCAAGGTGGCCGTTGTATTCCGTACAAATAAAACACAGGGCACAAACAGCAGTTAGTGAAAAAGGTGCATTCATTACAAACTGTGACATGTGATTGTGTGTAAGGTGATGACAAAAGTGGTGCGTGCTGTGACAATGAGCTGTCGGTCATGGCTGCGTGATGCTCAGGGTGTACCCACTGGTTCTATGTCCATAGTCCAACACACACATGCCATCCAGATGGCTGTGTGGAGTGGGATCGTAGTCCAAGTCAATGCAGTGGCTGGTCAAGGAAGGCTGGCGGAAGGCTGGCTGGCTGCCTCACTTGCGACTGGAGCGTGCGAAGTCCTCCCGGGAGATCTGTTTCCTCTTCGGACGGCCCCTTCCACGTTTGCGAGGGGGTGCCTGCTTGCGACATGCTGGTGGTTGAGGTGTGCTCACTGGCTGTGGATGCAGGGGAACTGGACACTGCTGCTCGACCCTGCGCCCCGGCAGGTGGTGGCGGAGGGGAGCTGCTATCCCTGGCCGTGTCCTCACCGCCACCACCAGCTGGCCCATGAGGTCCACGAGTTGACCTATACGGGCGTCCATGGACCTCAGCACCCCCAGCACCTCCCGCGTGTCTGAAGCAGACCTGACCCATTGTTCTTGGGCCTCCTCATAGGCCCCAAGGACTCTGGCCATTTGAGGCAGGGCATGGCTCCCAGGGGAGGCTGGCGTTTCCCTGACCCTGCTCCTCCTACCAGTCCTGCTGCCACCGGCCTGCCCACTAGCCACATTGCTCACCACGGTCCTCGCTGTGGCTCCCAGGGTGGATCCAGTCGGCCGGGCCACCACCTGCGCTGGGGCTGGTGCCAGCGAAGACGTGGTGGTGGTGGCGTCGGTGGTGGTCGGTGCGGCGATGGTGGCGGTTGCGGCAGGGGTAGTGGCCGCAATGACCGTGGGTGTGGCCGCAATGACCGTGGGTGTGGCCGCAACGACAGTGGCAGCAGGGGGCTGGGACTGTTCAGCAGCCCTGGATGATGGGTTGGTGGGTAGGAGGGGTCCTGGGGAGCGGCTGGGCCCTGCCACACCAGATGGGCCTGCTTGGTGGTCCGTGTCCGAAGAGGAGGTGAGATCCTCCACATCCGTGTGTCCTCGTTGGGGGCTTGTGGGCTGGCTGTGCTGGCTGCTGTCTCCATCCCCAGCATCCGGCAGTTCGTCACCTGTGGAGAGAATGAGATTTGTTATTGTGTTGCACCTGGCGAAGTATGTATTTGTCGTCTGACATTGGCAGTTCGTGCAATCTCGTACATGGGTTTCCCGGAGGCGTGTGTGTGGCTGTGGCATTTGTAGTTGTGTGTGCTTGGCAATGGGACTGTGTGCTGTGCACATGTGGCATGGGACGGATTGGCCATGCCGATGGGTGTGTTGCTGTGCCCCTACTCATTGTGACTCTGGTGTATGCGGGCTCCTGGCCCATCCTGGGTCTGGTTTGTACTTTGCTTTTGGGGTTCAAATGGAACGCTTAGGAACGCATATGGCAACATGGGGGCCATGCCCCAGATTCGCATTTGGGAGGGTATATGCTTTTGGGGTACATGCTGTGAGCCATGGGTGCCGAACGTGACATGTGTTGTGGCAGCATGACAGTGCATGGTTTGAGGTGTGTGCATGCTTGACATGGCCTGCATATTTGCTGTCTGTTGTGATTACTGGACATGGCATTGGACGCATCGTTATGAGTGAGTGATGGTTGTGTGTGAAAGCCAACGTATTGCAGTTGTCCCATCTCCTTGGTGTGCGTGCTGCCCTGTGCCATGTGCATCACTGCAGTGCTCGTGGGGGGTGTGGCCCATGTTGTGTGTTGTTGCTCACAGTGTGTCGTGCGCTTCATTGACTTCTGGCACATGGTTGGTCATGGGCATGTATCTTAGCGTGACTGCTGTATGTGTGGCAGCTGTGCGGATGACATGCCTTTCATGAGACTGGGGCTGACGGATGGGATGGATGGTATGTTGTATGTGCATGGTGTGTCTGTGTGTTTGATGGGTTCAGTGGTGTTCGTGTGCATTTCTGTTGTTCCGCTCTGTTGCGTCTAGTGTTGTTTGTCTTACATAGGCGTAGTTGTGGGGTGTGTGGTTGACAGGCAGTAGGGGCTACATGGACAGGACTTCAATGGTGTTTCGGTTGTGTGTGATGAGTTGCACAGTGGCTGCCGTGTGGTACTATTTTCAGTGTGGCTTGTGTATGCAGACGTGGCTCCTTGGGTGTTGCTATGTCTGTGATGGGTCATGTGGGGTGTGAGTCTGTTGTTCATGTCCGTGTGCACATTGTTCACTTGTTCGTGACGGTGGGCGGTGCTGCGTTTCCGTCTGCTACGTGACATGTCCCATGTGTTGGTCGTGTGCCGGTCCTCATGCCTCCAGTAATCCAGCCCTGTCCAGTTTCCCACCTGCAGGTTGTTCGTGCGTGCACTGTACTGGATGCCACATGGCTCTAAGCGGGGGGTGCTCCATGTTGCAGGTCTGTGGGGGTGGGGGGGTGTTGTGGGTCGTGGGGGTGGCTGGACACCCACTGACACCGATTGCTGTGGACCGTGATGTCTGCCTTTCGGCTGTCGTTGTGCACTGCGGTGGCTGACACGTGGCTGTGGGGTGTGGGGGATGCTCCTCCTTGCTGTGCTGTGGGACTAGGGGCCTGGTGTGTGTTGTACTTGGGCTGTCCACCCTCCCACCCACTGCACTTTGTGTTCCTGTCACTTACCTGTTACTTGTCGGTTTGTGCAGCTGTGGCGGACACATGGGTGTGGTGGGTGCTCGTTGTGGCGCTTCTGGCATATTTGGGGACCTGTTGGTGGTTACGTGGCTGGCTGAATGTACACATGTCCCCACGCATCTTACAGTTGTTCTGTTTGGGCTGTGTGTGGTGGTGTCTGTTGCATGTGTGTGTCGTGTATTGTGTGCTGGACATGGGGGTGTTTGTCCCTGGGAGCTGTGGCATGGTGGTAGTGCATGTGGGTACATAGCGGTGTGCTGGTATACATTAGTTTGTACTTACCAGCCTCCACTCCCCCTGCTAATCCGGCGAGGATCTCGGGATGTATGATGACTCGCACCTTCTCCTCCCACGCTTTGAAGGTCTTGAAGAGCGCGGGATTCCCTCCGCCAGTGACGGCAGCCAGCTCTCTGTTTTTGCCCTCCTTCTTCTTGACCAGGCTCTTGACGTCATTCCACCGTTTGTTAATTTCGACTCTGTTCCTGGGCAGGGTCCCGACTGCATTGACCTGGTCTACGATCCGGTTCCACATTCTGTTTCTGGTGGCTAGTGGTGTGTGTTGGACCATGTTCCCATAGATTTGTGGGTGCACCTTGATGATCTCGTCGACCATGACCGTCAGCTCAATGGGCGTGAACTTGGGCATTCTTTGTGGTGCCATGGTGTTTGTGGTGCTGGTGCGGTGTGTGTTGTGTAATGTGCAGGGGGTTTGTGGTGCCGGTGTTTGGTGGTGGTGGTGGTGGTGGTGGTTGTGATGTGTGCGTTTCTGTGGTGTGCTGCTGTCCTTGCTGTGTCACTGTGTCCTCTCCTCTCCTCTCTGGTTTGCAATGTAGCAAGGGGTTGTGGTCTGTGGGAGTGCTGCTTTTGTGCACACCTATGTGGGTGTGTCCTCATGGTCTGTTGTTTTCAGGTGTGTTGTGTCTGGGGTTCTGGCCTTTGTATTTTTTGTTTGTCCGGGGGGTGTTTTCGGGATATGTACTGTGCTTGTGTATTTGTGCGTGCCTTGCTGTGTGGACTTGTTGGCCATGTTGTGTGCTATTGGTTTTGTGTGCGGATGGTTTCTGTGCAGGTACGTGGGCGCCATGGCTTCTGCCGTGTCGATTCTCATCGGCGTTGTTTGCGCTGGCGGGCGGTATATTTGTTGTTTTTCCGCGCTCATGTCGGTGCGATCGTAATTTCACGTGCGGTGTGTCGGCCGTGAGGGCGGGCGGTTTTGTGTTGTCGTGCGTGTTTCCGTCCGTGGCGGGCGGTTTGTCTCCGACTCGGACGTTGGCGGGCGGTATTTTGTGTGCTTTTTCCGCCGATGGTGGTATTCGGTTTGTGTAATCGTAATGGCGTGGTCGGTGTTCAGGCGGTGTGTGCGGGCGGATTTTTGCCGCTTCCATGCCTGGCGGTGTTATTTACGCCGGGTATCGTAATGTGCCCCTAAGACAATAATTTGTAATCTATCTGGACTTCAAGGGGACTTTGTGAACCACCCCAGACAGGACATGTATGAGGGTGAGAACCTTCCTGGTATCAGATTCTTGCTCCCAGTCAGGATCAGATATAACCACCATCGGAAAAAGAACACTGGTTGCACTTGTAAGAAGACAAAGATGAATTTCCTAGTGAGAGAGGAACAGACCCCGGACAAGGAGAGTAAAGAGTAAGGTCTCAATAACTAAATTCTGACTTTGGGATTTCCCAAGGGAGTTGGCAACTCAGGAGCAACAATATGTAGCCCCTAATACTAGAATCACAGAGGCGCATCTATCAGATCTACAGGTTAAGGTTCTGCAGAAGCACTTTGAAGCACAGGCCATAATACATTGTTGTGTTCAGTCTGGCTGCTCTGCCCCATTCACTGACTAATGACAAATAACATTGTACTAAACACAAGGACATACAAATTCTGAACATTACACCAAAGATCACATCTTTGCATGACATCAGCCACAAGGATCCATATTATGAAAATCTATCACTTAACATGTAAACACTAGCACAGATTGTGGGCTAACATACCATCCCTAGAAGGTTCTAGCACCTTTTTTTAAATCTCTATCTGGAATATGGCTGTTCTATTTTTACATAAAAGTGAAAAAGTGTTATTTCGTTTAGAAGGTTTGGATTTGATAAATATTGATTTAATTGTGTGTTACTTAACTGTGCGAAGGTGTTTCTCAATTTCGAACCCCCTGCTGCCTCCTAGGATAAACATTGACTACTCACCTTTGCTCATTCTGGTGAGTAAAGTGCCCAAAGATAGTAACACTGGTGATAAGCATCATGACCAATACTGGAGGTATTTTACTTAAATGATAGAAATATAGGGGCATATTAGCAAGAAGAGGCGATAATCATCGCTAACCCTGCTTAGCGTGATTTTTTTTATCGCCGGCTATCGCTGGAATATATCGCCACGCTAACGCTGTATTAGCAACGATTAGCGCTATGGCGATGAATATTCCAGCGATAGCGAGAAATGGGCCAACATCGCTGAAAAACCAGCGATGTTGCATGGAGAAGGAGAACACCTTGCTGATACGACCCTGTGGTCGTATCAGCATAATCCACCCCCATGTTAGGTATGGCTAACACCTGCTAATTGCAGGTGTTAAATAAATGGCGATGACCCCGGTTAGCGCAACTTTTCACGTCGCTAACTGGGGCCATGGCCACCTTGCTAATAGGCGATAGGCCTGTTAGCGAGTGTTTCCCAGGTTTGTTCGTCGGGAACGCCCACTTTGCATGTCATTAGCGATAAATATCGCTGACATGCAAAGCGGTAAAAACGGGCGCTAATGCCCGCAAACTGTTGCTAACTGCTGTTAGAGACAGTTTGCTGATAATACGATATAAATATCGCCGCTTTAGCGGCAAAAAGTGCCGCTAAAGCGGCGATAGTGCCCTTGCTAATATGCCCCATATTTTTTTTAAAGGAATAACGACTGTGCCATTTAGAGTAGCTGGTGTCAGGATTGTGAGATGCAATAAATTACAGTGGCATGTGGAGAAACAATTGCAATCAAGACAGCTGGAAGAGTATAGATGTAAGCAGAGAAGTAAACTAATACATCTGTGTATAAGGGGGAGCAAATATTGACTATAACAGAAGAAAAGAGAATGGGCAACATTGTGATTTATGAGAACAGAATTGAAAAAATATGCAAAGGGAGATAATTACCATGAATGTACTCACTATAGAGAGGAAACGAAACAGAGCAATGGCAATAGACCACTTTTTCACAGGCTAGGAGTATGGTACCAAATGATCACATAAACATTGTTTAAAAAGGCAAGGGGTCTGTTTAGAAATGCATCAGATATGACAACTTGTTTCCTCAGTGAAAATGTATGTGACAAACCTGGCAGCTCAAAATATAGCCATCTTTCCAAAAGAAGTAGCATTTAATTGTTTCATACATAACTGACAGGGATATGTAAAGCAGTTTTGTTTTCTAATAGGCTGGAATAAGCAAATGGTCAGAAGGCTTAACAGAACCAGCCCATCATTAAAGGTGGAGGGGCCCCACCCCCTCTCTTTTGCAAGCCTGATGAGTGTCTCACAGGTTGAGCAAAGGACAGCTTGAAAGACACTTATCATATCCAGTCAGACAGGCAAGGGCTTTAAATGCGCTAATGCACAGACGCCTGGCAGTCCGAGCCACGTTTTGTCAGGCTGACGATTTCACAGCCCTGAGGGTGTGACCTCATTGGCCAGCTAAGGTCCTCTCCCTCATGACGTGAGGGAATGTCACTGATAGAATCATACCTGGGCACTTCAGGTTTAAGCTCTGAAGTCCCCAGTGCTGTGTATCAGTGACACCTTGTTACAGAGTGGGGTCAGCAACTCTCATTGACCCCCATCCCACTCTGTAACGAGTTACGGAAGGTCTTCCTCTCATTGGCTGACCATGACAAGGTCAGCGAACGAGAGGAGGCAGCGGGATGTTCCATCTGTGTCTTCCTTCCCTGAAGCCACCGTGTTGGAAAGTGGGTTAGTAGTAGTGGTAAATATGCATCTACCAACAGCAATAAGGCCACTAACACAGTCCAGGGCTCAGTATAGGTCTCAATAAATTATTCCTATGCTCAACCCTTGGTAGCAAGCAGGCAGGCTCAACTTAGGAGACAGGTATGGAAAGCATTAAAAAGCACCAATTTCAGTAAGTAATTAAGACACAACACACAATACAAATCCAACACCAATTTATAGAAATATTTTTATGCTCAAAATAACACCAAAACAAAGAAAATCCAATTTAGGGAACCGGAGATATGAATTCTTAAATATTTAGCACTATATAGCACTTAGAAACCTATAGTGCTAAATTGGGACATTTCATTGCGCTTGACCAAGACAAAGTCAAAGTTTCAGGCTGACCGCAATGGAGTCCTGCTCGGATACCCTTCGTGGTAGGCCTCGTCGAAATTTTACCTTCGGACTTAGAAACTTTTCTGGAACTTTTTTTACCCGGGTCCCTCGATGCTCTTCACCAGTCCAGGTTCAGTGAGGGTTCGCCGGCTTGCTTTCCAGGGAGTTCCCAGTCAAACTCTGGAAGTCAGACCGCAGAGCTTTTCAGCGGGACAAACTAGCGGTTAAAGGTCGCCAGCTGGGCTCGCGCAGTTGAGTCGGTCCCCTTAGGGAGCTTTTCTCCACAGTTGCTCCAAACTTCTCCAAACTTCTGGAACTTCTTCCTGAAGTTCCTCTTGAGGGTCCAAAGTGTCCAAAACACAATCCAAGGGTCTGGAATCTCCAAGATTGTCGTTGAAAATTTGGGACTTCAGTTCCCACAATCCACTTGGACAAAACCCTTACAAATCCACTGGACGCACTCCAGGCAGGGGACTTGGTAGTGATGGTCCAGGTGAGCTCTGTTAACCTGTAACTTGCAGGGAGTCCAGTCTTTATTCCTCTTGAAGCAAGGTACATCCAAAGGGCTGGAGTCCCAGATAATGCAGAAAGCGCAGTCAGTCAGAATGCCTCCCAAGTTTCCAGCTTGGGAGGCCTTCTTCCTTTCTTAGTTTCAAGCAGCAGATCTGTGAGGCTCTGCACCTCTCACATATTTATTCAGGGTTCTCTGGGGTCAAGCAGAAGAGCTCTCCTGTCCAATGAGGTGCACCAGAGCATGACCACTTCCTCCAAAGTGTGGCATAATGTTCTCCCAGAAAGCACTTCAAAATTCGGTATAGCTAACTTCTCAGCAGAGGAGCAAGAATTAGTTAAACCAACCTCCAGTATGGCTCATTTCCAAAGCTCTCCTCCCCCTACCATCTGCAAATTTTTGCCTTAAGCCTGCCATCTGACTGGGTTAGAGGGCTGGGGAGTAGATGGACCTCATATTCTCTGCCGGTCCTAATCCCCCTTTGAAGCTCATGCTTTACGACCCCTCCCCCCTGCTCTGGCATTCCTGTGTAGCAGAGCTCTCTCTCACAGATAGCCTCTCACCGGGTGAGCCACTTATTACTTCATCAAAGCGGCCTGGGTAATCCTGTTAACTCTGACCAATCAGGGGAGACCATAGGGGAGACCATAGGAAGACTGAGTTTTGGCTTACAGACAAGAAAGTCTTATAACTTCTTCTCTCTATATTTTAGGGTAAATTCAACAATAGCATATTGTTGGATTTATCAATACCATTCTCCTAAGTCCTTGAATTATATTTTTCGTGAATTCCTACTGATAGTTATACATTAATAAACTATTGCCATGTTAACCTATGTGGCTGGGGATCTACAATAGGGAAAATGTAATCTGCTATTTCTCCAACACCACGGCATAGAAGAAATCTTTTGTAAGGACCCTGCTTATAGTTACAGGACCCCTCCACCCCTGAGACACCTAAGTGAGACTTTTGGGGTTCTGAATATGCAAAAATAGTGTAGATCCTCACTCCACAGTGCTCCTAGCACAAAAGGGACGCACTGTACTACAATGGGGGAAGTGAAATGTGAACTTTCTCTATCCTGAGGACATATAAAACCTCTTCTATAACTGCTCTCCTAAAAAGTACATGACCCCCCACCCCTGGGACACCTAGGAGAGGCCCTGGGGGTACCAAATATGCCAGACTATTGTAGTTTTAAGTGCCCCTTTCACCAAAGTCGAATGTGGGCACAATTTACATTTAAAAGCAGTGCTGCAACATAGGGCTGCTTTTAAAATGACCTCAGGCTCTCAGCAGTGCACACATGCAAGTGTACAAAGGTCTGCTGGTCTCTAAACTGCCATGCCCTATTATATATAGGGACTTAAAGGTAGTTTTAATCCCCCTGCCCTATTATGTTGGATTTATAGGGTAGATCATGCCAATTACAAGTGTACCCTAATATATAGTGTACCCTCATGTAGGTGTGTGTTTTCACTGTGTTTTCATCATAGCACTGGTCCTGGGCCTGGTTAGGCAGAGCGCAGGGACAGTCAGAGTCAGTTACCACCAGTACCAGTCAGAAAAATATAATGGGGATGCCCAGGGCACAAGACGAATTTGCAACATAGCCTCCCACCCCAAATGAAAGGTGATGGGTTACCTACCCACACCCTGGTAGTCCTCTTCAGCTAAGTGAAAAAACCTGGAAAGTTCATCTGCATTGGCATGGGCAACCCCAGGCCTGTGTTCCACTGTAAAGTCCATTCCCTGTAGGAAAATGGACTACCTCAATAGCTAGGGATTCTCCCCTCTCATCCGCATGAGCCATCTGAGAGGTCTGTGGTCAGTTTGAACACAAAGGTGCGTACCAAACAAATATGGTCTCAGCTTTTTCAGGGAACAAACCACAGCAATAGCCTCTGTCTCAATGGCACTTCACCTCTGCTCTCTGGGAAGAAGTCACCTGCTAATGAAGGCAACTGGCTGATCAAGGCTCTCCTCATTCACCTGTGACATTACTGCCCCAATCACTTGTTTTGAAGCATCTGTCCGAACCACAAAATTCTTTGTGTAGTCAGGGGCAAGTAACACTGGTGCTGAACACATAGCAGCTTTCAGAGTGTCAAAAGCCTTTTGACACTCAGAGGTCCAATCCACTTTCTTGGGCCTCTTTTTGGACATCTGGTCTAACAGGGGAGCTACAATGGTCCCATAATTCTGAACAAACCTTCTAAAATACCAAGTCAGACCAAGGAATGCCTTGACCTGTGTCTGGGTAGTAGAAGCAGTCCAATCCAAAATAGTTTGAATTTTGGCCTGGAGAGGCTGTTCATGGCCTTCACCTACAAGGTGGCCCAGGTACACAACAGAACTCTGCCCCATTTGGCACTTACTTGCCTTAACAGTCAGGCCTGCCTGCTGCATGGCCTGCTGCACTTTCGTCAGGTGGCTTAAGTGATCCCCCCCAGGTAGAACTGTATACAGCTATATCATCCAGATAAGCTGCATTGAACTGCTCCAACCCAGACAGCACCTTGTGCCCCAACCTTTGGAAGGTGGCAGGGGCAATCTTTAAGCCAAAGGGCATTACCTTGAACTGATAATGTCCCTCTAGTGTGGAGAATTCTGGCCTCTCCTTTGCTCCTTTGCTGTGAGGGCAATCTGCCAGTAGCCTGAAGTCAAATCAAATGTACTCATGTACGTAGCAGCCCCTAACCTGTCAATGAGGTCATCAGCTCTAGGTATAGGATGAGCATCAGTCTTTGTGACTGCATTAGGTCCTCTGTAGTCCACACAGAACCTTAACTCCTTCGGTCCCCCCTGGGGATTAAGTTTGGGCACCAGCACCACTAGGCTGGCCCATGGACTGTCGGAAGGCCCAATTACCCCAACTCCAGCATTTTAGCTGCCTCAACCTTGATGCTGGCTCTGACATGGTCAGACAACCTGTAAAGTTTGTTTTTGACAGGTGGGCTGGCATCAGTGTCTATGTGGTGCACACGTTACTCAGTGATGCCTTAGGTCAAAGAGAACAAGCCATCAAACTGCTCCAGCACCTGCTTTCAGTCTCTGTGATGCTGGTCTGTCACTGTGGGAGGGAGTACCACTCCCTCCACTGACCCATCCTGCACATTGTTGGAGAGGAGGTCAGGCACTGGCTCAGTCTCTTCCTCCACTCCCTCATCTGTGATCAGTAACATGGTCATGTCTGCCCTGTCATGGTGGTATTTCAATCTATTCACATGCAGGGCCCTATGAGGGTTCCTGGGAGTGACAAGGTCGACCAGGTAAGTAACCTCACCCTTCTTTTCAATTATTGGATAGGACCCAAACCATTTGTCATGGAGGGCCCTGGAACCACAGGCTCCAACATCCACACCAACTGTCCTGGAGTATACTCGGGCATAGTAGCTTTTCAATCATACCAGTGCTTAATGAGCTCCTGGCTGGCCTCCAGTTTCCTGCCTGCCTTGTACATGTACTCTGCCATTCGAGATCTTTGGCCTAGCACATAGTCCAGCACATCGTCCTCTTTGTTTCTTTGAGAGGCTTCTCCAAAGGCTGTATCAGCAGGCACAATGGCCCTCTCTCACGGGTGCCCAAACAACAACTCAAAGAGACTGAATCCAACCCTTTTTGTGGGACCTCCGTGAAGGCAAACAGTAGGCATGGGAGGAGAACATGCCATCTCCTCCTGAGTTTGGCAGATAACCCATTGATCATGCCCTTCTCGGTCTTGTTGAACCTCTCCACCGAACCATTAGTATGGGGATGGCATGGGGTAGTGAGCTTGTAGTTGACACCACATTCATCCCACATCGGTTTCAGATAGCTGGACAAGAAGTTTGTGACCATATCTGAAACAACCTCTTTTGGAAACCACACTCTGGTGAACACATCAAGCAGTGTATTAGCCACTGCAGGAGAAGCTATTGTCCTGAGAGGGATTGCCTCAGGGTACCTTGTGGCATGGTCCACTACCACCAAGATATACCTATTCCTTGATGCAATAGGTGGGTCCAGGGGACCAACAATGTCCATCCCCACCCTCTCAAAGGGAGTCCCAAACACTGGCAGTGGTATAAAGGAAGTCTTTGACTTGCTCCCTGCCTTGCCACTGGCCTGACAGGTGACACAAGAGCTGCAAAACTCATTTACCTTCTCGTACATATGGGGCCAGTAGAAATGGTTCACTAACTGGTTCCAAGTCTTCGTCTGTCCCATATGTCCTGCCAAGCGGATATCATGACTCAAGGTCAGGATGAACTCTCTGTACTTTTAGGGCACCACCAACCTTCTGATGGCCACTTCCTTGAGGTTTCAGGCCTCATTATAAAACAGTCCATCTTCCCAGTAGATTCTGTGAAATCCACTGTCATCCCCCTACTCATGCTTGGAGGCAATCCACCTCAAGCTCTCAAGGGTGGGCCAGTCTGTCTGTCCCTGACAGAACTCCTCTCTGGAGAGTCCAACTGCTCCTGTCAGTTCTGCCAAATCTGACAGCTCTGGCAGGGATGGAGTCCCATCCTCTGGGGCCAGATCCTCCCCATCAGGATCAGATTCCTCCTGCACCTCTGGTGTTCACTGGGCTGGTCCACCAGACCCAGTGCCCTTGTCCTGGGATGATTCTCCCTTTGTTCCACGGTCCTGGTACCCAGCTTTTCCCTTCTGGATAGTCTGTGACCTGTTCACAGCACATACCCACTCAAGGAGCTCCCATATTCTGATACGGAGCCCTCTCTCCAACCCTGACCATTGATATGCTTCGAGATCATTGCCCAGTAAACACTGGACTGGGAGTAGAGGAAGCACATCTACATTCATAGGACCTGTCACACCTCTCTAGTCCAAATCCACCATACCCATCAGATGGTGCTTGGCACTGCTGTCTGCATGGGTCACCTGGTGAAATTCACCAGGTAGCAATCTCTCATGAGGCTCCAGGGTATCTAGGACCATAGTCGCACCAGCCCCTGTATCTCTTTAAGCCTCAACCTCAGTCCCATTCACTTGCTTGAGGCCTCTGCCTGTACTTATCCATGTTTGGAGGCTAGGCAGCCAGGGTTGCAATATTTACCCCACCCAGGGACACTAAGGTTGCCTCTGCTACTTCCCTACCCCTCTTTGGGGCACTCTCCCCCCCCCCATTTACACTAGCAATCCCTGGGAGTGGCCCACTAGTGGGGGGCTTCTTTGTACAGACAGCATCTCCCTTTTTGTGCCCTGGCTAATTACGGTCGAAGCACTTGCCCACCATTGAGGGATTAAAGAACCTACCATTCTTTCCCTGATACCCCATCCCCTTTGAATTTGGGTTGGCTTGGGTCCCCCTCCTTGTTCAGGTTTTTGTGGGTTTTTTGGAGGACTCCTTCTGTTTTTGACCTTCTTTTCCCTGGGCTTTCCCATGAGGAAGGACCTTTCCTCCTTTCTTCTGGTTACCCCCCTGGTGCTGAGTGGAAACCTGGGTTCTCACCCACTCATCAGCTGCCCTGACTAAGTCCCTAGGAATAGTCAACTTTGAATCCACTAAGTACTGGCATAACTTCTCTTCAGCATAATGAGTCAAAATGTGTTTCTCAAAAACAAATTATACAATCCCTCTTATGTGTCTACTTTGTTACAAACAATCCAGCCTTCTAGTGCCTTCTGTGAGGTGGCTATAAAGTCTACCCACGAGTGGGAGTTTACCTTCTGGGTGCCTCTGAACTTCCACCTGTACTGCTCTGGAGTTAAACCAAATTTCTCAATTCAACATTGCCTCATGTGAGTGTAGGACTTCGCCTCCTCTCCCTGCAGGGTCAGGAGCCTATCCCTTCCAGCTACTGGAATCAATTCCCACAAGAGTGATCCCCAATGCTTGGGGTAGACCCCCCACATCTCTAGGGTCCTTTCAAATGCAGTCAACCATTTGTCAATGTCGCCCCCCTCTGTGTATCTGGGTACTGAACCCTTGGGAAGCTTGTGGTCAAACCCACCACCCCTAGATATCTCTATCTCCTCCTTTTCATTGCCGCCATTTTTTTGTGGCCTCCTTCCTCTCACACTCTTCTCAGCCTATTCCATGTAGGCAGCCCCCTACACTGTACCCTAAGCTCAGCCATCTTGAATTTAGTCACTTTAGCTAGGTCCAGCTCCATGGTATCCCTAGTTTTGTGTCACAACAACTAGCAATCAGACTTAGAACAATTTGGGAAAAATCAAAACAATGAATTAAAAATCAGTCAGTCAGTCAGTAAAAACTTTATTTCGGCACAACGCCATAAAAGTGCTTACATTTAAATAGAAGTCACAAGTACAATATATTTACAAATCAGTTCAGTCAAAAGTTTTGTTCTAAGACAATTTACAGGATTTTTACAATATTAATTCACTTCACTGAAAGGTGTATTTTTAAACACAAGTCCTCATCCACACCCCTGAACACCAAGGGGCCGATTCTGATGCGGGTTGGAAAAGCTTCCCGACCGATGGCCTGATTCTGATGCGGTTAGGAAGGCCTCCTAACGGCATTTGGTCCTTCCAAATCGGATCAGGAACGTGTCTTCCCGACCGAGGGCCCAATTCTGATGCGGTTAGGAACAAATGTTCCCATTGAAGTCAATGGGAGTTCAACCAAATCGTATCTGGAAACATCCGGATGCATCCTACTCTGCCGGTTGGACTTTCCCGATCCGAGTGGGTCGGAAACCATTTCCCAACCGATTCGGTCGGGAAGCTTTTCCAACCCGCATCAGAATCGGGCCCTAAATGTTGGAAAGTGGGATATTAGTAGTGGTAAATATACATCTACCACTGGCAGTAAGGCCACTCACAGTCTAGGGCTCAGTACGGTGAGCAGTCAAAATATCGAAAATAATATATCGATATACAATAATATCGAAGTTAAAATATCGAAGGGACAGAATATCGATGTGAAGAATATCGATGGACAGAATATCGACCCTAAGGTAAATAATATCGAATTTTTTAATATCGATGTAAATAATATCGAAGTTAGTAATATCGAAATCAAATATATCGATGTTACTAATATCGATGTTACTAATATCGATATTTGTATTATTGTTATGTATTTTGTTATGTTTTTAATATGTATGTGTTATATGTGTTTTTGTTAAGTGTTCTACTTGTTTAAAAATATATGTATACAATTTTTATATGTTAATAAAAAAAATGTAAGTTAATTTTTTTTTTTGTACTGTAGCGGGTTGTGGGTTTATAGGGGAATAGGGTGGGAAGTAATTTAATTGTAATTAAGTTATAATTTATTTTAATTAATTGGTATTGATAATTATATTATTGTTAATTAATTAATAATTGGTAATTAATTTGTATTAATTGGTTATTAATTTTTATTAATTGATTATCATGTAATTTAAATGTAATTAAGTTATAATTTATTTTAATTAATTGTTATTGATAATTGTATAATTGTTAATTAATTAATAATTGGTAATTAATTTGTATTAATTGGTTATTAATTTTTATTAATTGATTATCATGTAATTTAAATGTAATTAAGTTATAATTTATTTTAATTAATTGTTATTGATAATTGTATAATTGTTAATTAATTAATAATTGGTAATTAATTTTTATTAATTGGTGATTAATTTTTATTAATTGATTAATTGATCATCATGTAATTTAAATGTAATTAACTTATAATTTATTTTAATTAATTGGTATTGATAATTATACTATTGTTAATTAATTGATAATTGGTAATCAATTATTATTAATTGGTAATTAATTATTATTAATTAGTTATTAATTTTTATTAATTGATTAATTGATCATTATGTTAAGTGTATTATTTTATCATTGGAGTGTGTTGTGCGTTTATAGGGGAATACTTTTGGAAGTAATTGAAATCTAATTAAGTAATTATTAAATTTATTTTTGGGTATTGATAATTAATTTATTGGATATTAATTATTAATAGGTAATTTTTTAAATTACAATTTTTTGGTTCTAAAAATTAATTTATTGTTTTATCATTAATTGGTAATTAAATATTATTAAATATTATTTATTGATAAATGTAATTAATATATTAAGAATTATTTATTAATTAATAATTAATGTTTAATTATTATTATTATTGGTATAAAAAGCATTTAATTGTTTAATATGAGTTAATTGGTAATTAAGTTGTAATAATTTATATGTTTTTGTTATTAAAATATTTTATTGTTCAATATTTATTATTCAGTAATTAATATTTATTAATTATTATTTATTGGTATTTATTATTAATTTATTGTTAATAAATTTTCTATTGGTAATTATGTTTTTAATAATTATTTATTGGTATTGGTAATAGTTTAGAGTTATTTAATAATTCATTAATTATTTTAAAAAATTAATTTATTTATAAGTATGTTATTTGTAACTTCTACGCTATCCAACACTTCCCCTACTGTTGCACTCTCTGGAGTGGGAATAGTAATTTTTACCCCTACGCTATCCAACACTTTCCTTACTGTTGCAGTCTCTGGAGTGGGAATAGTAATTTTTACCCCTACGCTATCCAACACTTTCCCTACTGTTGCACTCACTGGAGTGGGAATAGTCATTTTTACCCTCACGCTATCCAACGCTTTCCCTACTGTTGCACTCCATGGAGTGGGAATAGTAATTTCTACCCCTACGCTATCCAATGCTTTCCCTACTGTTGCACTCCCTGGAGTGGGAATAGTAATTTCTACCCCTACGCTATCCAACACTTTCCCTACTGTTGCACTCTCTGGAGTTGGAATAGTAATTTTTACCCCTACGCTATCCAACACTTTCCCTACTGTTGCACTCTCTGGAGTGGGAATAGTAATTTTTACCCCTACGCTATCCAACATTTTTCTTACTGTTGTTTTTTTGGGGGTTGTAATAGTAGTTTTATTCCCTACGCTATTTAATATTTGTTGTATTATTTTAGTTAATATAGTATATCATTAATTTTAAAAATATTAAAAGTAAAAAAAAAATTTAATTTGTTATACATAATTATTTAATTTTTATTTATGTTATTGTTTTATGTGTATAGATGTATTTGTAATTTATAATATTTTTTAATAATTTATAATTTATTAAAATAATTATTCAAACTGATTATTAAGTAAGTATATATATGATATATTATATCCACACACGATTCCTCGGACTTTCCCAAAAGAATACAAGGACACTTTGAAAGTTTGCAGTGTAGGAGATTTACTGACTGCACCAGCAACGCGTTTCAGCTTACGCCTTGACCACGCTAAAGGGCTAAGCAGTAACCAACATTTTAAACCATAAGTGAAAACATAGTAAAAGGACAATTCATACTACGTGTTAAACATCAAAAAAGGACAATTGATAAAGCCTAAATAATATGGTGGCCATCTTAACATGGTTGTATCTGTTTGTGAAACATATATACTGTTGGTTTTAATTCTACCAGAAGATTCACTGATGCCAGTATGACACACGTATTATTCAATGTATTACATCTTAGTACATATGCGTACAGCAACACTGGCAATTACACAAACATATTAGCGTCTAGCTACAATAAGTCGATCTACCAATGGTGCATTTAGGTAATATAGCTTCCTCTGATTGATCACAATTAATCTTACTACCAGAACTCGCCAATTAGCAATTCTGCCAGAATGGACAACAAATTACATCCAATGCGTGCAGCTACCCTTAATGATTTTACTGACAAATGTCATTGCTCAACCAATTCTGCCCCAGTGGGCAAGGGACTGCATCTGCTTAGCATAGCTGCCACCTTCTAAAGACATTCCATGCCAGTTGTAAGTATAAGCGGCCAAATTTTTGAACAAATGTGCATCACCTAGAAAATGTGAAAAATAAAATAAGATTAAAATCAACACTGTATTTCATTCTATACATATTAAAATATTTACACGACAGATGAACATTTGCATTAATATGCTAACCATATTCATTAATGCAGGTGTACAGCTAATTCTTCACTCGAATTTAACCCTAAAGGGGTCAGAGTGTCTAGGTCAATGATGTATCTTGACTCTAGTTGGCGCAATGCCAATTGTCTGTTACCACCCCTTGGATTAACAGGGACTGCATCAATCACCACCATTTTTAAAAGTGTCTCATCTTGCAGATGTTGATCATAGAAATGTCGGGCCACTAGACACTCTGACCCCTTTAGGGTTAAATTCGAGTATAGAATGAAATACAGTGTTGATATTAATCTTATTTTATTTTTCACATTTTCTAGGTGATGCACATTTGTTCAAAAATTTGGCCGCTTATACTTACAACTGGCATGGAATGTCTTTAGAAGGTGGCAGCTATGCTAAGCAGATGCAGTCCCTTGCCCACTGGGGCAGAATTGGTTGAGCAATGACATTTGTCAGCAAAGTTATTAAGGGTAGCTGCACGCATTGGATGTAATTTGTTGTCCATTCTGGCAGAATTGCTAATTGGCGAGTTCTGGTAGTAAGATTAATTGTGATCAATCAGAGGAAGCTATATTACCTAAATGCACCATTGGTAGATCGACTTATTGTAGCTAGACGCTAATATGTTTGTGTAATTGCCAGTGTTGCTGTACGCGTATGTACTAAGATGTAATACATTGAATAATACGTGTGTCATACTGGCATCAGTGAATCTTCTGGTAGAATTAAAACCAACAGTATATATGTTTCACAAACAGATACAACCATGTTAAGATGGCCACCATATTATTTAGGTTTTATCAATTGTCCTTTTTTGATGTTTATCACGTAGTATGAATTGTCCTTTCACTATGTTTTCACTTATGGTTTAAAATGTTGGTTACTGCTTAGCCCTTTAGCGTGATCAAGGCGTAAGCTGAAACGCGTTGCTGGTGCAGTCAGTAAATCTCCTACACTGCAAACTTTCAAAGTGTCCTTGTATTCTTTTGGGAAAGTCAGAGGAATCGTGTGTGGATATTGCAGGGTTTCCGATACCCTGAACAAGGACCGCCCTACTTGACAGCCTCTGCATTTATCGGACTCTTTGGGAGAAATTATATATTATATGTATATGTTTAATTAATGTTTTATTTAATTATATATGTTACTTATTAATTTTAAAAATTATAAAATATTTTTAACTATGTTTATTTTAATTATAAGTATTATTTAGTTTATTTTACATATTATTTTTAACAAAAAAAACAATATTTTTGATAACGATATTTTTGACATCGATATTTTTTTCTCGATATTTTTGTACTTACCATGTTGTAGATAGGATTTTGATATTATTGACATCAATATTTTTGTTGCGATATTTTTGTAGGTCGATTTTTTGACCTTCGATATTTTGTCAGTGATCCCTCAGTACAGGTCTCAATAAATTATCGACGCTTGGTAGCTTGGCTGCGAGCAGGCAGGCTTAACTTAGGAGACGGGTATGTAAAGCATTTAAAAACACAAATTGAAGTAAATAATTAAGACACAACACACAAATAAAAATCCAGCACCAATTTATTAAAATAGGAAATATTGTTATCTTTGAAATGACACCAAAATGAAATAGTCCAATGTAGGAAACCGGAGATATGAATTTTTAAAGATTTAGCACTGTATAGCACTTAGAAACCTATAGCGCTACATTGGGACATCTGGTCGTGCTTGACCGGGACAAAGTCAAACGTTACAGGCTGATGTCGATGGTGCCCTGCACGGATACCCCTCATAGTAGGCCTCGGTTGAGATTTTACCTCTGGACTTAGAAACTTTTCTGGAGCTTTTTCTGCCAGGGTCCCTTGATGCTCTTCACTAGTCCAGGTTTGGTGAGGGTTCACTGGCTTGCTTTCCAGGGAGCTCCCGGTCAAACTCTGGAAGTCGAACCTCTGGAGCTTTTCAGCAGGGCGACCCAGCAGGGCAGGCCGGCCCGTGGTTGAAGGTTGATGGCTTGACTCTCACGGTTGAGTCGGTCCCCTTATGGAGCAATTTTCCAAAGTTGCTCCAAACTTCTCTAAACTTCTGGAATTTCTCCCTGAAGTTCCTCTTGGGGGTCCAAAGTGTCCAAAACACAATCCAGGGGTCTGGATTTTCCAAGATGGTCCTAGAAAGCTTGGGACTTCAGTTCCCACAATCCACTTGGACAAAACCCTTACAAATCCACTGGACGCACTCCAGGCTGGGAATTATTGGTGGTGATGGTCTAGGTGAGCTCTGTTAACCTGTAGCTTGCAGGGAGTCCACTCTTTATTCCTCTTGAAGCAAGGTACATCCAAAGGGCTGTAGTCCTAGATAATGCAGCAAGTGCAGTCAGTCAGAATGCAGGGCCTGATGGTGCAGACCAAGTTTCCAGCTTGGCAAGCCTTCTTCCTCTCTTAGTTTCAAGCAGCATATCTGAGAGGCTCTGCACCTCTCACATATTTATTCAGGGCTCTCTGGGGTCAAGCAGAAGAGCACTCCTGTCCAATGAGGTGCAGGGCAACACCCCAGAGGATGACTACTTCCTCCAAAGTGTGGCATAATCTTCTCCCAGAAAGCACTATTGCTTCAAAATTCAGTATGGCTGAACTCTCAGCAGAGGAGCAAGAACTAGTTAAACCAACCTCCAGTATGGCTCATTTCCATAGCTCTCTTCCCCCTACCATCTGCTGTGTCTGGGTCAGAGGGCTGGGGGTAGATGGACCTGGCCTTCCCTGCCTGTCCTATCTCTCCTTTGAAGCTCATGCTTTACGACCCCCTGCTCGGGCATTCCTGTGTAGCCTAACTCTCTCCAACGGATAGCCTCTCTTCAGGGTGAGCCTAGCTAATCCTGTTACCTCTGACCAATCAGGGAAGCCCACAGGAAGGCTGAGGTTTGGCTTACAGACAAGAAAGCCTTGTAACTTATTTTCTATATATTTTAGGATAAATTCAACAATAGCATATTGTTGGATTTATCAATACCATTCTCCCAAGTCTTTGAATGATATTTACTTTGATTCCTAACAATAGTTATGAGTTCATAAACTATTGCAATGTTGTCCTATGTGGCTGGGGATCTACAATGGTGAAAATGAATTGTGCAATTTCTCCAACACCAGGGCCTATAAAACATCTTTTATAAGGACCCTGCTTATAGCTACATGACCCCAGTCCACAGCTCTGGGACACCTAGGGAAGACTTTAGGGGTCCTGAATATGCAAAAATAGTGTAGATCCTCACTTCATGGTGCTCCTAGCATCAAAGTCGAATTTGGGAAGCAATTTACTACAATGGGGGAAGTGAAATCTGCTATTTCTCCATCCCCAGGGCTTATAAAAACTTTGTTATAAGGGCCCTCCTAATAGGTCCATGCCCCCCAATGCTGGGACACCTAGGGGAGACCCTGGGGGTACCTAATAAGCCAAATTATTGTAGATTATCACTTTTTAAGTGCCCGTACCCCCAAAGTTGAGTTTGGGCACAATTTACATTTAAAAGCAGTGCTGCAACACAGGGCTGCTTTTAAAATGACCCTAGGCTCTCAGCAGTGCACACATGCAAGTGCAGAAAGGGCTGCTGGCTTCTAAACTGCAGCGCACTATTATATACCAGGGACTTATAGGTAGTTGTAATACCTCTGCCCTATTATGTACTAGGGACTTATAGGGAAGGTCATGCCAATTATAAGTGTACCCTAATATATAGTGTATCCTCATGTATGTGTGTGTTTTCACTGTGTTTCAACCTAACAGGGGTGTTTTCACCATGGCACTGGCCCTGGGCCTGCCCAGCAGAGCCGAGGGCACTCTCAGAGTCAGAAAACCAGCATCCATGGGTCTCAAATGGGGCAAAAAGTGGGGGGGCACTGCAAACAGGTCCTGTTTCAACCACGCTGGATAGTAAATCCCACACCAACTCTGCGCCGAATTTGCTTTGCTTTTGTGAGGCAGGCCCTGCACAAAGTGTTAGTAAATCTGGGGCTGTGTATTATGCTCATCCTGGCTACATCTGCATGATGTGTTATTGTTTGTGGCATCATGTTGTTCTGCACATCATTATGGACTACTAAAGCATTTAGTAGCACTGTCCGCACGGCCGGTGCTGCAACCCTCGTATGTTTTCATGCAGTAACTACAAAGCTTGTCTTCTGTGAACTCGAGACGCTGTAGTCTATGTGGGTGTCGATAAGTGAGAAGCATTATAGGGCCTTTGCTATATGAAACACCTACGGGTTGTGTGGGAAGGTTTTTCTTGAGAAACGTTCGGATCTTATCAGTGCAGTGGAAAAATATTTTCCCAAGTGATGCATCTGGCAGCAGCTCCGTGTTCCTCAGGAGCGACGTCTGATGCGCTGCAAGAAATGTCCCACATTTATAGGAGTACATTTCTGTAAAGGTATCACTTGGCCAGCGATGGCATTTTCCATGTCAAGGCACGAATCCCTAGTTTTATAGCAGTATTTTTGTGCTCATTCGTCTCCTGCGAGTTCCTATTATGGGCAGAGTGCAAACTATTCAGCTTACATAGATAGACCCATGGGTTGCACACACTGGGCTGCAATGTTCCCATTATATATCTAGGCCAGGAATAAGTATCTCTTTACACTTCAAGTATGTTGTTAAATCCCTAGTCGTCTGCATGCCCATCTCTTCTTAAGACGTGCTCTTGTCTCGAGTCACTTTTAAAAGTTTAAATATAATCCGAGTGTAAACCTGCAATAGTGTGCTTTGTGTCGGATGTGTAAAGTTATCACTTGATGACAAATGTATTTACTCCAATTCAGTGGCAATGTTCGTACAGCTATTTCAGTCTTCATGTAGAATAAATATTGCAGATAGTTTCTGTTTTTCTGCACTTGTTAAATTGTTAAATGGCAGCACTGCTTAGAACGGAACAGAAAAGCATTGCCCCGGGTTCTATCAAGGTTCTATTGAAGTCTGCTGTGCTCTTTCATAAGATCGTCTTATAACATTTTAAAGTGTGATTCCAGTTCCTACATTTTTTTTTGCCTTCTAAGGGAATAAAAGGGGCGAGTTTAATCACTTAGGTATACATTTCTAAAGATGTCTTACATAGACTTTGTACAAAAAAGAACAAGTATAATGCTTGAAGAAATACCGAAACATTTGAATGAGAGAAACAATTTATAAAAATAGGTTGTATTGTTATCTTCAAAATGACACATCAACAACAAAAATACACTGGAGGGTTCAGCTGGTATGAATTTTTAAAGGAACAATAAATTGTTCATTCAAGGCAATAAATCATAGTAATGGCCCTCGTATGCCGTCAAACTTTAAAAACTTTGGAAAACTTTTATAAAGTTATAAACTACTACTGCAGCCTGCTTTGGGCAGCCAACTCTGGCAGGGAGCGAGTCACAGAGAACAAAGAGGCTTGGTTGAACTGTTACCTAGCAGTCAAAGCAGTCTCTAGTCCAGTTCCAGCCTTAATAGGCGAACCGCCATAGTCATCAATGGAGAGGTTCTGATGGAACGGATACACAATGCTGAAGGATGTTGAAGATGCTGATCCGGCGATGGGGGTCTTCCTGTGGCTACTCCTTGGTCCACGTATATAGTGAGATGACTTTGGCCACATGGGTCTATGTCTTTCAAAGTCCGATTGAAGTCCAGCCAAAAAACGGCTGCCACTGGTCTCTGGTTACAGTGAAACCAGTAGTTCCCTTCAACTGGTGATAACGCCTGTCTTGGGTGGCCACAATGCACTCCGACATGCTGCTGGGTCCAGCTTCATTAGCTTTTGTGGCCCTGTAGCTATAAGAAGAAGCCAGTCAACTGACTCTTAGACTCACTTCTTCTGTCTGAGGCTTCGGGATGACTTTTTCTTGAGCAGGACACCACAGTCACAGCCTTCTGTTTGCTAGCAGGTGCAGTCCAGTCTTGGTGCAGCCTCTCTTGGCTGGTTCCAGGGAACAACAGGGCAGTCCTTCTTCGGTCCAGTCTTCAGTACAGATGTGATTTGAGGTCTGGGTGCCAGGGATGCCACATTTATGCCCAGTTAGTGCCCGCGGAGGATGTGGTGACTACTAGTCTACGGCGAACTAGGTTCCATCCCACCTACTGATGACTTCCTGTGGAGTGTGTTACAGCAAACAAATGATGGACGGAATGCTGACAATGCAAACATTCTCCCCCAGTCAAAAGATCTGGGTTAAATCCATCGTTCTTTTGCCCACTACGCCACCCCAGTTTGGACCCAGCCATATGCAAATCAGTCTTGACCCTGTGCCCCATGGGAACAGTCCAGACCGAACTGCCAGGCCAGGTCCTCCCTGGACCGGAAACAAGCATCCTGGTACCGGTTTCAGGGTATGTCACCCTTCTTCAGCCAGGCTAGCTTGAATCCAGTGGCACAGTGAGCAAGGGACCCACGTCTGGGCATACCCATCCCACTTAGGACGAAAAGTGTTACAGCAAACAAATGATGGATGGAATGCTGACAATGCAAACATTCTCCCCCAGTCAAAAGATCGGGGTTAAATCCATCGTTCTTTTGCCCACTACGCCACCCTAGTTTGGACCCAGCCATATGCAAATCAGTCTTGACCCTGTGCCCCATTGGAAGAGTCCATACCGAACTGCCAGGCCAGGTCCTCCCTGGACCGGAAACAAGCATCCTGGGACCGGTTTCAGGGTATGTCACCCTTCTTCAGCCAGGCTACCTTGAATCCAGTGGCACAGTGAGCAAGGGACCCACGTCTGGGCATACCCATCCCACTTAGGGCAAAAAGTGTGACAGCAAACAAATGATGGACGGAATGCTGACAATGCAAACATTCTCCCCCAGTCAAAAGATCGGGGTTAAATCCATCGTTCTTTTGCCCACTACGCCACCCCAGTTTGGACCCAGCCATATGCAAATCAGTCTTGACCCTGTGCCCCATGGGAACAGTCCAGACCGAACTGCCAGGCCAGGTCCTCCCTGGACCGGAAACAAGCATCCTGGGACCGGTTTCAGGGTATGTCACCCTTCTTCAGCCAGGCTAGCTTGAATCCAGTGGCACAGTGAGCAAGGGACCCACGTCTGGGCATACCCATCCCACTTAGGGCGAAAAGTGTTACAGCAAACAAATGATGGACGGAATGCTGACAATGCAAACATTCTCCCCCAGTCAAAAGATCTGGGTTAAATCCATCGTTCTTTTGCCCACTATGCCACCCCAGTTTGGACCCAGCCATATGCAAATCAGTCTTGACCCTGTGCCCCATTGGAAGAGTCCATACCGAACTGCCAGGCCAGGTCCTCCCTGGACTGGAAACAAGCATCCTGGGACCGGTTTCAGGGTATGTCACCCTTCTTCAGCCAGGCTAGCTTGAATCCAGTGGCATGGTGAGCAAGGGACCCACGTCTGGGCATACCCATCTCACTTAGGGCGAAAAGTGTGACAGCAAACAAATGATGGACGGAATGCTGACAATGCAAACATTCCCCCAGTCAAAAGATCTGGGTTAAATCCATCGTTCTTTTGCCCACTACGCCACCCCAGTTTGGACCCAGCCATATGCAAATCAGTCTTGACCCTGTGCCCCATGGGAACAGTCCAGACCGAACTGACTGATTTGCATATGGCCAGGTCTAAACTGGGGTGGCATGGTGAGCAAAAGAATGATGGATTTAACCCAGATCTCTTGACTGGGGGTGAATGTTTTGATTTGTTCTGCATTCCGTCCATCAATTGTGTGTCTTTTGCTTCCTCGCCCTAAGTGCGCCGGGTGTGCCCAGACGTGGGTCCCGGGCTCACTGTGCCACTGGAATCAAGCTATCCTGGCTGAAGAGGGGTGAAATCCTGAAACCGGTCCTAGGATGCTTGTTTCCGGTCCAGGGAGGACCTGGCTTGGCAGTTCGGGCTGGACTGTTCCCATGAGGCACAGGGTCAAGACTGATTTGCATATGGCCAGGTCTAAACTGGGGTGGCATGGTGAGCATAAGAATGATGGATTTAACCCAGATCTCTTGACTGGGGTGAATGTTTTGATTTGTTCTGCATTCCGTCCATCAATTGTGTGTCTTTTGCTTCCTGTGGAGTGTGGCATATAGCTATCCCAGAATGCACTACTCTACCCACTCCCAACATGGCAGACTTCTTCTCTTTGTGTGTGGAGGTCCATAGCCCAGATGTGGCTACATTGGAGCAACACACCAACAGAAAAAATGTGTTGACAACGGTCTGTTCTTGACACCAACCTGCCTGCAAGAACAAAAGAGCAGCCCTTCTTATGTGTGTCCACCATTTGCCCTTCAAAGGTGACTTCCACTTTGAAGCTCGCCTATTGGGCTCACAACCTGGGTGGCCTTTCTGCCAGGGAGAAGCCACACCTCTCTCAAACACAGACCTTTTGTCTTGCTTCCTGAGGGTCGTTCACACCTCTCGCCAGGAGGGCAGAAGGCTGGTCACTGAAAAAATTTGGCCAACAAAGTGACACTTACTATAACTGCCACTTGTGCAAAAGTTACAATAAATTCGACTTGAGCATCACATTGGGTTAAATGAAACAATTCTTTTGATACTTAGAAGTATCATATTTAGTAGTCCCATTCAGATTTTAGCACTGCTGAGTCGTTAGCATGTAACTCTGTCCTCGCCAATGGGGCTACTAGCCATTCCACAGTAAAAACATCAATGTGGGGACATCTAAAGTTGATACAATGCACCCTGCTTCTAAGGCTCAGTATGCCTGTCTTAAAGGTGACTTATAAATATTAACAAGCATTGGCATAGACAATAGGTTTCGCCTTTGGGACCTTATAAGTGTTTAGCCATGCAACAGTTGATGTTGTTGCACCAAGGATATTGTGCTGCATAACTAAATACTTATAAGGTCCCAAAAGCGAGACCTATTGGCTATGCCAATGCTTGTCTTGTATGTTTACTTGGCGCGCCCTGCTGAGGCTTTCCTTTCAATCCATGTGTACCAGCCTCCTGTTGTGTGTGTTCTTGCACGACGTGTAATCTCCAATCTGCAATCTTTGCTGTGAATACCTCTACCTGGCCATCTCTACCTGCCTGACTGAGCTCGACAGTCACTACTATAAAGTGCAGCCTGGTGTGAGGGAAAGCACTTACCGTGACTCTAGGCACCCGCAAGGGCTTGAAGGAGGTAGGGTTGGTGCCAACAGCTTCCATTCCAAGCAATTTACCTAAAGAAGGGGGGAGTGGTTAAAGGAGCGAAGAAACCAGGGATTGCCAACTCACAAGCTCCCCTCGTGTCTGCACAGACGGTAGGTAAGCTGAGGGGTAAGATTCTAGAACATTCTGACCCAGGGGTGGACAGTCAATGCATGCACATCCCAGGAGTAGCAGGGGGGGTCAGCGTTGAAGAGAACAGTGGAAGCGAGCTGGAGACCAAGTAGGTATCCGAGTAAAGAGCAGGAAGGAGTGTGAGCCTGGCCGCCCCTCTCCGCTTTCATTTCTACATTTCTAATCACCAGCTTAGCGCCTTGAACTCTGGAAGGAAGTTTGTCTTCGAGGCACTAGTGAGAATGACCCTACAGGTGTTCCACGCAGCTCTTTCACTGCAATGAGACACCACAGATAGGGACAAGGCAGCAGTGAGCACACGCTGACGGGCGGGGGGGGAGGGGGTTATAAAGACACGATCAGCATGAGGGCAGCAAAGAGTTGTAACCCGAGGCGCTATACTCTGCCAGGCGCCGCCCTTACGGAAGCCACAAGCAGCGCATTCCTGTCATGGGGAGTTCACTACAGCTCGGCTTGTGAAGCGCTGCATGATTACAGCGTGCCTGAGGCCATAGAGCGCAAAGAGCGGCCTGGGGTTCGGAAACACGGCGGCTGCATATAGCATACGATTGTGCGGCCGTTTACACTGGCAGCAGTGCATTTGCACTTCTATGGTGTGGGGTGAAATGTGCACATATAAATGCAAACACCGTCTTCCACAGCAGAGCCCAGCCGTGTTGCAGGGCCAACTCACTCTTTCACCCTTCCGAAGTCAACAAATGAATGGCTGCAGTAATATTGTATCAGCAACAAGACCCAGCTCGGTATGTGGCCTGCGTTATATGAGGGGTGACTGTAACCGTGGGCACCATGTCCAAGACACCAGGGCCTGGAAGGTCTGTGTGTGGCAAGCGCCAATTAGTACACCAGCCTCGCAAGGCACTATTGGGTGGCACACACCGGGACACGGGCTGATGAGCAGACATATGGCGCTCTAATGTGGACATGCCAACCCTGGCCACATACATCTTCAGTGGGGGTCTGAGGAAACACCACGCACACCTCAATGCGGTCTGTGGGTGACAAGTCACCCACTATAGCAAGACCTCAAGGGACACTGGAGGAGTCCACAGAGGTCGCAGTGGGGATATGTTATTATAAATGGGAGGGTGGGGGCTACCCCAAAATCCAGGAAAGTGGCAGCTCGGGGCATAAAACGCCCCCACCTCTGGCTCCCTGGAGGGGCCTGTAGTGAGGGTTTACGTTTATCGTGTTTTTCCCTGTCTTAATGTTTTGTTTACATGCCGCACATCTGCCACCGGAAGGGGGTGCTGGCAGTGGAAGGAGAGATCTTCATCCGGCCCTGAGGCTAGCAGACACCGAGGGGCCCTCACAGCTCGCACCCTCACTCCTGGAACACTCATTCCAACATGTAGCAAGCGGCAGCTACAAAAACGCAAACTGAGTGCTTTCCAAAGATCATCACACTCAGGCACGCGGCTGCAAGAGAAACACTGTTCCCTCTCAGGCACAGGCAGTGATCACTGTTACAAGCCCAGCATTTGTCACTGTGTGGACACATCACAAGACTGTTACCACCATCAAGATTCAGACACAGGCTCTCAGAAGAACATCGTCCAAGATCCCCACAGGCCACCGGGCTCGGATGCCCACAGCTCACAACTATTCGATCCGGGGTGAGAGACGCAGCTAGGAGGGTGAAGAGCACAAACCCGCTCCTGCGCTGGCAAGAGCCGTGGAGATGAAAAACAAGCCCGGGAGTGGTGTGTGCGCGCGCTTGTGCCCGCCGCTGCACGCGAAAAACAGATGGCACACTGCGCGCCGCTGCACGTAACCGCAAGCCGTAGGCCGTGGGCGGCTACATTTCCTGGCAAAGGTGGGACATGCACCCGCCTTTGCCCAATTGCGTGCTGCCTTCGCATGCAAAGACCAATAGAAAGAAAGCAACAAAAAAAAACACACGCACGAGCGTGTGAAAAGTACAGATTGATTCCAAGAGGTCGTTTTTTCCTAGGGCAACGCATGCGCGCTGCGCTAGGCTCCACCTAAAAAGGAAGGTTTGGGCTTTACAACTACTGTTAATGGCTAAGTTGAGTTAGCAGTTTAAAATATTCTGCCAGCCTGCAATGGCAGGCTGGGAGTCCCACTTTGTTATGTCACACTTCTGGTGGCACAATGAGTGCTGCAGTCCACGAGGGACACTTTAACTTACAGGCACTGGATACCCCCGGCACCATATACTAGGTATCTATAAGTAAGTTAACATGCCAATTGTTGGTGAACCAATCCGACATCCACCTTTTAAGGGTCAGAGTATTGGCACTGAAGTCTGTTTGGCACCTTCAAAGATGAAAAACCAGCAGCATCGGTCCAAAGACTTGGGGTGGCCATGCAAAAAGGGGCGTTTCCTTACACTTGGGTTCCTACTACAATGGCAAGCTTTTCCTTGGAACTTAGAATACACTTAAAAATGAGCACAGAAGGATAAAATCCACTTTGAAAATCATAATCACTAGTATGATGCAGGTAGGGGTATAAATCAAGTAGAGCAGGAGGAGGGGGTGGCTTGAAATTGGCCGGTGGCAAAGGAGGAAGAAATCCTAAATTTTACTGACAAACCTTTATGTATCATTGTAAAAAAATGACGCAGAGGAAAACCAAGGAAAACTAATACATTGCAATATAGGTAATAACAGAAATCGACCTCTATTGCTCATGTGGTGTATGTCAGTGGACCCTATCCATCAAGACTATCCCATCCCAAATCTTAGAGCAAACCCATGAGAGGAGTTCTGTGGCTGTGCCTGAAAAGGTCTTGCACACACTGAATTGAAGTGCGTGATATGTCTTCACATTGTTTCTGAGGTGAGGGGATGGGGTTATTTAATGTTTATGAAGTGGTTCAAGTTATTTTTTGTAAGATCCCTAAAAACTAAAAACACAGTTGAGGTAGAGCTAGCTGACAGACATCTTTTCAATCTAAGACAATCAATTTAATATATTGAGCTGATTACAGATTAAGAATGTTAAGAGGTCTTTGGATTAAATAAGGTTTCATTAACACTGTATAGGAAAATAGCCAAAGAATGATAAAAAGTGGCAGGTAAAATATTGGCTGAGAACTTCTCTATCATTGTTCAACCAAAAACCATGTGGCTCAAGTTACCATTCTCGGTAGCAGAGTGGCAACAAAGTGGGGAGTCATGTATCTTGGCCAGAACACTTTTCAAAAAGTGCTGATAGTCTTATGAAGAAGGTAAATGTTGATCTGTGCCACATAAGTGGGAGCTTGTTCTATCATGTTTCAAATATGTAGCTAATACTCATTAAAGTAATTATTGATTATATTTACAATGCTATTCATGCTCAAAACTACATGAATTAGAAAAGTGACGGATTCTTGTTATACAACCATGTTGGGGAGATTTCATTTGCAGCCGGGGTGTTTTGCCAATTTGAGGCTGAACCCAATGAACTTTCTCAAAACTTTTGGGAAGATTTATATTGCTTTCGTGAAACAAAAACGTAAAGATAAAAAAAAGTAGGAAAAAGATAAACAACAAAATAATACAGTTTAAAGTTCACATCTATACACTTTACATATTTTGTGTTGTTTTTTAATAGTCTAATAAAAATTTTTTTATCATCACTCACTCTATAAGAGGCTACTGAGCTGATTAGATCCATTCATTATTTTGTCAAGGTATTTAAGCATTTTTAAATGACTGAGATCATTCCCAAGAGGAGCTGGGTTAGTACAGATTTGCACAAGGCTGGCCTATCTCACAGAAGAAGCTAATAAGGCAGAAACCGGTCTGGAGTTGCTTCTGGTCTTTCCTGGAGAGGGCCTCAACTGGTCGTTCAGAATGAAGTGTTCCTTTGAGAAGCAAGGTCAGTACTAATTTGCATATGGTGGGCCTCTGGCTAGAATGGCACAGTGGATAAAAAACGTTGGGTTGGGAATGCTACTCGAGTGACTGCCAGTGGTTAAATGATTTGCAAGGATACCTCCCATCACCTTTTGTGTGTTTGATATAACAGCCTAATTGGCCAAGGGTATGTCCAGACATGAGTCCATTGATCGTTGTGCCACAGAATCTAAGCTATAGCTCACTAATGAGGCCTCATTTGTATTTATTTATTTATTTATTTATTTATAGCATTTGTAAAGCGCACTGTGACCAGACTGGTATCTTGGCATTGGGGTTGTAGAGTTGCTTAGAAGGGGGACAGAGACTAGCATATTGCTGCAGGCAATTACTGCTTTGGGAATAACCAAGTCTTCAAGGCTTTCCTGAATCTTAACAGGTCTGTGCGTCCTCTTAGATTGGGCGAAAGCTTTTTCCACAACTTAGCAGCTTTTATAAAAAAGGCTCATCCAACTTGTCGGACCTTTCGGAACCTGTTTATCTGAATGAGATTTGCTGTGGCAGAACATAGGGACATCATAGGCACATATCTTTTCAGTCTACATTGCAACAGCACAGGGCCCTTGTTCTGAAGGGCCATGAACACGATGCACATAGACTTGAAGAAGATCCTCTGTTCCATGGAAAGCCACTGGAATTCTCTAAGGCCAATCAATGCAGAGGATCTTCACGGTCCATTTAATGTTAATTTAGCAGCAGCTGTCTGAACTCTTTGCAATCTCCTAACCAGATACTCAGGGGATCCAAGGAGAGGGGCATTACAATAGTCAAGTCGACTCAGTATAACGCTCTGTGCCATTAAAGATTTAGCCTACACAGGTAGAACTGGGAACAGCTTTCTGAGGCCATGAAGCAGAGCAAAACAGACTCCGCCACTTTATTAACATGCCTCTCAAGAGAGAGATGTTCGTAGGAAGTAACTCCCAAGTTGAGAACAGCCTCAGAGGGGCACAACTCTGTCTCAGTATGTAGTGGCAAGACGTTAAGGGGTAGTGGCATTGGAACCTTATTTGCTGAACAGCAGAGGAATTCTGTTTTATCCCCATTTAACTTAAGGGAATTGACATTCATCCACTTTGCGATGTCTGCTAGACAGGTCTGAAATGAAAGTGCCAGATCCTGCTGACTATTATTAAGGGACTGGATCAACTGTGTATCATCAGCATAGTTAATCAAGGTCATATGTATTTTTATTAAGGAAATTAAAGGTTTTAAATAAATGTTAAACAATACCGTTCTGAGTGACGATCCTTGTGGGACACCCTGTAGAACACCTCTGAAGTCCAGTCTGTAAGGTGTTAATGCAATTGACTGACAGCGGTCCTGCAAGTAGGATTTTATCCTCACTAACATTGTACCACTGACACCCAAAGATGTTAACCTTGATAGCAGGGTGTGGTGGTTAACTGTGCCAAAGGCTGCCGACAAATCAGGCAGAATAACATTGTGGACTGGCCACTGACTACCTTCAGACGCAAATCGTCCATGGCACACAGCAAGACTGTCTCTGTACCATAGCCACGCCTGAAACCAAATTGTTCTTCCACCAACAGGGATCTACTGATGGCTTTGTCAATAAAGGCGTCATTATGGCTTTTTTTAAAACTATGCAGCACCACCCCCAATTCCAGGGATTGGTTGTATAGTAGTCTCAATGACGGCATAAGCTCATCTGCCCACTTTTTCCACTGTCTACGAGGGACAGGGTCTAGAGTGGAACCGGACATAGTGGTCATGGCTAAACTAAGGAAGTCCATCTGACAATTGATGTAAGATACACCATTCTTGAGACCTGGTGTCTCTGTGTCATCCATATTAAATTGAGAAACAGCATCCACACTGATCCTGTCAGAAGGGAGAACCTGGTCCCATCTGAAGAGTCGTTAATGTCCTCTAGGATTTCACTAATCTTCTTCTCGAAGATCGCTAGGTCATCACACAATTTCTGTGAGGGTGTTATTTCTTGTTTTAGATAAAGGGGGTTTAATTGGTCACAAAAAATATCAAAAACTTTTCTTGAACTATTGGAGGCAACTAAAATAGAATTTGTATAAAAGTCAGCTTTTGCTTTTCGAACCTGTTTTTTATAGTTATTCAAGGCAGTCTTCAGGAATTGTTTAAGTTCTTCTAAATATTGCCGATGCCATTTCCTTTACAATTGCCTGCATATTAACTTTGCTGCTTTTAGTGACTCACTATACCATGGGGCAGATGGTCGGTGACGGGGTTTATGAATAGTGAGAGGAATCATTTTATCTAACCTTGCAATAATTTTTTCGTCAAAGGTAGCACAGTTTGTTTCAAAGGAATTCTTGGGTCAAAGGAGTTAGAACGATCAAAAACATCTATTGCTAGGGTGGAAACCTCCCATTTTTCATGAAATAGGATGCCTACTCTCCCCCTTCTTATTTAACTGGGGTTTATGAAAATCCTTAAAAACCACAGGGCATGCCTTGCCTTGATCCACTGCTGACTCGGTGGTAGTCCAGGTTTCTGTAATAAACATGGCATCCCACTCTGCTGATTCTAATAACAAATTAATGTCCTCTGAATATTTTACTAGGGATCTGGCATTGAGAAACCCACATCTGAAGGAGGCGGGAAGTCTAACAGCCGGGGAGTCATGATGAGGCAATACCTCACTCACTACTTCCACCTTCAGAGTTCAAGACTGCTTACTGATAAGTAGGAGCTGGTCTCTTGTGTCACTGATCTTACTTTGTGAGGAGAATCCGGCACGCGGCTGGCAGCAAGGCTGGCGCTATGCGTGGTCGGTGGATGGATGGGCGCAGATGGGCTTGCTTTAGGCACGCCTTTGGCACCAGCCTTCTCGTTTTATAGACCCCTCCCACACACATTAACTAGTGCGGCAACCAACAATGATGGTGGCCTCGCTCTGACAGGGGAAGACCGTCCAAGTGTGCAAAAACACATAAGAGGTATTTTTAAAATCAGGAATGTTGAAATCAAATCAGGATTATTTCATAGAACAGTTACTAGAGTGCAGTGCCCGCAATATTTCCCCAGCTAAACAGCAGTGCTGCTCGGTCACGCCAGCCTGCTCTTTTTATAGTCCCCTCCCAGACACATTAACTGACCGAGAAACCAACAAACATGGCGGCCCCGCTCTGACAGGAGAATAAAGCTAAAACCGGACTGGGGTTGCTCTTTTCTCTTCAGGTTGGGGGCTCACCTGGCAATTCGGGAGGGACTGTTCCCATGGGGAGCAGGGCCAGTTCTCATTTGCATAAGCTTAGCGTCTTTTTAGAATGGCAGAAAGCTAGAACAATGATGGGGTGGAATGCTACCCCAAGAGTTTGCCAATGGTTAGACTATTTAGAAGTATTCCTCCCATTTTCCTTTGTGTGTTTAAGGGATCATTATTACCCAGTAATTTGTTCTGGACCTGCAAGGAAAAAAATAGATTCCTGGTAATAATTGTTTTGAATAGGGTCATAAAGAGGCTCTGTCATTACTATATCATTGTGTTTTTAAGAAACACGATGTGTTAGTGTCTCTTTTCTGGTGCAATCCTTGTATTTTGTAATGTATCCTGCTAGGGCCAGGTCTGTTAGAAAATGTTAAAAATATTTTTCATCTATCGCTTTGCAGTCAGTGATCAATTTATTAGCAGTCAAAAAAACTCCACCTGGACATAGCTATCACGTAGTATAGCAGACGAAGGCATTAACCAATGTGAGCGGCGGGTATCCCTGATATATGTGCCCAGTGTCACAGAAAGGTAAGATGCCACACGCTCTTTAATTGATGTTGGAGGTTTGAAGATAGACCGCAACCAGAGCTTTTTCCTGCAGTAGTAGAGGCAGTGTCTTCGACAAAGAGAGACTTGATTTTTTTGGCTAAGCCATAAGATTCAAAGCAGGGTTTGATGCTGCACTGGAGAGGACGCTACAGCTTATGACTCTATGCTGTCCTGTACTGTGAGAAGTTGGCCTGGCATATGCTGTCCACTAATTATAGTGGGCACCTTGCACCAGTCCAAACAACCCCTTATTGGAGATAGGTTAAAGACAACCTTTATTGAAAGCTATCCTAGTGGTAGCTATGGAGAGCAGCCTTCAGGCTAAGTCTTGAAGGAATGTAAAGCAGCTTGTTTTACCAGTCTATAATCTCCTGAGTGACCAAATGAAAGAGCACCACACCAGGTATATATTCAAAATATATGTATTTATTACTAAACACACCCCTCTAGTCTCTTTATGAGGCTAGAGTTCGAAGTACATAAGTTATAAGTTATTTAAACACAGTAATAGCACAAATACACGTTTGGGCCCTAGGGGCGTACCAAACCATATACCAATAAAGTGGTATAAGAACCACGACTGAGCTAGACACTAGGCCTAGAGCCTCTAGAAGTGCTTGGACCACAAGGAACCACCCAAGGTAGTGACACAGGGGACCCACGGGGGACGCGTGCAGTGTAATAACACAGCCGCGAATCGCCGTTAACTTCTATGGAGAAAGTCGCGGTTTGGAAATTAAAGAAAAGGGACACTTAAAGAAGGACTTGGAGCAAACCCTTTGAGAACTAGGTCGTTCTAGAGTCTCTACCCACGGGAGCACCGGAGTACTCTTGTTACCTCACCCAGGGAAGCCGGGTGCATAGGTGCCTTTCGGGGTCGGGTTTCTTCGTCGATTTGAATGGCGATCTGCTGCAAAGTGCTGCTGGCGACCAAGTGAAAAGTGTCCGGGTGGATCCAAAGGTGGATCGGAGATCTGAAGAACCTGAAAGCAGAGGGGACAGAGTCTGGGTCACTAGCCAGTGACCAGGAAGGCGATGAGCAGATGCCCACCGATGTTGAGTGCTTCAGGTAGGTTGATGGTCGTCTTGACTCTTCAGCCACGAGGTCCAGGAGGCGTTGTCGGCAACCAGGAGCAGGATTCGGACTGGTACACAATGTCTGTTGAGTGCTGAGGTGTCGGCGACCGGATTGGACCCAACAAGCCTTGGCAACGGCAAGTCTCGATGAAGATGAAGATTGACGATGATGCAGACCAGCAAGGTCTGAGGAACTCACCCAGCAAGGGTAAGTGAGGACAAGCCTGGAGCAACCAGGGAGCCCAAGTAGAAAAAGATTGGCCTTCGTGAAGGGCTACTAGCCAACGGGCTAGCGACCGCAAAGGAGCCTTGAGACGGTGCACGTGGAGCTGGCTCACAGGACACTCGTGGAGTGGAGGCCAGTGATCTTCGGTGCAGTTGGTGCTGGAGGCTAGGGCTACTCGGAGCCCAAAGCACGACTTCGTGGGAGACCCAGAAGAGGATGCACTTGCAAATGCGTGCGGTGTCCAGGGTCATGGTTCCACATTACCCACGACAGCTACGGGCCTCAGCTTTGCTGGGGACTCAGGGCAGCCTCGGGGAAGTCTGGAAATCCACCTCTGGTGATGCAAAGACTTCGTCGTCCGACGGGAGCTTAGGCGATGCAGACCGGACAATTGCTTCTTTGGTGCCTGCCAAGCAGGGAGTCACTCCTTGACCCCAAGGGAGATTCTTCTGTCCTCTAATCTTTAAGTAGAGCGTCGAAGGTCCAGGATTCTGTGTCAGAGTTTCGTCCAGGGATAATCTAAAGTCCTAAGGACTGGGTTCCTATACTTATACTAAGTTTAGGGGTTGGACTTACTCTGTGGTCCCACCTATGGGTGGGTCAGGGCAGAGGGGTGGCTACACCCCTTTCCCTTTGTCCAGTTCACGCCAAAGCAGGGGCTGCAAGCCCCTGATCCGGTTTGAACTGGGGTATGCACAGGGACACCAAATGTGCCCCCAGTGCAGGACTTCAAAGCACCCGAGAGTGCTCCTCCCGCCCAGCCCCAATACACACTATCCTGTCTGGGGAGGTGGTCACACCTCCCTGGGACAGGAAACCTATTGTCCAGGCCTCCCCTGCCGGAGTTTCGGTCAGCAGCAGGAGGCCAGACTTGTGTCTGTGGCAGCAGCATCCATTTTGTGATGCCAGGGCTTTAGAAAGAAGTTACCGGGCAAGCCAGGGTTAACATGTCTCTCCCTCTAGAAGGGTGGAATGCTACCCCGCCGCCAGAATTGGCAGGGGGTAGTATTCCAAGATGTTTGACACCAAACACGACATGTTTCGGTGCAGCCATCCCAAAGTTAGCATTTAACGCGAGGTTATAATGCGCTTAAGAGTATATGGTCACACTGCACTACAAACAGCATCAGAGAAGGGTCTCCGAACGCTGCAGAGGGGCCCTGCTCATGCAGGGGCACCCTCTCACATAGGAACCATGCACTCTGCCTTCAGGATTGACAAGGCCTGCCATAGGAGTGACTTATAGGTTTATATGTGTGTAGATATGTAGTGATATAGGTAACCTATATCACAGTAAGGGGTGCATGCACCACCTTACCCAGGCTGCGGTAGCAGACCTGTGGTGTCAGTTTGGATGGCCTTCCAGGGGTGGCACAATACATGCTGCAGCCCCTGGTAGGCCTCTGAGGTACCTAGGCCCTGGGTACATAGTATACCATATACTAGGGACTTATAAGGGCACTCCAGATTCCAATCAGAGATGTGCCTAAGGCACATGGAAACCATTTTACAGAGAAAGTAGATAGACTGGGGCCCTGAATAGCAGGATCCCAGTCCAACTAAGTCATAAACCAGCAAAACACCAGAAAAAAAGTGGGGGCAACCATATAGTCAGATTCCACCTTCCTACATAACCCCCCAAACGAAAGGAGATAAGGCTAACCTTGGCCAGTTGAGCCTTTATTGACTAAGTGGCCATATAAGGAAGCACCTGCACTAGCATGGTTGCCCCCTGTCTTATGGTCCACTAAGCAATCCCTCACCCTAAGGGTATGAGAGGGTCTCCACCATGGGGAATCACTACCTGTGGTGTGCTTAGGTAAAGTACAAGGCTGGTGAGGTGTCTGAGTAGGGAAGTGAGGCCCTAGGAATGTTGGCCTCAGCTTTCTCAGATCACTGGTCACCATGTATGCCTGTCTTTCCATGACTGAGTTGCACTTTGCTCTAAGGGTCAACCTTTGGCTGCCTACAGCTGGGGGTTGGATCCCTTTGGATGGACTACTGGAGGGACATGGCAGGTTTGGAACCTTCTGGTCCCAGGTTTGCCCTTGCCTACCAGAGTCCTTCTGGGGGAGGTCCCTACATAAAGGTATGGGGGATCCCTCAGTGTGTGGAGGAATTTTCACCTGGCTAGGGCTACTAGACTGGGTGCCCCTAATCTGCTGATGGGGGTTCCTCTGGACAGGGGGCCCTGGGGGGTCCACTGACCTCCCTGACCTCTGCAGCCCTGGGCTGGCTGAGGCAGGGTAGAGAGGAGCAGGTTACCTGCTCCAGACTGGAGTACCACCTTGGAAGGGACCTCTGCCATCAGGGGTGTGGCCAGGCCAGGCCTGACTACCTCTGGGGCAGTTCCTTCACTAGGGGTAGGGTCAGTTCCCTGAGGAGGCTGACCCTTACCTACTGTCTGGAGGGAAGAAGACTTTTCTTCAACCCTTGTGCTCTCTTTTGGGGGAGAGTGGGCCATTCTTCCAGGCTCCAGCTCTCCAAAATCTTGGGCTGGGGCTGTGGCCATCACAGCCCCACTAACCTTTACAGGGACACCCAACATCCCCAGATGGGTTTGGTGTTCAACTTCAGCCCAGGCGGAAATTTCCAGATCATTGCCCATCAGGCAATCTACAGGTAAGGTTGGGGACACAGCCACTCTTTTTGGGCCTGTGACCCCCTCCCAGCTGAGATTGACTATGGCCATGGGGTGATCTGTTCTGACACCATCAATGTTGGTCACCTGGTATTTAAACTCAGGTAAAAGCTGGTGAGGGGGACTAGTTTCCCTGCCACCATGGTGACACTAGCCCCTGTGTCCCTAAATGCCACAGCTTTCTGACCATTAATTATTGGCTCCAGTCTGTACCTGCCCAATGCTGTGGGACCCATGGTAAAGGTGGCAAATCCTATACCACCATCAGAGTCAGAGGAGTCTGTTGAGAAGGTCCTGTCTAAACTAGGGCCCACCTCTGTTCCTCTTGCAAAAGCACCTAACTTTTTGGGTGCACTACTCCCAACTGGAGGATTACTACTGGTAGTACCAGGAGGGGTGGTAGTAGTTGTTGGAGGAACATTTTCTTTATTGCCAATCCTGGGGCAACTGGGATCAGTTTTCCAGTGCCCAGGCTTTTTACAGACATGGCAATATGGTTTCTTTTCAGGAGAAGAAGGAGTTTGGGACCCACCCCAGAAGAGGAATTTTGGGGCCCTGTAGGGGACTTATCCTTAGATTTATCCCCACCTTTCTCTTGGGACTTAGTAGAATCTTTCTTCTGGTCACCACCCTGATTTTTAGTTTTTACTCTGGTTCTGACCCATTTGTCTGCCTCCTTTCCCAATTCTTGGGGAGAGGTCAGATCAGAGTCCACCAGATACTGGTGCAAAAGCTGGTTTTGACAATTATTAAGGATCTGCTCCCTCATAATCAAATTGTACAATCCTAAAAAGTCATGCACTTTGTTGCCATGTATCCAACCCTCCAGAGCCTTAGTAGCACAATCTACAAAATCAACCCAGTCTTGATTCTGAGCTTTTTGGGTGTCTCTGAACTTCAACCTATACTGTTCAGTGGTTAGGCCAAACCCATCTATCAGAGCACTCTTCAAGACTGTGTAATTGTCAGCATCCTCTTCTCTTACAGTGAGGAGCTTGTCTCTACCTTTGTCTGCAAAGGAGAGCCACAAGATTGCTGCCCACTGCTTCTGGGGGACCCTCTGAACTTTACAGGCCCTCTCCAGTGCAGTTATCCATTTGTGGATGTCATCCCCACTCTGGTAGGGAGGGACAATCTTGTTTAGGTTTCTATGGTCATAAGACCTTTCCCTATCTTTAGGGATATTGCTGCCACCATGGGACTCTAGTCCCAACTTTTTTCTCTCTCTAAGGAGATCTAGGGACTCCCTGTCTAGGGCCAATTGCTGTTTTCTGAGTTCAAGCTGAGCTTCCTCATACTGAATCAGCCTCTTTCTCCTCTCATGAGAGGATTCCCTCCTATGAGAGGAGACAGAGGTCCCTATTGAGGTGCCAGAGTGGTTAGACTCTGAGAAGGAGATCTAGACCTTCTAGGCACACTCACAATCCTTCCTGGGGGACAAAGTGGAGGTCATCCTGAGCCTCCTCCTCATCCACAGGAGGAATTGGGTTTTCCAGGTCAGGGTCATTGTCACCCTCCTGGTCAGTTCCAGAGGAGGGGTTGGGGGTGTTGCTACCCCTGGCCCCATCCTCATTTTCTGCCCCACCCTCTGCACCTACCCCTTCAGTCCCTAAGGGCCTGTTGAGATCATCAGCCATTAACATCTCTCTCAGATGTTGGGTGGTGGGACTTTGGCCTGTCTTCAGTTTCCTCACATTGCATATTGCTCTCAATTCCAAGAATGGGAGTGTATCATACTTGGATGGAAGAAGCCCATTGGCTTCTGGCAAGGACTCACTGGGTCCTGGCTTTGAAGACATCACTAGTGAGGTGTGGTCTATGCACTACCTACTCTAGTGTGGCCTACTAAACTCTCTTGAGTTGTAGAAAGGGTGTGCTATCCCTTAACACACAACTCTAAGTTCAGTAGAACTTACTGTATACTAAGCTTAATTTATATGTACTTTAGGTACCTTTAGTGGTTTTCAGTTGATCAATTCAATTGAGATTATCTGGTAAAACAATAGCAAGCTGGAATCCCACACGCTGCACACCAATGTGAGAAGTTGGCCTGGCATATGCTGTCCACTAATTATAGTGGGCACCTTGCACCAGCCCAAACAACCCCTTATTGGAGATAGGCAAACACGACATGTTAAAGACAACCTTTATTGAAAGCTATCCTAGTGGTAGCTATGGAGAGCAGCCTTCAGGCTAAGTCTTGAAGGAATGTAAAGCAGCTTGTTTTACCAGTCTATAATCTCCTGAGTGACCAAATGAAAGAGCACCACACCAGGTATATATTCAAAATATATGTATTTATTACTAAACACACCCCTCTAGTCTCTTTATGAGGCTAGAGTTCGAAATACATAAGTTATAAGTTATTTAAACACAGTAATAGCACAAATACACGTTTGGGCCCTAGGAGCGTACCAAACCATATACCAATAAAGTGGTATAAGAACCACGACTGAGCTAGACACTAGGCCTAGAGCCTCTAGAAGTGCTTGGACCACAAGGAACCACCCAAGGTAGTGACACAGGGGACCCACGGGGGACGCGTGCAGTGTAATAACACAGCCGCGAATCGCCGTTAACTTCTATGGAGAAAGTCGCGGTTTGGAAATTAAAGAAAAGGGACACTTAAAGAAGGACTTGGAGCAAACCCTTTGAGAACTAGGTCGTTCTAGAGTCTCTACCCACGGGAGCACCGGAGTACTCTTGTTACCTCACCCAGGGAAGCCGGGTGCATAGGTGCCTTTCGGGGTCGGGTTTCGTCGTCGATTTGAATGGCGATCTGCTGCAAAGTGCTGCTGGCGACCAAGTGAAAAGTGTCCGGGTGGATCCAAAGGTGGATCGGAGATCTGAAGAACCTGAAAGCAGAGGGGACAGAGTCTGGGTCACTAGCCAGTGACCAGGAAGGCACTGAGCAGATGCCCACCGATGTCGAGTGCTTCAGGTAGGTTGACAGTCGTCTTGACTCTTCAGCCACGAGGTCCAGGAGGCGTTGTCGGTGACCAGGAGCAGGATTCGGGCTGGTACACGATGTTTGTCGAGTGCTGAGGTGTCGGCGACCGGATTGGACCCAACAAGCCTTGGCAACTACAAGTCTCGATGAAGATGAAGATTGACGATGATACAGACCAGCAAGGTCTGAGGAACTCACCCAGCGAGGGTAAGTGAGGGCAAGCCTGGAGCAACCAGGGAGCCCAAGTAGAAAAAGATTGGCCTTTGTGAAGGGCTACTAGCCAACGGGCTAGCGACCGCAAAGGAGCCTCGAGACGGTGCACGTGGAGCTGGCTCACAGGACACTCGTGGAGTGGAGGCCAGTGATCTTCGGTGCAGTTGGTGCTGGAGGCTAGGGCTACTCGGAGCCCAAAGCACGACTTCGTGGGAGACCCAGAAGAGGATGCACTTGCAAATGCGTGCGGTGTCCAGGGGTCATGGTTCCACGTTACCCACGACAGTTACGGGCCTCAGCTTTGCTGGGGACTCAGGGCAGCCTCGGGAAGTCTGGAAATCCACCTCTGGTGATGCAAAGACTTCGGCGTCCGACGGGAGCTTAGGCGATGCAGACCAGACAATTGCTTCTTTGGTGCCTGCCAAGCAGGGAGTCACTCCTTGACCCCAAGGGAGATTCTTCTGTCCTCTAATCTTTAAGTAGAGCATCGAAGGTCCAGGATTCAGTGTCAGAGTTTCATCCAGGGATAATCTAAAGTCCTAAGGACTGGGTTCCTATACTTATACTAAGTTTAGGGGTTGGACTTACTCTGTGGTCCCACCTATGGGTGGGTCAGGGCAGAGGGGTGGCTACACCCCTTTCCCTTTGTCCAGTTCGCGCCAAAGCAGGGGCTGCAAGCCCTGGTCCGGTTTGAACTGGGGTATGCACAGGGACACCAAATGTGCCCCCAGTGCAGGACTTCAAAGCACCCGAGAGTGCTCCCGCCCAGCCCCAATACACACTATCCTGTCTGGGGAGGTGGTCACACCTCCCTGGGACAGGAAACCTATTGTCCAGGCCTCCCCTGCCGGAGTTTCGGTCAGCAGCAGGAGGCCAGACTTGTGTCTGTGGCAGCAGCATCCATTTTGTGATGCCAGGGCTTTAGAAAGAAGTTACCGGGCAAGCCAGGGTTAACATGTCTCTCCCTCTAGAAGGGTGGAATGCTACCCCCGCCGCCAGAATTGGCGGGGGTAGTATTCCAAGATGTTTGACACCAAACACGACATGTTTCGGTGCAGCCATCCCAAAGTTAGCATTTAACGCGAGGTTATAATGCGCTTAAGAGTATATGGTCACGCTGCACTACAAACAGCATCAGAGAAGGGTCTCCGAATGCTGCAGAGGGGCCCTGCTCATGCAGGGGCACCCTCTCACATAGGAACCATGCACTCTGCCTTCAGGATTGACAAGGCCTGCCATAGGAGTGACTTATAGGTTTATATGTGTGTAGGTATGTAGTGATATAGGTAACCTATATCACAGTAAGGTGTGCATGCACCACCTTACCCAGGCTGCGGTAGCATACCTGTGGTGTCAGTTTGGATGGCCTTCCAGGGGTGGCACAATACATGCTGCAGCCCCTGGTAGGCCTCTGAGGTACCTAGGCCCTGGGTACATAGTATACCATATACTAGGGACTTATAAGGGCACTCCAGATTCCAATCAGAGATGTGCCTAAGGCACATGGAAACCATTTTACAGAGAAAGCAGATAGACTGGGGCCCTGAATAGCAGGATCCAAGTCCAACTAAGTCATAAACCAGCAAAACACCAGAAAAAAAGTGGGGGCAACCATATAGTCAGATTCCACCTTCCTACATGTACACAGACCTCTTATGTTTCTCAGGCACATGCGTGAATAGCTCTTCCAGTCTTGTTTTTTGTGCATTATGGGATGTCTGGTCATGTTGTTCTTCTTTTAAAAGCAAGAGTCCCAGTACCTGAACTGGATGAGCTATTCATTCATGAAACTGAGAAACTTGGGTGATGTAATGCTTGCCACCTGTTCTCACTTGATGTGCCAGGCAAACTATCTACCTCCATTACACCTGTCATGATCCACCACTGTAGTGCTTAATTTGTAAATTAATAAGTCCCAGGGCCCAAGTTATTGCTCAGGAGGCCACTGTAACATGCAGTACCAACTGGGCTTGCCATCACTGCCACATGCCAGTATAAATGTTCTCTCCTAAGGATAATGGTCCTATAAGCATGACACCGTGGACAATTCTGGGCAAACCAAAGCTGTAGGAATGGCCTGGGTGAACTAGAATTATTTTTGTAATGTGTATTTAATTGTTAAACAGATGCGTGCAGCTCAAAAATAAGCAGACAGCGTGACCATATGATGAACTGTCATAAGTAAGTGCTGGTGGTAACAGTTTAGTGGCAGTACCAGGCACCGGCAAACACCAACACGAATTAAGCACTACATTAATGTAGGTCATACAGCCTTTTGCATAGGTCATCTGTGTTCTCAATAAGTTCCTTCTTCTGACCCAGCTCCCGGAGCCTGGGACGCAGGCGGACGCGCCCGGGCCAAGGGGCGGGCCCGTCTGCGCCCATCAGTGGCTGGCAGAGGCTGGGCCCACTCTCTTTCAAATGTCACAGGGGTGCAGGCCTTGAGGCCCGAGGTGAGTGTATATCCATACTACCCATACTAACTGGACTGGTTAAATTCCACAATCGTGAAACGCACTGGCCAACCACCTGCGCGTCCTGCTATTACCCTGCATAGTATGCTGGAGAGGATGGTCAGCATTGTGTCTTCTGAGATAGAACTAACAGAGCGCAGACTGTCCTTGGGAAACGAGGTAGTACACACTGGCTTTACACCTGGAGGGACACCTGGAGGGGCATCAGCTGATTTAGCACCTACTATTATACCCTCTGAACCCTTGCACCAGACAGCTGGTTATAATAATGCCCCGCTTCCCAGTGGAGGCACCCTTGGTGCTCAAGGGCATTCCACGCCCAGGACACAGCCAGTTATGGGCACTCCAAATGCTGCAGCTGCAGTTGCTGTGACCACTAAACGTAAAAGGAAATGTGGGAAGCCCGTCTGCACTAGAGGGAAACAGCCCCCACGTACTAGCTCCTCAACAGCTGTTTGTCATCCTGGATGCAATCATCATCAGCACCTGGTGCGAGTACTTTGGGTCCAGTGTCAAGTAGGAACTCTAGCCATTCTATTTGCACCCAAATGGAAGCGGGATCAGCTGCACTAGACCTCGGGGAAGTTTTTATTAATTCGGTTTGTTCGTGGATCATTGACATAATAGACATTAAATTCACATCTCTATGGGAGCGTTTGGATTGCTTGGACACTGAAGCTCAATGCCGAGAAGACAGAAGTCCTCGTCCTCGGTACCACCCCTTCTGCATGGGACAGCACCTGGTGGCCGACCGCCCTCGGAAGCCCACCTACCCCCTCAGACCACGCCAAGAACCTCGCCATCGTACTCGACTCATCACTCTCCATGAACCGACAGGTCAACGCCGTCACCTCCAGCTGCTTCAACACCCTCCGCATCCTCCGCAAGACCTTCAAGTGGATCCCCCCTGAGTCAAGGAAGACAGTCACCCACGCACTCATCACCAGCAGACTGGACTATGGAAACGCACTCTACGCCGGCATCAACAAGTCCCTACTCCGCAAACTCCAGACAGTACAGAACACCGCCGCCAGACTCGTCCTCGGCATCCCCCGACACGAACACATCAGCCAACACCTACGAAGTCTCCACTGGCTCCCCGTGGAGAAAAGAGTCACTTTCAAAATCCTCACTCACGCCTACAAATGTCTACACAACAACGGACCCAAATACCTCAATGACAGAATCAACTTCCACGTACCCAAAAGAAACCTCCGATCTTCCAACATCGCACTGGCCGAAACCCCGCGCATCCACAGAGCCAGAGCAGGCGGAAGATCCTTCTCTCACATTGCAGCCAAGACCTGGAACGAGCTACCGGCAGACATCAGACGCGCCCCCTCCCTGAACACCTTCAGGAAGACCCTCAAGACCTGGCTCTTCGGCTAAACAGATCTGCGGACCCCCCCCTCAGCGCCTTGAGACCCTCACGGGTGAGTAGCGCGCTTACAATTCCCTGATTGATTGATTGATTGACTGTAGTGAATAAACTCACTCAACAGGAGGAGACAGCCCTAACTAATGTTGCTCCGGGGTTGGTGTCTACTTCTTCATCCAATGTTTTAACTAAAGTCAATCACCCCACTATTGTCATGTGCCTGCCTGTTGGTCCCCTAGCAGTGTCCTCTTGTAATACATGCACCCAATTAAGGGAATGCCTCCTCCTGACGGTCAACATTGCGTCAAAATTCCCTTTTTCTGATAATGGCCGTCCAGCTTCGACTGGGACTGATTCATCTGTGCCCCTTATCCCTACATTCAAACCCATTAACAGATTAATTGGTGATCGACCAAACCCGGGCACATCTAGTAGTACCATTCCTCATCCATCGAGTAGGATCCATCCCAGGCCCAATACATGCTGGGTTTGCCGCCGGCTGCAAAAAGAACAATTGATGGACAGCCATGCCATAAGCATGCCATAAGGGCATTTTGTGTTGGCAGGGGTACCATCCCTTAAGAAGGAACAGAGGGAAACTTGGGACCAATTGCTCAATAAATGCATGGACTGGCTGTCCAAAAATAAGAGGCTCAACGTATCAAACATGCAAGAGATTATCATTGTACGAAGAGTGGGATGGGTAGGCGATTCACCCAAGAATATTGAGGGGGATTGTATTGTTATTAACTTCTGTAGACCATCTACAGTAAGGTCACTGTTGAGAAGCCAGGAGATCACAACTACCAACTTGCCAAAAATCTGGTCTCTACCACTGGGCTACTTTTACAAACCAGCTCCAAGATGCTTTTTAAACGAGCCTGTTCTCCCAGCTGCCCAAAATACATTTTTGGCTCTGTCTGACCTGGATTTTCAGGATTGACCATCACCACCCCTGTGACTGATGGGTTGACTATATACCCACATGCCCTTCAAATATATCTGAGATACACGATCACGTCGCCATAACTATCCTCAAGGCTCTTGATAACCCAGATCTGAACATACTTAGTTGGAACGTTGCTGGCCTACAATCAAAAAAAGACCTAGTAGATTGGCTGGAATTGGTCAGACAGCAGGATATTCTGATGTTCCAAGAAACTTGGGCTTCTAAAGATATATATCTCGAAGGGTTTGAATGTTTTAATGTCGTGGCCCCAATTCCTAAATCTGGTCGACCATCTGGTGGTCTCTCTATCTGGGTTAACATTGCCGCAGGGGGTAGCATTAAGGTTTTACATACCCAAAGTGATACATTTCAAGCTTTGTTATATAAAGGGGGGGTATCTATCTATTTACTTAATTTTTATAACGATTTTCACAATTCCCCTAACACAAATTTTATAAATGTATTTGACTTTGTCACTACCCTAGAGAACTGTAATGGCTCTGACACAAAAATTGGCATCTGTCTGGGGGGAGATTTTAATGCCAAGCTCCCCAGTGAAGACACCGTTGCTCTAAGGCTAAGTAGAAGAGGACAAACTTGTCACAGGGGCGAGGAGCTAATGGAACATTTGCGGATCCATGCTTTGAGCAATGTAATGGACATTGCTGCCGTAACTAATGATAACAACCCACCCGACCCAACATTCAGAGGAAGGGGTAGTGCAACCACCATCGATTATATTTTTATTTCCCCCACCCTTGAAGACTTCTTAGTGAAAGTCTTGGTTGTTCCTACACACCACGGCGACCATAATCCGATTCAAGTAGTGCTGAAATTTTCCCCGAGGCCGATGTATAAAACAGAATGCAGTGCTAGGGATTTGGTACCCTCAACAGACAAATTAAGACTGGTGTGGCAAGGGGTTAATAGTGCTGATCTGTTTCACATGGGGGTCAGAGATAATTTGGGACTTATCAATTCCTGTTTGTCCAGACGGGAACCCAACCCCGAGGTTGCTAAACTTTGTGAGGCTATAAAATCTGTGCTATCAAAACCTGCTGCCGTTATGCAGCATGGACCTAGATGGTTCGATAGTGAGTGTTCAGTGATTAATAGACAACTACGGAAGGCCCTATCAACTAACCCGAGGTGTCACCCTTTAATTAAGTCGCTCAGACAGAAGTACAAGCTGATCATATCTCATAGAAAGGACAAATTATTAAATGAACGATGGGTTGCTCTCGCCAATGCTGCCAGCCTAAGGAATGGGAAAACGTTTTGGGCTGCTGTTAAAGACATGAGAGCAATGAGACAACCATTAACACCGATCAGCTGTAACATAACCAGCGAGGTTTTGGGAGGCTCATTTTTCAATGATATATACAGCCCCTACATATGAAGAAGACCCGCCTGGGCTTCAAGCTCCCACAGGGATATTAATATCCCTACCCGAAGTTGAGGAAGCTATACATCAGAGCCCGGGAAATAAAGCCCCCGGCCCTGATGGGTTACCCATTGAACTCATTAAGCACAAACCCAATTTTTGGGCCCCGCTTTTGCTAAATGTTTTGAACAGTTTAACCAATGCCCCACTACCTAGTACTTGGTCAACTAGTATCATCGTCCCAATTTTTAAAAAGGGTGACTGCTTCCAACCTAGTTGTTACAGACCCATCTCCCTGATTGATAATACTCTAAAAAATCTTAGGGAGGGTTTTATATAACAAGATCAAAACATGGACTGAAGACAATCTCATTTTACAACCATGTCAATTAGGTTTTAGGAGTAAAGTAGGTGCCATCGAGCAATGTTTAAATCTTAATCTAATATTTGGGAAATACACTATAGCACAGAGGTCACCCATTTATGTGGCTTTTATGGACCTGACTTCAGCTTTTGATTATGTTAACCGGTCACGACTATGGTCCATTCTATTAGAACACGGGTTAGACGAGGCTTTAGTACATTTTTTAGCATATTTGCACAAGGATTTGAGAGCCCAGGTTAGGATCAATATAGGTGGGGAGGTCTCTAATGACATCAGGGTCGGTAGAGGGGTCAGGCAGGGATGTGTTCTCACCCCTCTACTCTTCATTATATACATTAATAACTTACACAAAACACTGATCAAGCTAACCAATGATGTCCCCAGAGTTAACAGCAATATACTCCCCGCCCTATTATACGTCGATGTTGCGGTATTAATGGGTCGCACACCTAATGCTCTACGTCTTTTAGTGTGGAGTTTTGTCGATTTCATGGTCACTTTAGATCTCTGAACTAATTTTAAAAAATCTTTTATAATGGCTTGCGGACCAAGGAAGTGCATTTTTAAACTCCATTTCCCTGGGCAATCAAAGTTTACAATGCACTAGCACTTTTCCCTCTCTGGGGTTGGTCTTTGCTGCTAATGGCTCATGGTCTGATCACATGGTATACTGCAGGAATAAGTTCTCTAAAGCTATTAACTCGGTTCTCAGCCTACCACAACCTAGGATGACGGGGCTATTTAAATTTTTTTTACATTTCAGTACATACCCACGGCAACCTATGGTGCAGAGGTTTGGGGCTTCTCAAGGAGCTGTAGCATTCAGCGTGAAGAAAACAGGTCCTGTCGGAAACTCCTAGGTGCCCCCATCTCCACATCCCAATACACTTGCCACAGCGAACTGAACTTACATTATATTGAAGATTACATACAGGCCCGCCCTGCCCTATTCTGGCTAGCCATCTGGAAAAATACAGCGGCGACCCTCACACGAGAGATTATAGGAGATTGCCTCAAGTGTGAAAAGGGAACGGACATTCCACGGTTAGCAGAGGTGCGTTCAAGCCTAAGCAGGGCTAACTATGAACATATTTTTGTAAATGAGATAGATACCGTCAGCAAAAAAGAAGTCCGGACGGCACTCTATACGCATTATAGCAAGGAAAGACTAGATAGGGAGTCTAAGAAACCAACTGTAGCCGCTTTTATGTCAATTGAGAATACTTATTATCAGCTGGCCAGCTACCTCACAAAACCTATAGGTCGTTGGGAGAGGGGACTCCTTTTCCGCTTAAGAGCGGGACCAGTGAAATTCTTACTTTGTTTTCCCCTTGGTTTTCATGCTAATTTTGATCTTTTGCCATGCCCGTATGATGGTCAGAGCGGGCAAACAATATTACACTTTTTATTCTTTTGTAAGTTTTATATAAAGTATGCTAAATGGTTTTTAATACCTTTTTTAAAAAATAATTCACCTGTCCACTATGAAGCTGCATACAGGTCTATCCTCTATTTGGAAGAAGATGAATTGGTTCTCCGCGTAGGCGCTTTTCTGAAAACCACTGTGCGTGCTCGCAATACGATGTGCACTTTATGAACAATGTTTTAACATATTTGGTTTTATATCTGATATTATGATGCAACCATGTATTTTATATGCTGAAATGTGATTTGTTCTTTTATGGATATGTTTTTATCCGAATAAAGTAAATTGAATTGGTAATATCTTATTATTGGTGAGTTAAGGGGCACTTTGCCTAGTGGCAGTGAGAGAATCCGAGGAGGCGGTCATGGGGCACCGAAAGTGATTGTCGCACAGGGCGCCACCAGTGCTAAAGCCAGCCCTGTTCACTCCGTCTGACTCGTAATCAGGACCCAAGCGGAGGTCTCCATCAGAGACTTTCCCTGTACTGACTGTTTGACTTTCAGTGTTGTTCACACTGAGCAGCTGGGATTACTTCCCTGTGAACGTGTCTATTCCTGTTGATTTAGACATATCTCATATCTCTGTAGAGTTGACCTTCAGGTTGGCCCAGCTTAGGACAGAAAATGCTACATGCGTGTCAACATGTTCAGACCTAAACTAAGGTAGGATTCTTCAGATTTCAAAATGACTAATTAGCATTTTAATAATGTGAGCGAAAATTAAACAATTTAAGCTTTTACTTGTACCTGCTTTTCATACTACACCTTTAATATCATAAAAATCAAATTAGGAATAGCAGTCTTTGTACCTGAACAGCACTGTCACGTTGAATAGTTTCCAGCAAAACAGCTTTTAGTGTTTAGCCTTTCATTGACTCATGTCACAGCCAGTGCTACCAGTCCATGCCATCCCCTTAAGGCCTTTCTGCCATGAGACCAAAATAAGCTGTCTTTGATTATGCCTGCCGTATGTTTAGGCTCTGAATAGCTGCTTCTTAGGACTGACACGTCCTCAGTTTACTGAATTTGCCCCTAAAACTTTAGCAGCTAGTGAAAAAGCACAGATATGAGATGGCCCTAATTGACCTGGGTACTGCGTCAGACCTCATTAGAGCACAAACTTCCTCTCTGTCTCCTTCAGGTTTTCGACCATCCTCTGGCCCCGTCCTCCGTCACTGCCATGCTGCTCTCCTTTTTCGATGGTCCCCAGAGGGCCCTCATGTCAAAAGACATCTTGAGCCAGAAAACACTAAACTCAAGAACGCAACATGCTTATGGCTTTAAAGGGTGTAACCATGGGCATCTGGCCACTAAGATGCTAAGGGCAGCTTGTAGACTTTCCCTTCTACTGTGTTGTGTGATTATGCTCTTTTTTCCTCCCTCCTGCAGTTTGCCCTAAGGTCTGACTCTCTTTCCTCTCACATGCCTCTTGCCTTTCCCTTACCTGTGGGTTGTGTTCCTGCTTCTCTATCCCATGTGCTGGCTCTCTCTGCTCCAAGGTATGTGTAGTGTCAATAGCTGAACAGGCAACAGTCTAACGGGGAGCCAGGCACCCACCATGGGGAGTAAGTATCAGTGACCGACGGGGAGGAGACGGACTCCTTGCCAAAAAATGTTAACCTCCAGAACACTCTTGAGAGCTGATCCAAATGTGAAAGGCACTTTAAAATAGTAACTGCTGAATAGGGCTTACCAAAAGCAAACAGTGGCTGAAGGGGGCTGATCAGAGGCCCTCTCTACTCATGTTCATGGCAGTGGTTTTAGGGTGCTCCTGACCTAAAACAGGAAAACTCAGAAAAAAGCTCTACTAAACTGTTGGCACCCTTTGTGATCTGACACTGTCCTCCTGTTCTGCTTACAGACTTGCTCTTTGATTCTGTGGGCTTTGGTTTCCCATATATACTGTTCACATTTTGCTATTTTTGCTTCTAGTCTTATCTGTTTCTGTCTCTTGTTCTGCCCATCTGTTCCTGTGGTTGCCTTTCTAGTTCAGCCTGCATACTTCCTGACCTATCCTTGTTATATCCAGACTCCTTACCATGTACACCTGTTATGGCTGCATACTTCAGTCCTGCCCTTGTTAGTCTGCAGGTTTCTCAGTCTTAATTCCAGCAATCAGAGTTCTGTATTCTTGTTTCCATTCCAGCTCTGTCCTGTTCTTTGATTTCGCTCTGCCTTTCCCTGAGCCCAGTTCTGTATTCATTGTTTCCTTCCTGCTCTATTCCCTTAATCTTTTCTTGTGTCTGTGTTGAAACCCTGCTCAGTTTTTCCAAGGGTGCAGATGAGATTCTGAGGCTTGATGCCTCCTGCATGCAGTCATCCAGCACTTTACTTGCTTAATAGCTGCTTGGTGTCTCACAATATTCTATGAGATTAACTGCTCCTTGCCTTATTGTAAGATATTTTACCTCACAGAGAGATCCCTTTCCAAGGGACATACACACATTTATGATGGTTTATCCATAATTCATCTGCTTTATATCTTCTTGTTGTATTGTATTTGTGCTCTCTTACCAGTTCTGCTTTTTGCAGGCTTAACGCTGTTCATGTCCAGTTTCCTCATCATAGTCTGTTCCAACCTGCTTTAGTCCTCAGCTTATGTCCTTCTTTCCATCCCAGCTTTCAGGTGTCCTCTTGTATGTGTAACCCCCTCCTCCAGACGTCCCTTTTCCCCACAGACAGTAAGCATACTCTGCTAGGCTATTCCCAATCTCAGCAGCATCCCTGACACCAAAATAGGATAAAGTGATTTTTATTCATTACCAGGTCTGTCCATGGAAAATTGGGTTTGCGCTAGATGGTGGCAAACAGCTTCTGATTGCTGCTCCCTGTGGGGGTATACATTTGCCAGTATCTGTGAGATGGTGGCAAACAGCTTCTGATAGCTGCTCCCTGTGTGGGTATAAATGTGCCAGTATCTGTGAGATGGTGGCAAACAGCTTCTGATAGCTGCTCCCTGTGGGGGTATACATTTGCCAGTATCAGTGAGATGGTGGCAAACAGCTTCTGATAGCTGCTCCCTGTGAGGGTATACATTTGCCAGTATCTGTGAGATGGTGGCAAACAGCTTCTGATAGCTGCTCCCTGTGGGGGTATACATTTGCCAGTATCTGTGAGATGGTGGCAAACAGCTTCTGATAGCTGCTCCCTGTGGGGGTATACATTTGCCAGTATCTATGAGATGGTGGCAAACAGCTTCTGATAGGTGCTCCCTGTGAGGGTATACATTTGCCAGTATATGTGAGATGGTGGCAAACAGCTTCTGATAGCTACTCCCTGTGAGGGTATACATTTGCCAGTATATGTGAGATGGTGGCAAACAGCTTCTGATAGCTACTCCCTGTGTGGGTATACATTTGCCAGTATCTGTGAGATGGTGGCAATCAGCTTCTGATAGCTGCTCCCTGTGTGGGTATACATTTGCCAGTATCTGTGAGATGGTGGCAAACAGCCTCTGATAGCTGCTCCCTGTGGGTGTATACATTTGCCTGTATCTAATGTAACCCACTTTTGTTTACTAAGCACCAAGTCCTGTGGATTTACAATGCTATATATGACAGAAGCAACCCTTATGCCAGTAGATCCTGAACATTCAGTATATACTCAAAGCAGTGGTTCACCTGTAATTCGTTCATACGAACTTTGTAGATTAGCAAATATAGTTGTTGCCTGTAAACAAAATTGTCATCTGTTCACTTATATGTGTTTTTTTACCTTGGGATGCTGCGTACATTAGTTGATTTGTCTGCTTATTGCACCTTGTATGTGACATTTGTATAATTTATATGTGGTCTACAAATTACTACAATATATGTGTAGTTACTATACTTTTCTGGTTTAATTAAACGCATGCATATGGCTAGAGTGTGTTGGAGGTCTTACTACATTAGTTTTATTCTTCGAATATATTTATTTGCTTATGTACAAATTCATATGAATTAATTCCAGGTGAACCATTGCTCTGAGTATATGCTGTGGATTTAAAAGGCACACTTTGGGGATCAATTAGCTAATTTATAATAATAGTTTTTTCTACATGGCAAAGACACTGTTGTTCCTTGGCATGTGTCTGTGTAGTACTTTTAAACTGCAGCTGAACCATTGCATAAAGGTTCTCGGTGGAGCTATACAATTTTGTCATATATCTGGGTGATGTAAAGAAACACTGCAGCCCATGTATGGCATTTACCTTCCATGTTACTGGTGCAATGTTTGTGCTAATTTACACTGGCTTTACTGGAGAGCTAAAAATACCATCTCGGGTGAAACCAATTTTACAGTACAGTTTTAGGGACAGAACGCATACACCGGCACCGGCACACTGACTAGCAATGTCGCTGAGAACAGAATCATACTAGGACCATAAAGTGGGTCTATAAAAAGGCAAAAAAACTAGGGCGAACAAAGCAAACACAAAGAGATGATGGACGGAGTGCTGAAACTTTTCAAACACTCACCCCCAGTCACAGATCTGGGTTGAATCCATCATCATTCTTTAGCTCACTTTGCCACCCCAGTTCAGACACAGCTATATTCAAATCAGTCTGACCCTGTGCCTCATGGGAACAGTCCAGCCCGAACTGCCAAGCCATGACTTCCCTGGACCGGAAACAAGCATCCTGGGACCGGTTTCAGGCTAACAGCCCTCATCAGCCAGGCTAGCTTGAATCCAGTGGCAAAGTGAGCAAGGGACCCACGTCTGGGCATACCCTGCCAACTTAGGGCGAACAAAGCAAACACAAGGAGATGATGGACGGAGTGCTGAAACTTTTCAAACACTCAACCCCAATCACAGATCTGGGTTGAATCCATCATCATTCTTTAGCTCACTTTGCCACCCAGCAACACAAAGAAAAAAAACTAGGTAACCAGGTGGAGAAGGTGGATTTCCTACAGTGATCAAGGCTTTATGTATTCCATAGCCTGCTGTGATTACACTTCCGCTGGTTGGTACTATGGGCTACATGATATAGGTGTATAGTAAAATTAAAAACTTCTGACATGATGTCTTGCATAGAGTAGACATAGATATTGGTATTATGTTGAGACGGTCCCTCATGATAACGCTTGTTTACCTTTTGCCATCCAATCTTCAGCTGAACAATGATCAACACCTCTGGACTTATCTTGTCCTGATGGTTTCAAAAGAACTTATCGTAAAGCACTGGGGAATCAAAGACTCAGCCTCTGTTGAGGATCGGGTTGACGATCTACTGTTATTGTCAAGATAAGAATGTATAATGAGGCTGAATCAGAGGAGGAGGATAAATATGCGGCCATATAGATTGCACTTTGCAAATTGTATGCTTAAGTTGTGGAAATAAAACACTCTTTTTCCTTCCTTTTCTTTTTCTCATACCCCACACCTTTTGTATCCGCCTGTCTTGGTATCAATGAATATTGGTTATTCTGCAAATGTTCAGGGTATTATTATCTTCAGAACGAGCATAGTGTATATTGATCGTGCAATATAATGTTACTACAAAGTTTATGTCCGTATTTGGTAGTGTTAATTGTATAATCATTAAAATCATTTAAAAAAGGGATAAAAATCCGGTTGAGACCACTCCGAAAAGGCACACTTACTTCAGTGGTTTTCTGAAAATAAATACATTTAGGCTGACAATTAAAACACTGAAAATGTGAACTAGCACCCATAAACAAATGGAGGACAAGCTGCTTTCATGACTTTATTTTCCTTTTTAATAAAAGAATAATCATTTTCATAGTAAATGAATGTATGAGAGGAAAGAACGTTCCAGCTACCTCCTTCCCGTACTTGGAACACAATAGCACTAAACATTCTATTTGTAAGTATCTGTTTCCTACACGAATTACTCGTGTAGATCTGGCTAAAGAAATACAGGAGAAGTCACAAAAGCCCTGAAACACCCTTTCGGCAAACTCAAAGGAAAACGCCTTTCCAAAATTAACTTCCTTCAATATTCTGGTGTTATCAATTAAAAAAGGCCACTCCTTACTAAATTGCCTGAAAATGTGTACATTCTAAAGAAAAGGTTAGAATTCTTAAATACTATTGAAGACAGAAAACGTGTTACAGGTAAAGCTCAGCAGAAGTCTAAAGTGTTCCATGAAATGTTTTACAAATTAACATTTTCCAGGTTTAATCGCCAACTGATTACTTCACAAGGGCTACTAAATACCTTATAGAGAATGATTATCGTGCACTTTCAATGAAGAAGATAATATCAGTATCTTATCTAAGTGCTTATAACATATTGATTTAAAATATCTGAAAAAACAGTCCTTAAAATACTGAATTGAGACTGGAGCATTACAGAATCTAAAAGCTATCAATATATGTTCTTAATGGTCAATTGGTCTTCCAAGTTCTAGTTTCCTCTTATCACTTTTCTTAATTTGCAGAAAGTCACATGCACCTCGGAGATCCATCAGGGTAAACATGTGCGAACCTCTGGAAGAAGCCAGTAGGCATTGATCAGTAACAGTCTGTTTATTTATTGTAGTAGGATCAACACAGGAGTGTAGATATGTAGTTTGATTCATATACTCGATGAGTGATTCTCTCTCTCAGATTGAGGCCCTCCTCTACGATTCCTTGCACATGTTTTATATGCCTGAAACTGAAGGAAAGATGCCACACTGACACATTGTAACTCCCATAAACACAGACTCCCTGGCATTTATTAAATGCAGTCTGATATCTGCTTGTAATATACATGGATTAACACACCCCTCGTAATCTCTGAAATTAATGCATTTGAAATATTGGCTAAACAATGAACATTTGTTGGAAGTCAGCTTCAGTAATATGAACCAACCTGAACTGGTGCAGTCCCGCAATCCCTTCTAACTAGGACAATGTGTTAATTTCAAGTCTAAACATTGGGACAATAAAAAAAAATATTACAGTAAACATATACTTATTTCTAGGCTATTTCAACGGGGTTAGCCATGTTGCTCAGTTCATGTGTTTCACTGAAGCAATATTAGACATGTGATATGATAATATAATATGTATAGGTATTTTAAATGATAAGGCTTTTGAAATGGAAGCTCATTAGAAGGCTTTGATTAGCACTGAAAAAAAATCAATGTTCTGGCCACAATTTTCTTAGTACAATGAAGTAACTAACCATAAATAATTCTATTGAACTATAGAAGGTATTTAAACTTCCCTACTGATTACCCAGCTTTACACCTATCTCATAGTTTGAGGGTGATCATTGATTGATACTTTTGGATTAGCCTATCAAAATAGAAGGATTTAGGACTGCACTATCAGGCCCATAGTGAATAGTGCTCTCCACCCGCAATCAATTAAATTCTCATGGAGCATAATCCGATGAATAAACTTGGTGATATTGGGCTGCCAGAAATACCAAGTCGACAGGTAAATGTTGAGAAGCCTGGCTCAGATTTTAGCAAGATGAATTAGACGATTCTCTGCAGTTGTCAATTCTGATGGAAGTTTGTTGAGTTGCACACTGTCACAGAGTTGTGGACCTGACCTGAAGAAGGCTCCTGCTGCCCCTGAACACCTGCACTGGTAGCCAGAGTAAGAGGTGTCACCAGGCGTTGGGATGAGGTGAAGAACGGGTAACGTGAGTGAGGGTGTAACACTGGACTGGAGTTTACTGTTCCTCATATGCACCACTCTGTCTGGATGTTGAAAGTGGTGGTAGGCCCGAACCAACTGGACGTCAGAGGACAAGATGCAAGTATGTGATGCCACCAGTTGCACCAATAATAAACAAATAATGTGACCTTGCTTACCAGTTCTAACAGTGGATGGTGCTATGATGAGCCAGGAACCGACCAGGAATCCAGTGCAAGGCTTCCGGAAAAACTGCATGCATAAAACTTTGCGGACCACAGGTAGTAATTGCAGTGTTCACAAGAATTACAAGAGGCTCATAAATAAACAGAGCAACTTTACACAGTCTTTCAACTGAGATCAGTGTCCATTGCAGATATGGAAGTGAGAGGTGGTGCTAAAAAAAATACATTGATATATCTCGACTGATGTATCTTAGTAACACTGGCTATGGACGCAGTCATGAAAGATCAGGTGCAAAGGGGGTGTGACTACGCAGCCGAAGATGGCGGATGTGCTCTGTTAGAGCTCCGCCGCACATCCTCCGAGATCCGTCCATTTATCCTGTCCTAAGCAGCCCTGGGGCCACCAGGCAGCTCTGTGCAGAACTGAAGAGCATGTGTCCTATCCCAGAGACACACGGTTCCCGGCGCGCTGCTGTGTGTCGACGCGGCAGTCGGAGGAGGCGCGGCCCGGGGCCGAGAAGAGTGAGGTGCGGCCTGCGGCTGCGCCGCAGGTCTGGAGTCCTGCCGGGACCAAGTGGGGGCATCCCGACGAACTCGCAGGGAGGGTGGCGTCGGAGCCCCCTCTCCTCTCCGAGGATCCACGCAGTGTGATCGTCTGGCCGCACGCTGGGAGGAAGCAGGAATCCGGCCCCGGAGGTTGCGGCCTTGTGACGGCACCGGGGGCCCGCGGCCTACTTTATGGCCAGTGAAGACGTCGGGGGGCCGGCTCGCGGGAGTCTCGAATGACTCCAAATTTAATATTCCATAGACTCCTCCAGGGACACATACGGAGGTAAGCGTTGGTGGGAAGGAGCGGCTCAGCATCTGCGCCTTGTAATTAGCGGAGAGGGGCTGGTGGCCGCCATTGTGAATACTGGGCACGCCGGGCGGCGATTTATGAGAGGAGAAGAGAGAGCGGCATTGGAGTGGAACGGCACTTTGCTCCTGAATGGCCTGGAGGCTTACTATACAAGGGTACAATTTACATCCCCCTCACACTAAATTCAAATGTGGGGTCGACACTGCCCCCTGAAACGAACAGCCCCTTAGACTGCACAGGGGAATCAACTGGTGTGGAGGCGTTCCTGGGGGAGCCGGTAGGTGTGGACCCCGGCCTGCACGTCTGCCTGGTGAACACTGGACTTACTTGAGTCTGACCGATATGTGCATTTACGAAGAGTCCTGCTGGGCCTCATGAGGCTGAGCTGCAGATGACACAGGGAATAAGCGCACCAGCTGGAGTGGGAGCAACGTCGTACTAGCGAGCAACTCAGACCCGAACACTTGCAGAACCATAATCTTTCATAACCGCGGAATACGGTGGTAGCCGGGCAGGGCAACAACGACCACCCACCCATCGGGTACTGACTTCACAGCACCATAGAGCAACTCGTTGCCAACGTGCTGGGGGTTGGGGCTACGGTCCTCGCCTGTGGTTCTGCACATGGATCACCGGAATGACTAAATCCTGGGTCGCAACAACTACGCACGGGAATAAAATTGGTCTTCCACACACTGTATGACTGAGTCTTCCGTGCTACTTACTTACAGCATATGTCCCGCTTGAGCCGCCTTAGATCGGGTGCTGGAAACCTAGCGGGCCTGCCGGCTCCGTCTCGGCCCCAGTCAGATAAGATGCCCGGCGAGTCACCCTCAGACACCATGTCAAACAAGCTAGATGCGGTACTGGCCGCAGTGGAAAAGCTGAGCACTGCAATGGAACAGACAAGGACCTCACTCAAAAGTAAAATTGATAAAGTGGCATTAGATCTTAATCTCTTACATGCAGACCACCGGAAACTTAGAGACAGAACATGCACACTTGAGGCAACAGTTGGAGAACTCTCCCCACAGGCGCTGAACACTGACAAGCGACTCAAAGACCTTGCGGCGCAAGTACCTTGAAAACCGAGCTGAGTACTCGAAAGGCTGATCAAGGCGAAATAACGTACGTGTCATATGTCTGCCAGAGGGCGAGGAGAGACAGGACACAACCACTTATACGGAGGACTGGATCCGGAACCTGTTACCTGAGGGATCACTGTCGCAACACTTTGTTGTTTAACATGCACACAGGGTACTGAACAAGCTCCCCCACCGGGAATGGGCCCACGTCCATTCTTGTTCCGTGTGCTAAACTACAAGGATAGGGACACGATCCTGCAGGAGACCAGGAAAATACAGAAGATACAAGTTGCGAACAGTACAGTAATGTTCTTTCCGGATTACACTGCAGCAGTCCAGAAACAAAGGTACACTTTTCTGGAGGTGAGATGTAGACTCCGCCAGCTGGACCTAAAGTACTCTCTGCTATTCCCTGCCCGCTTACGAATAATTACAAAAGGGAAATCCCACTTCTTCGATACCCCCACTGTGGCATGGGAGTGGCTGGACACCTTGAACCCCGTTATAGACACTCTTCCTCGCGTGAAAGCAGTAAATCTGCATCAAAATGAGAAGTCAAGACAGCCCAGAGGAGAAAAACGGCACAGAAAACAAACTTTGTCATAGAATCTCGGTCCTAACCTTGAGCAGATGAGGATGGACCAGCGCAATGCGCTCCAAGCGGCAGCAGAAATAGGACACTCACAGGCCGACTAGCTCTCGGAGACCAGCCTACCAGACAGAGTCAGCGATGCAGAGTCCACAGATGAAACCCTGAACTCACAGAATTCAGAGACTCTACTGGAGATCATACCCCAGACAGCGGACGATATACTATAGCACACCAGATATTGTTTGATGGACTCAGTCGGCAATGCTTCAGTGACGAATATGCAAGTATAGCGGGGAACATATTTGGCTGTTGCACATGTTCATCTCACGGCTATGGTATTTATTTTATTCCACCTGCATTGCAGTTAATGTATACATAATCCGCACAATTAAGGTCTGTTACTTTATAGTCATATGACTCACTAGGCCCCAGGGGCTGCTTACCACAGGTCAAAAGGGGACCACTAACTCCCTTTACGTTCACCAACTCACATCGTCTGGGTGAACCTACCCCCTGATCACCAACGACATGTTTATCTGTTACATGGTTTGGACGACTGCTTGTTGCACCCTCTCCCTACTAGCATTATGTGTTTTGGTTTTTGTTTGGTTAGTTACCCAGCACACCCTAGATTGGCACATCATTCAATATGTCATGATGGACTCCCACCAATTAATGCCTCCCCAGGGCTCCATTCCCTCGACATCAGTTGTCCCTAAAGGGCCCCCCATTTCTATTACGTCCATGTTCCCGCCTGTATCATGACGTCCATTAAGATATGTACATGGAATGTAAGGGGAATACATACCCCCTCCCGGAGGTATCTGATCTACTCCTATCTTAAACGACATCAAGTCCAAATCGCCCTGTTACAAGGGACACACTTAACGAGACCTGAGGTGACAAACCTACAGAGGAGATGGAGGGGACAAATTCATGTATATAGGACAGGCCAACAGGCCTCGAGGGTGGAGAGGTACTTCCACACAAGGGAAGTAGGAAGGGATACGTCCTCCCAAGTAATATCCACAATCAATAAGTATCCTGCCCAAAAGCGAAACTAAGTTTTAATGTGTAGGCACAGTTCTGAATCAGAGGGGTGGTAATATGCTTCTACCACTGTTGGGAGCAATACCTCTTTGTATAGTAACCCTCACACACTCTAATAGTGTCATGCTTCATCATCGAGTTCACCCTGGCTCCTAAAGGCCAGGGTGGGCTCAATCGTAGTTCAGGGAGCACTTATGAGAAAAGGCCAGGGGGGTTAAAGATTAAAAATCCACCATACACTCCAGGTATCCCTTTAATATGGAGAGGTGGTGGATGTTAAAATAACAAAAGTAGGGTATTCCTAGGATACAATGGTCCTATGACCCTAAATCAATGCCAACATGTTTCAGCCAGTGAACGGCCCTATGGGTCCACGGCTTTCTTCAGGGCACAATTCAGTGATGAATCCCTCCCTGGAATTATCAGCACAATACGTTAATTTAAAAATTATTTAAACAACAAGAAAACGCCGTTTGGATATACTTATCCTTGATGAGGTGTTCACTCTCAAGTTTGTCCAACCTGAAGGGAGACAGAACATAAACAAAACATTTGTTTGTATACCACAGGCTGAAAGATAAAAAGTGCCTTATGCAGCGCACATAGGTAAAGTCTTCCAATACCATGAGGTTTTGGCAGTCCACCAGTTGAAATATTAGAGGGAATATTATTTTAGAATAAACACGCCCGCATACGAGTTTGAAAACCACGATTCCCATAAAACCTTGGGAATTTAGTAGTCCACTCTCTGTATGTTCAGAAGGAATAAAGTTTTACATGGCTATACAACACGCCCTGATATTATCTAAATACTACAATTCCCACTATTCCATGGGAGTTTGGTAGTCCACTCTCAATACCACCGGACATGACGTAATACAGAAGCGCCGATGGTGTAGGATTGCATTCACCTGTTTGGCGTTTCCAATCCCGCACTTCCTTTAAAATGACCACGGTTCCTGCACGCCGGCTACTCACGCCAGGAGGTGCAGAACCGATTAGGTTACACCGCGGGGTCGGGATCCTTGACGACGTAAGTCTGTTTCTCTTGTGAATTCACTTAATTTAACGGAACGATGTTTCAGTCAGGAAAGTTTACGTCCACAGTTCCAGGACATGATTTATGTAATGGCTTCTCATGTGGCGGTTCTCCCCCAGTGTCTGACTATAGGACCGCCCTGTGTTATTCTGCACTCGTGAGAAGAGTGCAGTCCGCCGAATTCTGATAAGAGAACGCAGCCTCCATTTTATTCAGTTAATCTCAGACGTGGGGCTGGAACTCTATATCTCACGTAATTATATTTCCTATATTTGTGCACATATTATGCCGATTTGCGGGTATATTTTATTTTCAAATGGATGACGTGAAAATGACTCTCACTCACGACACCTCCGATGGGGTCACATTTGCATGTTGGGTAGAGAAGAATGTACTTAGCACCTCCCAGATATAAGCCGTTCCGGTGAGGTATAGTGACACTATATGATTGTACATAAACTATGATGTACACTGCGGAAATTCCGGCACAATTAATAGCGCAGCGGTGCACCACAACTAATTAGGCTAGAGGAGCTGCGCGCTGCATAAGGCACTTTTTATCTTTTAGTCTGTGGTATACAAACAAATGTTTTGTTTATGTTCTGTCTCACTTCAGGTTGGACAAACTTGAGAGTGAACGCCTCATCAAGAATAAGTATATCCAAACGGCGTTTTCTTGTTGTTTAAATAATTTTTAAATTAACGTATTGTGCTGATAATTCCAGGGAGGGATTCATCACTGAGTTGTGCCCTGAAGAAAACCGTAGACCCATAGGGCCGTTCACTGGCTGAAACATTTTGGCATTGATTTAGGGTCATAGGACCATTGTATCCTGGGAATACCCTACTCTTGTTATTTTAACATCCACCACCTCTCCATATTTAAAGGGATACCTGGAGTGTATGGTGGATTTTTAATCTTTAACCCCCCTGGCCTTTTCTCATAAGCACTCCCTGAAATACAGTTGAGCCCACCCTGGCCTTTAGGAGCCAGGGTCAACCCGATGATAAAGCATGACACTATTAGAGTGTGTGAGGGTTACTATACAAAGATGTGTTGCTCCCAACAGTGGTAGAAGCATATTACCACCACTCTGATTGAGAACTGTGCCTACACATTAAAACTTAGTTTCGTTTTTGGGCAGGATGCTTATTGATTGTGGGGACAAATTCATGCCACAGGTTATTCAGCTTACGCAAGAGGCACACTGGTTTGGGTAAGACCAGGCACCCCATTTAGAACGGAGGAATCGCTCATAGACGCGGACGGCCAATATGTTTTAGTAAAGGGGCATCTGAATGGTAATCCAGTCATAATCGCGTCACTATATGCGCCCAACACTGAACAAGCACTATTTTTAGACTCCCTATCAGGCAAATTATCAACCTGGCATGGAATACCATTGATACTTGGGGGGGACTATAACTGTGTACTTGATACGTCCTTGGATCGCTCCTTTCCCCCACTGCCTGGGGCACCCATGGTCATGGCCATGAAGGCCTTAAATAACTGGTTCGCGCAGTGGCACTTAGCAGACACCTGGCGGCACAGATACCCCACGGACCAGGTCTATTTTTTTTACTCAGGGGCACATGATTTATATGTCAGATTTGACAGGATATTTGTTTCTGAGGAACTACTACCAGTCATAGCAGAGCCACAATATCTTGGAAGAACCCACTCTGACCATAACCCACACACGATATTACTAGCATGGGGCAATACCACACCACTAATCCCTAGATGGCGCTTGCAAACAGACACATTAGAGGACAGACCATTCTGGAACTCTTTGGGAGAAGCTGTGACAAACTACTTTGCTGAAAATGCAGATTCTGCGTCATCAGCTTTAATAGATTGGGACGCCTTTAAATCAGTAATTAGGGGTCACTGCCTAGGTACACAGGCCGGCATGCGCAGGACACTCGAGACGGGACTCACCAAGTTAGAAAATGGTTTAGCACACCTCGAAAAACGATCTGTCACTGACTCACGATCTGGCGCAAGGCTACATGATGCCAGGGCGGAACATACTCAACTATTGGAAAGGCTTCGTTGTCTTAACTACACAGTGCACTCAGCATGTACTCACAACACCGGTGATAAGGCAGGCAGGCTACTTGCATGGCTTATCAAACAGGAGGACGCTAGGTCCCCTATCACATCTATTCGCTCCTCACAAGGCACACTACTTTATTAACAACAAGACATACACCGGGAATTCACATCTCACTACGCCACATTATACAAATCCACAGTCAATATAACAGTGGAGGAGAACCACCAATACCTAGCTGCTATCACCTTTCCCAAAATAACCCCTGAGCAGAGACTAGAACTGGACGCCGCAATAACCATTGAGGAAATACTGGCGAGTATGCGCACCCTGGCTACTGGTAAAACTCCAGATGGACTACCATCTGAATTTTACAAAGCATACGCCGATACATTAGCACCCAAGCTCAAAAGAGTGCATGACGCTTCACTTGCAGATTTTGCATTCACAACTACACAGAGAGAAGCATTGTTGGTTTCCCTCCCCAAGCCAGGCAGAGAACCAGTTTTATTGGGATCTTATAGGCCGTTAGCTATACTTAATACAGACTATAAAATATCAGCTTCCATAGTTGCCGCTAGATTAGCTCCACTGGTAAAAAGCCTGGTACATCCGGATCAAAATGGTTTTGTCCCTACCTGGAACACCTCCCTGAACATACGTAGATTCTTCAGAATTCAGGAATATGCCACAGTTGCCTGGCCCAACTCGGGCTGCATGGTCCTGGACCTGGAGAATGTCTTCGATTCGGTAGAGTGGCCCTATCTTTTTGCGGTGCTACGCGAATATGGGCTTGGGTATAACTTTCTTCAACTGATTACACTGCTTTACTCACAGCCCACCATCAGAGTGCGCACAGGTAGCATAATATCAGAGAGCATATCCATTAACAGAGGTACCAGGCAGGGCTGCCCCTTGTCCCCACTGCTCTTCTCATTAGCAATGGAACCATTAGCAACACAATTACTCGTCGGGCGGAGACTGGGGTATTCAACTGGGGGGAGGTTTACATTTGGTTTCGCTATACGCGGATGACTTCCTACTATACCTCAGGGACTTACACAATGTACCAAGCCTCATTGCGGAAACATTAGGGCAATTTGAGGCGACATCGGGCTTGAGGGTAAATTGGGCTAAGTCGTGCCTCTACCCCTTCAGCAGTGAAACCCATAATCCAGAGCTTCTCATAAATAATTCACTTCTTAACTGGCAACCTTTAGATATCTAGGCATTTTTATTTACCGAAGTCCTGCCGACATATTGGAGGGCAATCTGAGTCGAGCCATATATTCCATCAGGTCACAATTAACATTTTGGAAAACATTACCACTAAATGTGATGGCAGGGTTGCCCTGACCAAGATGGTAATATTACCCAGGCTCCTATATTATTTCTCCAATCTTCCCGTCTATGTCCCAACCAAAACGTTTCGTGAACTGGAGCAGCGGATCAGGGGTTTTATCTGGAGTTCCAGCCGCCACAGAATAGCGCTCAGGAAAGTATATGCACCTCCAAACAAGGGCGGTCTAGCTGTTCCTAACATGGGACTCTATTACTTGGCATCTCAGCTGCAGTGGGTGGTGAAATGGCTTGCGGGACTAAATCTAGAAGACACAGCCTCGACACTACCGCCACGGTCACACTCCCAGATTTACCATCTGTTTCATTCAATGGCTCGACCTCACACCCCATCTCCGACCTATCTAACCTTGGCTCTTCGCTGTCTCAAACGCAGCCTATATCTCACCAGGAGAATAATCCCATACGCTCCAGATTTGCCCCTCCTGGGGACCCAGAGGAACAAAACATGCACTCCCAATAGTGCACTTTCACACTGGCATGCCGCCGGGATACACACGCTTGGTGACCTTTATGCGGACGGTACTCTGATACCTTTCGATAATTTATCTTGCGAGTACGACCAGCCGACAGGTCAATTCCTATTACACAATTCAATTATTCGGTCACTTACAACGGCATGGGGGGACATGAATATTGAACCAGAAATGCACTTGCTAATTCAGTACTTGCATGTAATGGGCAATGGAAGTCACATAATACGCTGGCTGACAGAAGCTTTATTAACACACACTCTACAGCCTCTGACGTCCCTCCGCACCCAGTGGGAGGAGGACAGGGGATCTCCATGGACTGATGGTGAATGGGACACGATCCTGGCCAGTCCTAAGCAGATACCATGGAACGCCAAATTCCGAGTTATTCATACATACATCGTACATAGGGCATACCTATCCCCGGACAAAATAAACAACTACTTTCAACTAACTAACTCTGCTTGCCCGAGATGTATGCAAATAGGAGCCACCTTACTACACATGCTATGGTCCTGCCCCACATTACAAATATACTAGCAAGACGTGACAGCGGCACTGACAACATACACTGATAGACCCCAAGTGCACAAATGGGAAGAATGCATATTGGGCCTACTTCCTAGGTCCAAGAAGCACAAAGTCACTTCCAGATTCACAGACTCAGGTCTTATTGTAGCTAAAAGGCTAATTACCAAACAATGGAAAAACAAAACACCCCCCCCCCCTGCACTCACCAGCAGGAAAAACCTCACTAGTGGTATGGGCACAGGCAGAAAGTATGGCACTGCACAGGAGGAGATAGCGGGTTGGCGTAAATACCCCATTGCGTTATACTGGGATACGATACTGTCAGAGTTAAAACAAATAGACCAGGAATTAGATAGTAATAACTTGCTAGACAGTGATGGAATAAGGACTGATGCAAACTCCTAATGCGACACATGACTCAGGCACTACACATAGCCATTTGGCACTGTCATTGTGCGGGAAAGTACAGAGTATGCATCTGGAGATTGGGACAACTTCAACCTTCTGTTTAATCTGTATCTTGTGGAGGGAGGGTTCGGGACTGGGGGATGAGTACTCCCATGACACAACTGTTCATAATAACATGAAACGAGTCTGCTGTGTTGGTTTGTTATAACAAGTTTATTTTTCTGTTAACATGCATTGCACAATTATATGTACTAAAGATCACACGGGTCCAACCTGGTCGCAATGGGCAGATCGGCTCATGCTTATATCTGGACATGGCAAATAGCAGAAATAAGTGGTGCATACGATTTCCCTCACTGGGCGGATAAAATATATTGTAACTGTTGACACTGATCTGAGAAATGTGACATATACCTGACAATAACTAGCAGATTCAAACTGTAATGTTTTGGCTATTACATTAAGTATGTGTTGGTTTTTGTACGCTTGATACCAGTGTATATTTTATACCTTGTACCATGTGAAATCTGTATTAATAATATTAACATTGCAAATAAAAAAAATAAAAAAATGAAAGATCAGTTGCAAATTGTGCACTTGCGAATTTACAAATGTCTTGGATATCCAAATTTGCATGTGCCCAAATGTATACCCTATTACAAAGGAATGAGGAATACACAGTGACTAAGTAGGTTATTCCCAATTCCAACATACAGAAAGAGCACATTTGCTCCCGCGCTTTGCGGAAGGTTTGAGCAGCCACCAATCGCGGGAGCATGCGGAGCCACTGTCTGTCCTCTTCACCTACATTTCTGAAGTATTTCAGGAGACACAGGCCGCAGTGTGTTTTATGGGGCCACCGTGACTTTATTATCTGCTCTACATTTGTAGGTGATTTTTATCGCCGCCAGCCAGCCACCGCTGCTCTTTGATCAATCGTTTATTCAGCAAGGTTAATCAATGGCATTTTCCCCACTGCAATTTTACTGTTTGATTCTAATCAGTTTCTAGGTCATGGGAACAGAACATGAAAAGTACCGTCTTGGGAGATTATTAGGAAGAAAAAGAGGGCACTTAACTCTTGGTGTCTGCCAATCACTGAGTACTGAAATCAGATTAGAATGATTGTTAGAATACATCATAGGCGCGGAGGCGGGAGGGTATAGGAAAGAAACGGAATATAGTGACGCAATTCATGAATATCAAAAAAGGACAAAAGACACCAGCCGGAATCCATGAGCTGGAGCCAGGAGAACGCGCGGTAAAATATGTCATAATAAATGGAGCCAGGGATCATCAGTTCCACTTATTTAAACAAGGGCATCAGGTTTCTACTTAATTTAACTGTCGGATCTTTTCCTAAAGTAATGCATAGCGGCCAAAGAACAGATCATCACTTTGTTTATATCTCCGCATGCTCTGTCTCTTAGAGATGCTCTTACGGTGATGTAGTCTCACATCTTACAGTCTGTCTGCATATTTGATGCTGATGCTCAGTACCGATTCCATTTCATGCGTGTAGACTTCATATTTCTACCCCTCAGCAGCGAGTGTATTATTAAATTCCATACAAGCCCTACCTGTATCACCTCCAGGATTTTCCCGGCTGTTGGTACCGGATAGAACTGAGACACATGAAGATAAAGGGGCAGATTTACAAGCCCCTTGCTTCATTTTTGCGCCGCAGGTCCGTCACTTTTTGTGACGCAGCGGCGGCATAAAAATGCGGCCCATTTACAACGTGACGCATCTAGGGAGAGCCCTGCGTCACATTATACCTGCGTCAGGTATAATGTATGCAGGGTGGGCGTTCCCCCGCAAAAAAGCCTCGTAGAAGTGATGCAGTGAAATCTACAAGATTTCACTGCGCCACTTCTAGGTCGCCACTGTGTCAAAACCTTACGCCTGCTTGGAGCAAGCATAAGGAGTGACGCAGCACAATGAGGATAGGCCTCCCCATGCATTGCTGGAGTTGCGTCGCGCTCCAGCAATGCGTGACTTTTGCGCCAACAGATGTGTCAGAATTTCTGACGCATCTGTCAATCCTTGCGCCGTATTGTAAATACGGCGCATCCATGGTGGCGCAAGCGTTTCCCAGGGTGGCGCAGGGAAAGTGACGCATCTCTACAGATGCATCACTTTCTTGTAAATCTGCCCCAAAGTTATTTGAATAGTATCGTACACTTTCATTAAGTTGTTGAAGCTATTTGAACCCAGGTCTTCTCCTATGAAGTTTACAATTTAACAACTAGGCCTGATGGCATCTGCAGGGATGTAGCTCAGCAACTTTGAAAATGGGTATTAACAATGCTCCAAAATTCATCCACTTAAGAGGGATCCGTGGTAAAAATATGTTATGTTATGTTATGTTATGCTATTCCATGTTATCTTATCTAACCCCTACCAGGTGGGCAAGTCCATTGAGCTACCCGGACCATGTATGCACCCCACTTTCCCATGTGGTCACAGATAACACAATTCGATGATGGTGCAAACAGGCCGCAGCTTTTATTTACATATTGTCCTACAAAACATGCAATCTATTTTCAAACCAGTCATTCACGTCTCCTCGATTGGAGTTCCTGTCCAATCCTTATCCTTATCAGCACAGCCCTTTTGACAGCGCACTGAGCCAATGCCCCTTCTCAGCAGGTCTAGCGCTTCCCTTGTGGCCTGGATGGGGGGCCCCCCAAGCCCTTAAATCCTGTTGCGCACCCAGGGCCCTCCTGCCTATTGGGCCATTTAAACCATGCTGCCCAATCAGCACCTGGTGATTTTCCGGGCTTACCGGCTGCCCGCTCAATGTGCCCCGGATAGGGGTTTGTCGCGGGCCCCTCACCGGTCCTGCTTCCCCTCCCCACGTGCTTACTTTATGTTACGAGGATTTAGATCTTTCCTGACAATGTATAACAAAAGCTGCATCTAAGCGCAGAGCCTAATATGGCAGGTCAGCAAAGATGATAAATCTTACATAAAATCGAGCTAACTGCTGTAACTTAGGATCTTTCGAAGAGCTCGGCTTTGATAACATTTCCAAATGTATGATGTTCCCGAAGCAGTTAAATATCTTCAGAGGGTAGCACAATGTTGCTCCCAGACAGGTCAGATAGGTGACAATAACCCAGTTCAGTGGATATTCATTAAACTGGGTATGGCTGTCCTCTTGCCAGCATTGGACCTCAAAGGAGTGGATTACTGATAACCAAGAAAGACCCCCTTTGGATAATGTGGCTCCGGTCCAAGAAGGCCTGATAGGTGAAGCGAAGAACATTAAAGTCCATCTGGCCACTGACAGGAAACTAATACAGCTTATCTAAGGTCAGGGTAACAGGCATATCTCCAATATAAAGACTGTCTTGGTTGTCAGTTTCTACACCATCTGAAGTCTTTGAGGTGAGTAGGCCAGGAGTTTAGCATAGACTGCATTGGGTAGTAAAATCTGGGCCACATCTCCCTTGCTAGCCAGCAGGATTAGATAACTATTGAAATGGAAAGGTGGGGGAGGGTAGTTAGCACCACACATCTAAGATGGAGTGTGAGAGAGAAAGGTTTGTACATTTACCTGCATGATCGACTTCTAAGATCGAAACCAGATAGCCCTAGACTGTCCCTATCAGACCCATTCTCTTCTCCATCTTCTTCAAAACAAAAGCACAAAGCGTTGGACAATGACAAAGGCAACCCAAAAGTCCAGGAAAATGAGGTCTATCAGAGACATCCGATTACTTGGCAATGTATATTTTTCCTTATATTTACTAGGGTAGACTAAGGGGCATATTAGCAAGACCGGCGATAAAATTATCGCCATTTTAGCGGCAGGAAACTGCCGCTAAAGCGGCGATAATGGGCTTCCTAATATGCGTTATAGAACTCAATAGAGCCCAGGTTAGATGTCCTGCACATCTAACCTGGGCTCTATTGGAATTCTATAACGCATATTAGCAAGCCCATTATCGCCGGTTTAGCGGCAGTTTCCTGCCGCTAAAACGGCGATAATTTTATCGCCGGTGTTGCTAATATGCCCCTCAGTTCTTTGAGGCCTATTCACAAAGGAAAACTTACACATGAATAAATCTACATATGTAAATTTACTCCTACACTTATACCTGAACCAAATCATACACACCTGACACTCAATCCATTCCAACAACATAAATGCTCCCCACACCAGAGGATCTGCTCTTCAGCTTTCAACTCCTGCAGCCACCACATTCTGCCTGAGAGATGCAGACCACACTTTCGAAAAGGAAGAGAAATTTCACTGAGGGAGAGACAGCCCTTGTAGTGAATTCTATGATAAAACATTACAAAACAACTACATGGGCTGCCCCCATTCACACTCAGTGGAACATAGAAGGCAGCCTTATAGGAGGAGCTGACAGACTCTGTTAATACAATGGGTAAAGAGGACACACTGTTGGGATATTAAAAAAAGAAGCAGCAAAATGAGACGAGCCAGGTGAAGGAGAATTTCTCCAGGATTCAGCTGGCTGAAGTTCTTGCTGGAAGGCCAACTGGATCTTGTCTATGTCTCAACCCCTTCAAGGAGGTTGCCCTCTCCACAATGCACCCCCAGCTGCTATAAAGGATGCCTCTTTCCGACAACACTAATATGGTGCATGATGAGAGTTTCACCTCAGGCCCCACTAAAAGCAAATCTACAATCATTCACGCACATCTGCCCTTCACCCATACCTACATTGTTAGGTACACACTACATACACACTTCTCAAACACACTCTATAACACATACCCTATAAATACCTATATGTTGTCTAAATTATTTATTTTTTAAATTTCTATTCTTTTCATAAGTCACTCTTTTGAGTAAATGGGTTGCTTCAGCGGGGGCAGAAGCCATTCCAAGTGCAGCACAGTGCAAATCTCACAACGCAACCAAGCTACACACACAGGTATGTCTTATTGCTAACAGTCTCATTAACACCGTATAGGGGATTTCTATCACTTAGAATGGTAAGCCCTAACACTATATTTTACAGTGTTTTTGCAATGCCTTATAATTGTAGTCAAATCTAACCTTGACATTTATAGTGTTAAACTATTATATAATCAAATTTTTATTTTAACCTTTTGAAGGCCCTGTGTTGTTGTCCCATTCACCACCTGCCACAACATCAAATTCTGCTACTTGCACTGCAATAAAACCCAGACAGGCATCACACAGCACTCAGATGGTAGAGACTGGTAAGCTAAATGTCTGCTATTTTGTCTTTGGATCTAACTTCTTTATTTATTTATTACTGACAGGTTAGCTATATGTGTTTTGTTGCACATCCCTTTTGGCACCATGCAAATTTTTCTGAGAAAGTGGTTTATTAGTTGGGGTTGATTGGTGTCCACCACAAGTAATAAAGTCACTATTATGTGTGCTCACCTTTAAACATCAACATCAATGACATCAGGAGGCATCCTGGCTGCAGCTGTTATGCCCTCCGTCATCTGTCTGTAAGGTAAGTCTGGGAACCTCTGATTTTAACTTCTGTATCTCATCGTTACTTCTCTCAATAACCCATTTGTCTTAATTGTTATGTATATCAACTGCTAAACTTTTTTTTCAGTTGATTATTTTCCTTTCTTGTATGTATCTTTAATGAGTCAGCATTTGTGGTCATGTTTTTTATGGATTTACAATATGCATTTAACATAATTCCTATCTCTACTGCTAGATCAGGAGATACCTTGGAAACAACAGCAACATGAATACATGTTTGGCAGCTGATCTCATGGGATAAAATTGCAAAATGCTATAATGACATGATAAAGATGCACCAAGAACATCTTCAAACTTTTAGAGAATAGAGTGCAAGGAAACATGCCTTGGCCATGCAGTTGATAGAGGCAATAATAAAACAAAATGCCAATGCATCTCTTATGCCAATGCAGGAGATTATACAGAGACACCTAAATATAGGAGGGACAAAACCACCTGCCAACCACACACCTCTATCACTGCCACATGCACTACCTCCACCGGCACCTCCTCCTCCAACTCAATCACCACCAACTTAATCCCCCAAAAGACAAGCACGGTCTCAAACCATCTCACCACCAGCATTGTGTAGGTGAAGTAGTAGCATATAAGCCTTGAAAATAACTTTAATGTGCAAAATAACACAATTCTATGGCTAAGACAGTCCCTAAAACCATTTCTGAAAAGTAATCATCTACACACTATTTTTAGAACAAACCTGTGTCTAATTTTCATCTGTGTTGAATGTTCGATGTTACATTTACTAGTTAGGGAGGTCCAATTTATGTTCTGTTGTTTGTTTACCTTCAAAGTGTAATGCATTCAAAAATTTCCTTATGATATTGAAAGCTTCTTCTAACTTACTAAATATTTCTTTAGAATAACATACACCAAATTAATCTACAAAACTTGTTTGAAATGCACGCATATTTAAATAGATAATTAAAATTTTAAAAATTAAAAAATATCTTAGGGAAACTAAAATCTGTATTTAGAAATGGGCAAAATTAAATAAAATACAGCCTTAAAGCAGAGGGTATTTGCAAACTTGGGGGGAGGTGGTTACATAATAAAATACTTCAGGAAATGTGTCTGAAAATGAGTCTCATGCCCAAAAGTATAACAAAGTCATTCCCTCAAGCCAAGGGGGTGTCTCAATAAAGTTCCTGTCTTGGGCGAAAGCTCCTTGCCATCATCACTCTCTGTCTTCACCACAATGATTATGAAGTCCTCCTCCAATGCAGATGTCAAATGACTGGCCATGGCAGGACCAGACTCCCCAACAGAAGAAGGTGTCACAGGGCTAGCTGGGAAAACATGGATGACAGGCAAACTGGAAGAAAGAAAATTAGGAGGTGGGAGAATGGTGTAAGACCTGCAATCAAGTAGGTCCCTGAGGACACATATAGTTCAGAGCTGATCAGTGACTGTGTCTCGATGTATCCAGACCTCTCTAACTAAGTCCTGGATATCCCAAGTTATCACTCACTGAACCTTTGCAATTGGCCTCAGGACCTCATTGCCAGCAACCAAGGACACATATTTTGAGGGAAGGGAGAGGACTGCACAAGAGGGCTGTGCGCAGTCAGGAGCTGAAGTGTCCCTCAACTGCTGGTGTTCTACTGGGAAGACACTGAAGGAGAAGATGATTTCTGTGCTGTGGTTGTAGCAGGAATCCCTGATTTTATGGGGGCCTCTGATGTTAAAGAGGGGGTGGTGCAAGCCCAGATGCTGGTCGAGCCTACTCTTTGGACACCACTGTTTGTTGTTGCTCAAGGCCAGGAAGAGCCCCAAGATCTTCCTCCTCCTGGCTGGTGGAATGCCCATCCTCTGCCCCCACAGTAGCCTCTTATGCCTCCGGCCGGGGTCTTTTACTGATCAATCTTTTTTGTTTCTGAGCAGATGCACTACCCCTAATGGTGTGGCATCTTCCTCCTCACTGGTGGTGGAATGTGGTTGTGCCCACCTCGCAGTTGATGATCTTCTTCTTTGCCCAGGGTTTCACTGTGATGATCATTGAATAGCCTGGTCTGCTGAAAAGGAATGTGGAAAAAAAGAGAATTTTTGAATTCACACGTTCATTAATACTTATTAAAATTACTTCATTTGAAAGGATATCATATGCCTAAATACAAGATCAGATATTGTGCAGTCTTTACTAAACTTGACACTATCCAGTGTTTACATGCTAAAGTTTTTGAAATTTGAAATCTTATATTTTGTAAATATTCTTTGGAATGAGGCATTCAAAGAAGGAAAAAGGATTGTGTTAAGAGATTATTTCTTTGTTTAATCGTGCTTAAAAAAGCCCCAAGATCTTCCTCCTCCTGGCTGGTGGAATGCCCATCCTCTGCCCCCACAGTAGCCTCTTATGCCTCCGGCCGGGGTCTTTTACTGATCAATCTTTTTTGTTTCTGAGCAGATGCACTACCCCTAATGGTGTGGCATCTTCCTCCTCACTGGTGGTGGAATGTGGTTGTGCCCACCTCGCAGTTGATGATCTTCTTCTTTGCCCAGGGTTTCACTGTGATGATCATTGAATAGCCTGGTCTGCTGAAAAGGAATGTGGAAAAAAAAGAGAATTTTTGAATGCACACGTTCATTAATACTTATTAAAATTACTTCATTTGAAAGGATATCATATGCCTAAATACAAGATCAGATATTGTGCAGTCTTTACTAAACTTGTCACTATCCAGTGTTTACATGCTAAAGTTTTTGAAATTTGAAATCTTATATTTTGTAAATATTCTTTGGAATGAGGCATTCAAAGAAGGAAAAAGGATTGTGTTAAGAGATTATTTCTTTGTTTAATCGTGCTTAAAAAAGAAAAATATGTTTTGCAACATATTCCACACATTGGGGCCGATTCCGATCTCGGTCGGAGGTGCACCCAATACCATTCGGTCGGGAAAAAAGCCATGCGAATGCCTGTTTCCCGACCGATCCGTACATCATTCCGAACGAGTAAGTACGATGCGCACAACAGCATAGAATCCGGCCGAGTCGAACTCACCCAATCCAGGTCCTGTTCTCCGACCGAGGCGAATCCGGAAACGCAGAATCGAGTCGCACGGAAGGGAAAATGCAGCCCCGTCCGGCCGAACAAGTATGATGCGCTTTCCGTACGCGCCGAACCCGTCGCTACGTCCGGCACGTCAAAGCTTCCGGGAGAGGCGCACATAAGCTCCGATTCGCGCCACAACACGATCCACGGCTACGAGGCGAACACGCCAGCGACGAGGACGACGCGAAGCAATGAGAAAGACGAACAAGATGAACCAACCATGAATCCCTTCGTCCCGATCCTACCAATATTCTACATTTACTACCGGAACAGGCACGGACGCGTACGGCGCAGAAGGTAAGTCAGACACCAACCACAAAAACATACAACACGTACACGACACATCACACACACACAGAGGGATGCAGAATTTTGCCACATATGCACACAGGGGCCTGGATGCGCACCACCACTACCACCCCTACCCAGGGGGGCTGGATGCCAACCACTACTACCACCCTTAGCCATGGGGGTGCCAGATGCCCACCACTACTACCACCCTTACCCAGGGGGGGCTGGATGCCTACCACTACTACCACCCTTAGCCAGGGGGGGCTGGATGCCTACCACTACTACCACCCTTACCCAGGGGGGCTGGATGCCTACCACAACTACCACCCTTACCCAGGGGGGGCTGGATGCCTACCACTACTACCACCCTTACCCAGGGGGGCTGGATGCCTACCACAACTACCACCCTTAGCCAGGGGGGGCTGGATGCCTACCACTACTACCACCCTTACCCAGGGGGGCTGGATGCCTACCACAACTACCACCCTTACCCAGGGGGGGGCTGGATGCCTACCACTACTACCACCCTTAGCCATGGGGGTGCCAGATGCCCACCACCACTACCACCCTTACCCAGGGGGGGCTGGATGCCCACCACTACTCCCACCCTTAGCCAGGAGGCTGCCAGATGCCCACCACTACTACCACCCTTACCCAGGGGGGGCTGGATGCCTACCACTACTACCACCCTTAGCCAGGGGGGCTGGATGCCTACCACTACTACCACCCTTACCCAGGGGGGCTGGATGCCTACCACTACTACCACCCTTAGCCATGGGGGTGCCAGATGCCTACCACTACTACCACCCTTACCCAGGGGGGGCTGGATGCCTACCACTACTACCACCCTTAGCCAGGGGGGTGCCAGATGCCCACCACCACTACCACCCTTACCCAACGGGGGCTGGATGCCTACCACTACTATCACCCTAAGCCAGGGGGCTGGATGCCTACCACTACTACCACCCTTAGCCATGGGGGTGCCAGATGCCCACCACTACTACCACCCTTACCCAGGGGGGCTGGATGCCTACCACTACTATCACCCTAAGCCAGGGGGCTGGATGCCTACCACTACTACCACCCTTAGCCAGGGGGTGCCAGATGCCCACCACTACTACCACCCTTACCCAGGGGGGCTGGATGCCTACCACAACTACCACCCTTAGCCGAGGGGGCTGGATGCCTACCACTACTACCACCCTTACCCAGGGGGCTGGATGCCTACCACTACTACCACCCTTAGCCAGGGGGTGCCAGATGCCTACCACTACTACCACCCTTACCCAGGGGGGCTAGATGCCTACCACTACTACCACCCTTACCCAGGGGGGGCTGGATGCCTACCACTACTACCACCTCTACCCATGGGGGCTGGATGCCTACCACCACTACCACCCTTACCCAGGGGGGGCTGGATGCCTGTCACTACTACCACCTCTACCCATGGGGGGCTGGATGCCTACCACCAACACCACCCCCACTCATAGGATGGACAATGCATGACACAACCAGCACACCACAACCTAGGGAATGCAAGAAAAAGACATCCCCCCAACACCATGACAAGCGTGTGTAGACTGTGTCAAATGCCTACAACACTGAACATGACTTTGAACATACAATGTGACCCCCTATCACATGTGCCACACATATATGTGTGTGGCCCCCACAATGCAAGCAGGCCATGACCATTGTGGCAATGGGGTCCAAACCCCCATCATCACAGTGACCAAAAGGTAAGTGTGGGGTCCATAGCTGAAGCACATTTTGAACATTGTGGCAATGGGGTCCAAACCCCCATCATCACAGTGACCAAAAGGTAAGTGTGGGGTCCATAGCTGAAGCACATTTTGAACATTGTGGCAATGGGGTCCAAACCCCCATCATCACAGTGACCAAAATGTAAGTGTGGGGTCCATAGCTGAAGCACATTTTGAACATTGTGGCAATGGGGTCCAAACCCCCATCATCACAGTGACCAAAAGGTAAGTGTGGGGTCCATAGCTGAAGCACATTTTGAACATTGTGGCAATGGGGTCCAAACCCCCATCATCACATTGACCAAAAGGTAAGTGTGGGGTCCATAGCTGAAGCACATTTTGAACATTGTGGCAATGGGGTCCAAACCCCCATCATCACAGTGACCAAAAGGTAAGTGTGGGGTCCATAGCTGAAGCACATTTTGAACATTGTGGCAATGGGGTCCAAACCCCCATCATCACAGTGACCAAAAGGTAAGTGTGGGGTCCATAGCTGAAGCACATTTTGAACATTGTGGCAATGGGGTCCAAACCCCCATCATCACAGTGACCAAAAGGTAAGTGTGGGGTCCATAGCTGAAGCACATTTTGAACATTGTGGCAATGGGGTCCAAACCCCCATCATCACAGTGACCAAAAGGTAAGTGTAAGTGTTGACAAAGAAAAAGCTGCAACTGCCAAACTGCATGGATGATTCCTGGTCACAGAACATAAAACACATCAGTGGCAAAGTAGTGCATGTGTCCCATTGCAACATAGATTGGGGGAGGCAAATACTGCAGTGCAAATAAGACATACCTTTGGCCATGTGCAGACAAACAACACCCATGGGGGCTGACACAGTCAACATTCATCAATGACACAATGACAGAAGTGACCATCAGAATGCAGACCCACATATTTGCACCAATGGGCACACAAATGCAGATACCCTGTGGAGACTGTAGATGTGAGGTGAACAGATACCATACCATGGCAGCAATGGGACACACAAACCATGATCATTGTGCTGACTGATGACCTAGGAGTCCCAGGGACAGCAGGGGAAACCCACCAAACAACATACAGCCAATGGCACACCTAAGATATGCCAATGCAGTGGTGCAGATGCACAAACACAAACAGGCAGACCCACACTGCACATCAAACACAACAGGTGAGGGGGGGTGCCAGTGTCCCCAGGCAACCACACAACACATGAGGAGGCCTGAATACCAATTATACAGATGTGCATACAGTGCCACACAAAGGTAACTCATGGATCCAAATCCCCTATGTGGGCAATCAGGCATTGTCAGATGAGAGGGAGCACAAATCACACATGTCACACAGGCACGTAGGAACAGCAACTGACACAGCAAGACACAGACACACCACAGCACTACCCCCAGGGCCCCCACAATGTGGTGACCCTGGGCTGCATTACAATCCCACTGTGATGACAAAGCTAAATGTCGTTCACACTGTGAACCACAGTCATGTGTCCTGAGCAACAAACTACCATCACACCTACACAAGCACAAATCAATCAGCACGGCCAGTAAGCCAAGGCCAACATGGAGGCAGGGGTCTAGCCGGGCAACAACTCTCATCTGCACACACTCAACACCACACACCTCGACCTCCAACAATGTGCAGCAGTGAAGCACACATGCACTGGTGACATTGCACATGCACCCATGACAATCCCAGGGTGGTGGGTGGGAACCAAGGTGCAGAAACACATCACACATGGCCACTCAACAAGACTCCTGAATGTCTGACACACTGCACACTACGCTGTACATGGACATGACGGCAATACCACACCAACCAATGGGATCCCAGCCACAGTCACACACCAATGAAGAAGCCAAGGTCACCCACAAAGAACACACATAGACAACAACCAACATTGCAGCCCGGACCCTGAGGAGTGCCAGCAGTCACACACACAACGTGTCACAATCACTGAAAGATAACACAAACTGGAAATCACATGACAGGTGTAAACAACAAGTGCCAAGGGGAAACCTGACTGTGACCCATCTGCGTCTGCACACAAACTCAGCCCTGACAGCAAACACACCTATGGGTGACACCCTGATGACCAGTAATGTGCCATGCACCCACATCACAGAGAACCCAGGGAGAAGACTTTGGGGGAACATAGGTCAACTCAGCAAGCATCACAAACAGGTACAACACTAGGGATCACAGCATGCACAGCAAAACGGAAGTGAACACACAGACATGCTCATACAACACACACCTTGGGCGCAGGCAATGTCACAGGAGTACACACTGCCATGAGGGGACTCCACTCCTGTGTGAGGAAAGCTGTGCCATATGTTGCCTCAGTAGGGCCCCATCATGTCAGCTGAGCACTTGGTCACACAATCAACAATTAGCACCAAATGAAGGCTCCCGTCACATCAGCCTGGTCATGGGAGTGCCAACGAAATCATCAGCACAGATCCAACACACTTGTATAGCAATGTTGCACTGACAACACAGATGAGTCCTTCCCCATTGATGCCCAAACCTGCATGTCCAGTGGAGATGGCCACACGGTCAGGGAAGTAGACGAATTGAACAATGGCAGGCACAACAGATGTGCAGGGGTGGAAGCCACAGATGTGAAATTGCTAATGTAAGTAGGAAATCCCATTGCCAAATACTGAACACATGACACCCTCAGATGCTGCTATGGATGACATGGATACACCACAGGATAGGACACATTCCCCCTGGACCACATGTGTTCCTGCACAGTAACACTTCATTATCATGAGACCAAATATCACCATCACTGCAGCAAGGGCATGGTTAGCATCATCAACAACATGTACATCAGAAGCATAAGCACTAGAGAACAGAAAGTTGCTTTATTCAGCATATGTGTGTCCAAAAACTCAGAGAACAGTAATGCTCCAACAAAGGCCAATGGCCAGTCCATCAAGTAAGTCAATACAGGGTGACAGTGGCAGATGTCACCCTACGCATGCCTGCACTGCACAAAACCAGGGACAATCCACTAGGAGGGGCAACCGGAGGGGCAGGCCAGGCACCGCAGGGACAGGATCAGGGCTCACCAGGAGGAGGCAGGGAAGGGGTGGTGGGTGCTGGAGAGCCACTGACAACTGCAGTGGAGGTGTCTGACATGGTGTGTGCCGGCACAACTGGGGGGCATGACTCAGATGTTGTGGGTGCCGGCACGACTGCAGTGGACCCTGCAGATGGAGTGGACAGGTCCGCCACTGCAGTGCCCAAGTCAGACAGGGTGGTAGTGGACTCCACTGCAGTGCCTACCACCAGGGGAGGAGAATGGGGAACAGGCAAGGTGGGCTGGACAGAGGGGAGGACACCCTCACCACATCAGTGGCACAGACAAGCGCAGCGGGGGTGTGGTGCCGGGAGAGCAAGTGGCAGGGGGAGAAGGCCGGATCCTCTTGGGGATGGTATATCTGTGGGTGGGGGAACCTGGGGCAGGGTGTGGTGGGGGCACCTGTGGAGTGGGGGCCTGAGGGATGGAGGAAGGAGACCTGGTGCCTGAGCTGCAGGGCGGCGGCGGGGTCTTGCTCTTACGACTCCGGGGGGACTTGCGGGTGGGGGCCTCAGTCTGTCTGCGCCTGGGGGAGGGTGTCCGGGGGCGAGGGGCACTCTGCTCCGTGTGGGTGGGCTTCCTCTTCCCCCTGAATGCTGTATCAGCTGGATCGGAGGGGAAGAGGCCGAGGTCACTGAGGAAGAGCCGCTGGGTCTTTGGGGTTGCAGGTGAGGCAAGGGAGGGTGCTTTGGAGGGAGAGGCAACTGAGGACTGCGCAGTGCTCGTGGATGCGTGTGTGTGTTCCAGGGCCCCATCCCCTGTGAGTCTGGTTTCAGTCCCCTGACTGTGCGTGCGTGTGCGTTTTGTTTGTGGCGTGTGTGTCTGTGTGCTGGACGTGTGTGTGCTGGTGTGTGCCTGTGCCGGTGTGTGTGTGCTTGGGACGGGTAAGGTGCTGGGGAGTGTGGATGGAGCAGAGGCAGGAGGGGTGAGGGACTGTCTGAGGAGGGACACTGCTGCCATCAGGGAGGAGTCCATGGACCTATTGCCCCTCTGTAGGTCAGACATGCCCGATGAGATGCCCTCCATGAACGACACCAGCTGAGTCAACAGAGCGGTGTGCGCATGGAGGACACTCAGCATGGCTGTCTGCCCTACATGGAGCTGGCGAAGGAGGTACACAGACTCCTCACTCAGGGCAGCAGGGGACACAGGGGCAGGGGGTGCGGTGCCTGGCCCAAAGGAGACACGCTCCCGAACATGGGAGCCTCCACGGACCTGGGGAATGGGAGCCGATGGGAGGGCGGTGGTGGTGCTGGTGGTGGCGGGGACAGCAACACTAGCTGGGGTGTGGTGGCTGCTGACACCCGCCTCCATAAGGGAGTCATCCTCCGAGCCGCTGTGGTCCTCAGCTGAGGTGGATGCTGCTGAGGACTCCTCGGTGTGGCTCCCCTCGCCCTCCGTGCCACTGGGTCCCTCCGACCACTCCTCGGCTGCTGACCCAGTCTGGCTCTCCGGCTCCTCCTGGTCCGTGGAGCTGTCCCCTTCCGTGGCCGTGGATGTATCTGCAAACAATGGGGAAACAGACAGACATCAGTCACCTGCACCAAACGCACACACCACTGTGAGCACAGCACATTACAGAGCAAGCCCTGGCATCATTAGTTGAACATTGCTAAAAGTGCCCTAACTGAACAGGAGAAGCCAATTGTCAGTCTGATGCCAACCATGGCACTCACATCCCACATGGCCTTGCACCCATCTGTCTGGTGTCTGTTGGATAGCAACACCCCAGTGTGGACACATGCACCACCTACACAGTAGTTGGACAGTGCAGAGGACACGGTGTAGCATGTGGACATGCACACATCACAACTCTTGCCACTGAGTCAGTACAGGTTTCCGGATGAAAGGGATGCCCAGAGTCAAATAGGAAATGCATGTGATGCATACCAGCGACAGACACCATGATGCACCCATGTCCTGATAGCCATCGCCACAATGGTGTGCATGTAGCACATGTCACTCCCCTGCAGGATCACCAATAAGTAGACACATGCCATGGCGGAGGCATGACTGCTAAGTCATACATCACTGTCTCAGTGATGTATGACTTGGCAGCCAGACAACAACACTCTGCACTGTGTCACAATAGTAGGTCATGGGGAATGCAAGTCCTGGAGCTGCACAAGTGCACATGTACATCCCCCACACAACACATCATCTTAACCCTCATCTGTCCAGGTCATACCGATTGGACATATGGGAGACCTGTGACACTACCCTCTGAACCTGAGCCCCTCACAATCTGCTGTGAATGGGAAACAGCTGCCTGAACTTCACATTCGCATACCCCAGTCTGCACGGGCAGCTGATCAAACACCTATGTGACACACAAGTATCGTCTCCTATGGTCACATCTCCAGTGGCATGCTGAGCCCCTACCGAGAAACACCCCAGCAGTCCTGGCAACAAATCCACAGCACACTGACACAGAGGCAGACACCTGAGGGGTCAAATCACTGCGCACAACGTGTCAGCTGATACCCGGGAGTGGGAGTACAGGTGTATTGGATGGGCTGGAGTAGGCATGACTGTCCTGCCCCACATGAATGAGGGATGAGCCCTGGACAGTGGATAGCTGGCTATGTATGTGTGACACACGTAATCTGCACACTCCTGGGGCCCAAACATTGTTCCCACCCGCTGCATGGGTGTGTGCCAGATACCCCAGGCACATGTGGTGGCTCAGCTCAGCAAGTGGACCGCATATCAAAGCAACACGCAGATTACATGTCCGAACACAGGCATTGTGTGAACAATGGACCCACCCATGATGCCCACAACAGAGTTAGGGAAACAGATGCTGTCCCCCACCTTGAGTGAAGCAAACTGCAAGGACACAGTCCCAAGTGACACAATTCCCTGAATGTAAGGGCCACACCTGGGTATCAGATGAGGAGTGGGCAGTGCACAATAGAGGGACATGGCTCCTGGACAACATGACTGCTGTACTGTGGCAGTTTAACCAGGCCAGAGGAGGGCACATAGCATGTAATACAGAGTTCACAGTGCAGTCTTTGACTCACCCCCTCCTTGCTGCTGTCTGGCCTTCAGCTGCCCATCCAGGTCTGGAAACACCACCGCCAGGATCTGGGGCATGTGGGGGTCAGGGTCCGTGTTCCGCCCCTCCTGCGAGGAGGCGACAGCTTCAGCTGGACCCGTGCAATCCTCCGGGTCCAGCCCCGAAGGTCCTGCCACCTCTTCTGGCAGTTGCGGATCCGGCGCTTGTAGACCCCCACGGACCGGACAGCCCGGACGATGTCCTTCCAGATCTCCTGCTTCCGATGGGCATTAACCTGTCAGGATGACAAAGTGAAAAGGCCATTACTACACATGCAACATATCCGTGCATGACACAGTTGTATATACATGTCTCAATCACAGGGGCACATGATGTACACAGGCAGTGCAACGCTGCCCATGGACAGTTTGCCAGAAGTCACTACATGGTATCATTGCATGGGAAGTAAAACCTTGTTCAAATGCACTGTCACTGCACCATACCTGTCCAGTGCATGTCACTACACACTATGGGGGGTGACAACTACTCAGTGAGCCTGCTAGCCAGTGGCGTGCAGACTTTCAGCCTTGCTAGTCAGACAAAATGCACATTCAGAAAGGCAGTGCACAGAACACTCACCTGCTCCCCTGGTGTCCCATACAGCTTGCTGTACTGTGGAAGTAGGCTGTCCAGCAGGGCCTGGTTCTCCTCAAGGCTGAAGGCTGGGGCTCTCTCCACAGTACGTGCCATTGCAGGGTCCAGAGGGGGCAGAGACAGCAGCAGTGCAGTGGCAGATGTCGTCCTGGAGCATGTAGTGCAGGCAAGTGAGCTCTCAGGGGAACAGCCAGCAATATATATGTGCTGCAGAGGCAGATACTGTCCCATGTGTCCAAAGTGATAGGTCCAAGTCGTTTGCATCTTCTGAATCTGGCCAATCCATGGAATAGCAGCACCAATACACGCCCACAGCATCCTTCAAATCTTCAACTTCATGACATACATGATTTTGCAACATTGTTGTGGGTGACCAACTGAATTTCCAGCAACCGACTCGTTCGAATTTCGAAAACGCGTCCGTTGCCAGGCTAGGCCATTGACAATGGGTGCGCACCGATCGGTCCATTGCTGTTCAACGCGTACAGGGGTACAACGCGTACCCGCACACATTGAATGCAATGGGCCGGCCGGGCACACCGATCGGTCCATTGCGGTACAACGCGTACAGGGGTACAACGCGTACCCGCACACATTGAATGCAATGGGCCGGCCGGGCGCACCGATCGGTCCATTGCGGTACAACGCGTACAGGGGTACAACGCGTACCCGCACACATTGAATGCAATGGGCCGGCCGGGCGCACCGATCGGTCCATTGCTGTTCAACGCGTACAGGGGTACAACGCGTACCCGCACACATTGAATGCAATGGGCCAGCCGGGCACACCGATCGGTCCATTGCGGTACAACGCGTACAGGGGTACAACGCGTACCCGCACACAGTGAATGCAATGGGCCGGACGGGCACACCGATCGGTCCATTGCGGTACAACGCGTACAGGGGTACAACGCGTACCCGCACACATTGAATGCAATGGGCCGGCCGGGCGCACCGATCGGTCCATTGCTGTTCAACGCGTACAGGGGTACAACGCGTACCCGCACACATTGAATGCAATGGGCCGGCCGGGTGCACCGATCGGTCCATTGCTGTTCAACGCGTACAGGGGTACAACGCGTACCCGCACACATTGAATGCAATGGGCCGGCCGGGTGCACCGATCGGTCCATTGCGGTACAACGCGTACACGGGTACAACGCGTACCCGCACACATTGAATGCAATGGGCCGGCCGGGTGCACCGATCGGTCCATTGCGGTACAACGCGTACAGGGGTACAACGCGTACCCGCACACATTGAATGCAATGGGCCGGCCGGGTGCACCGATCGGTCCATTGCTGTTCAACGCGTACAGGGGTACAACGCGTACCCGCACACATTGAATGCAATGGGCCGGCCGGGCACACCGATCGGTCCATTGCTGTTCAACGCATCCCTGTACAAGTGACTGGCATATGTCACCATGCCTGTCTCAGATGAACATATGCCAGCCACAGATAGCTCCCAGGGAGTGAGGGGCACACCTACAACACCACAGCCTGTCCAAACTGTATCATAAGGCATGTAAGGCTGCATTTCCTATTGTGTGTATGTTGGTGTACATGTTGTCCTGTGGGTGTCACCTGGGGGCAGCCACCCCCAGGCTGTGCACGTGTTCATGGGGACAGGATCCTGGGTGTTACGTGTACATGACCACTGTGATGTGCAACTGTTCATATCTGTGCATGTGCCATGGTCACATTTCACGGTGGTGTATGTGTATGTCATGTCACATACCCCGTGAGTCCCATGTGGGACGGTATGTTTGAGCCAGGGTGTCCCAGTGGCACAATAGTGATGGTCCTCCACAGTCTGTGTGCATGTAGTGTTTACAATGTCTCTGATTTCATGTGCACAATGGGAGACAGTCTCCACATCCACGTTGTGTGTGCATGGACTTTGATGTTGTGCGTGTGTGTGTCACAGACGTCCATGTCTGTCCTGCAGAGGCAAGTGGAACCACTACCTGTGGGGGTCATGGTTGTTTTGCTGTGGTGTATACCTGATACTCCATGTAATGCCAGTGTCCATGTGGCAATACAGGGTCCCTGGGAATGTACCTGTCGTTGAGCTGTGATGCCTGGGGCACATCTGTCCTCACATGTCACTGTGGGGGGTGATTGTGACATGGCAGCAGGAGATGGGAACTGTGACACGGCCTCATGATATCCAATGGGCCAACCTGGGACTTATTGATGCCACTTGTTGAACCGTGATGACAGATGTTGGCCATGTATGTACCATACATGTCCTTACGGAACTGCACACTTCATGTAGTTGTGCCTCATAATGATGTATGATGTGATATTGAGTGTGTTCAATGCCGCATATGTGGGGTGACTGACAATCTTGCTTTCTTCTCCTCTGCACTGCAGGGCTCCTGCTGTCCATAGACCATTCCCAGACCTGGCAACGATGGTGGAACGGGACAGCATCCGACGGTACCGCTTCACCAGGCAGCTGATTGAGGATTTGGCAGTGCAGTTGGCCCCACATTTGCAGCCTGGCCGGCCGTATCCTACAGCGCTGACCCCCAAGGTGAAGGTGATGGCAGCCCTACACTTCTTTGCCACCGGTACCTTCCAACATACTGTGGCGACTGCTGGTGGGATGTCACAGACCATGTTCAGCCGTGTGCTCCGCGATGTTTTGGAGGCAATGTTGCTATACCTGAACCGGTACATCTATTTCCCTAGACTGCAACGACTCACTGACGTGAAGAGTGACTTCTATGCCCTGGGGAGGATGCCGCATGTCATTGGCTCCATTGATGGGACACATGTGGCTTTGGTACCACCACAGGCCCAGGAGCAGGCCTACCGTAACCGCAAGCACTACCACTCGGTCAATGCACTGGTGGTGTGTCTTGCAGATATGACCATCTCACACGTGTGTGCCCGTTTCCCTGGTTCAGCACACGATGCCTTTGTGATGAGGAGTAGTCGCATCCCCAGGATGATGGCACAGATGCAGAACCAGCGTGCCTGGCTTGTCGGTGTGTACTGACTTTGTGCCATTGTGTGTGATCTGATCTGTAGTATTCCGCCCACTTTTCCAAGTCAGCTAATGTGCACTTGTCTGTCCGTAGGTGACTCGGGATACCCCAACATGCCGTGGTTGCTGACACCCCTCAGGAACCCTGTGACACCAGCCCAGATGCGCTACAATGAGGCACATGGTCGGACCAGGAGAGTGATTGAGCGGACATTTGGTCTCCTGAAGAGCCGCTTCCGCTGCCTCGACAAGACAGGAGGGTCCCTCCCATATGCCCCAGCGAAGGTGTGCAAGATTATCATCGTCTGCTGCATGCTCCACAACCTGGCAGTGCGGAAGGAGTTGCCTCTCATCCAGGATGACAATGACCAACATCCGCCACCTGTGGAGGATCCTGGCCTGGACCACGATGCCAGTGATGATGATGATGATGGTGATGTCCGCACACAGCTCATCACCAACTTCTTTAGCTGAATGTGAGTATCCTGAGGTGTCATGTCAATGATGTGAGTTGGCATGATATGTGTAGGTGGTGCTCTGGTGCTGTTGGAGTGTGTCCATGGGCTACTTGACTGGATGTGTGTAGCGATGTGTGCTTACAGGTGGTCTGTACTCCCCAACAGTGTTGACATGCTAACTTGGTTCTGGGTGGGTATCTTGTAACATGTATTGTGCATGAGTTTTGCTGTTCTGTCCTGTTCTCCATTGCTTTTGACTGTGTGTCATTTCTGTCCTTCACAGGGTACTTTCAGATTCGTTTGGTCAACTGTGTCCACCGACGACGTGATTGTACTTCCAGGGTGGTAGCTGTTGTGTCCCTACAGGTGATGTGCGCCACACCCATGGACTTCCTTCCTTCTACAGTTGTTGACTGTGTGCCCGCTGCCAGGTGGGATTACCTTGCATCTGTAGTGGTTACGACATGTTGCAACTGTGTAATAAACCTGTGCTTCACTTTGTGATGTGCGTTGTCTGTGGTCACACATTTGACTGCCATTTGCTTACTGCACCTGTGGGCTACTTGACTACAACTGGGAATAGGTGTGGTGTCTGTGCATTGCACCGTCTTTCCTGGCAACATCAGTGTAGGCAATGAGTCAGATGGCCTAGGTGTGTATGTGTTGTGTAGCCCTGGTGGTGTGTCTCCCTCATATGTGTCACGTTGCCATTACTCACATGCCTGTGTTGTACTTGCTGTTGCAGTTCGCATACACAGTGTAATTTTGCAGTTCATCATCCCCATGACAGCACCCACGTTGGAATCACAACAGAGGCAAGTATGGTGTATTAGTGTGTTTATTGTGATACATTTGTGTGAATAGTGCATAGGATGGTTAGTGCTGTACATTTATATTGCAATCAGAAGTTCCTAGATGAATTGAAAGTCCTGGTAGACAAAATCCCCAGTATCGGGGCCACAGTTGTCTGAGACATTGGTCCAACTTGTACTCCCCATGTCATGTGTGGGAGTTGTGTTGCCGTCAACAGGGTGAACAGTTTGTGCACAAAGGTGAACATCCAGAACAGGTTCAGGCTTCCTGGGGGTTGCACTTGGCCATCGGCCTCTCACTTGCCCCTCCTCGGACGACCCCTCTTCTTTGGGGGGCCCCTCAAGTACAGGCTGCTGCGGTGCAGGGGACTCTCCGCCAGAGTCATCCTCCCTCCCTGTGGCAGTTGCAGTTTGTTTCAGCACCAGATGTTGTTGGCACACAGGGAGGTGTAGACTGGTTGCTGTTCATCTGGCGGAGGCATTGTAATATGTCCCTATGCACCGCCGTCATCTCTTGCAGTGTGTCCCACTTGGACTCCACGCGGGACATGTGTGAGTCCAAGCGGGCATGATGGGCAGCCTGCTGCTGTTTCATGTCTCTGAGGAGCCCCACTACCTGGCTGAGATCTCCGGTGCTGGACTGGTACGCATCGGCTATGCGTGCCAGTTGTGGGTCATCATGCACACCAGACACCTCTGCAAGCAGCGACCTCTGTCTCCCACCCCTCCCACCACCCCTGCCGACATGTGCAGTGCGTGCAGTGGCACGCACAGATGACCCTGGTCCCCCTTGGGGGTTGGTGGTGGTGGTGGTGTCCATGGCCCCACGTTGGTCCAGGGTCCCTGTGCTGGTGGTGCTCCTTGTTCTGTCCATGTCGGCAGGGATGGTATTTGTGGTGACAGTCGTTGGAGGGGTGGGTGCAGGGGGTGCAGCTGGTGGTCCTGCTGGTGCTGCAGCTGGTGGTCCTGCTGGTGCTGCATGTTGACTTGCACCGGAGGTGCCAGGTTGGTCTTCTTCATCCGAGGAGGGCAGAGGCTGTTCGACACCAGTGAGCTCCGTATCCTCTTGAGCCTGGGACTGGGACTCCTCAGCGTCTGCTGCTGTGTCCCCATCATCACCTGTTTTTGGGAGACACACACAATGTATGTTATGTTTCTGCAGGCATCAATGGTTGACACACCTGACAGTTGTGACTGTGCCTCTGGGTGCGGGCCTGTACATTGCATTGTCCTAAGTTGTCACAGTCAGGGGTTGATATTGGTGTAGCACATTGTCCTGCATTATTTGGGCATGTCTATGTATTTGTTGGGGTGTGAACATGGTCTGCATTGGTTGTATTTGGTTGACAGCCGGCCCTCCTTCCCACCCAGCCAGTCAGTTATCCCACCATGGACTGTGCTTGCATTGCAGGGAGTGAAAGTTGTCTTTCAGGATGTCAGTCAGTGGTGTCCTGCTGTTGGTTGTTGCACAGTTGCCAGCAGGGCCTTGTGCTCCCCACAGCAGTAGCCAGTGTCAGCCATCTTGTGAGTCCTTTTCCACTCCCTGTGATGTGAGCATGGTTGTGGGTGGTGTTGATGGGCCAGTTGTGAGGCTGAGCAATATCTGTGCCTACTACTCCCATCATGCTATTGCCTCCACCCCCTTCCCAGCATGCCCATCCTTCCTTCCTTTTGACTCTGCTTCCCTGTGGGGTGGTGCTGCCTGTGCTGACAGGATGGCTGGGAGTGTTGTCCTGGCAGTTGTTTGGCTAAAAGTCCCAAGAGTGTCCCTGTGCTTCACACAACATAACCCAGGGTGGTGGTTCTTTGTGGGATCTTGAGTTAGGATGTGAGGCATTGCATTCTCCCAGGTGGGTTATGTGGAGTTTGTGTTGAGGGGGTGTGTGAGGGGAGGTGCTTGTGACTATGGTCAGTGCTGCAAGTCCTCCTTCCCACCCAGCCAGATATCCCACCATGGAACGTGCTTGCATTGCAGGGAGTGGAAGTTGTCTTTCAGGATGTCAGTCAGTGGTGTCCTGCTGTTGGTTGTTGCACAGTTGCCAGCGGGGCCTTGTGCTCCCCACAGCAGTTGCCAGTGTCAGCCATCTTGTCAGTTGTTTTCCACTCCCTGTGATGTGAGCATGGTTCAGGGTGGTGTTGATGGGACAGTTGTGGGGGTGAGCTATGTCTGTGACTATGACTCCCATCATGCTATTGCCTCCACCCCACTTCCCAGCATTCCCATACTTACTTGCTTTTGTGGGGAGTTCAGTGTGTGTGGGTGTGAGAGCAATGGCAAGATGGCTGACAGTGGTGTCCTGCTGTTGGTTGGTGTGCAGTTCCCAGCATGCCCTTGTGCTCCCCACGACACAGCAACAGTGTCAGACATCTTTGATGGGCCTTTCCACTCTCTGTGGGATGTGCATGCGTGAGTGTGAGCTTGCTGGGCCATGTGGTGGGGGATGTTGAGCTGTGACTACGACTCCCATCATGCTATTGCCTCCACCCCCTTCCCAGCATGCCCATCCTTCCTTCCTTTTGACTCTGCTTCCCTGTGGGGTGGGCTGCCTGTGCTGACAGGATGGCTGGGAGTGTTGTCCTGGCAGTTGTTTGGCTAAAAGTCCCAAGAGTGTCCCTGTGCTTCACACAACATAACCCAGGGTGGAGGTTCTTTGTGGGATCTTGAGTTAGGATGTGAGGCATTGCATTCTCCCAGGTGGGTTATGTGGAGTTTGTGTTGAGGGGGTGTGTGAGGGGAGGTGCTTGTGACTATGGTCAGTGCTGCAAGTCCTCCTTCCCACCCAGCCAGATATCCCACCATGGAACGTGCTTGCATTGCAGGGAGTGGAAGTTGTCTTTCAGGATGTCAGTCAGTGGTGTCCTGCTGTTGGTTGTTGCACAGTTGCCAGCAGGGCCTTGTGCTCCCCACAGCAGTAGCCAGTGTCAGCCATCTTGTCAGTTGTTTTCCACTCCCTGTGATGTGAGCATGGTTCAGGGTGGTGTTGATGGGACAGTTGTGGGGGTGAGCTATGTCTGTGACTATGACTCCCATCATGATATTGCCGCCACCCCACTTCCCAGCATTCCCATACTTACTTGCTTTTGTGGGGAGTTCAGTGTGTGTGGGTGTGAGAGCAATGGCAAGATGGCTGACAGTGGTGTCCTGCTGTTGGTTGGTGTGCAGTTCCCAGCATGCCCTTGTGCTCCCCACGACACAGCAACAGTGTCAGACATCTTTGATGGGCCTTTCCACTCTCTGTGGGATGTGCATGCGTGAGTGTGAACTTGCTGGGCCATGTGGTGGGGGATGTTGAGCTGTGACTACGACTCCCATCATGCTATTGCCTCCACCCCCTTCCCAGCATGCCCATCCTTCCTTCCTTTTGACTCTGCTTCCCTGTGGGGTGGGCTGCCTGTGCTGACAGGATGGCTGGGAGTGTTGTCCTGGCAGTTGTTTGGCTAAAAGTCCCAAGAGTGTCCCTGTGCTTCACACAACATAACCCAGGGTGGAGGTTCTTTGTGGGATCTTGAGTTAGGATGTGAGGCATTGCATTCTCCCAGGTGGGTTATGTGGAGTTTGTGTTGAGGGGTGTGTGAGGGGAGGTGCTTGTGACTATGGTCAGTGCTGCAAGTCCTCCTTCCCACCCAGCCAGATATCCCACCATGGAACGTGCTTGCATTGCAGGGAGTGGAAGTTGTCTTTCAGGATGTCAGTCAGTGGTGTCCTGCTGTTGGTTGTTGCACAGTTGCCAGCAGGGCCTTGTGCTCCCCACAGCAGTAGCCAGTGTCAGCCATCTTGTCAGTCCTTATCCACTCCCTGTGATGTGAGCATGGTTCAGAGTGGTGTTGATGGGCCACTTGTGAGGGTGAGCAGTATCTGTGACTCCAACTCCCATCATGCTATTGCCTACACCCCCTTCCCAGCATGCCCGTACTTCCTTCCTTTGGACTCTGCTTCCCTGTGGGGTAGTGCTGCCTGTGCTGACAGGAAGGCTGACAGTGTTGTCCTTGCAGTTTGTTTGGCTACAAGTCCCAGGTGTGTCCCTGTGCTTCACACAGCATTACCCAGGGTGGTGGTTCTTTGTGGGATCTTGAGTTTGGTATGTGAGGCATTGCATTCTCCCAGGTGGGTTATGTGGAGTTTGTGTTGAGGGGGTGTGTGAGGTGAGCTGCTTATGACTATGGTCAGTGCTGTGAGTCCTCCTTCCCAGCTAGCCAGATATCCCACCATGGAACGTGCTTGCATTGCAGGGAGTGGAAGTTGTCTTTCAGGATGTCAGTCAGTGGTGTCCTGCTGTTGGTTGTTGCACAGTTGCCAGCAGGGCATTGTGCTCCCCACAGCAGTAGCCAGTGTCAGCCATCTTGTGAGTCCTTTTCCACTCCCTGTGATGTGCGCATGGTTCATGGTGGTGTTGATGGGACAGTTGTGGGGGTGAGCAATATCTGTGACTACGACTCCCATGATGCTATTGGCTACACTGACTTGCCCAGCATACACAGAATTCCTTTCTTTCAGTGGTCTTCACTGTGTGTTGGTGTTGTAGTGGTGGCTACATGCCTGGATGTGTTTGTTAGTTATATTTGTGCCACTGCCTAGCTGTAGTTGTAGTTGTGTTTGTACATGTGATGACACGGTTAAATGTAACTTTGAGATGGCATGTGTTGTGTTTATCTGACTGACATACACATTTTGGGATGATTCTGTTCTGGTTGCTGTGTAATTGCTAAGAGTGCATGGTTTGACTCTCCCCTTGACAGTGATGTGTGTGTGTATTGTGGCAGAATATTGTGTACATTTGTTGTGTACTCACCAGGCTCTGGGATGTTTTCTAGTCCATAGACGCTCACTGGCGGAAGGATGGCCCGCACCTTCTCCTCCCAGGGCCTGAGGTATCCTGGCTTGGCAGGAGGGCCACTGCCGGTGTATTGGCTCAGGAGGTAGTCCTTCTTCAGCAGCTCCCGTACCCTCCTGCGCACGTCATACCACCTGTTCTGGATGTCAGTCTTTGTGCGCAGACATGGTGATTGTGCGTTCACCCTGTTGATGATCCTCTCCCACATCTTTGTTTTCTGGGAGATGGGTGTCTGTTGGACCAGTGCGCCAAACAGCTGTGGCTCTACCCTGAGGATCTCGTCTACCAGGACTTCCAATTCACAATCTAGGAACTTGTGATTCTTCTTTGGGGGCATGGTGATGGGTGGTGATGGTGAGTAATGTGTGTGTTGGTGTGCAGGTGAAGGTGTGTGAGTGTGTGTTTTGCTGGGTGTATGTGAGGTAGCTATTTGTTGGTGTGCTGATGGTGTGTGGCTTGTGTGAGGGATGAGCTGTGGGTGTGTGGTTGCTGTCTGTTGAGTGCTGGCAGGTGAATAGCATTTGCAAAGGATCATGGTTGGGATTTGTGTCCTTTATATGGGTGGAGTTGTGGGTGTGTCTTTGTTCTCTGTCCCCACCCCCCCAGTATTTATTGGCTTTGTAATTGCTTGTTTGGCCTTTTTTTGTGTATTTTCCCTTAGTACTTTCTGTGCATGTTGGAAACGTTCTTGTGACCGAGTCGGACCCTGCAGTTGTGTCGTACGGTCTTCTCCGTTTCGTTCACGCTGTGTTTGTGCAGTTTTCTATGCTGCGTACGCATCGGTCGCGGTGTTTTGTGTTACTTCGGCTCGCAGTTTTGTATGCGTGTCGGTCGTACGGCTTGTCCTCCGTACGACTCGGTCATGGTTTTCGCGCCTTGCATCGTACTTTGCGGTTTGGAGTTCGCGTGTACGTTTCGGTTGGATTTGTTCCGGGTGCGTGTCGGTCGGTTCGATTCGCGTGTTTTTCCGGCCGGATTGCTGTTTTCCGTGCGGCTCGGTCGTTCGGCTTGGGTTCAGTACGTGTCGGTCGGATTTTGCACGCTTTGCATCGTACTTGGCGTGTCGGGCGCCACAGGTACGTGTCGGTCGGAATTAATTCCGGCTCCGAGTCGGTCGGTGCTTTTTCCGGCCCGAATCGGAATCGACCCCATTGTCTATCAGAGATATCAGAGTGTGCATATTTGTACAAACCAAAAAAGCATTCTAGGGGATAGTATCTTAAAGTTGATTTTTGTGTAGTATGTTTGAAAAATATTAAATTACTGTGTGAATTATGATTTTAATTGTTAAATAAATAGGTTGAAGGTAGAAGGTAAGGTAAAGATCAGCCGCGGCCGCTGCAGGTAAGAGCAGTAGGGCGGTGGGGCCAGGTGAGGGGGGATTTCGAGAGACGACTACGAGGGAAAATTAAATAAATAATTAATTTTCCCTCCTAGTCGTCTCCTGAAATCCCCCCTCACCTGGCCCCACCGCCCTACCGCTCTTACCTGCAGCGGCCACGGCTGGTAAAGATACACAAGGTTAGCATCACATAAACTAAGTTAGACAAAATAGAAATGTAACAGGTCCCAAATTTTGAAATTGTGTTTTAACTGTTATTTTGTCACTAAATGTAGAGCTTTAAAAGCATTTGCTTTCACACAATCACTCGATTAGTTAATGCAAATAAAACTACAGCTATACATGCATGTTAGTAATTGTAAATTTTTAATCCTTTCAAGCCAATTGTATACAGGTTATAGACAACATGGAATGTTAGAACAAATCTCAAATGAACACATGACAGGAAACCACTCTCAAAATGTATGTGTGCATAAGTGAATATTAAAAAATACACTTACCATCTGTCTGCTGATCACACTCTTCTACTAGAGCATGTAGGGTCGGCCAGGCTGCTCTTTGGACCCTACTGTATAGTGGTGTCATGCGGGGTACCGAGAATGTGGCTGGGAGGACAAGCCCTTAATGTGCTGGGTCTTAACTGGGGCCCAGTGACAAAGGTCCTCCAAGTGCTTACAGCAGAACTTCTCCCTCTGAGTGTGGACACCCACTGTACTATAGTGCGTGCCCTTGTGGTGCCAAATTTGGACCACACAGCATCACTCACTTGGGCCCCTGGACCCAATAATCTGAGGGTACTTTTGGCAGACCCCCACAAATAACCTCCAATTCCTCATCAGTAAATGGGGGCCCACTCACCTTGTCCCTCAGCAGAATATGAAAAGGAGCAGCAGGATGGAGGAGGATAGTGCTGTGGTGTTGAGAGGGTGGCTCAAAATGATCACAAAATGGTACATTCCCCTTATTAGCACTGTATCACATTTGCAGACCAGGAGCCATATCATGTACAGCCGGTTTATCACAGACCTGTGCCTGTATTTTGAATTTGGGATGTAAAAAATCCACATATATGTAACTCAGACAGTCTCCACGTTAATGCATGAACTTTAAACAGCAAAAGCCCAAAACAGAAAGATGCAATCCTAATCACTGTTTCCAACTTTTGCTGTCTGTATTTAATGGAGAAAAATGAAGAAACTCAAACCTCTATGAATTAACTTTAGACAACTCAAATGCAAACAAACATGCACATGGCTCTGTGGTAAGCCAGCAAAGCTCTACATGATGTGCCCTATAGATTCAGCTAAAGGAGACCTGTGGCGCAAGCTAAAAAGTGTCATCACATTTTAACTCATAGTGTCCTTAATATATCAGTTTTAGTGGGAGAAGCTGGAGCGAGGATGTGGCCTAACGGCTAGGGCGGTCGACCTCAAATCTGGGGAACCAGGTTTGAGTCTCTGCAATGATGCTCAACAGCCTGTGATTCTGGCAAATCACTTAACCTCCCTGTGCCTAACAAAAATGAAAGTGTCCTTATGTAATGCAATTGGTGCTCATGTAAAGCGCTCTGATACCCCACACCTTTGGGTCAACTTTGCTTTTAAAAAAATACTGACAAAGCACTTAACAAATACTGGCCAGATGTGCTCAGCCAATTAACAGTCGCAAACTGTGTGATTGGCAAAATTAGAGGGCTTCCGACTGCAAAATTTCTTTATGGTACTCACTTAATCTATTTTGCGAATGGGTAAGAGCTTACTAAATTGCAAAATGGGGTTAGAAATCATTACCAAATAGCAATTTTGAAGAGGTGTGTTTGGGTCATCCCTTCTGAACTGTGATTTGTTATCAAAAATATTAAAGTTTTGAGACTGTAAGACAAACTTTTGAGTAATTTTACACTTTTGAGTACGTTTACTACTTTTCGGTATTTACAAACTGCACTTTTGTAGTAACTTATCCTTTGGTAGTAAGTCCAGCACTACACCTTGCCAACTATTGGTATTGAAACACCTTCCCATGGGGATAGGGACTTAAAATAAAACCCCAGAGGAAATAATGTTAAATTACATTTCATTATTTAAATTAGTTAACAATAAATATAAATTAATGTTAAAATAGTACATATTTGTTATTTAATTATTAAAATATTTATAACATATTTTGAATTTGGTCATTTTTAAAGAGGAGAAAAGTGAGCCATTTTAGTGATTCTACTGTAACTATAATTGTGGTACAGTTCTCGGATGGAGGCAAGTCTAGTATCAGTGAGTAGAAATCATTTGTCAAAGATTGTAGGGAATTTCTGGTGTCAATTATAATCCTGCTTTTCTTTGTGTTTCAGATGAAGTTTGCTAACAAACAACAAGGACTACCCTAGAACTTGAACCTGGGGCTAATAATGAAAATCCAAACAGTGATTCAAGTAAAACTACTTTGACATAAACCTAAATACAGCACAATATAAACATAGGACTCAAAGAGTTCCAAACACAGATACGATACCCTGACACACTACATATATTACAAAATATGAAATTTTATTACAAAAAATATATATATTAAGAATGGCGCTCCTCAAATTACACAAACAGTGTCAACACTAACTAAACATATATGACATGTGTATACATAATAAAATGTGGTAGAGACAAAAATAACATATACACAGAAAAATGGTTTACAAATAGAAACACAAAACAGTGAATATGTTCTCAATTGGTTAGAACCACATTTTCGCGTCAACGGCGTTTCAACCCACAGTAGACTCAGTGTACTGTGGGTTGACACGCTACCCTGACACATATTTTGTAATATATGTAGTGTGTCATGGTATCGTATCTGTGTTTGGAACTCTTTGAGTCCTATGTTTATATTGTGCTGTATTTAGGTTTATGTCAAAGTAGTTTTACTTGAATCACTGTTTGGATTTTCAGATGAAGTTTGAGAACAGACTTTGCAGGAGTTGATACATCTTACTACACTGCAGTGAAGAGAAGTCCACCAGATTTTCCTTATGATTAGCTCTTAAGTGACTCTTTGACCTCTGTGTCCGGAGAATAATGCATCATGGCATAGTTAAAGTATGGGTCTTTGTGAATGTTTTGACAGAGTAAAAAGTTTGTTTTGAACCAAAATCAGACCATTTGTATTCCTTATCTGAAAACAACAAAAATGTTTTTCTAGGTTGTGGAGATCAAAATGTTTGGTTTCTTGATGAATTGACAATAGGAATGTGAATTTTGGTATGGAAATGAAGGCTTGAGGAGTAATGATTTTCTCTATAGCTCTGGAATTCTTAAGTTCAAGATGTCATCTTGATAACGAGTCTTCAATTACATTTTCTGAACAAAGAATGCAGGAAAGAAAAAAACAAATTGCTGAAAGATGAATGCCCCCTGGGCTTGTCTACTCTTCTGACATTCAGCCTGTTGGAGGACTTGAAGATTTCTGTGATGGGTATGGACGGTTACTCAAAATTAGGCTTCAAGTAAAATTACATCTGCTCTATAAAAGCTGATTTTATAGAAAGAAGCTCTTTCTTCAGAAAAGAATAGTTCCTTTGTGCTGGAGAGAATTTTCTAAAGAAAAAGGCAATAGATTGCTCTTTTCCATTTTGACTGAGCTGAATCAAACCAGCTCTCATTGCTTGGTCTGAGGCATCATCTTGAGAATAAAGGACTTGAATGCATCACATTATAGCAAAATTAACTCTTTCTTTAGTGTTTTGAAGGCTAGGGTGGCACTATGATTCTACTGGAAGGTTTTGTTCTTTTTAAGTAGGTAGGTGATTGGAGAGCCATGCTTGGGAACATTATTGATACATTTCTGGTAGTAATTTGCTAGGCCTAAAAAGCTTTGCTCTTCCTTTACTTACTTTAGTAGGAATGGGCCAACCAAGAATGGCATGAACTTTCTGAGTGTCCATGGCAATTCCATCAGAAGAAAGAACATAGTCCAAGTACACAGAATCCTTCCACAGATTTGGCTAGCAATTTATTTTCTCTTAGATATTGCAGGACTTACATGATATGTTGTGATTGGTCTACTGGATCTTTAAAAGGCATCACCTTAGACTACCACTGTCTTGATGATCAAATCTGAAAAGACTGTGTTCATGAAACGCTGGAAAACAGCAGGTGTGTTACCAAGACTAAATCGTATCACCCAGTACTCGAATTGCCCAAATGGTGTCCTGCATGCTGTTTTACAGTCATCACCTGATCGAATATGGATCAGGTGATGGGCTCCTCTCAGATCCAACTTGGTAAATATTTTAGACCCTTGGACAGTCTCCAGACTATCAGAAATGGACAAGGGATATCGGCCCTTGATAGTCACAAGATTGAAACATCTGTAATCGATACAAGGCTGAAGTTCTGAAGTACTTTTCTCCAGTATGAAAAATAATGACGTTCTGGCAAGGGATTTAGATGGAGTAATGAAACTGTTCTCTAAGTCAAGATATTCTAAAAGAGCTTGTCATTCCAAGGGAGATAAAGAAACGATGTGCCCACAAGAAACTATAGCCTCAGGAAGGATTTTGAGGGCACAAAGGGTCGATGAGTTGACAACCTCTTGGTAGTCAACTCTTGAAACACATCAAGGTACTCATGATAGATTTCAGGGATTTCAGACAATTGTGCAACTCACTAGGTGAAAATACCATGAAGAACTTCATAAATTCCAGTAGAAGTAACGTTTTCAGCTGTACAATAAGAGACACGAAACCCTGAGCCCAGGATCAAGATCTTTGCAGGCCAATTTCAGGATAGGATTGTGTCACTCTAACCACTTAAGGTTAAAAATAATAGGTTACGAGGGGAGGAAATTAAATCAATAGTGAGTTTCTCATAATGAGTAGCTACTCAGAGAGGCAAAGCTTGAGTTTCCTCTATGACTAGTCCAGAAGCAACTAAAGGTCCATCAACAGCTTCTACTGCAACTGGAACTCCTTTCCTCTGACTGGGATCTGGTGATTGGAAGCCCACTGAATATCCATATAGACATTGGAGGCTCTGCAGTCAACAAGAACAGGCACTAAAATATGTTGAGGCTAGATTAGTAGATCTCCTTGCAGTAGGATGAAACTAAAAGATTTCAGAGGGACAAACACTGGGTAACTGATTATCACTCACCTCTATTCCCTGCACTAGGAGTCAACTGTGTAGATTTTCAGCTCCTTAGGATGACAACCAGAACAAAAAGGGCAAGCTTGGCCATCCTCAGCATAGGATCCTCTCCTATTTTCCTTCTACTTGGTTACCCTTTGAGATGGTTTAGGGAGTACTTTGCATGTGTTCCCACAACATTAAAGGACATGTTACAACTGCTAACACCTAATGGAAACACAAATCGCCAAACTACTTGAGTGTCACTTTTCCCATATTATTAGCTAATGATTCCCTCTTCCACACTAGAGGGTAAATCCTTATTTTCATGATTGGGTTTAATCATTAGGTATATCTTAAGGGAAGAAAGGCAATGAAATTGTTCTGTTATACTGTGGAACCACACTTCTTTACCCTTTCAACAAACCACCAAACTCCCTGCCCCTTGGGTTACCTTATATCCAGCTCAGGATGTCAGCATATGTTTTGTAAATCCAGGAATTACATTCATTCCTTTTAACAGTGTCACAAATTAACTTTGTAATTAACAAAATAAATATGACAACAGATTGTTCTGATGGCCAGGCAAGGACAACCAGGTTTACTAATGGTTGAAAAGTTTCTTTATTTGGTGTCTTTTTCAGATAACCCAACATCTAAATAGAGACAAAGTACAAAGGACTACCAGGACAGTAAGTAAAAAGTAATTTAAATTATAGTGCATGTTATAGTGCATGTATGCATTACTGCAGTATAGTTGCAGGAGTCTATTGGTAAGTTTTTCTGTGTTTTTTCTCCTTACAGGTTTCCTTGTTAATGAGGAGGTTACCTGCAGAACAAGTTCATAATTGGAAGGAACCTCACTGCAGTCAGAAACAAGGTAAGGTGACGGGCGGCGACCAAGAAGCAAGAAGAAACCTCCACAAAGGCAGGGTCCAGCGAGGCATACCAGGTGGTAGGTATACATAGTAAATCCCTCTAAATCAAAGTAGCAGGTAGGAGACAATAGCAGGCAACATGGGTCAGGCAGACATGGATTTTGTAAACAGCAGCATCCCAAATGATGGCTGCCTTTTTTCACGAGAGCTGGAACCTTTGTGAGAATGCAGCCTCCAGGCTTCAGCTCATGCTGCATTGGACGTTGCCCAGCGAGTGAGCCGGGACCTGCTACTGTGTGTCAAGACACGCTACACACAGTCTGACGCATCAGCACCGTCTGTGTGCAGCCGTGACTATTCCCTCCTCATCAAAGAGGATCTCTAACCTCTTACAGACCTGCTTTTGCCATTTGCTGAACTCCTCACTTTGAGTGCCAGCACAAAATCAGGGTCTCATATGATATGGGTGAGAGGTGAGGAAGCTAAGCTTAGCAGCTTAGTGATAACGAACAATGAGAGGGATACTCAGCCCGCCTTCCTCGGGATAGCGTTGTGCTAATTTTCAAGCAATCCTAAGTTTCTTCCCTGCTCAAATCAAATTATCAGTGAGTCCCTGTAGTTTCTTTAAAACTGCATGGAGAGGCTGAGGGGGAGTTACTGGAAAATAAATAGTCTCTTTGGTAGTGTGGTCATTTTATCTGCTATCAGCCTGCCTAGCTATGATAAGTCATATGTTTGCCAGGTGCACAACTCTTGGCAGATTGATTGCAGTTAGGGGCGTAGCTTAGTCAGTGAGATTGAGATGGGAGTGTGAGTCCCAAATTTGACAACGAAAAAAGCAGTGGACTGCAGGGTGGAGGGCTGAGATGACCAAGGTTTGGGAAGCACTGGTTTAATGAGGAGCAGGGTCATAACTGATTTGCATTTGGTGAGCCTCTGTGTAAAGTGGCAATTCGGGTGAAACATGATGGGGTGGAATGCTACCCGAGTGATTGTCGCTGATTCAACTATTTTCAAGCATTCATCTCATCACCTTTTGGGTGTTTGATTGCCAGTACTATGCTTGGAAGCTTGAGACTGGCGCAGCTTTCCTATCCTACTACAGCCAATGTTTTGTGAATTCCAAAAAGTAGTAAACTTGCACCCAACTCAAGGCGTACTTCTATGGATGCAATTTTGCTACATTTGTGGTAAACCGGTCACTATATGTATTTAAGATGCTGATCCAAAAAATTAACAAGTTAAAATCTGTTACTGAAATAAGAACAATGAGAAAAGCCAACACAGAAATAGCAGACCAGATTCCAGGTCCCCAGACCCAAAGAAAGAATGCATTTGCGGGTTGTCACACCCCAGACACCCCTACTGAAGCTACACCCCTACTCATCCCACCTGTGCCAGGTAGTTCTCCTTGGAAACTCAAGACTACGGTCACATAAAATACAATGGGCTAGAATCCCTGCTCTGGGATCACTTATTTTAAATGTATTTGCACTGCATGCACTCTTCTTTGTCTTTGCTACAAGAAGCCTTGCTGATAGAATTGTCAAATAGGTGCATGTGGGCATGGCTCCATGTTTCTATGCCTCAACTTTTACAAATCAGTTTACCAAGTGACTGACACCCCCTTGTACTAAGCCCAAGTCAGAGTTAGAGTAGGGTGCGCAGGCAAATTATTAAGGCAAGCAGAACCAGAGGCTGTGCATGAGCAGAGTCATGAAAACGTCTGGCACACATATTGTGCAACAAAAATAATGCAAAAATATGATACTATCTCTTCAAAATTCAAAAAGTGTGTGTTCTTCAACATGCTGAAGCATTTCACCTTCACTAGGTTTAAAGAGAAACCAATTATCCTCCCAAATTGCATCATGTCAACCACCAGTGCAGGGGAAGATTCTGTTGGGTTGGTTAAGTGACTCCAACACATAATCAGCATACATGTTAATTTTTTGTGTGTCATACCTTATTGTTACCCTCAAAATTTCTTCAGTATTTGTAACACTTGTTGCCATTGGCTTCACACACAGTGCAGAAAGAAGAGGAGAGAGGGGACAACACTTTCTCGTTCTACTTTCCTGGGAAATTGATTCAACAAGGCCCCATTCACTCTGACTCTTGCACAGAAGATCCGTTTTCAGAACTTAAGGCTAAAACCATAATGTTTAAGAGTCTCTACCAGATAGGAACAATGAACTTTATCAAATGCTTTCACAGTGACTATTGCCAGAAATGGAGCATTCTTCTGTGTTTTTTCAACACTGTCAACAATGTATAGGATTCGCTTTGTGTTGTCGCTATTGGGTTAAACCCCCATTGAGGTGGTCTATGATGACTTGTATAAAGGGATTTAGTCCATGGACTACAATCCCAGTGAAGAAGTTTACATCCACGTACAGAAGAGAAATCGGTCCAAAAAAGGAGAATTATGTTGGTCTTTTCAGGGTTGTGGAATGACTGCAGTTGATGCCTCAAGATAGAAAACATCAACGTTCTATATCAGGGTCTCCAACGGGTAGCTCGGGAGCTACTAGTAGCTCGCCAGTACACTGGAAGGAGCTCTCTGAGGTGCAGCCCAGCACACTATGTAATTCAGAGGGTCTAACCACATTGAAGAAGGCAGCGCTATGCATCACAAGACGGCACACTGACAACTGCCTCCTCTCTAGTTACAGAGTCACATGAAGATTTGTCATTTTGCAAGCCCCTCTCTATCAGTCACACAGTGTATGAAAAACACAAGATGTTCTTGGAGTGCTTTTACGTTAAATGAAAAGGGCATATTTGATAGAAAATTGTGTCATTTGAGAGAGTGGTATGCTGTTGTTTGAAAAAATGCATGAATATCCGAATTACATTTAAATTTAAAGCTGCTCTTTGAATGATAATTCACATGTGTTTCGGAGATTTATAGCTGTTAGTATTTCTTTTGTGCCAGTGGGCACTTGTTGCAGTGGATGTTATTCCATTAGTCATGTGGAGGCCTTTTATATTGATAATGTTTTTCCAAACATTGCTCTTGGTAACTCTGTCTTATACTTTGGGGTGGTTTGTGTTCTATCATAATATATCCAGGTATTTAGAATATTGACAACCACAACATTGTGAAAGAAAGTATATCTAGGCAAGTATAGTTTAATTTGTGATTTACACCTGGGTGGTTGCTACTATGATCCTGCAAGTTGTGGTCACTGCTGTGGTCGTATCTGATGTGGTCACTAATGTAACAATGATCAAAGTCATTAATAGCTTGGGACTATTTTCATTGATCAGAAGTAGCTCTCACTATAGAAAAGGTTGGAGAGCCCTATTCTATAGTATGTGAAAGAATTGAACAATCAGGTCAAGAGGGGGGCTTGGTATGACAGATATGTTTTTTACAAATGTGACTTTCCAGCCAGTCTAAGTCTTGGGGTTCTAAACTGGTCCTGTCTGGACTTTATTTGTGTGGTGTGACACTCCTGCAACTTTTTTCCAAGTTGAGCATAATCACTGAAGACCTCTGCACAAGGTTAAATCATGACTGTAAAGGAGAAATTGCCAATGCTCTATTTCTTACATTTCAAAGCAAGAATCATATTTTGCACCAGTGCATGACTCAACATTCAGTCTGGTAAGCCTCCCTTGAGCTTCACTTCCTGAAAGTAACTTTTGCCCTTTATGCCTTGATTATGAGTGTCTCAGATAATTCTTACACCCAAGCAAACCCACTGTTTGCACCATTTTGAGAATTATGTATATGTTGATAAAATCCAACAGTCGGATATTACACCAAATAAATGTTGACTGGTCAATCCTGCCAAACGTTACCATCTGAATGAAAAAGACCCAGTAAAAACATGAAGCATACAGATTTGGTGAAGTAACCACCAAACTCCGTATGTTACTCCCTGGTTTGAGGGCAAAACTCGTAATTTCATTATTTATTGCATCATATAAATAACAAACCCCAGGGACTGCATTATTTATTGATGTAATAAACAAGAATACAGTTATGAAGAATCTGTAATTAAGGCCTTAGTGTTCCAAATTGCAAATGTCCATGGTAAGCACCAACAGATTTTATCTGACCTCTAAGTTCAAAACTCAGATATTGCATCCAGGTTTGGCCTGATCGCAGCTTTTTGTTTAAAGTCTTTTATTAGATGTACCAAGTCACTTTTAGTTCTTGAGGTTTGTCCATTGGGAGATTATTGAGCTCCATCGCAATAAAGGTAAAATCTTTTATCAGGACAGGTCCCAACTTTTATCCCGATGCAAGGGTTAAAAAGCCTTCTATAAGTTGCCCCTAGGTTCAAGTCAACTCTTTAAACTTTGATTTTAAATGTAATACTTTTTACCATTACACTTCTTTAATAATGTTGGTCTATTATTGGGGGTTTTCAAATGAGTTCATTTGTCAAACCTGTACCATTGACTTTTTTTATTTCATTCTTTCTATTGTATATAATCATAGGTAATACACAAAACAAGTAAGCACATTAGTGCTAAGTTATTAACCTAAACAGTTCTATCATTTCAAAGATTAATGAAAACATTGGAAGAAAATGAGAGTGAAATTATCTCGCTACTCATCAATCTTAGAACATTACTGAGATACTATTGCCCTGTGTTGCATCGATGAACATAAACAGGTCTAATCTCTCTTCTCTGACTCAATTTATCCAGATATATGTACTTATCTGGATTGGCAAACTAGGTCCTCAAAGTTCCATAGTCTACTGTATGATATATTGTGCCCAGATGTCTAACTAGTCGTTCATTTTATAGATCAGCATTTATATGTTGACATTGTTGTCTTAGCATGAGTCCGTTCCTCCACTGTAAGGGGCATTTTTGGTTTCCAGTGCCGCAGGATGCATACTTTCGAAACAGCTAGTGCCGAGTCCAACCATCATTTCATATGATTGTTCATCTCTGTTATTCCCGGGTGTCATGTAGTAGCAAGTTCCAGTGCTGCTACACTTTTTAACTACTTGTTTCCTTCAATTGCTGCCATGCTAAGGTCCAAAGGTTCTGTAGGATTAATTAGGCAATGCCACATGATATGTACTAGACCTCCCCCTGCCTGGCCACACTTCCGACACCTCGCTTCCAGACCCAGATTTGACCTGAGCAGCTGTACAGTGCCAGGGATGAATTATTTTAAAGTAGCTGAGCTTCAATCTGACCTCTCTCAGGTCACAGTTGTAATTGGATAAGAGGGCAGAGCATTATGTAGCAGTGAATAATTTTTAGACGCATGGTTACTGTTGAACCTGAAACCTCTCTGCAGGGTCACCCCCAAACGTTTTGCCTTTAACCTCCAATTTAGGACTCAGTGCACTTTACCACTACTAACCAGTACTAAAGTGCTTGTGCTCTCTCCTCTAAACATGATAACATTGGCTTATATGCAATTGGCATATTTAATTTACTTATAAGTCCCTAGTAAAGTGGTACTACATGTGCGCAGTGCCTGTAAATTAAATGCTACTAGTGGATCTGCAGCGCAGGTTGTGCCACCCACTTAAATAGCCCTTTGAACATGTCTCAGGCCTGCCATTGCAGCCTGTGTGTGTGTGATTTTAAGCTGCCATTTTGACCTGGCAAAGTAAACCCTTTGCCAGGCCCAAACCTTCCTTTTTAATACATATTGCAGGGCATAGCTTGGATAATATCTTTGCAAACATAGGCTTATCAGTGGAATCCCCGTGGCCACTAACCTGGACCGATCATTTTGCGCTTAAATTCACCTTGAGCAGGGCGGATAGAGGATGCCAGTCCCAATGTAGAATGAGTCCTCGTAGAGCTTGGAGGAAAGTCACCCCTATGGCATTTAGTCAGGTCTTTAGACCCCCCTCCTTCGATAAAGGAGAGGGAAGTGATAATGCCTTAGGAAAATGAGAGGCCTCAATTGGAGACACGCTAAATATCATCGCGCCGTGCAGGGTAGTACGAACGCAGGAAAGGGCTGTCTCAGCCCCCTGGTACTCTGAAAGAAAATGGAGGAAAACCAAGCGGCCAGAGGATAAACTGGCCTTTTCAGTAGCACACAAAGCCTATTTAACAAACTGTAACTCAGCAAGAAGAGACCACCTAGGCTCGAGAATACAGGAGGCAAAGAACTCTTCTAAGGAGCTCTTTAAAATACTCAAAGAGTTCACAAACCCTAAAGCTAACAGTCCCTCTATACCCCCAACACAAACACTATGTGATAACATAGCAAATCATTTTAGGGATAAGGTAGACAAGATCTACAGCTCTCTAGCTGCAGGAGCAGCACCGAAGGGGTTGGCCCCTCCGAAGAGAGACCCCACACTACCTAGACTTGACGCTTTCACAGCTATTACCACAGAGCAAGTGGCAGCAGTGTTGGCACGAACAAAATCACGTGCCCCCTCAGACCCGGCGGTGCCATTTATAATGGCTGAACTCGCCCCAATTTTAGCTCCGTCGCTAGCGGAGGTTTGTAACATCTCCCTGGCTACGGCCGTATTTCCCAGGAAATGGAAAAAAGCGCATATAAAACCGTTGCTGAAGAAGGCTCTGGCAGACCCGGCGGACCTTCAAAATTATAGACCAATCTCCCTCCTCCCTTGCAGCTCGAAGGTCATGGAGACATTGGTAAACAAACAACTTACGGGATATCTGGAGCAGTATGGGTTATTGGACCACTCGCAATCAGGTTTCCGTGCAGCCCATAGCACGGAGGCGGCACTGGTGGAGGTCATGGATACGATCAGGATGTCACTGGACAGAGGGACGCCCACCATGCTAGTGCTCCTTGATCTATCGGCAGCCTTTGACACCATCTCTCATCGTGTCCTGTTGGACAGGTTACGGGAGATTGGTGTCGAAGGCTTGGCATGGATGTGGCTGCATAGCTTTCTTAACAATAGAGCACAATGTGTCCAATTAGACACATTCGTCTCTCAGACCACCGCAGTAGACAAGGGGGTCCCGCAGGGCTCCATCTTAAGCCCCACATTATTCAACATCTATGTGGCACCGCTGGCCTCCATCATAAGATCTTGCGGTTTTGAGACAATCTCGTATGCGGATGACACGCAGGTGATAATCCCCATCGAGACGGACCCAGCAAAAGCCAGAGCAAAGTTTAAATCCTGCATGCTGAAAATTGCCGCTTGGATGAGCGAGAATTTTCTGCAGCTCAACTCCAATAAGACGGAGATCCTTCTGTTTGGAAAGGCGACGGAATTATGGTCGTCGGACTGGTGGCTGGAGGAATTGGGGGAGGCACCCAATCCAACCACTCAGGCACGGAATTTGGGTATCCTGTTTGATAATAAGCTTTCGATGGAGGAACACGTGAAGTCAGTATCGGGCACATGCTTTGGCATCATGCGGATGCTGAGGAAGATTTTTCCTTGGATCCCTTTGGAGGCCAGAAAGACCCTAGTACAGGCACTACTAGTTAGTAGACTGGACTATGGGAACGCACTACTAGTAGGAATTAGGGAGGACCTTGCATCTAGGCTACAGGTAGTGCAAAATACGGCAGCCCGACTGGTCCTCAACAAACCAGTACGTCCCCCTCCCGACCTCTTTGCAACAACTACACTGGCTGCCCATGAGGAAGAGAGCAGTGTTTAAGCTCTTGACGTCGGTGTTTAAAGCACAGCAGGGCATCGGCCCGGTCTACCTAAGGAAGAAGTTAGTTCCCTATATACCTGCCCGTTTATTGAGATCTAGCAATCGTAATTTACTACGTCCCTGTAAAATCAGGAAAGTCAAAATGGGAGGGCGCGCTTTCTCACATCTAGCCCCGCTCCATTGGAACCGCCTGCCGGATGAGCTACGCGCCTGCGCAAGCTTGGGGCAGTTCAAGAAGCAGTTAAAAACCTGGCTGTTCTAAATCCGCAATTTTGTCCTAGCCTTTAGCACTGTGTAGCCAAAAGCGCCGAGAGATCCCTGTGGGGATGATTCGTCGCGCGATATAAATGAAAAATAATAATAATAATAATAATAATAATAATATAAGTCACCCACAGGGTAGGTCCTGGACAGCCCAGAGGGTGGGGTGCAATGTATTTAGAACATGTACTTTTAAGTTCTACATGCCCTGGTAGTGAAGAACTCTTAAATTCATATTTCGCCAATGCAAGGCCATCTCTTCCATAGGATAACATCGGAGTTCCCTTATTTCATTTTATAAGTGAAATATCTAAATGGGAAGAGAGAATCAGTTCATGTTTGGTGTTTCTGGAATCACAATTTAAATTCCTAACTTATGGTGAAGTCAGATTTTAAATTGAAATTCTGAATATGCTGCTTTTAGAAAGTTGGTATTTTCTTGCATTAGCCCTTTAGTGCCTGTAGCCTGTCTCAAGTCACATGACTGGGTGTAGCTAACAGTTGAGCTTTCTGTATACCTCCTAGACAGCCACACACAATAGGGAGCTTAGGTGTGCCAGGATCGGCCATCACTGGCAACATGGGAGTGAGGAGCTGGGCACAGCCCCACTTACACCTGAATAGTCTGTGTCTTGCCTCTGCACAAAGGGCTGTATACCCCCTGTATTTAGTCTGGAGCCAGAGCAGGGAAGGCAGAATGCCTGGGGACTTCAAAGGGAAACCTCTAGAATCTTCTCCACCACTTCAAAGGCACAACTGGGTATAAATACTGGACCTTGGACACCAACTATTCAGTACACTTCTGGATGTGTGACTACTCTGCCAGGAAGAAGGACTGTTGTGCTGCTACAAGGACTGCCACTCTGTTGGACTGCTGCTCTAAAGGAACTGCTGCCCTGATGTGCTGACCTGCTGCCCTCTTGCCTGGGTAAGACAAAATGGACCTGCAACTTCATCTTGAATCCAGGACCCTCAGAGTGACTTCAAGAGCTAGTCTGCTGGCCTCCTAATCTGAGCCTCAGGGAAATATAGGGCTCCCAAACCAGCTGCTGGACCCAGCTGCAGTGAGTTCCTGACCCCCAAGTGGTGCCTCTCAGGTCCTGGACCCTTGGTGTGGCTCTCGGACCCCTAAATCAAGCTTTTGGGCTCTTTGAAACCCCGAACTGGCCTGTTCACACCAAGGCCATGACACTGACACCGAAATCAAGCTCAAGCTGCCACCAGCCCGTATCTTCACACAGAAGCATACACTGCCCATGGGGACATCCAACACGAATCAACAGTCCGCCCATCCACGAGACCAGGCCGTCTCTACGCGCCACGCCGACAACAGCCCACAACTCTCTCCTTGCTCTCTGCGATGATCTCCAATGCGAACAGGACTCTTGGCACAAAACTTGAGAAGGTTTAACTGATCTAAATGCCTGTGATTGACTACCCCTAAGCATGATACCTGAAAGCACCCATGATAAGGAAGAAAATAAATGAACCCCCTCTACAAATCCCAGTGTTGGTAAATTCAGCTGCAGCCAGGAGAGGGGCCGTAGCGAATGTACAACCCAATGTAGACAACTCTCCTCTGATAGCTACCTACGTTAGTCTACAGGCCTTGACACCTGGTACAGACTTGGCAAGAGGTAAACCAAAAATTGATATTTACCATACCTTGCTTTCCTGGAATATAGCTGGCTACAAAAATAAAAAGACATCAAAGAGTGGTATAATATAATTGCACTTCACCCAATTCTATGCCTCCAAGAGACTTGGGAAGTGGATCCTATTTTTATCAATGGTTATCGATGTTTTAATACCCCGGCCATCCCATCGACCAAAAGTAGAGCCAAAGGGGGTTTGCTGACATGCATATCTAACACTATTTCATTTAAAGTAGCACACTTTATTAATGAATCGCCATTTTTTCACATTATTATATTAGAAAGCAACCAGAACCTAGGCTGGCTGATAATTAATTACTACAATAATAATTTTGCACAAGAGGTGGCTCGGGACCTTGAAGAAGCATTAGAGAATATACTATCTACACAAGTAAACCCACTTTACCTTATATGGGCGGGCGACTTTAATATAGTAAAATGCTCGAACGGCGACCATTGCATGTGTCATCAAATTTCACAAAACGACGGCTTAAATGACAATTTCACGCATACCATCTATGGAAATGCTTTGAATAATATTTTGATGGTCTGACAATTGGAGATCAGTTCACAAAAAACTTACAACAACGGTCAATTAATCCCAACTTTTTATAGAGGGGAGACTACCTCAGTGATAGATTATATAATAACATCCAGTACCAGTAAGATTAATCGAGCAAAAGTAAATGTATGGATGACAGAATTTAGCGATCATGCTAATTTCTCCTTAAAGCTCCCCTGGAAAGAACAATGTAATACTAAACAGAGTAGAAAAACCCCTAAACCAGTTTTAGCTAAACAAAATGGTTACTCCTTAAAATGGAGTAAGATTGAAGAAGGGCTCTTCTTCTCTCGATTGATACAGGCAAACTATAATGAGGTCAGCCTGTGTTTAAATCATCGAACAAATAAGTTGCAAGTAGTTACAGCATTTTTGAAGATCTTAGAAGGTATTAAGCAGCAACTAACTCACCCATCGGGTGGAGGTAAACAGCTGCAAAATTGCTGGTTTGACAATATCTGCTCACAAGCCTCTGCCAATCTCTGCCATGCGCTAAAAGCCAATCCAAGGGATAAATTACAAATTAAAAACTTGAGACAGAGTTATAAAAGCGCGATAACAAATCGGAAAAAAACAATTAAGATCTGAAGCGTGGGAGAAACTAAGGGCAGCAGCCAATGAGAATGACTCTAAGGGGCAGATTTACAAGCCCCTTGCGACACATTTGCGCCGCTGTTGCATCACTTCTGTGACGCAGCGGCGTCGTAAACAATGTGCCACGTTGTGACATATTTACAATGTGATGCATCTAGGGAGCTGCGTCACGTTGTAAAGCCCTGCACTACATTATATCTGCGTCAGGTATAATGTATGCAGGGTGGGCGTTCCGTCGCAAGAAAGCCTCGTAAAAGTGACGCAGTGAAATCTACAAGATTTCACTGAGTCACTTTTATGACGCCGCTGCGTCAAAACCTTACACCTGCTTGAAGCAGGCATAAGGAGTGACGCAGCACAATAAGTATAGGCCGCCCCCGAGAATTGCTGGAGTTGCGTCACGCTTGCGACACAACTCCAGCAATGCGCTGCCCTTACGACACAAGATGCGACATGCATCTGTCTATCCTTGCGCCACGATGCGCCGCATTGTAAACGCGACGCATCCGTGGTGGCGCACGGGTATTTTTGCGTGTCGCATCTTTACTGGCGCATTCCTGCTAATATGCAGAGATGCGCCAGTCCTTGTAAATCTGCCCCTTAATCTTTTTGGGAAGTGGTCAATGCACCATTCCTACTAGAAGTAGGTGGCCCATCCACAGACATATGTAGGAAAACACATGGATAGACCATTTTCAAAAAATCTTCCAAAAGCCGAACACAGGTATCACTGTGGAAAGTCTGCACAAGATCAAATGTACCACCTCTCTAGTTTTTGAGCTGGACGAGATAGAGTGTGCATTGTCGCAAGCATCTTCTTTAAAGGCAGCAGGACCAGATGGGGTACCTGTTGATATATTCCTGAACAATGGAACCTTCTGGTCCCCTTACTTACATTAGCATTCAACGTCATAGGCACTATGGGCCCTCCTCCGTCATGGAAACAGTCCATCGTTCCAATATTTAAAAAAGGAGATGGCTCAGACCCTGCAAATTATCGGGCAATTGCATTAATTGACAGCACAGCAAAGGTAATGGGCCGAATACTACTAAACAGATTGGGAAACTGGGCTCGGGAGAAAGTGATCCTGGCGGAGGTACAATATGGTTTCAGGAAAGCCAGAGGGACCGTGGATCAATGCCTGAACTTGGCACTACTAGCAGGAAAGTACACACAGGCAAATGCAAGAACATCTTTATATTCTTGGATCTCTCTGCCGCATTCGATTGTGTTAATCACAACAAGTTGTGGCAAGTCATGGAGCAAATGGGGGTGGAGGAGGCAATAATTTGCTTTATAGGACAACAATACGCAGGCGCTACAGCAAAGGTTCGCCATGGAAGGCTGGGTGAATGCACCAGATCTTTCAACATCACAAACGGCGTAAGGCAGGGCTGCGTACTTGCGCCCTTCTTGTTCTCACTGTATACCAACAAACTAAATGATTATTTAGTAGGAAAAGTAATAGACACCCCGAGCGCAAGCAACACGCAATTTCCCATTCTGCGGTACGCAGATGATGCGGTCCTGCTAGCATGAACCCCCTTATCCTTACAAAATTGTATCTCTAACTATGTAGCTTTTATGGAAAATCTTGATCTACATGTGAACAAAGCAAAGTCTTTTATTATGTGCATGGGTAAAAGTAAAAAGAAAGGAAATTATGATATCGCAGAGAGAACAGTTGACATAGTAGCTAATTTCTCATATTTAAATTTAAATTAGATTGGAAAATGATGGTGTCCTCGAGGGCGTCACAGTTGAACAAAAGCATAGCTGGAATTTTCAGGTTTGCATCGTCTTTGGGTAACAAACCAATACCAGAGATGGTAAAAATTTATTTGGCAAAAAGTGTATCAGTGGCCACATATGGGGCAGCAATATGGGGTATATCCAACGTGGATTCCCTCCAAAAAATAGAGGACGGGTTTATTAAAAGGTTACTGTCTGTTCCCAAGGCTGCAATAATGTAATCACACATAAAGAATTAGGTGTACCCTATATTTCCGATACAATCAAATTGGCCCCTTTGTTACTTTGGCTGTCAATTTGGAAACGGGAGACGGTACAGATAAATCAATGCATTTTAAATGATAAGATGAAACTGGCTTATGGGTACAAAATAATGTGGTTACATTGGATAAGGTGTACTCTGGAATCTCTGTGGATGGGGGTCCTGTATGACCACCCAATGCAATGCAAAACTTTCTCAAAGGCAAAATTAATACATCTTTTCCAAGAGAAATGCACACAAGAAAGAGAGCACAAAAATAAAGACAACACCATGGTAATTGCTTATAACAAGAGATTCTCTTTGCGCAGGGGCTACCTTCATATCTTGGCCGTGTGACTAACAATCGCCACTGTTTCCGTTTAATAAGGTTTAGGCTGGGATATGTAACGCTAATGCTGGGATATCCAATGAATGTGTTCTCTGAGACCTTACTAGGACGATGTCCATGTGACTCTCGATCCAAACAATCAATTGTACACATATTGTTTTTCTGCCATTTTTATGAAATAGAGAGGAAAAGATTCATTGTCCCACTCCTGAAGAAATTCTGTCTGTATAATTACACCTCCGCACTGTGTGCCATGTTACAACTAGAGACCCCGGCGGTGGCTTCGTTCCTCTGCGCAGCTTTCAAAACCCACAGATTAGCAAAGATCTGATTAAATGTTTAATCATTTACAATATGCACAATATGAATAATTTTACAAATATATTAAGATACAGAAGAATTAGCAAGATGGTTTATATATGCGTTTTTATCTATACTGTGAATAATATTTCTCTTTTAAGATAATTTTATGATAATTTATTGACATGTCTGTATATTTTTATCTGAACTTTTTATGCATTTAACTCTAAATGCGAAATAAAGTATAAATTGATTGATTGAGAAGGTAAACCTTCAGCAGGACCAACCTAGGACTGTATCTGACATGTGCTCCATCACAGTTGGCCTGATCATTTGACTCTGATCCAGTCCAGTGTGACCAGATAGCCTCGGTTGGCGCGTTATGCTTTTAGGTGCTATTTTACATTTTATTCTTTAAAAATTCATAACTCTGTTTCTACTAGATTGGATTTTTGTTGTTTTGGTCTCGTTTTATTTATTACATTTTTCTCTAATTTTCTAACTTGGTGTGGGATCTTTTTGTGTGGCGTTTTCACTGTTTTACTGTTTGAAGTGTTGCACAAATACTTTATACATTGCCTCTAAGTTAAGCATGACTGCAGTGTGCCAAGCTACAAGGAGGTTGAGCAAATGTTAATTTGGGGTTTGCTTATGCCTTACCCTGACAAGGACTGTGGTTGCTGCTTGACTAGGGCTCCCTCCCCAGTCAACCAGTAACCCAATTTCTTACAGTTGCTGTCTAAGTCGATGGTGGGCCACTGTTGGCTTATAGTATGCCTCTTCAATTAGTGCTTCTTATAGGCCTGGGATCAATTTTTTATAACTGCCCCATACTTCCAAATATGTGTGTATTGGTGAAGTACCCATGCTGTTCGACTGTATGTCCAGTTTGGCTTTCAAACAGAGTTAAAGTTAAAGATAATGAAGAATTTGCAAATAATCCAAATGGAACTCTGTTTTGCAGATCTTGGAAGGATTTTACCATTACAAGTACTTGGTTTACTGAGAGAATTCCTTATCTAGCGCATATTGAATTATTGAGTGTTTGCCTATTTATACAGATCTCCAAGTTGTCCAGAGTGGCGTCTGAAGGTTCATGAATCCTCTTTACTGTAGGATTGTATGTCTGAATACCCACATTTTTATTGATACTGCCATAATTGGGTTGTTCCTTCTGACATTCATAGTCATGGTGGAAGAGGTGGGGTGCAGCGGCCAGGGCAGCTGACTTCAGAGCACAGGGCTCACGGTTCGATCCCCGGCTCTGGCGGCAGCTCAGCACCTTGTGACTCTGGGCAATAGCTCACTTAATTTCCACTCCGGCCCCCAGCGCCTTGAGACCCGTAAGGGTGAGTAGTTCGCGCTTTACAAATACGGACTTACATATTGTATGGCGTACATAGATTACCTGTGGGCCTGTGGCACCTCCCTGAAGATAATGTTCCAATGTAACCCAATTTGGTTTTTGTTGGTCAATCTTGAAATAGTAGGCCAACTGTGATAGTGCTGGGCAGTGTGGTATAGTTCAATCTTAGGAAGTTTGAGGCCTCCAAAAGTGGTTGTAGCATGCAATCTGGCAATTGCCAACCATGAGGAACTGTTCTGTCATATGTAATCCTTAATCCAACAGTGAATTTGTTGAAGATTATGGGGAACTGCAAGTGGTCACATGCCGAAGAAATAATTAAAGCGGCGTGCAACTAGCATCTTTATTATCTACCTCCACATGGAGAGCAATAGCTTAATCAACCTATCAAATCCTTGTTGAATTTTTCTATTAGGACGTCTATGTCATCTTTAATCATCCTCTAAACATTGCTGCTAAGTAGAATTCCTAAATACTTCATGTTGTTCTGGACTCACTAAGATAGGTGACTGTATAAAGGAATGACTGTAGAACAGCATTAATTCTGATCCAATTAACCTTGTGCCCAGAAAAGGAAGCAAAAATCTGGATTCTTTCCAATAATGATAGAATAGACAACTCCGGGCAGGTTAAGGTTAGCATAATATCATCAGTATATACCATGAGTTTAAGATTGCCGGCTGGGGTGTCTATGCCTAATATCTCCTGCGCTTATCAAATTTCAATTGCCAGATGTGAGAAATTGGGTTGCTGGTTGACTGTGGTGTTAGTCCTAGTCAAGCAACAGCCATAATACTGTCAGGGTGAACCACAAAAAGTTACTAAATTAACCTGTGCTTAACCCTCTGGTAGCTTGACACAAAAGCAGTCAGGCTTAACTTAGAGGTAATGTGTAGAGTATTTAAGCAGCACACAAACAGTAATAAAGTAAAAACACAACACAAGAAAAATCCCACACCAATTTAATAAATTATTTGACACCAAAATAACAAACATTCATCAGTGGAACCGGAGGTATGAATTTTAAAAGTTTTAAGTAAAATCTAGTGCCTAAAAGATCAAAGCGCCAATCACAAACATTGAGTCGCACAACACTGAGTCAAATTTGAAAAATATGGCCGACTGCAATGGAGTGCGGGCCAGATACAAAGAGTGGATTGGGCCCAGTCAGCGCTTATCTTCGGACTTAGAAGAAATGTTATCAAAAATGTTCTGAGAACATAAGGTTCAGCGGGGCAAGGCTGCAGGCAGTGTCTGAGGAGAGAGTGTCGTCATCATGGAGCCACTGGACAAAGTCTCTTTTATGGAAGTCTAAAACCTCCAGAGGGATGAGGCAGAAGGCTGTAGCTGACAAGAGTTCCACGAGGCTGGATACCCCTTTGGTAAAGGGCTACCGAACAGGATTTGCTACTGCAGAGAAGAACACAGCGGGAGCTGCTGCAAAGTCAGGCAGACCGGCTATGCACCTTGGGTGGATAGACAAACAAGTTGGCCCCAGTCTTCCTACAGTTCTCAGAGCAGTTTTTAGCCAAAGGTTTTATAGGTCCATGTTGTGGATTTTGGCTATCTGGACACCTTCAGCTCCACCACCAAGGGTCCAGAACTGGAGGGGCACTACTGGGGGGGTTAGGACTCACTCTGTCCCTCAGGCTCTGAACAGGAGGCCAGCAAACTAGCCCTTGGAGTCACTCTGGTAGTCTTGGGTGCAGGTGATGAATTAGGGCTCAAGCAGCAGGGACGTCCTCCGAGAGTCCTTCTGCAGGTCCAGAAAGAGAACTGAAGAGTGGGTCTGAGGGTCCTCTTTTTATATACGGTACCTTCTTTGAAGTAGGATACGTTTCTAGGGAATTCCTTTTGAAGTGCTTGAAGTTTCCTGATTCCCCTGCGCTGGGTCCAAGCAGGCTGCATGAACAATGCAAGGGTGGCAATTCCTTTGTGTAAAGGCAGAGCTCAGCCTATTCAGTTGCAAGTGGGGCTGCCAGTTGATGCCCCATTCCTCTATTTGCCATTGATGCCCTTCCCTCTATTTGGTGGCTGTGTGGGTGGAATAAACAAAATCGAACTGCCAACGACACCCAGTCATGTGACCTAGGATAGGCTGCAGGCACCAAAGAGTTCAGGGTAGGAAAATGCCAAATTTCTAAAAGTGCAAAGAGAACAATTGAGGGACAGAATGCTGAAAAATGTCAAACGTTAATCACCAGTACAGAGATCCCGGCCTAAATCCATTGTGTTTTTGCTCACCATGCCATTCCAGTTTGGACCCAGCCATATGCAAATCAGTCTTGATCCTGCTCCCCATGGGAACAGTCCAGCCTGATCTGCCAGGACAGGTCCTCCCTGAACCGGAAACAAGCATCCTGGGACCGGTTTCGAGGTATCGCTAAATTAAATATCAGGTGTAATCCAATTTTTCCATGTTTAAGGGAGAGGGCACAAGCTCTTTAGTACTGGTTAGAAGTGGTAAAGTGCACAGAGTCCTAAGGCCATCAAAAAATTGGGGGCAAAGGCAAAATATCTGAGGGGAAGACCCCCCTAAGGCTGTCAGGTCTAACACCAGGGGTTGCAGCACCAGTCGAAAAAGTAGAGGGGTAAATAGTACCCCTGCCTAGTGCCTTCTAAAGATAGAAATTCTTTCTGACAGGATTCCGCTGCTGGTAACTATGGCCACAGGGCTATTGTATAATCATTTCTAAGCCTGGGTGGAGTTCGCGGAGTTCTGCTCCGTGAAGTGACGCAAAAACTCCGCCGCGCTCTGCGCAGTTCCGCAAACTGCGGAGTATGGCAATTAGCACTGCTAGCACTGATTTTTAGTGCCGGGAGTTTGTCCCGCACTTTAAAATCAGAGCAAACAGCACTCCATGCATATGGCGCTGCTTCACTCTGCTGCTCGAGTAGATGTTCTACTCGAGCAGCAACATTGTCAAAGCGAGTGGTGGATTTCTCAACGCAAGTGGTCGCGACCTAACGCGAGCTATTGCGACTTGCCGCGACCACCAGCATTGAGAAATCTCACCGGGAGGAGGTCTAGCGCGTGTTTTTTCTTGCAAGCGATCGCCAACTTACCATCGGTGAGCCGCTTGAGAGAAAAAACTCTGCTCCGTGTCACTTTGCGGAGTTTTGCGGAATTCTTCGCCCACCCCTAATCATTTCATCATGTCAATAAAGCTTCATCCCAATTTCATTCTGGACATGACACGAACATTATAGCCCCACTCCACTCAATCAAATGCTTTTCCTGCATTGAGAGAGAGGGTAATTTTTTCATCTTCATACCGATGTGAACATCACAATAAGTGCAAAAGAGTGCACATGTGGTTTCAAGAAAAAGTTTCGGGGTCAAACCCTACTTGATTTCGGTGTACTAGTAATGGAATAACTTTTTTCAAGTTGATCATCAAGACGTTGCCATAATGTTAATGTCTGCGTTTATCAGAGACATAGTGCTGTGATTGCCTCAATGCAGCAAATCTTAGTCTGGTTTTGGAATGAGGGTAAAAAAGCTATGATAAAATCTGCACTTAGGCTGTTCATGTCCATGGCTTCCATAAACATTTTCGCCAGAAGAGGAATGGAGAGATTAGCAGTGTATTTCAAGAATTCTATGGGTGTCTATCCCATGTACAGCTCCCTGGTGGAATGGTTGTAACAAACAGTTATTATTTGTGCAGGGTGTGAGGCCTGTGTAAGTAATAGGTCCACAATTGTCTCTTTTTCGGGACCAAATTCCCCCATTGTAGCACTTCTCTTTCACAGGGCAGCAACAGTGATGTAACGAAGCTTGCAGGGGCCCCCCTGCAAAGTGCAAGGAGGGCCCCCCCCATGCACCGGACTCAGTCATGAGCTCTAAGGCACGCCGTGCACGGTGCCAGAGGGGGGTCCCCCAGCACCACAGGGGCTACAGGGACTATTGTTACGCCACTGGGTAGTGAAGCAAAGCAGCCCAAGACCTACTACAGGAAGGTAGTGTGGGCTAGTAATCTCTGTTTGCTGGCACACAACAACAACACTCAAATGTACATTTATTTAACACACACTACTAAATACTATGTATTACATTACAAATATGTACTTAAGGTGTATGAAGATACCTTGGGTGACATTCTGAAATCATGCTTGACCCCTTAGAGGGCCATGCCCCCAAAATCACAAATCCTTCACCTATACCAGATGCAACATCACAGTATAAAGGGAGTCATTTGTAATAAAGGAGGCCTAGTGGCTTTACCACAGTGTCCCCACTAGGGGTGGGCATAACTTGCGTAATGAAGTGTAGCGTAATCACGCAGAATTACCAAACAATTAGGCAAGATTATGCATAATTACATGAGAAGAGTAATTTTGTGTTTAGCACTATTTCTTAATGCAAAAATTTCCACTTAAGTCCAAAATGGAGTAATTTTGTTGCTAAGAAATAGTGCTAAATACAATAGAATATGATAAGCAAGTGTGAGCAAGTGCTGGCGCACACTAAATCTGCTATTGGGGTAGAATTTTCTCCTCAATGTACTCCGGGCATCTAGCATTATTTTTTTAGTGTGAAATACACCCTCATGTTCAAAATAGACACAATGATGCATTTTGCATTAAGAAATAGCACTAAATGCAGCACAACACAAATAGCGAGCACGAGCGGCAGCTCAGTGTCGCTAAATATGGTCTTGCGGTAGGATTGTTTTCCCTGAATTACTCTTAATCAGGTGTAATCATGTTATTATCTGTAATTCTGCAGATCTTCCAAAATTACTCCGATTATGCAAGCATAATCAAAAGTATACCAGGTTCTAGTCCTCACATCACTATATAAGGCACACCTATAGGCTTCGACACGAGGTCACAACATAAAAATATAAGGCCAGCTTATTGGCTTTATCAAGGAGTCATCACATTAAAATAAATGCAATCATCACATACAAGGATTCACCATTAAAACCAATGAACTCAGTAACCATGTTCAAATGCATTATCTGTAAGCATTGCATTGGTCATCAAAATCATTGTCAACAAAATATTTAAGTTAATGATTAAAAATCAATATAACGTGTCTGAGTCTTTCTGTTACACACTCCAACCACTTAAAAATGCAGTCATAGGACCAACCGGTAGGATTCCCTGCACTCAAGGGCCCAAGACCAAAGCTCCAGCTCTAAAAGTGCTATAAAAGGTGGTGATTTTGCCAGAGGGTCATAGTTTCTATGATCCCAGAACGTTAGGGCACCTTTTAGTCAAATACACCTACTGCACCTGCCACTGTTATGTTATGTTATGTTGATTTGTATAGTGCAATAAACATCCAAGAGAGTATCCAGGTGCTTGGGCAGGTGTGTAGGTGTGTGGATCACAAGCTGCTTACACGAGGAGCCAGATCTTCAGCTTCTTGTGGAACTCAAGAACTGAGGAGGATGGTTCTCATCAGTTGAGGGAGGTTGTTCAATGTTTTTATTCCAATAGGAGAATGACCAACCCCAGTTTTGTTTTTGCGGATTCGGGGAGTGTGTGCGAGTGAGAGTGAGGCAGAGCATAGGTATCTGGTGGGTTGGTGAAAGTGTATGGGGCTTATCGGGTATTCTTGTCTTGTGTTGTGTAGGGCTTTGTATGTGAGTGTGTGTTTGAATTGGCTGTACTTGTGAATGGGGAGGTGTGCTGTGGGTGCGGCGTGGAAGGTCAAATATGAGTCTTGCGGTGGTGTTCTGAATAGTCTGGAGTCTGTGTAGTAGTTGTTTGGAGATTCTGGCATAGAGAGTATTGCCATAGTCCAGCCTGCTGGTGATGAGTGCTTGTGTGATGGTCCCTTTGGTGTTCTGAGGTAACCATTTAAAGATTTTTCACAGTGTGCACAGGATGTGGAAGCAGGAGGTGCACACTGTGTTGAACAGGAAGGGGTGGGAGCACACTGCTGACCTCCCAGCACAGTTCGCCCCTTAGAATTCTGGTAAATGCAGTTTGTAGTGCATGCTTACTTGGTATTTTGCTGGAGTGTTCCACCAAAGTTGGTGCAGATTAGTGCGGTCATCTCTAGACACATGTTTCTGGATTTTATCCGTCATCAGTAGAGATCAAAAACGATTTTCTTCTGGGGTTGCTGAGCAGGCTGCCACGATTCTTACAGGTCTCAGTACCTCTCACAGGCGCACAGGTGCATCTCCACTAGCTCGTCAGCTCAATGGCTCAAGGGAACCTTTTTAAACAGGAAGGGGTGGGAGCACACTGCTGACCTCCCAGCACAGTTCGCCCCTTAGCATTCTGGTAAATGCAGTTTGTAGTGCATGCTTACTTGGTATTTTGCTGGAGTGTTCCACCAAAGTTGGTGCAGATTAGTGCTGTCATCTCTAGACACATGTGTTTCTGGATTTTATCCGTCATCAGTAGAGATCAAAAACGATTTTTTCTGGGGTTGCTGAGCAGGCTGCTACAATTCTTACAGGTCTCAGTACCTCTCACAGGCGCACAGGTGCATCTCCACTAGCACGTCAGCTCAATGGCTCAAGGGAACCTTTTTAAACAGGAAGGGGTGGGAGCACACTGCTGACCTCCCAGCACAGTTCGCCCCTTAGCATTCTGGTAAATGCAGTTTGTAGTGCATGCTTTCTTAGTATTTTGCTGGAGTGTTCCACCAAAGTTGGTGCAGATTAGTGCTGTCATCTCTAGACACATGTGTTTCTGGATTTTATCCATCATCAGTAGAGATCAAAAACGATTTTCTTCTGGGGTTGCTGAGCAGGCTGCCACAATTCTTACAGGTCTCAGTACCTCTCACAGGCGCACAGGTGCATCTCCACTAGCTCGTCAGCTCAATGGCTCAAGGGAACTTAAGCTGTTGACTTAAGCTATCATTTTGAGCTTCTCATCAAAGATAATCAAAGATAATCCCTAGATTTCTTGCATGGTCTGTGGGCATGAGTGTTGGTCCTAGCTCCGATAAAGTCCTACGGGGAGGTCTTGTTGTGGAAGACCAGTACTTTCGTATTGTTAGAGTTGAGCTTCAGGCAGTTGGTTTGCATCCAGTCTGCTACCATGGTCATTCAGTTGGTGATGTTGGTTCTGGTAGTGCTTGACTTGTCAGTCAAGGAGATGATGAGTTGGGTGTCATTAACATAGGGGATTACAGTAATGTCTTGTGATCGGATGATGTTGGCTAGCGGTGTTATGTACATGTTGATAAGGGAGGGGCTGAGCGACGATCCCTGTGGGAATCCGCATATCAGTTTCTTGGTCTCTCATGTGAAGGGTAGCAGCCTGACCCTTTTGGTTCTTCCCGTGAGGAAGGAACAGATCCATTTGAGAGCGGATCCTTGTATGGCAATCTCGAGGAGTCTTCTGATGAGAGTGTTGTAAGAGACAGTGTTGAAGGCCGTGGATAGGTCAAGTAGGATGAGGGCCGCTGTTTCCCTCAGTCAAGGATGATTTAAATGTCTTCGCTGGTGGCGATGAGTGCTGTTTCGGTGCTGTGGTTCTTTCTGAATCGTGATTGAGTGTTGTCTAGAGGATGGTAAAGTTCGAGGTGTGTTGTGAGCTGATTGTTGATGGCCTTCTCAATCACTTTGGCTAGATTTGGAAGCAGGGAGATGGTTCGCAAGTTGCTCAGTTGATTCAGGTCAGCTGTGGGTTTCTTGAGGAGGGCATTGTTTTCTGTAAGTTTCCATTCATCCAGGAAAGGGTGGACATTATGGGGGTGTTGATGATGTGGGTCAGGTTGGTGCTGACTGATGATGTTCCCAGGTTGTAGATGTGGTCGGGCATGGGTTTGTTGGGGCCCCTGATCCACATGATTGTTTCCAGTTGTTGTGTCGTTTCTGGTGAGGGTTGTCCATTCAGTCAGGTGGCAATCTTGGTTGATGGTGGTTAGGTTAACAATGAGCCCTCTGGGGTTGGGTTGGTCTGCGAAGTTGCTATAGATGTTTGCGATTTTGCTTTGGAAGAAGTTGGATAGGTTGTTGCAGAGTTTATGGGAGGCAGCAATTTTGTTGACAGTGGCTGAGGGTAAGGTGAAACCCTTGACGAGCGAGAAGATTTCCTTGCAACTGTTGGAGCTTCCTTTGATGCAGTCCACTAGTGCTTTTTATTGCTGTCAGCTATTTGCTGGTGATAGCGTCTGAGTGCAGCGTTGTAGGTAGTCCTGTAGGTGGTGTTGTGGTTGGCTCTCCATTTCCTTTCTAGCTGTTTACAGTGTTGTTTGGTGTCTCAGAGATCTTCTGTGTACCAGCTCACCTGCTTGTTTGATCTACTATGCTTGTTGGGTCTGATGGGTGCAAAGGAGTCCGCTCTGGTCTTGACCCAGTTGTTGAAGTTGTTGATGTCCTTGTCAAGGCTGTCTGTAAGGCTAAGTTGATCTGTGCTGAGGGCGCTGATCCATTCTGTTTCTTGGAATGCTGAACCTGGTATGGGTGTTGACTTGAGATGTGTTGATTTGGAAGTGGACGATGTGGTGGTTGGTCCATGTGAGCAGTATGGTGGAGTTGTATTTGAATCTGTCACTTGTGGTGAAGATGGGGTCCAGTGTGTCTCCTGCAGTGTGTGTAGGTTCTCAGACTAGCTGGGTGAGTCTGATGTAGCTCAAGCTTTCGAGGAGTGCTGTGGACCAGGCGCCGATTAGGTCTTCCAGGTGAAAGTTGTGGTCACCGAGGAGAATGTAGGCTCTGGAGTCAATGGTCAGAAAGCAACGAAGCTGGTAATGAGGTTGGTAAAGGTGGCTCATGGTCCGGGTGGTTGGTAGTTGAGGTTTCCATGCAGAGTGAAGTTTTCAAAGATTTGCAGCTTGAAGTGCACATGTTCCATGAATTGGGTGGCTGTTGTGCATTTGATGGATTCCGTATAGATGATAGTGAGTCCTCTTCCTGGCTTGTGAAGACAGTCCTTGTCAAGCAATCTTGTAACCCGCTGGAATTGCTGTGGCGATGTCAAGAGCAAATGAGGGTTTGAGCCAGGTCTCTCTAATGAAGAGGATGTTGGGCGCGTCACTGCTCAGCAGGTCCCATATTTTGATTGTGTCTTTGCTGAGTGATCATGTGTTGAGAAGCATGTGGGTTTGCTCTGGTGTGTGGTTTAAGGTGAGGTGGTAAGCATTGTTGGCGCTTGTGTGGTGTGTGTGTTGAGAGGGAGTGTTGAAGGCAGTGCTAGCATTTGCTTGGGTGGCATGGGTGGGTGGCTGCTGGAGAACCAGCAGTGGGTGCAGGTGAAAGCTCCTACTGCAATGTGAGGTGTGCGGTGGCAGCAGTTGAAAGAGCTGCGTCCAGGATCTAGCAATCTAAGGAGTGCTGTGGAGCATTGTTGGGCAGTGATTAGACCAGGGTTCCTGGCACCGTCCGGGTGCAGACAGGCTTGTGCGTCCATGTTGCAGCTGCCATTAAGTAGGCCCTGGCAAGGGGGAGGAGTGCAGGGTGATGTGATGTCATTTTTTTTTGTGCTATGGTTAATGGGAAATGAGGTATTCTTCCTCGGCTTCTTCTTTTAAAGATGGCTTTGATGTCTCGACAGTTTCATCCCTTGGTGGTGCCCCTGCCCCTTCTTCGTGCACCAGAGACAAGAAGAATAGACAAACCAGCCCTTGCAGGGCATTATGGGGTGCTCTCTTGGCGAGAGCAGTGAATGTTATATCAGCTAGCCTTTTTGTGAGCACACCCTTGTACCTTTTCCATTTTTGATATTTTTGCTTTTTCTTTTCTTTAGCTGGGCGGCCGATCCTGTCCAGGGCACCCACAGCTGTTTCCAATGTTGGGGCAGCACTGGGACCCCACTTCTGAGCTGCTCAGCCAGCTCCCTGCCTAGCTGACCGTTGGAGGTGCCAGCACACGAGCTGGCATTCATGATTTCCCACCTTCATGAACTGCTGCAGCCCAATGCATCCTTCCTGACACAAGCACAGGTGATGGAAGTAGCGCCTGGGCCATCTCTGGTTCTGGGTCCCGAGGATGGACTCCCGTGGCCCGCAAATGCACACTGGGAGAGCTGTTTCCTTTTTCATTGCCCCTGGGGAGGCTCGGGATCCCGAAGTAAATAAGCTTTTTGAGGAGGGATGCCACGCATGCCCGCTCCTACTGGTTAATGAAATTATAAATAGTACACTGATCCCCGGGTGCTTGGCCCTCCTGGGGGGAAATGCTGAGAATACAGTGGACCTCCACCAGCTCATTTTTGGCAAAGGAATGTTCAAATGGGCAAACATTCAAAGGTGCATAACTCAGTCCCTGCTGGGCTGATCTTCCTGATCTGGGATTAATTTTGCTCCTGGTGGTGAACCCTAGCTCTATCCATGGTTTCACATCCTAACCCCAAAGGGGCAAACATGGTGTGGAGCTGAATTCACTGCACCCTACGACAGTCTTCCCCTCTGGTCTGCCCTCCACAGACCCCATGGCCTCCTGGCTATCTTGCAGGGCATCTGTGGGGCAGTGGAGCACAAGTGTTCCCCCAACTAGGTCCTCAGGTGGCATCAGGGGGCATAATGGGGCCTGCTGCACTGGCCCTGGACAGGCCCATCTATTCCTGGCATCAGCTGCAGGCAAAGTCCTTAGTCTCCGCGGGCATCAGGTGGCTTCATCTTCCAGTTGTCCATGGTGTTGCTGCCATTGCTGTCAAAGTCCAGGGTCTTGCTTACTGCAGAGGTGGGTCCTGATTGGACGCTTAGCCAGGGAATGGGGGCCTGGACATGTTCTCCACGTAATGCAGCCTTCTTGGAGAATGGGGAAAGTGCACATGACTGTTTTGGGCGGCCTGAGAGGGCCAACCAAACAGTCATTGCGCACTTAGGAGTGGGCAAACCACTCCTCCCCTGCCCTGTTATGAGAGCAGAGCAGCCCCGCCCACCCACCCGCCCGCAAAGCAGCACGAAGCATAAAATGATAATAACTCAAAGTTATTATCATTTTATGTTTCTTCTTCGCACAGCTTAAAAGCAGTGGTGCGACACTCCTCCACCATAGCAGAGGAACCGCCACTGGCTTACTGTCTCTCCCTTGTGCAGAGGCTACTAAGTGTGGGTGGAAAGTTCTAGATGGCAGGTACTCCGGGCCATTTGTAGGATGCCACATGATCCCCCAACCTTGTCCCAACCCTCCTGCACAGCATTCTAGGACAATCAAATATGGGGCCTTCAGGTTTTCTCAATGCAGAGCACCACTGAGGGCAGCAGCTCCACCCCTAGCTGACATCACTGGCAGCTACCTTCCCACCAAGTCTTCAAAGAAAAGCTCCTCCAGTGTTTCTCCAAATGCTTTAGTGTCCTCTTTTGTGTAGTGGGCATGAGCTGTCCCAACCCAGGTGCACAGCTAATTACTATATGCATATTTTGCTCCTCCCCTTTATTCTCAGGAACTGAGTCAATCACTAATAGTTGCTCCCATTGTCTTTTCCCTCTGCTGCAAAGCAGAGTAATTAACTTGGCCCAGCAGGGTGACAAAAGGCTTGGGATCTCATTCTGAGCTGAGCCAAAGAAATATGACAATTTTGGATGAGCCATAAGGTGTACACCTATGTGATGGACCTGCATATTCAAACTCTGGGCCTCATTTATGAGGCCCTACCGGCACTTTTGCGCCGCTGGAACGTCACTTTTATGACGTTCCAGTGGCGCAATGTGCCACTGGCATATTTATAAGGCCACGTAAAGCCACATTACGTGGCTTTTCATGGCCTTATAAATATGTGCCCCTTTCAAGCAGAAAACTGCATGAAAGGGGCGTTCCATCGGTATTGCAGCAACATCCATGGCTTTTTGACACTGCTCCAGATTTACAAGAAATCGTAAGTCTGAGGCAGCGCCAAAAATGTACGCCTCCCCATGTGAGGCGTAAGGGAGGCATAACGAGGAGAAATATCTTTATTTCGACTCGTTTTTCCTCTTTTTATGTGTGCTGCATTCTGCAGCACACATAAAAAGAGGAAAAAGCCTCTTGTGATTGTTTTTGTGCAGGACGGTGTCCCTTCCTGCACAAAAATAATCATCCCCGCAATGCAGGCACCCTTGCACCATGGTGCAAAGGTGCCTGCGTTGGCGCACAGCAGCCCATTGTGCGCCACGCAGGGGAAAAGGACAGGTATGCAACATATCTAATAGATACGCTGCATTCCTGCCCTTCTCTTTTGCCATAGGACAGCGCAGCAGCAGGGCCTGCTGCGCTGCCCTACCGCACAAAAACCATAAATGAGGCCCTCTGTGTGCATTCTTTACCCCAGTTTCACACTCATTGGACTGTGTAGGCATAAGCAGAGCAAAAATGCACTTTAGGGCACATTGCACCTATGTGTTTAATAGTGCACTCCCGCAAGAAAATCCAGAAAACCCTACTGACCTATGTATGAATGCCCACTAATATTGTATCTTATGTCATTGCCTACCCTACAAGGTCCCTTCTGCGCCAGGCTACATGTGTGCAATTACAGGGTTGTGCAGTATGGTAGTCTCACATACGCAGCTTCCAGTGCCCATTGCCCTAGCTACTCTGCAGTGGCCTTGTCTTAAAGGGCGGATACTGATGGTAAACATGCTCAGTATGATTACCAGGAAATTACCATGAGTGAGTCTCAGGTTAAGAGACTCACCCCCAGTGAAGGTCCAAAAACCGGGTGATCAAAAATCCCAAAATTTGGGTGGACTAAATAGATAGAACACATTGTGCTGCAACGGTCTTGACAGCTTCTATGATTTCCTCACCTGAAATCTCATCATTAAGCTCTTCTATAAGTGCCACAGTTAGTGGGATGGGAGTTTATCCATGAAAGCCGTCTCAATGTCTTTAGCTAGGGGAGATTCTTTCTATACAGACAAGAGATTAATGCAGCAAATTCTTCAATGATGGTTCCAGGACAGGTCAGCAATGAGCCTCAATCATTGTGTATCACTGGTATAGCTGATTTAGCATTTATTTATTCCATTTGCAAGGCGAAAAGCCTACCAAACTTTCCCCCATGCTTGTAGCGGCTTCCTTTGATGTGAGTCTTTTCTGCTTGTAACATTCATATTTCACCAGTTTAAGGCTTTAAGATGTTGCCTGTTGGAACTACTCAGCATATTCTGAGTAGTTCCAGCATTTTGGCTTCCAGTTTTAATTTCTGTTCACTGTCTGCCTTCTTTGCTATTGTAAAGTATACAAAAAAGTGATGTTTGGAATGCTTGAATTAATCTCAACCACTGGTAATTACATTGGCCGCATCTCAGTCCAGCGTTATTCTCCACACCATGCCACCGCAGTTTGGACCCATCCACGTGAAAATCAGATTTGACTCTGCTCCAATGGTAACAAACCAGACTGAACTTCAAGGCCAGGTCCTTCCTGAAGCAGAACACAAGCAACCTAGAATTTATCTTTTGGAACTAAAATAAGTGTGTTTAGACTCAATTCCCTGCCCGAAATCATGCAAAATACAACCATCTGAATAGGAGGAAAAGTCTATTAAAATGGCAATTTTGGTCACTGTGAAGCCTTAAAAAGTGTTTATTCAACATGAGGTGCGATCCAGTTGACATTTTGAATAATTTTTTGTAAAGTCCCAAAAATCGATTTTCTGATGAAAAACGATGACCCGGGACCTTACGAATTTTCTCCAGATGGTCAGTAATAGTGATTTTTGAATGTTTAATCTTTTGACTGTAAATTACTGTTGGATATGATTAATCACTTTTGGCACTAAAATAAGTGTGTTTAGAGTAATTTTCATGCCTAAAATCCAGCAAAATACAAGCTTCTGAATAGGAGGAAAAGTCTATAAAAATGGCAATTTTGGTCACTGACAGGACTAAAAAAGTGTTTATTCAACATGAGGCGCGATCCAATTGACATTTTGAATCATTTTTTGTACAGTCCAAAAAAGCCATTTACTGATGAAAAACGATGGTCAATAATAGTGATCTTTTAATGTTTAATCTTTTGATTGTAAATGACTTTTGGATGGGAATTATCACTTTTGGAACTAAAATAAGTGTGTTTGGAGTCATTTTCCTGCCCGAAAGCAGGCAAAATAAAAGCTTCTGAATAGGAGGAAAAGTCTATAAAAATGGCAATTTTGGTCACAGTGAGGCCTAAAAAAGTGGTTATTCAACCTGAGGCGCAATCCAATTGACATTTTGAATCATTTTTTGTACAGTCCAAAAAATTAATTTTCTCATGAAAAACGATGACCCCGGACCTTACAAACTTTCTCCAGATGGTCAGTAATAGTGATTTTTGTATGATTAATCTTTTGACTGTAAATGACTGTAGGATGAGAATGATCACTTTTGGAACTAAAATAAGTGTGTTTAGAGTCATTTTCATGCCCGAAATCAAGCAAAATACAAGCTTCTGAATAGGAGGAAAAGTCTAGAAAAATGATATCATTAGACTGATAATGTATGTTTTCCTGCTGCCCAGAGAGTGTATGCTGAGGTTACAGAGTTCTCATGCATGTCAAGGTATTCCTGTATGTAGTTAGTAGTTTATTTTTCTCTTAAGGAAGTCAATATCACATCATGTCAATTCCCCAGATTCTGTTGCCAGGTTCTTCTAGTTGCATATCTAGTTGCAAAACAAATGGTGTATGATCCGAGTTGGAGCTTGATCCTATTGCGCCTTCTGTGACTTTGGAAAGTAGCCTGGTGTGAATCAGGAAATAATCAATTTTGATCTCCATTCATTTTGGAAAGGATAAAAAGGTATATACTCTTTCCATTGGGTGCCTAACTCTCTATGGGTCAAATATTGCATGGTCTGACATCAGGTCACTTAAAATTTCTCTGTCATTGTTACTTCTGGGGTCATGGCGGGTTGAGAGATCTAGTAATGAGTCAAGGGAGAGATTCCTGTCTCCTCTGATCACAACTGGCAATTTGCCTATTTCAGTTAGTAATTTGTAAAGTCAGTTTTCGCTGCGTTGTGGGCAAATACTGAGCCTACTACCATAACTTGATTCTTAGTTGTAAGTTTGACGTAAACATAGCGTCCTGCTGGATCATGTCATGCTCAGTGTATTCTCACAGACAGTGTCCTTCGGATCAGTTTAGCTATCCCATATTTCCAGTAGGGTAATGCCTCAAAGTGTGAACCACCAGGTAGCATGTTGGGTCCTGTGGCTGTCAATGCTGTTCTTTTGGGTTTTTCTGCTATATTCGTGATACGCACGTCTCTTGTAACAGAGCAATGTCCAGCTTATCAGATGCAAGGGAGGGGAGCGCAATACGTTTTTTCATCGTAAGTAGCCAGAGACCTGGCATTTACATTGAGAGGAAGCTAGAGAAGCTTTACCTGTTGCATATATTTTGTCAAAGGGATCCACCAGATGTATCTAGAAGGTGTTTGATCAGAGAAATGCTTAACGGTGTGCAGTCAAAAATGAGCTCAGTTATATCTGTGAGCGTAACCTAAGACAGTAACCTGTTGGTTGAGATGTAAAAGAACTGGTGAAGGTCTAGACCTCTGAGTGCCTTTAACTTTATAAGGACAAGCTTTCCTCTGAGCCTTGCATCAACAGCTCCATTATAAACATACTGTCAAATTTTAGGAGAACGTTGTAAGAACAGGAAGTTCAGTTTGTCTGGGAATTAAAGCATCACAGTTCTGCTCCTTGAAGTGGGTGAGCTACACAATGTTTTCAGTTAAGCCTTAATATGCAATATCAATCTGACACTGCTCTGCAATAAAGCTTCCTCTTGATTTTTACCTTAGCTGGGGTGCCTGCTTCCTTCAGTTTTGGGTGGGGTTTTCACTAGTGCATTATCCGTCAAAGTGGGGCGATAGCAAAATGACCCTCTCCACCATGTGTCCACCTCTGTTTCCATCATTGGTTGCCCTAGGGAGTCTAGAAAACGTTCTAGATCCTGTGGATCATAGACTTCCTGTGTTCTGCCAACTAGTGTCACCAGCATCGTTGCAGGATCCATAAGACAGCAACTCATGTCTCTTTGCTTATGGAGCGGTTGCAATGCTAGAAATTGTTTCATGAGTGTATTAATCTTGTAAGAGAAATCTGCCCTGCATGTAGTCTTCGAGCCTTTGTTGTTGTAGCAGCCATTCCGCTTCATTGACTGGAAAAGAAGTCATACATTCTGGTGTTGTAGAAAACACAATATCGCTGGTCTAGGTGTTTTCTGGTTAATAGCGGTTTGTTGCTTTAGTGTCTGTGCCCTCTAGAATTCAATGGGCGGTCGTAATTCTATATTCATCAGTTTCAGTTGATTAAAAAGCTCTGGAGATTTTCTCAACTGTTTCTTGCAGACTGTGGAGGCTCACATTGTCTCTCCAGTATTTATCTTCAAAGACAGTGACCTTCATGTGTAGATTCCATATTTCAGCTCGCCAATTTGGGGCATCCACCACTTTCTGCTCCAGTTGCTTCCAGACACTTCTCCGAATTCCTAAGCTGCATTTGAAATTGTGGCATTTTGTCATGCATCGATTTCAGCTCCCTTATTGTTCCTACAGATGCCGAAACAAAATGAAGGGAAAATTAAGGGCCTGAATCCGAGCTTGGCCGTTGCGTTGGCAGTGGTGGCCCGACCGCCAGTTTGGCGATTGGACCGCCACAGGACCGCTGCTACTGCCAGGGATCCGTGATCTCTGGCAGTCTTGAAGCAGTCTGAGGCCCTCAATATGCTGGTGGTGCTGCTGCGGCACTGGCAATCATATTACGAGTTTTCTCACCGCTACAGTTTTCATGGCCGTGAGCCCGCCATAAAAAGTGTGGTGGTGAGGAAACTAAGGAAGCCCTATAGGGCCCCCTGTTGCCTCTGGGCCGGGGGATGCATGCAGGGGGGCACATGGTGTGCCCCTCTGTCTGTATGCATCCCCTGTTTAAGCACGACATGGACTTCATAGTCCATGCCATGCTGGAAGACGCTGTTGAGGTCCCACGGTGCTGCCTTCTAAGGCTCACATACGAGCTTTGAAAGGCACCACTGTGGGTTAGCCTCCACAGGACCGGATGACTTGTATGCCAATCGGAATATGGTGGGCAGCCAGATTACAGGTTTGGCGGTCTTGAAGCGTGGCGCTGGCGTGGCGGCCTGCTCCAAGACCGCCTAACTGGAAAACAGGCCCTTGATCTCCTTCAATTCCTTCAGGAGCATGTCCATTGTAGCTGATTCCATGTTGTGTTCTCGAGTCATTCAAAAAGCTCTATTTTTGCTGCAAGTCAGTGCTTCCGAGAACACTAGTTGCTGGAAGCCCTTGTTTCCAGACATGTACCTCAATCAGTGTGCCTTAATCACCATAATCTTTATAGCAATTATTGATCACAGATGCGGTTAAACTTCCTCCCTTCTCCTGTTTAAAGTCAGAGAGCCAGCATTCACATTGTGTATAATGGAGCACTGTATCCCACACTTCCCTCTGTGGCATTGTTTCTTTTATTTTCTGGCTCACTGCAGCATTAAGTTATGAGTAAACCTGGCAGCCTCCAAAGAGCCCACAGTTGTCATCATCATGTTATCGGCCCAATCCAAAACGGGGTGTTGAGATGATGGGCCTCAGATAGTTTCTCCCCCAGGTAAGAGCAGAAGGCTCAATAGCCCAAGACTTCCTTTGCCTTGCGATGGTTAACTTCTCATATGCTCTGTCTGTTTCTTTTTCTGCTTCCCTGCAACTTCCAAATCTAGAGGGACTCTTCTACTCAGGGGCTGAGTGGGGCTATCAGTGTGAGCGGCTTGCCACCCTATCATGAGACAGCAGCACCATCATATCGTGGCATTGCAGAAACCTGGCAATGCACTCTATAGTACAAGCAGCGCCTTGCCCCATCTCGACCTGTGGGTCTAGTCTGTGGCAGGCGGCGCACAGCTTACACTCAGGTTGGCTGCTCATTGTTTATGTAGTGCCCATGTCCTTCCAGACACTGCGTGCACCATAGCTGCACCCCTGATGTGACACTTAGCGAGATCCTTTAAAGAAGGGGGACCTCCAGAACCATGGTACCATTATTTTTTAAATTGTTGGCAGCAGAGCAGGTTAGATGCCAGCCATCTTCTTCATAGGCAGGAGCCGCCCCTTCTTACTATTGGCTTTGGATAGCATGTTCTAACTTTGTCATTGATTTTTCTTGCTGACATTTTTAATTATTTTAGGTTGACAATGAGTGCATATTCTTTTTTCTTTTGCTTTCATATCATTACATGTTTTTCTTCATTTAATTTCTCTTTTCATTTTATTTAAACTTTGAGTGGAATTTGAAGTTCTATATTTCTTTGAATATTGCTGCAATGCACTTTGATGATTATTTCACACTTCCAATAGTGGAGCAGCACTGAAGTAATCGCAGCCTGTTTACCTCCGTTGACTGCACCACATGTTTTTACTTGTTTGTCTGTTTCTTTTATGGTTGCAAAATACCGAATAAAGAATATTTGACTGATAGACTGGACCATAGAGAAATCCACGATTTGCTAGTTTTTCACATTCAAGCCCTCTTTGCAAGTGGTATTCTTCACAGACAGAGATAGGGAAAGATACCCTTAGTTGGAATATGTGATCTTTTTTCGCATGCCATAACAACGCGGTCATTACAACGACCGCGTTGTTATTTCGCATACCGTTACAACGCAAGTCGTAACAACGACTTGCGTTAGGGGGCGCTGGATGTTGGAATAGTATAAATTACTATTCCAACTCCAGTCTGTGCAGACACTAGGGAAGGTGTTGGATTTTAAAATCCAACACCTTCTGCCCCCCAACGCAAGTCGTTGTTCGCACTTGCGTTGTAACGGTATGTGAAATAACAACGCGTCGTTGTAACGACCGCGTTGTTTTGCATGCGTTGTTACGCATGCGTGGTAAACGCTGTTTACCCCTTAGCTGACCATTAAGTAGCTTGGCTGAGCTCAAGGCTTGTTCGCTGCAGGAACTGATGCAGATTCAAGATTCAGTATATCATAATTCAGAACTGTTTAATCAAATACATTGAGAACAATAAACACTACATTATCCAGACAGACATTTCTAAAATAAATTGCCTGTTTGACTCGACAATATTCCTATGAAAATAAAAATAATATACAAAGATAAAAAATAAGAATTAACTGGTTAGTGTAATATTATTTCTAGGTACTAAAAATGTGGATGAGAGGTGGAAACTGTCTCCAAAATTAATAATCCTCAGTGTAAGAGTGTTAGTTAGAGAAGAGTATGTTGCTGAGCTGGACAAGGATTGGTCTTGTATGGATAGGAGCTAAATGGACTTAGGGCCTGATTATGAGTTTGGCGCAGGGGCGCCGGCTCAAGGCCACCTCTGCTGCGTCAAACCCGCTCATGGACCACCGGCCGTATTACGAATTGTAAAAGTATAACTCGTAATATGGTGGTCCTTTGGCCTTTCCCATGGCGGTGCCTTGAAAACAGGCACTGCCATTGGAATGGCCATAAAGATCCTGCACAGTATGGATGCTGACGTCCATGCCGTGCTGGAACTGGGGGGAAAACAGACAAGGGGGCACATGTTGTGCCCCCCTGAATGTATCCCCATGGTGGGGGGGACATGGGGGCCCTGTAGGCCCCTCTTTGTTTCTGCACCACCAGCCTTTTCATGGCGGGGCTCTGTCAATAAAAAGGCTGGCGGTCCAAGAACTCAAAATATGCTGCACAGGATTGTGCCAGTCTCTGCTCAGCATAATGCGTTGTGGCGCTCCTGCGCCACCACCAGGGAACTAATGTTCCCTGGTGCAGCCGGCGGTCCACCGCAGATATGATTTTCAAAGTCATAATCGGCAAAACGGTAGACGGCCATGTTAAATCCAAAAATTAAGTAAACTGGTATAACTTGATAGATGATTCATTTCCTTACAGCACAGTATCCAAAAATGAAGTAAACTGGTATAACTTGATAGATGATTTATTTCCTTACAGCACAGTACCCTGGTACAGCTCCAACCGCCTAGATAGGAATTAATCTAATCATCCCCACATTCCACAAAAGAATCATATTACATCAAACAATGACATAAGCATAGACAGCTAGAAAGCTGTAGATATAACACACCTTTTCCCTATAAAAATAAACAAATAAAAGTACAATAAAACTATGTACAAAAGGAAAATAAAAAGAAATATATAAGATAAAAAGATAATGAAAATCACACACAATCAGCAAATTTGGTAGGACAACGTTTAGCACGCATCCCCAACTTAATTCTGGATGCTACAGAATCTTCAGCAAAAGAATCACAAAAGTTTCCCCCATCAGAAGCATTTGTATCCATAAAAGAGTCATTTTGTGCCAGTTCAGCACCTTGCAAATCAGAGCAGACCTGTTCTCTCAAGTTCACTCTCAAGAAAGACCCATCATCAAACTTTTCATTGGAATCAGGATTACATCTAGCCACACGTCTCACATTCCAGACCTTCCCATCTTGAGTAACTACACTCTTGCCATAAACCTTGATGATCCTCATAGCCCTACCAAATTTTTGCATATTCTTCGTAAACAGCCCTGGTTTGTTCACCTTCACCCAATCACCCACCAGAAATGAGTGACACTTGGTTTTACATTTTTCATCATACAATTTCTTAAGCTTATTTTGCTTCAATTAAACTCTATCCTTAACCTCTTGAACATTCACTTCACCTTGAAATTTGGCCTGTTCCCTCCAGAACCACCAAGGACATTGCTTGGAAGTGGGTGGTCTGCCTCTCAACAATCTGAAAGGACTGACCTCAGTGGTGGTCTGAGGAGTAATACAATACACAGTTTCTCTCTCAATTTGTCCTTCCACAAACAACCAAAACCACGTGCCCAAACCATACACTCTTTAAGAACTCTATTGAACCTTTCAACTTGTCCATTACCTTGTGGTTCGTACAAAGCAGTGGTTGCATGTTTAATATTGCTAAAATAGAAAAAACTTTGCATTTCTTTAGACACAAGTTGGGTACCGTTATCAGATATTACTGCTTCAGGATAACCTTCCTTAGCAAAACCCTCTTTGAAAAACTCAATAATGGCACTAGAAGTGGCATGAGGCACCAATTTCACTTCCGGCCATTTCGAACAGTAATCAACTAGTACCAAGGCAAAACGACAATCAGGCGGAAGTCCCTGAAAAGGTCCAGAAATATCAAATCCCACTTTCTGCCAGGGAGTGGTAGGCCATGGTATGGGTTGAAGTGGAGCTGGAACAGGTTTCAAAACTTTTTCACTATTGACACACACAAGACATTCCCTCACCACCTTTTCTGCCATTCTATCCAAACATGGCCAACAGAACATGGTGCGTAAGAGCCTCTTCATTGAGGACATACCTGGATGTCCTTCATGAGCCAATTTCAAAATATGATTCTGCATACCTTTAGGAGGAATACACTTTCCACTTTTAAAAACGAGCCCATTTTCTACAAGCAATTCTTCAGCTATTCTAAGGAACGGGAAAAGATCTTCAGGCACTTTCCTCCTTTTAGGCCATCCTTCTTCTACAAACTTTTTCACCTGACACAGAAGCTGATCATCCATATCAGCTCTCATCCACTTGTCTTTCTGTAACCCCTTAAATTCATCAGAAACATAGTCAGACACAGCAAGTACAAGGTCCTCCTCAACACCAGTTAAATGATTTGCTATGTCAGATAAGGGCAGACATGACAAACAGTCAGCCATCACATTGCTACGTCCTGGTACATACTCCACTTCAAAACAATACTCTTGAAGTTTCAAGACAAGTCTCGCAATTCGAGCAGTGGCATTCCAATCTCCACCCGGTGAAAGAATTCCTACAAGGGGCTTGTGGTAAGTTTTGAGAATAAATCGTGACCCCCAGATGAAATTACGGAAATGTTCAATGGCACAGACACATGCCAACAATTCCTTCTCTATAACAACATATCTTCTTTCCGCATCTGACAAGGTGCGCAAAGCAAAGGTAATATTCCACTGTTCCCTAACACATTTTTGTGATAATACACCGCTAATCCCATGCATACTTGCGTCCACCGTTACAATACATTGTGCACCCATCCTAAAAGGTTTAAGTGTCGGAGCATGAGCAATCTCTTTCTTAATTTCGTCAAAAGCAGATTTTTGTCTGTCAGTCCATAAATATTCCACATTTTTCCTAGTGAGTTCACGGAGAGGTTACATTTTGGAAGCAAAATTCACAATGAGCTTGCTATAATACTCACAAAGTCCCGCAAAAGACAATAATTTCTCCCTATTGTCAGGAGCCGGAGTTTTAAGAATGGCATCAACAAGGCATTTCTTGGGGACAACACCATCCTTGGATACCGTGTGACCCAAGTACTCAACAGATTTACAAAAGAAATGACATTTGTTACCTTTTAGTGTCAAACCATTTTCCTCAAAATGCCACACACTTCCCTAAGATGCTTCTCATGTTCCTCCTCATCTTTTGAGAAAATCAAGATATCATCTTGGAAACATTTGACACATTTTTCCATATTCTTGAAGAGATGAAACATAGACATTTGGAAAACAGACGCCGCAGAGGCTAATCCAAAAGGCATACGTTTAGATTGAAATAGCCCCTGCGGCGTAATGAACGCAGTCAAATGACGAGAATCCTCAGTCAGCTCAATCTGGTGGTATACTGACCTCAAATCTAGAGTACAAAACACTTTAGCTCCATCAAGCATGCAAATCAGGTCATTAATGTTGGACGGAGGATGACAGTTTAAAATAATGTTGGCATTTACAGCTCTCAAGACCACACAGAGTCTCAGAGAATTGTCTGGTTTGCGTGCCAAAACTATCGGAGACACCCATTCTGAAGACTCTATCCCTTCGATTACACCTTCGTTCACCATACCCAACAACATGTTTCTTAATTCATCCCTCACATTAATAGGAACATTGCGTAACTTTTGTATGACTGGCTTAGCATTAGATTTGAGTTTGATTTTGTGGGAATATCCTTCCAATTTTCCCAATCTTTCTGTGAAAACCTCAGGAAAATCACTCACAACACCTCTATCCATCTCCTTCTCTTCAATAACCAAAACAGGTTTGTTACTCCTGGGATTAAGAATGATGCCAAGCTTCCATTGGTCTTTCCAACCAAGAACATTCACACCCTTTGGTGCCACATACAATTTAATTACTGCCTCTCTACCTTTAAAATGAATGTCCGTGTTAACATATCCCATTATGTCAATGACACTACCATTAAATCTCTCAGCAATAATGTCAGATGGAATCAAACACTCCATATTCCATACATGTCCAAATTTTTGAAGAAAGTAGTCTGTGGTAACAATCGTCCATGGCGATCCAGAATCAGCCATGAGTTCTAAATCAACTCCGTTAATGTTCACCACACATTTAGGAGAACTTTTGACAACGTATTCTCCGGTCTTATCCTCTAAAACCTCTGAGATGGAAACAATAAAAGCTTTAATTTTCTCAGCATCCTCCGAATCACAAAGATGCACAGTGTTTCCACTTCCAGCTCCAGTAACCAGATACAACACTTTATTCCTGTTACTCAAATTACTATATCTCCTCACATCATGACAAACCTTGGAAAAATGACCATTTCTACCACATTTTGCACAGGCCTTCCCAATGGCAGGACAACGAGGTGAGGAAGCAATGTGATATGCACTCCCACAGCGATAACATACAAACTTGTCCTCCCTAACAAATCTGTTCTCTTCAAACTTGTTGAATCTTCCAGAAGAATTCTTATTATAATCATCAAATCTCTTTTTAATGACTCCCCGACCCTTAGAATTACCATCTCCACCAACAGCACCAACCACATCAGGATTATCATTGTTGTTTTTTTCAGATGCATGTACAGATTTCATCCATCTCTCAGATTGCTCTAATGCTTTAGCTGTAGAAATCACATTTTGCAAATTAGGATCCCCCATGACCCACAATTGTTCTTGAACTTTTCTACTTTTCACATGCACAACGATTTGATCCCTTATCATCTCATCGGTAATCCCTCCAAAAATACAATGTGAAGATAAACCCCTTAAAGCAGTGAGAAAATCATCAAAACTTTTTGCTGTTCCTTGCACTCTGGTGTAAAATTTAAATTGGTTCAAAGCTACACTAACAGTTGGTTTGAATCTTTTCTCCAATCTTAAAAGCGCTTCTTGAAGCACATCAGTTTCATCACCTTCAACAGGAATAGGTGGCAAAGTACGAAAAGTCAATTGTCCCTCAGAACCTAAGCAATGTAGAAGAATATTCTTCTTACGTTCACTCAACATGTCATCATCATCAATAGCTCTTAAATACGTTAAGAATTCCTCCTTCCAACGCATCCATGAGATAGGTGGATCACCTTTATTTTGTAGAAATTTGGTGGGAGGCTCAAATTGCATAGTTAAATTGGAAATAAAGCAAACAAATATGAACAAAAAAAAATATGAGTGTGCAGATCACTGTAAGAGACTGCACCCAGAAAAAGTGTGCACATCACTGTAAGGACTTGCACAAACAAAGCGTGCAAATCGCTGTAATAAATAAGTGGTGTTGAACAAGTGTGAAAATCACTGTGACCAAAAATGACAAGATTAGATCTGCACCATTAGACAGGTGTGCAAATCACCGTGGCAATAGATTTTAAAATAACAAATAGCTGAACTGTGGGAAGTGTGCAGATCAATGTGGAAATAATGACCATCTGCACAGCATAGGTGTGCAAATCACTGTGAGAAAGCTTGAAGCAGTGACTTATGGTTACGACACTGTAATAAGAAAGATTTGATCTGCACCAGACAGGTGTGCAATCAGCGTGATAAATATAAGGAAAGATGCCAAAATAATTCGATGTGTACAGGAAAGTGTACAAATCAAAGTGGTAATGTTTTCTTCCTTTTTAAACTGCACAGTATCGATGTGTAAATCGCCATGAGCGGGATCGTTCCTTAGTAGCACATATGTAGCAATGACAAACAGTCAGGCTGAATTGAACGCGGCCACCGTAGAAAAGCTGTGAGACACGCTCTAGTTGCAGCACGGAGCGTAACAAAGCATAATGGGAGCGTGTTACGTCAGCACTCTATCCGTGGCACAGAGCATGATGCTTCATGAAGGTATCGGAGCTGCCGGTGCACAACTTGGAAACAATGGGTATCAGAATGGTAAGAACGTGCATGCGGAGCTCACGCGCATAGTTATTTTTCAAAACAACCACACTGGTAACGGCTATCAAGAAATTTCTATCGGCAGAGGCACAAAATCGAGAAAATAAGTCAAAATGTCTTGAGCGATGCAAAGAAACGCTGTCACACATAATATCACGCTTTTCACTATCGACTCAATCGCAAGAAAGTCTTTCAAACTGGAAATGTAGACAGCGGTCTCTAGGTGAATATAATAATAAATAATAAAAGTACAATACCAGCTCCTTGAAGAATATCAATGCAAACCAACTTAGTAAAGTCCATAGAAACCTTAGATAAGTCAGTCATGTGGGTATTATAGAGACTGGGTTCGTCAGGAAACGCCACCACACCTGTGCTGCATAAGTAGGAGGGTAGCAGGTGATGCTCCAACTCGTCGCCAGTTGTTAAATCCAAAAATGAAGTAAACTGATATAACTTGATAGATGATTTATTTCCTTACAGCACAGTACCCTGGTACAGCTCCAACCGCCTAGATAGGAAGGAATCTAATCATCCCCACATTCCACAAAAGAATCATATTACATCAAACAATGACATAAGCATAGACAGCTAGAAAGCTGTAGATATAACAGGCCACACCTGCGCCACCGAGAGTCCGGTGGTCGCAAGACCGCATGACTCGTAGTCTGGGCCTTAGCTCTTGAGTGCAGTTATATTCCTCAGAGCGGTAGCTAGTTGTGACGGTGCAAGAGGACAGAGGTGACTATAAGTCAATTTCCATGTTTATACTTCAGGAATTTTTGCATTGTAATGTAAGTTATGGTACTTAGATGACGATATCTCACAATTAGAAACTTGAGATTCTTTTTTCCCTATGTTTTCTTCCTGTGAAAACGAGCATGTAAATGGAGAGGACCACATTTACTCACATTGTTGGGTTTTTACCCTTGAATTTCACGTGACACCTTAATGAATATTCTTCTTCTAGCTACCTTATCATTCTCTTCGTGTGTATATCAGATCAGCATTTGTCTACTGATACAGGTTAGACGGTCATAATAAAAACAATGTCAAAAATTGAAGTTAATTTGAGCAAATAATGGTAAGTACAAGGTTCTTTCCTATAGATTTAATGTTGTGTGCTTGGTATTTACTGGCTTAGAGGGTTTGGGAGCTGCGCAGAAGATCTTGAATGGCAGAACCCATTAATGTACCCATTAGCTAGGTTGGTTCCTTCTTCTGCCCCTCATCCTGCTGGAAGGCTTGAGACAAAATGTAAATACATTTATATATACCTATGGGGTGATCTTATCAAACCAAGAAAATAAGTTGCACAGAGAGCTCGTATGAAGCTTTCATGGGATAAAGGATCTCTGCTACTGAGATGAGAATGCATTGTCTTGATCTCCCTTAGCCATAACAGATTCTTTATTGGAAAATCCATTTTTGGTTGCTCCGACAGATCACTTCAAAGGATTCAGAGTAGGCTTTCGGTTTCTCATCATTCAAAGGCTTTTTGTCAGTCCCAGTTCCTTGCTCATGATTCAATTGCGGTACTCACTATTCTTGTGTTTGTCACAACAAGAGGAACATTTCTTCTTCACTGTGTTTTGAATGGCACTGTAGCGTATGAAGGACTCTTTTTGATCCCCCTCTCCCTTTACATGCTCTTCCTGCTGTCCCCTCTTTCATTCATACCTGGTTTTGATCGTTTAATTTACTACTTTCCACCAGCTCCCGGGCCACACAGCACTCCCTCTGCTGCCCATCGCAAATCCCAGGGTTGCGGGACTTTTGCATAATTAGCTTTTGTGTAATTACACAAAAATGTCACAAAAATTAAGCAAAATGACGTATAATTATATGAAATTCAAATCTGGCATGTACTGCTATATTTTAGTGTGAAACACGTCTTTGCGTTAGTTTGTGACGCAAGCCCACATTTAGCATTAAAAAAAGGCGTTAAGAACGTAAATGCTCTGAGCAACAGCTGGTCGCATTCTGCCCGTATGTGTTTTTGCTGCGCGATTACAGTAAAAACATCACATGGTTATGCGGCATGGCATGATAGCGTAATTTCAGGAAATCCTGACTTTATTCCAATTACGCATGTGTGATTTCAATTTCTCCAAGATCTATCTAATATAGTGGTGGGCTTTAAGTTGTTTTTAAACCATTCCAATATTGTTGCTTCTGTGTGTGCATGCGCGTACACGTACTCACAAATGTAAACATCTTGGAATTCTTTTCGTTATACATTATTAAAAACATTCCAAGATCACCATCCCTATATGTGCATGCATGCATAGGCTTTGACTGGAATTTTTTTAATGTTTGTGCTTTAAACGGTGGTAACCCAAAACAAGCATTAGCAAAGCCAATAGGTCTGCACCCTCCAGTAATTTTGCAGTGGGCTGCAGACCATTACAAAATAACTAGTTTGTTTCTTTAGTTGGTATGGTCAGTAATTTTCAATGATTTAAACCCAATTTCACTTCACTGGCGTTCGTTGAATTTTATAACCTAGCCTCCATAATTAGAATTGCAAGGATATAGAAAGGACATCAGTTCATGACTATATTCTCTTGAATGTTTGCATTTATTCAAACATTTATTATTTTAGTATATTGCCTGCTGAATGTCATTACAGCTTCTGAGTGTTCAGGGTGCGAGAGGATAACCTTGATAATAACAGAGGACATTTATATTGATATATTGATATTGATATATTTTGTGGAGAATGCAAATGCCCGAGGATGGCTTGCCGCTGGGGTCTGCTAAGTACGGTACTGGACAAGAGGAGTGTTTAAAACAACATGTTATAGGGAGAAAACAGAATTCTGTCATTTCCATAAATATCTACAACTGCAGCACACACTTACAGCTAACATACACCTGACACAGAGATTCCTGCATTTAGCCTTCTTAAGGCCAAGCTCGCCAAGGGTGACATTTTACGGGTATATAGTTCCCTGGTCATCAATATCCCGGACCAATTCACTAGACTAAAACAGAGCTGGAGGTGTGGGCGTCAAACTGGAAAACGTGGACCCGCGCAGGTTAGGATGGCCCCAGAGAAATTGCTATCTCCACTCGCCTCAGGTCCAGCTTAATGATCTTCGCCTAACCTACATAAACTCCCGCTGTCTTAATGAGCTTGTAAGATTCCCCAACCTAACTGCTTCCTCTGTTCCACACCGGACGCAGACTTTTTCCATGTGGTCTGGTCAGTCCTGTGACGGTCCCGTACTCGAGAAGGATTGAGCAAAGCTATATTCAGTTCTAGACCAGCCATTAGAACTTTCCTCTTGAGTCACCCTACTAGGCTTGTAAGATGAATTGGGTGACTCAAAAGCAGAGAGAATGTTTACTAGGGTGGCTATGTTGGTCGCCAAGCAACATTGCCTGGAAATCGAAATCCACAACTTCTCTCTCAGTGGGGCGTGGTGGGTGGGTGTGGACTGGTGTACTCAACAGGAAAATCCATTTATGTTGCCAGCGGCTACCCACAGAAACATGGGAAGATCTGGGACAAATGGTGGGAATATCACAGTCTGGATCTGGAAGATTGAATATTTTGTGTATGTGAAATGTGGTGCTATCTGTGGCACTATAGAACTGATTTTATTTTTATCTGTTTAGAAAACAATTAAACGTATTTATAAAAAAAAAAAGATTTCTGAAGACATTTGTCCTTGCTAGTCTCTATCGTTTTCAGACGAGACACAGTCTTCAGTTCCTTATGCTTTTCCTTCAAATGTGTTTTCTGGAAAAGGTGGAGCAGAAACAAGATCCTTAGGGGCATATGTAGAAGAACGACCGCTAACTAGCGTTAGTGGTAGTTAGCGTCAGTTTTCTTAATGCAGCCTATCGCCCTGCTAGCGATGTATTTACAATACGTGGCTACATGGAGATAGTTTCAGGTAGCCACGGTGAAAACTGCCGCTAACACTAGCGTGAAGGCAATACAAATTCTGACGTTAGCGGGCGAAAACTGACGAAAGGCCAATTTGCGGGCCAAAAACTCATGTTAGTCAGCAGAACTTCACTTTTTTTTCCTCTAGAGGCAAAAATAGCCCATATGTCCACCTCCAATGAAAAAAAGAAAAGAAAAACAATGGAATGCAGAATGAAGCAGCCAGGGACAAGTGCAGCACAGATCAACAACCTCTCCAAACCCCCCAACAGCCAGGATGAGCAGCCAGTGTCCCAGGGGAAGAGGAAATGCAGAATCAGGACTACATATATGAAAAGAGGTGCATCGCTGGGGAAAACCTGTGATGCATCACTTTTCATAGCGCCCTCCTTGCAACACCATGGCAGCCAAAACCTTGAAAGCGCGGACAGTCCCCAGGGCACGGAGGCTTTGCTGGGCCTGCGTTTGGGACCCAGAGTGGGAAGCGGAGGTGCTGTGGAGTTACTGGGCCGTGGCGGTAGACATTGAGGCATCAGCGATCGCCCTGACCTGGTGGTGAAATCTCCCAGGTCGCATGGAGACACGTTGCTGACCTGTGTGAGAAGACTGCCTGGTGCCCCTTGGAGCTGCGACCGGTAGAGGCGCTCCTGCGCACAAACGTAGGGAGGTCTACATCGCATACTACGTGCCACCACTACATTGGAGTGCACAGGGGAGATTATTAATGGTGGGCCACGCCTCTCTGCATCACAGGCCGGAGGATGCGGCACTGGCTGGACACTGTGGAGGGTTAGGCCCCTGAGCTGCACTGAACTTGTGTGGCTGGAGCGCTGCAACTTCACACATAAGGGGGCCCTGTTGCATCACCTGCATCGGGAGGTTCACCAGCAGACTTAGCGGCGACTGCTGTACCCAGGCTTGTGAAATCCCACCTGGCTGAGGCTCCTGCTGTCTGAGTCACAGATGTGGAGAGAGTGCAGCGGATTGCGCAATGGTGTCAATGTCCAGGTGAGGAGAAGGTGGGAATCATAGCGGAGGAGGCCCCGGGGTCGGGATGGGCCCAGGCCTAGCACCTGTGGGTGACGAACCCCCAGTGGTGGCTCATCCGCTATGGTGGAAGAGCGTCACTCCACTGCTTTCAAGCAGAGCAAGAAGAGGAAACATAACATGATGATAACTTTCTGATATTCTCATGCTATGTTACCTTTGTGGGCGGGGCAGGGCGGGGCAGGGCTGACTGCTTCCTGTTCCTGTAGGCGGACTCAGGAGAGCAGGAGCACAGAAGACGCAGGACCCAGCCTCAAGGTAAGATTTTATTTTAAATATATTTACAATCCCCGTTCTCCCCCCTCGTCCTGTCGTGTAGTTCCTATAAAACCTATATAGGATCTGCGCGTCTTATTAGTTCTTTATGAAGTGTACGAAAGTCTCCTACTGGTATTGTGTCAATGCCAGGATGTGGTGTATAGGCCGCTAATACTGGCCATGTTGCTCCGTCTCTTCAGAGCGGACCGAGTCTTACTTTATCTCTTGTATGGGGAAGGGCGCCTTTAAACCAGTTTATATGCGCCTGGTAGGTGAGCGGAACTTCAATGTCCTCATACAGACAATATTAGTTCGGTATGTCATCTTTCATATAATAATGGAATGTGTTTGTTCATGCATCTGCTTGTGGGAATTTAATCCATGAATAGAATACCTCTGTTCTATATGATTTGTGTGCCTCAATCACGAAGGTTACTGGCCCACCCCTAGCTGTTAAACCAAATGCTGCTAGTTTTAGGGTGATGGCATTTCTAACATTTTCTGAAATTTGTATTGCATCTCCATCTTCTTCGTCTTGGACTGAGAAATGTAGTGCAGGCACAGTGTCATCTTGCTGCTCAGTCATTGTTTTTAGTAAGAGGAGTTCTTCAAGGGAACTGAGATAAGGTTTTATGCACAATAGGAACAATGTGTCCTTCAAGCTTGATTAACCTACAGCCAATACATAGGATTTGCCTACTCAGCTGCGGCGGATTTTGTTCCCTCCCACTCCAGACGTCTCTTGGTAAATGTGAGTAGGGGTCTCTGAGAATAGCAAGACTGAACTACTCAGATTTGACCGTTAAATAAGTACCAAACCAACATTGGGCGCCATGTCGTGTAGTTCCTATAAAACCTATATAGGATCTGCGCGTTTAGACAACATACACTGAGGGATTGGTGTGCAGCCTGTCTCTAGACACCCACACCGGGTATGTTAGCCTGTATACTAGCTAGCTCACAGTGCCACTAGAAACCCCTCTTACCAAGGAGAGAATAGTTCTTGGCAACTATCGAACATGACAACCCTGATCCCTCAGGACCGTGGAAACAGTGCACTACTTTAAGTGTACCTAGCATGCGTTTAGGTGTTAAGCCAAGAATCCCTCTAGGATAAAGTCAACCCCATTACCTGAAGTAAGAGACTGTGGGACCCCGTCTTGGTCTCGAGCTGGACATCCCGCAAGGGATGTCAGACCACTGCGAGCTGGAGTATCTGCATGCAGGAGCCTCAGCGTCTTGCGTCAGTGTGTCGGCATGAAAGTCCTTGTTCTCCTCTGACTATCTCAGCAAGATGTGATGTTTATATACCCAAAGGTATCCCCAGGGGTTCTACCTTGCTGTGCCATTGTCAGACATTGTGAACCTTGTACATAGTTATTATGCAGGAGATGGTGGTCCTGCTGAGCTTCCAAGAATCCTCATGCATAATGTATGAGGCTTTTACTAGGGAAAACCCTGCGTCCTGCGTGCAGTGTCGTATCTAGGTAAAAGGTCAGTCCCCAAGAACGGTTATGTGTGTAGTGTAGGGGAGAATATAGGTGAAAGGTTAGGATGTTACCTGAGCCTATATTGGGGTACCTATATGGAATATAACAGTCCCTGCCTCCTCCAGAGTCCTTTCCCGCGTTTCCAGCCTCCCAGCTATCTAGCCCCCCCACAGCACTACTTAATGGCAGCCGCTGTGCAGCCATGCGCAGCGGGCTTACCACTGGTGCGCTAAAGGCAAGTCCGTCTGAGTCCATCCGCCCCTGGACCGCGCCCAGCACCAAGGACCCTTCCTCTCAGACACTCCACCACTAGGACACCAGCACCCTCCTCAACATCAACCCTGGACGCCACACCGCCTGCCATCTAGCATCACTGTAGAATTTCCTTGCACCATGCACCTGCCGAAATTGCGAACGCACCTTCTGCCACATCAGCACACCAGCTCCTCCTGCCGCCCAGCCGACCAACAGCGCAGCCGACCAGCTCAACTGCATCCTCCTCAACATGCAGTCCATCCACAAACATGCAACAGAAATCTGGGACCTCCTTGACGCCACCTCTTCAGACATCGCCTTGTTCACGGAAACCTAGACCAAGCTCTGCTCTGGACCGGACATCAACATCGCCATCCCTGACGGCTACAAAATCACCCGCACGGACCACCCCGAGCACCCATGAGGAGGCATTGCCATTGTCTAAAAAGCACACTCCGACTGACCACGCACTCTAATGACCCGACGGCTACCATGAACCTCCTCCACTTCCAGATCTGGACTAACCCCAACCCCACCCTGGTCTACAGGCCCCCCCGGCCCATGAACCCCCATTCACCAATGCCATTGTAGACCTCATCGCACCCTAGGCTCTCCCATCCACTGACTACATCCTACCCGGAGACCTCAACTTCCACCTGGACAACCCCAGTGACCAGAACACCACCACCCTCCTGGCGAACATTGCCAACATCAGACTCAAGCAGCTAGTCACCGCACTAACCTGCATATCCGGACACACTCTCGACCCCATCTTCTCCACCAGCAGGAACTTCAACTACAGCCACACCATCGAACTCTCCTGGACAGACCATCATAGTATACATCACGCCTTCACCATGCCCACTGTACAACACCACCATCATCGCCCCCCCAGCCGCAGCTGGATCAAGGCCATCAAAGAAATTTGCGGCAACTCCCTCAGCACCTTCCCTCCGCCAAACGCTTACAGACGCAACACCATATGAAGAAAGTTGGTCCTTGACTGACTTAGAGGAGATATTTAAATAAAGAAATAATAATATAAGGGTTGCCAGGAGAGTCAACCTGAGGTAAAGAATACAGTACACTCGTGTATACACACCCTAACAAACCAGTAGAGTCCTCCAATATACTTATACAAACTACAACCACACAAGATTTACTTGAGAAGGATCATTATTTATAAATTCTTTGTAATCGAAATCCAAACATCAGACATTTGGTAATGTGATTAGTATTACCAGGTACATTTAAGAGAAGGTTGCACAAGGAAAAGGAAAGGGGTAGTGCTCGTGAAAAGAGAGTGAGAAATCAAGGAGTTCAAAGATACACACTGTTCCTTATTGTAAAGGGGCACTGGTCTATACAAGAACCAGTATTCATAGGCCTGTCCACAGTCTTTTTTTAGATCTATTTACATTACTCTTGAGTGCATAGATGCAACATCCAATTCTGTGGGGGATAAATTATGGAGCAGGCCTTTGCTGGGGAGATGCGTCGACGTTTTGACCCGTCTTGGGCGAAGAGGGCGACTTAAAGCCTCCGCGTGCGGGTCTTCTTCAGGACAAGGGGGAGGGGCAACCTAGGGTATTAATAAATAGTTTAGATGGGCATATCTTCCCACCATGGAGGGGTAGTGGGAAAAGAGAGAAGGTCTGTCTACTGACCTAATGTAGATGCCCAGGATGTCCAAAAGACAAGGGCATTCCCATAAGTGAAAGGGTCTGAGAAGGAAGCAAAATACTCATTAAATTGCAGCGCTTAATTAGGGTGTGCAGCGCTTATTTAGGGGTGTGAAAATGCGGCGTAACAACTTACCTGCAATGAGCGGTATGAGTGCGCTGGGGGACAACTAATAATGAAGTCCTCAATCGTGAGCTAATTCCAACTTGGTTAAGGTGAGGATCCAATCCTACAGAATAAAACTTAATGTCAGGTTCAGAAGCAGCGTTAAAAATTGAGAGCGTAGCCTATGGCTAGGAAACTAACCTCGAAGAATGCGGGAGCGCTGTGCCTCACAGGACCTGTTCTGTCAGATTCCAAGGGGACTGACAGGCAAGTTGCTGCAGGTTCTAAAAGGAAAGCCGGCCACAGCTGGCGTGCACGTTACGCGTCCGGTATCCCAGCATGGTGCGTCTGGGTGAGCGTCACCTAGGGAACCGCGTGAGCCCCGAACGGGGCGTCACTGGAAACGATTGCGCTGTGATGATTAACGCCTATTCGTGGCTGTTCTGTGCGCGGTATGACCGCGATTACATTATTGTTACTAGTGGAGGCATAGAAGGACCTCTTAGGGTACAGAACTATTAAGGAAGATTGTGCAACAATTACGGTGCCATTAGACCACTGAAATGTATACAACATTAATCCACTTGTAATTTCATATTGAAAAAATGATAAATGTTAACTAATCAATAATCATGGTGACACACATATGTACATTAGACAACTTAATTATATACAACATTGATGCACTTGTGTGTTTACATCTAGGGGTTTGTAGGGTGTGTCAACCTGCACACATTGAGTTGCAATTCTATATACATAAAACATGGCATTTGAGTAGACCACTGTTGAACGGCACAGTAGTAATTGGCAGGTGTATTATCATCACTATTGCAAAACCCGCTAGACAGGAGCCCCTGAAAGCGGTAGCCATAATAATGCGATGCGATGTAGAGGTAACAACATAACAGATGTAAGTGCAGTTAAATAAAAATACAATGCCCCAATAAATAATTGCGTTCGTGACACTATATACACAGTGAAAGTAATACAAAAATACAGAATACACAACCTATTTACAGAAAGTGACAAATTATATACAGTGAAGGTAGTGCAAAAGTACAGAATACACAACCTATTTACAAACAGCAGAAACATAGTTATTCTACATGGGGATATCATCCATTGTTTAGAGTTGCGGCCTGTTTTGCTATCTCCTCATATTCGTTCAGACCCCTGAGTGTTGTGTCAAAGTTATGGATCCATTTGCACTCGCGAAAGTTCAGAATATTGGAGTAATTACCACCTTTTACATTGGAGTGGACTTTCTCGATAATCCACCACTTAAGGCTCTCAGCCGAGTGGCCGAAAGTGGTGAAGTGGTCCACTAAGGGGGCCCCCTGCACTGAACAATGTAGACGACTACAGTGCTGTAGGATGCAAGCCTTAGCCTTTTGTGTCGTCTGGCCAATGTATAAGAAGTTACATGGGCATTCAATTGCGTATATAACCCCTGCGGAGTTACAATTGGTATGGTCTCACAAGGTATGTGTGTAACCATTGTGTGTGAAACTTTCTAATTCCTTTGTCATGGAACACGCCTTACAGCTCCCACATTTGAAATGTCCCTTTATAGGTTGAATTTTCCATAAAGGGAGTTGGACATTCGTGGGTTTTTCCAGGGAGTAGAGATTTGACCAGATGCTCTCTGAGATTTTTACCTTTCTTAAAGGCGTGCATGGGGGGATCAGGTATACCTACATCCTCTGCCACCAAGTGGCAATGTTTATTGATGGTTTTTTTGATAGCATGGCTCTTGGTGCAAAACGTCGTAACACAAGTCAAACGTTCCTGCGCCAGAGATTGTTTAGATTTAGGTTCCAGAAGGAATTCTCGTGGGGAAAACCAAGCCCGTTTTCGTGCTTTTTTGAGGAGACTGGCCGGGTAGCCGTGTTCTTTTAAGCCGACTCTGTAAAGTAGTCAAGTTTCTTGGAACAGTTGCGTCTGATCCTGAGAAATTGCCCATAGGGCAGGTTATCCCTGAGACTCCGTAGGTGGTGGCTCGAGTACCTTAAAAGAGTGTTCCTTTCACTTTCTTTTCTATATAAGGTGGTGTGTAGTTTACCTTCCTCAGCCCTGATTGTAATATCTAAGAAGTTAATCTCCTTTGTGTTATGTTCAAGGGAAAATTGAATGTCGTTTGACCTCTCGTTTAACCAAGAGTGAAAAAGTTTTAGAAGTTCCTCTGTGCCCCGCCAGATCATGATGACATCGTCTATATATCTGCCCCACATCTTGATATTATCTCTAAAGGGGTTAGTATCATTTAATGCATATCGGTGTTCATAGTTATTCATGTAAATGATAGCCAGATTTGGAGCAAAACCTGCCCCCATGGCTACGCCTTTAGTCTGTATGAAATCCCCCTGGAAATAGAAGACATTTTTAGTCATAGCAATTTCAAGTAGTTGGAGAATAAACTCCGTAGGTACTTGGGTAGGTCTAGGTCTTTCGTCTAGCACTTCTCTGATGACATCGAGAGCAGCCCCCTGGGGGATGCTCGTGTAGAGTGACGTTATGTCCATGGTGACCAATATTTCTTCCATGTTGTTAAAAAGAAGGTCATCTAACAATTTAATGGTCTCCATTGTATCTCTTAGGTAAGCAGTTGTATTGACTGCAATAGGTTTGAGGAACAAGTCTATGTATTTACATAGAGGCTCCAGAATGGAGCCACAGCCCGAGATGATGGGTCTACCCGGTGGCTTAGGTATGCGCTTATGAATTTTTGGTAGTGTATATATAGTGGGCATGCGAGGGTATGTGCTATTTAGATAGTCATGCTCATGTTTATTCAAAAAACCTTCCAAGAGACCGAATTCCGTTAAGGTTTTGATGGTCCCTGCAATCTCTTTTGTGGGGTCACCTGTGAGTCTGATGTAATTGTCAGTAACCCCAAGTTGGGCCAGGATCTCTTGTTTATAGTCAAGTGTATTCTGAATGACTATGGCACCCCCCTTGTCTGCTGGCTTGATGACAATATTTTTATTCCTTTTGAGTGATTCGAGTGCCATACGTTCTGGTTTGGAAAAGTTGAATTTCACATATTCTTTGTTGTTCAGGGAATGCATGACATCCCTCATAACCACCTGTTCAAATGCCAACACTTTGTGTGACATCAACTGGGATGGTGGTGTGAAGGTGGATGGAGGTCTCAGAGACCTGTGTTAGAAAACACTGGTTTAAAGGGAATTTTGTTGAAGTAGTATTTAAGGTGAATTTTTCTAAAAAATTGATGTAATTCAATTTTTAGGTTGAAATTGTTGGGCAAATTAGTAGGGACAAAGGATAAACCTTTGTGAAGTACTTGTTCTTCTTCAGTACTCAAGACATGATCCGATAGGTTGACTACATGGTTTTGTTTATCCATTTGGGGGGTTACCAACTGTAGTGTTGGCGGCGTGTTTGAATATCTCTGTGTACGTCGGGGGGGAAATGCACCTGTTTCTTCGCCCTGCCCCTGCCTCTGTTCCACATTGGTTCTCTCAAGCCCCTGGGTCGACCCCAGTGTTGCCCCCTCCCCCTGTATTCCTGCCATTGGCCTTCGCCTAAAAAATTGGTCTGTTGCTCGTTGTATGAGTAACCCTGTGCATATGTTCCTACACTCGTGCCTGGTCTTTCTGTCTCACTGTCTGATCCACTAGCTATGGAGGAATCAGAGAAAGTTGTGTATCTCCGATATCTACCACATCCCCTGCTGGACAATCTCCTTTGGTTGTCCTGTTTATAGTACACTTCCTGTAAGTAGGGGTATGTTGTTTTTATATCGTATTGTTGGATATCTCGCGCTAGTTTATCTAGTTTGGTACTTTGTGTGTATGTATCAAAGTCTTTTAGCGTTCTCTCGAGCCGATCTAACGCTTCCTTGGCATTAATAAGTGCCTTGTCATCAACAATCTCTTTTTTCAGATCAGATATTTCTTTCATAAGCCGTTTTACTTCTTCAAGGGCTGTCTCAATCCCGAGCACCATCCAGTGCCGGGAGCAATTGTTAGAGACAAAACTAAAGTTTTCTTTAAATTTAGGATTGTCAATAAAAATTGCTGGTTCGTTCCTAACCTGAAGCCCCACAGGGATCACGTTAGCTTGAAGGTATTTAGTCAGTACATGTCCATGTAACCTGCTGCGAATAAGCTTCTTCTCTAGACGTTCTAATTTGCTTACTTTCTCGTTTAATGTGAGATCTATGCCATAGGCCGATGCGTCTAGGAAACTAGTGCCAACTTGGCCTTGTAACAGTTTATCAATATAGTCTTCGGTGTATGATAGTGTTTCTCTCTCAGACATGTCCTCGGTAGCTAGGACTTATATATATGTACACGGACTATACAGTGCACACAATATTTACAATACAAAACATGAAAAAATAACTGATCAATAGAATTACGTACATTTATACAAAAAACCCTCGCAGGAGAACCTGCTCAAAATAACCATTATGAAATAATGGGGTAACCCAATAAACGTCACAGGACCTGGGTACAGTATCATATGAAGAAAGTTGGTCCTTGACTGACTTAGAGGAGGTATTTAAATAAAGAAATAATAATATAAGGGTTGCCAGGAGGATCAACCTGAGGTAATGAATACAGTACACTCGTGTATACACACCCTAACAAACCAGTAGAGTCCTCCAATATACTTATACAAACTACAACCACACAAGATTTACTTAAGAAGGTTCACTATTTATATATTCTTTGTAATCGAAATCCAAACATCAGACATTTGGTAATGTGATTACCAGGTACATTTAAGAGAAGGTTGCACAAGGAAAAGGAAAGGGGTAGTGCTCGTGAAAAGAGAGTGAGAAATCAAGGAGTTCAAAGATACACACTGTTCCTTATTGTAAAGGGGCACTGGTCTATAAAAGATCCAGTATTCATAGGCCTGTCCACAGTCTTTTTTTAGATCTATTTACATTACTCTTGAGTGCATAGATGCAACATGGAATTATGTGGGGGATAAATTATGGAGCAGGACTTTGCTGGGGAGATGCGTCGACGTTTTGACCAGTCTTGGGCGAAGAGGGCGACTTGAAGCCTCCGCGTGCGGGTCTTCTTCAGGACAAGGGGGAGGGGCAACCTAGGGTATTAATAAATAGTTTAGATGGGCGTATCTGAGGGGTAGTGGGAAAAGAGAGAAGGTCTGTCTACTGACCTAATGTAGATGCCCAGGATGGCGTCAGTGTTGTTAGTCCAAAAGACAAGGGCATTCCCATAAGTGGAAGGGTCTGAGAAGGAAGCAAAATACTCATTAAATGGGTGTGCAGCGCTTAGTTAGGGGTGTGAAAATGCGGCGTAACAACTTACCTGCAATGAGCGGTATGAGTACACTGGGGGACAACTAATAATGAAGTCCTCAATCGTGAGCTAATTCCAACTTGGTTAAGGTGAGGATCCAATCCTACAGAATAAAAGTTAATGTCAGGTTCAGAAGCACCGTTAAAAATTGAGAGCGTAACCTATGGCTAGGAAACTAACCTCGAAGAATGCGGGAGCGCCGTGCTTCACAGGACCTGTTCTGTCAGATTCCAAGGGGACTGACAGGCAAGTTGCTTCAGGTTTTAAAAGGAATGGCCACAGCTGGCGTGCACGTTACGCGTCCGGTATCCCAGCGTGGTGCGTCTCCGTGAGCGTCACCTAGAGAACCGCGTGAGCCCCGAACGGGCCGTCACTGGAAACGATTGCTCTGTGATGATTAACGCCTATTCGTGGCTGTTCTGTGCGACGCATCTCCCCAGCAAAAGCCTGCTCCATAATTTATCCCCCACAGAATTGGATGTTGCATCTATGCACTCAAGAGTAATGTATATAGATCTAAAAAAAGACTGTGGACAGGCCTATGAATACTGGTTCTTGTATAGACCAGTGCCCCTTACAATAAGGAACAGTGTGTATCTTTGAACTCCTTGATTTCTCACTCTCTTTTCACGAGCACTACCCTTTCCTTTTCCTTGTGCAACCTTCTCTTAAATGTACCTGGTAATCACATTACCAAATGTCTGATGTTTGGATTTCGATTACAAAGATTAGATAAATAATTAACCTTCTTAAGTAAATCTTCTGTGGTTGTAGTTTGTATAAGTATATTGGAGGACTCTACTGGTTTGTTAGGGTGTGTATACAAGAGTGTACTGTATTCATTACCTCAGGTTGACCCTCCTGGCAACCCTTATATTATTATTTCTTTATTTAAATACCTCCTCTAAGTCAGTCAAGGACCAACTTTCTTCATATGATACTGTACCCAGGTCCTGTGATGTTTATTGGATTACCCCATTATTTCATAATGGGTACAGACGCAACACAGCAGCGCGCAAACTCCACCGATGGAGCTCCAACTGTGCCGACACCCTACAGCTCCTCAGTGTCAGTGGACCGAGCATCTGGGGGTCGCTGGCCGCCGGGGAAGGTGACAGCAGACACCCTGGATGCCAAACTAGACTCTGTACAAAGTGACGCATCTAGGCATATCCGTGCGTGACCTTGTAAACCCCTATGCCACATTATACCTGCATCAGGTAGGATGTATGCAGGGCGGGCGTTCCCACACAACAAACCCTCATAGGAGTGGCGCAGTGAATTCTATGAGATTTCACTGCAACAATTCTAAGACGCCACTGCGTCAAAACCTTACGCCTACCTCATGGCAGGCGTAAGGGTGACGCAGTGCCATAGAGATAGGCCTGCCCCATGCATTGCTGGAGTTGCGTCATGCTTGCGGCAAAACTGCAGCAATCCGTGACTTTAGCGCCGACAGATACATCAGGAATACTGACATATCTGTAAATCCTTGCGACATGGAGCGCCGTACAGTAAATACTGCGCATCCATGGTGTCTCCTGGAGGTCGCAGTGAAAAGTGTGCCAATGCTGTTTTGTGCAAAAAAATATGCAAATCAGTCTTGACCCTGCGCCCAATGGGAACAGTCCAGCCCAAACTGCCAAGCCAGGTCCTCCCTGGACTGGAAACAAGCATCCTAGGACCGGTTTCGGGGTTTCACCCCTCATTAGCTAAGATACCTTGACTCCAGTGGCATGGAGAGCACAGGACCCACGTCTGGCCATACCGTCCCACTCTTGGTGACAAATGCAAAAAGAACAATTGATGGACAGAATGCAGAACAATGTCATACATTCACCCCAGTACAGAGATATGGGCCTAAATCCATTGTTTTTTAGCCCACCATGCCATTCCAGTTTGAACCCAGCCATATGCAAATCAGTCGTGACCCTGCACCCAATGGGAACAGTCCAGCCCAAACTGCCAAGCCAGGTCCTCCCTGGACTGGAAACAAGCATCCTAGGACCGGTTTCAGGGTTTCACCCTCAACAGCCAGGATAGCCTGACTCCAGTGGCATGGAGAGCACAGGACCCACGTCTGGGTATACCCGTCCCACTTGGGGTGACAAATGCAAAAAGAACAATTGATGGACAGAATGCAGAACAATGTCATACGGTCACCCCAGTACAGAGATCTGGGCCTGAATCCATTGTTTTTTAGCTCACCATGCCATTCCAGTTTGAACCCAGCCATATGCAAATCAGTCTTGACCCTGCACCCAATGGGAACAGTCCAACCCGAACTGTCAAGCCAGGTCCTCCCTGGACTGGAAACAAGCATCCTAGGACCGGTTTTGGGGTGATGCAACACTTTTCATGAATGAGGCCCAGGACTGTGCCCTATCTTATTGTGGGGCGCATTCCTGAGCTTTTGTTTTGGCACAGGGCAGCGCAGCAATATTCTTCGCTGCGCTGTCCAGCACCAAAATCTCTGAAATGAGGCCCCAAGTGTTTGCACCAGTTTGAAGACCAGCTATTTTCTGGTCTTAAAAAACTGCCTCTAACTGAACTTAGAGGCAGTTTTTTGGGTTTTGCACCATACAAGGAATTCCTTTTAAATATCGCGAAGTGGGGTTAGCAGCAGTTTTTTCACAGGAACGCCCACCTTGCATTTCATTTTCGTTAACTCTTGCTAACAGAAGTGGCGATCTTTAAAATTCACGTTTTCACCGGAAAAGTGCCGCTAACTCCAGTTAGCGGCAACTTGTAAATAAGGTGATAAAAAAAATTGCCGCCTTAACGTCTAAAAATTGACGCTACGGCGGCGTTAACTCCTTGTACATATGCCCCTTAGAGTGGTGCCCTGAGAATGCATGTATAGGGCACCAAACTGTTTGTACGATGCCCTAGACAATAAGAGATGGTCATGGGGATCAGTGACATAATATTGAACCAACAAATATCGAGAAGCACAAATATCTGAAATTAAATATCAAGAACAAAAATATCAACTCTGTATAGATAACGATCAAATTCACTTATATCAAGCACAAAAATTTCATTAACAAATATAAATATTTTTACTTATATTGATAACAAAAATATAGGAAACCCAAATATTGTTACCTATAAATAAACATATTGTTATATTCCATATAGGTACCCCAATATAGGCCCGGGTAACATCACAAATTTTCACCTATATTCTTCCCTACATTACATACATAACGGGCTGTTACGACTGACCCTTTACCTAGTTACAGTACTGCTTACAGAACGTGGGGTTTTCCTGAACAATAGCCTCATACATTATGCATGAGGATCCTTGGATTCTTGGAAACTCAGAAGGACTACAATCTCCTGCATAATAACTATGTACAAGGTTCATTCCCGATGTCATCCTAAGTCCGACAGTGGCACACCGAGGTAGAACCCCTGGGGATATCTTTGGGTATATAAACATCACATCTTGCTGAGATAGTCAGAGGAGAACGAGGACTTCCATGCCAGCACACTGACGCAAGACGCTGAGGCTCCTGCATGCAGATACTCCAGCTCGCAGTGGTCTGACATCCCTTGCGGGGTGTCCAGCTCGAGACCAAGACGGGGTCCCGCAGTCTCTCACTTCAGGTAATTGGGTTGACTTTATCCTTGAGGGATTCTTGGCTTAACACCTCCACACATGCTTGGTACACTTAGGTACATCTAGTTAGGGTAGCATCGTAGGAGTACGCATTTTATTATCATGTATTTTATATACTTGCCTGTATTCATGGTTACAGCAAAATGGTAGAAATCTACCATCCTTTTACTTTCTTAGTGCTTCTCATCATTTATATCTGTTTCTGTCTAGTGGTTGTTTCAGCACACCTATTTTACACTAGAATAACGAGTGTTCAATAAATGCTTATTGAAAAACGTCCATATAGTTTATTCTATGTATCTCTCTCAGACAAAGTGAGCACGAGTGACTGAGCGAAAAGTATTGCACTGTTTCCACGGTTCTGAGGGATCAGGGTTGTCATGTTCGATAGTTGCCAAGAGCTATTCTCTCCTTGGTAAGAGGAGTTTCTAGTGGCACTGTGAGCTAGCTGGTATACAGGCCAGCATACCGAGTGGGGGAGTCTGGAATCAGCCTGGACACCAAGCCCGCCGTGTATGTTGTCTAAAAGTGCAGATCCTATATAGGTTCTATAGGAACTACACGACAATATACCATATCAAAAATATCGATTACCAAAATAGTGACTACAAAATTATCATCAAAATAACAAATTCGTTTTTAAAAAAAAAACTCAATTTTTACATAAACCAATTGCCTCGAAAAAATCCTAAATTTATTAAAAGAAATCGATAATTTAAATTAAAATATATTACATCACGCAAAAATTAAACATTAACCCCATTAAAATCACACACCTATAAAATATACAATAAACACACCTAAAACATTATCATTAACTATAAACATGTAAATACAAAGAACAATATAAAAATTGCTCGGCACTAAAGGGGTGGCATTTACTATTTCCACTCCAATCTAAACCAATTTGAGAAAAGTGTTGGACACTAAATGGGTGACATTTACTATTCCCAATCCAATCTAAACCAATTTAGGGAGGGTGTTGGACACTAAAGGGGTGAAATTTACTTTTCCCACTACAATCTAAACAAACTTAGGGAAGGTGTTGGACACTAAAAGGGTAACATTTACTTTTTCCACTCCTATCTAAACAAACTTAGGGAAGGTGTTGGACACTAAAGGGGTGACATTTACTATTCCCACTCCAAAATAAACCAATTTTGGGAAGCTGTTGGATACTAAAGGGCAGACATTTACTATTACCACTCCAATCTGAACCATTTGGGGAAGATGTTGGACACTAAAGGGGTTACATTAATTATTCCAGCTCCAATCTAAACCAATTTGGGGAAGGTGTTGGACACTAAAGGGTGACATTTACTATTCACGCTCTGATATAAACGAATTAGATGAAGGTATTGGACAGTAAAGGGGTGAAATGTACTATTTCCACTCCAGCCTAAACCAACTTAGGGAAGGTGTTGGACAGTAAAGGGGTGAGATTTGCTATTCCCACTCCAATCTAAACCAAATTGGGGAAGTTGTTGGACACTAAAGGGGTGAAATTTACTATTCCCACTCACATCTAAACAAACTTAGTGAAGGTGTAAAAAACTTAAAAATGCAAATGAATTAATTACAATTCAAAATAAAACTTTTTACCTACAATATAATATTTGACAAATACAAAATACATAACTAATACTAAACATTTTTACGCTTAAGGAAGTTTCTTTTTAAATATTATTTTTAAAGTTTTTAATAAAATTTAAATTCTATTCAAAACAGTTAATAATTTTAATTTAACCATATAAAGAAATACAAATATAAAATTATTTAGAGAATCTTTTTTAAAAATATTTTATATTTTATTTTCAAAAACATTTAAATATATCTTATTTCACATTAAATGTAAGGAAAATATAAACATATAACATAATAAAATACATTTTAACATTAATAAAAAAATTGCATCTCTAAACAAATTATTAACTTGAAATTGAAAATTCTAATATACATTTTTCAAAAATACCCCCCCTTATTCCTTATCAACCCAAAATTCTGCTACCAAATAAAAATTATTTATTTAAAAACATTAAAACAATCGAAATTGACAAATTATAGCAATTTATTAAATAAAAAAATTCTCTAAAGTTAAAACATATTATAAAAAATATGAACACATGGAATACAAAAATCAATACATTACATACTATTTTACACTTAAAAATGATATTATATTCAACGATATTTACTACATCAATAATTTTTACATCGATATTAAAAACACTTAAAACAATATTTTTACCTTTGATATTGCTTTCCATGATTTATATGAGATGCTGATATTCTTGACAAGATATTTCTGCAACACAATATTTTGATCTGGCAGTTTGTCCAAATACCGGTCGTGGGAGACCAACCTAAACACTCTAGCTGAGTGGAAGCACCAGGTTTGCATGGTGGTGCAGGCTGCAAAGGTTTGAACTGCTTTCCTGAGGGTTTTGAGTGCATTTCACTAAGAAGCTATATTACAGGACGCTAAGCACTCAGGTTTATTTTTAGAAGAAAATGACAATGTAGTTACACTACAAACTGATTACTTCACATAAACGAAAATCCCTGGGTACTTTTAGTCTAATAATAATAATATACAAATAATATAATGTTTTAAAATATATTCACATATAGCTTAATATCTTAAAAGCCTATTGTTAGAACTGGGGTTCTCTAGTTGGCTGAGGTAGGTACCTTAGTCAAAATAGGGACCCTTGCTTCTAGTCAGGGTAAGGAGGGACACACGCTTAGATAACCCCTGCTCACCCCCTGGTAGCTTGGCACGAGCAGCCAGGCTTATCTCCAAGGCAATGTGTAAAGTATTTGCAACCACACTCCCAGTAACACAGTGATAACACCACAAATGGACACCACACTGGTTTCATAACAATAGCGGTATCTTTATAAAAGGAATACGATGAGACCAAACGATAGAAATCCAACATATGTGTATTCGTAATATTTCGCATTGCTGGTTATTAGGCCAGCAATCACTTGTAGGTTCTTGCGGTATTAATGAGCAATTTACGATCTCTAATGCAGTCCTAATGCAATGCTATGCAATTCGTAATGCAGTTCGTAATGTAGTAATAAGACAGTCCTTAATGCAAGAATCAGGCAGTTCGTAATGCAAAAATAATGCGGTTCGTAATGCAAGAATCAGGCAGTTCGTACTGCAAGAATAATGCGGTTCGTAATGCAAGAATCAGGCAGTTCGTAATGCAAGAATAATGCGGTTAGCCAATCTGCGCGGTCAACTCGGGCACCACTAGGCCCCAACAACAGAGACAACGGTTGTAAGCTTAAAGGGGCGGCCCCGGTACTGCTGGGCAGGTACGGGCCTCTCGGGGACTCAGCGCGTCTAACGGGGTGCAGCGGGAGAGAGCTCGGAGCACTCCTGTACTCCTTCTGCACACCTCCCCAGGCCACACACGCTTGCGGCTCCCGACCGGAGTCCAAGCCTTACTTGGGGGGGTGCGCTGCCTCGCTCTCTCTCTCCGCTCGTCGGACGTCCTGCTGGGCGATCCCGATCATGTCACAGCTCTGTTGCGAGGCGACGCTGCCTTCTCCTTTGTTGACGATCTTGGGCAGATTCCTTTCGACGAACAACGATCATGATCCCTTTCGCCTTGTAGATTCCTTAGCTTCAAGAAGTCCTTTAGCACGTTGCGGCTCGGGCCGGCGGCGGCGATCTTTACTCACAGCCTCAGTTACGATGACGGCTCGGGCCACAAACAGCAATGCAGCAGCGTGGACGATGTTTCACGCTGCGGGGGCAATACGGTCACGGGGCACCTCGTAAACAGCACCACGGACCACACGGCAGTCTCAGGCGTGCAAAAAGTACACGCACACAGCGTCGCTGAGACACGGTCCTTAGTTTCAAGTAAGCCTTTAGCACGTTGCGGCTCGGGCCGGCGGCGGTGATCTTTACTCACAGCCTCAGTTACGATGACGGCTCGGGCCACAAACAGCAATGCAGCAGCGTGGAAGATGTTTCACGCTGCAGGGGCAACGCGGTCACGGGGCACCTCGTAAACAGCACCACGGACCACACGGCAGTCTCAGGCGTGCAAAAAGCACACGCACACAGCGTCGCTGAGACACACTTGGAAACGTTTATGTTCCTGAGTTTCCACAACAGGGGACCAGCTCTCCTCGGGCCCTTGGAGACAAGTTACTTCAGGACACAGCACACAGCAAAGTCCTCTCAAGCAGGGGGACACAGCACACAGCAAAGTCCCTTGTCCTCTCCTCAGTCAAATCAGCAAACTGCAGACCAGCCCCAGAACACACAGCAAGGGCAGTCCTTCTCTTCAGTCTCTTCAGCTGTTCTTCTTTGGCAGAGGTTCCTCTTGGTCACGAAGTAGTTTGAATCCTTTTTCAGTATGGATTTCAGTCTTGAGTTCAGGGGTTTCAGCTCTTACATTTATACCCCTAAATGCCTTTGAAGTCTTTGTGTTCAGGGGGCTCTGACCCTGGTCCAAACCAGACCTGGGTGTCTTCCTGCCAGTGCACACCCTCTTCCTTTGATAGTCAGGGTCTGGGGCCCAGACGCTCAGCAGGAGGTGGAGCCATCCTCTGGGGACAGCAACACAGCCCTCTTCACATCCAGGGGGCTACTCCTCCCCCCCCACATCAAACGCAGGCCAGCCTGTTGCTGTCTCACCTACTCCTCCCTGGGGTCAGGACACTTCCCAGACCCTGTCACATCCAAACCCAGACAGGCAATACACAACCAGGCAGAGGCACACTGGATAGTTTATGACAAGAAACCAGCCACTTCTAAAAGCGTGGTTTCTAAACACCCAATTCAAAAACCATCTTCACAAAAAGATGTGTTATTAAATTCTGAGTTCAGGCACACTAAACTCCATCTCTCCATCTTATGCCTATGGGAAGATATGCTGGAAACATGGGACTCAGCATTCCCCATTCTGTCCTATGGGCAAGATGGCCTTGCAACAGTGAAAAACGAATTTGGCAGTATTTCACTGTCAGGACATGGTACACACCTCAGTACATGTCCTACCTTTCACATACACTGCACCCTGCCCAGGGGGGTACCTTTGGCCTACTATAGGGGTGTCTGATGTGCATAAAAAGGGAAGGGAAGGGAAGGCCTGGCAAGTGGGTGCACTTGCCAGGACAACAAGGCAGATAACAAACTGCGCGCAGGCACTGCAGTGGCAGGCCTGAGATCTCTTCTTAGGGCTACTTGTGTGGGTGGCACAATTAGTGCTGCAGGCCCACTAGTAGCATTTGCATTACCAGCCCTGGCACACATAGTGCACTTTACTAGGGACTTTACTAGTAGTAAGGCAAACATACCAATTATGGACAACCAATTACCATAACACTTTATACAGAGAGCATATGCACTTTAGCACTGATCAGCAGTAGTAAAGTGCCCAGAGTCCTAAAACCAACAAAAACAGGTCAGAAACAATACAGGAGGAAGGCAAAAAGTTCAGGGATGACCCTGCAAAAAGGGCCAAGTCCAACACCTATCAAGATAGTCAGCAATATTTTATCTTATCAAAGATTATTCTTGTTTTAATCACAGACACAACTCCCTTCTAGTTCCATAACAATAAGCCAAAAACATGCGTTTTAATATTTTTCTCAGGACTCCAATCAGACATCCGTTTGCTTTCTCCAGATCTTTGATTAATTTCCCCCCGAATATATGTTTGCCTGTTTTAATATCAGAGAGTTTTGGACAGCGCACATAACTCCTTTTATGCAAGTAGCCCTTTTTAATGCAGATCGTTGATCACCGCCTGAGAAATCTATGAACGTGTGTGTAATTCCTGCCTTGTTGCTAATGACACATGTAATCTCTTTATTCCTGTTGTTTACATCTGGTGCTTGCCAATCTTTGTGTTCTTTTAGAAGAAGAGAAAAAGTTGCTGTAATAGGATATTGATTTTGAACGGATTCCACATTTTTCCTAACTTTGTATGACAGCTTGCTCTATGGGCATGTGTTTTTCACAAAACCTTTTTGCTGCTAATTAAATAGGATTTCTGAGTAGCTGGTGGCTTTCAGAAACCAACAATGCAATTACCTGTTTAATGCCACGCCAAGTTTTCTTTACCCTTGCCGTTCACAAGGATTGATCAACATTCACTATTTAATGGCCTGTCTTTCTTGATTTGTATTTCTTAATTGAATGTGTTGCAACTCTTATTTAAAATAAAATAAAGAAAGAACACCCAACTAATGGAAGAATTCAGAATTTCTTTGCTTCATCAGTAGCGTTGCAAACCACTTAGATAATTATTTTAAGAGCAACAAATTCATTGTTCATTTCGAGTTGTCATTACAGTAAATCAGTCATGAATAAATGTGTTTTCGTGTGACAAACAAAACAGCATGACGATAAAAAGGATAATTGGATCACATCTCTGATTATATGAAATCCACCTTTTACGTGTACCTTCTCCTCCCATGTTGAGTCTCTGTTATTGAAATTGCTTTAGTAAACAAAATAGGTTTGTTGTAGCACATTTTCAGCAAACAATCATAGCATGGACTAATTAGCTTGCCTTTTGAAGAAAGATTGCTTGCTGCATGAGTGGATTCCATCACCGTGTGTCAGCCGCTGTTATTCAGTGTTTATCTCCTTCTGCAGTTTTTCTTGTTCTGTTGACACTCTGATGATTTCGTAAATTGTATTCTGGATAATATTCACAGCAGACGTGTGAATTTAAACCTCACATAATGCTTTACTCACAGAAGAGCTACATTGCACAAGGTGCACATGATTTTACTGCTCTTCTGAGAGCTAGCAGTAAGGAAGATGGGCTAGTCTGTGTATGTAAACTTCAGTCCAGATGAAGCCAGTAGCATAACAAGGATGCCAAGGGCTCTGCTGCAAGCAAGGAAAATGTTCCTTTTGACTGCTGTTTAGGTAGTAAAGTACAGCAATTATAAGCGTTCAATGAGCCCCATCAGGGCTCTGGGTCCCAGAGCCACTGCACTTGCTGCAGCAATGGTAGCTATGCCCCTGGAAGAAACAGTGATGTGAGATGTGGTCCTCTGGCTAAGCTACTGAGTTTGAACCTGAGGAACTGTTTTATGAGGATATTGGGGAATTTTCGGGAAGGCTAGGAACTTTAGGGCCCCTTTGCAATGCTCTTGCACCACGCAATGTGGTGTAAGAGCGATGTAAATTAAAAATGAGATTTATGAAGCCACACAAGGCCACCTTGTGTGGCCGTGCCTGGCTTCATAAATCTTTATTAATGGAACGCATCGCAAATCGATGTGTTGCGTTACTCTGTGCCAGGGAGGCTTTTTCATGGGTGATGCATGGGTGATATCCATGGATTTTGACGCATTCCCAGATTTACAAGAATAGGTATACCTGGGAATGCGTCAGAAAGATACGCCTCACTGGGAGAGGTGTAACGAGGAGAAATATCTTTATTTATCATAGTTATTTTCTCTTTCCATGTGTGCTGTATTCTGCAGCACACATAGAAAGAGGAAAAAGCCTCTCAGGATTGTTTTTGTGCAGGAAGGTGGCCCTTCCTGCACAAAAGCAATACTGCATGCAACACAGGCACCCTTGCACCTGCGTTGGCGCTAGGCTGCCAAAAGGACGCCAGTGCAAGAAAAGGACAGGAATGCACCATATTCTTTTAAATACGGCATATTCCTGCCCTTTCCCGTTACGCAGTGTAGCGCAGCAAGGTGACTTGCTACGCTGTACTGCATGAGAATTCTCATAAATAAGCCCCTTGGTGTTAGCTCTCACAGCTGCAAAAGTAAGCAGCCATCATGCAACTTCTTGTCACCATCAACCTCCTATCCCCACAGGTTTATCATCAACTCATATGCGCCATACTGTGCCCATCCTGTGTGGCAATGTTGCTACAGTTTGTCCCAATGAGAGTCTACATGGTGGTTGGTATTGCAACAAGGCTGGGCAAAGGTGAAAGGTGGATGACAGTCTGCCTTCATATTTATGCTTCCCACCCTTTGGCCCTCTAACAGCTCCCCCATCTAGCCAGAAGCCATACACAACAAGCAATGGCAAAGCCAATAGGTCTTGGCTCCAAAAGGCTGAGCTCTTGGAATTGACAATGCTTTTTTAATTGAGAGCTACATGTGTCATGAGTCATGACAAAGGACATGCACAAAAGAAATTCTTCAATGGGTTTTTAATTTACCATTCCCACATGGCAGACACCCATGCTAAAACAATAAAGATAGTTTAAAATAAAGTGAAAAACAAGTACACGCTACCACAGAAAAGGAAGTGAGCGGCCCTATAACATATGGATGGATGGATGGATGGATTGATGGACGGACAGACGGATGGATGGATATTGGGAGCGGTAGGGAGAGCATGGTTGGGGAGCAGGACAGGGAGGATGGGGAGCGGGGATAGAAATGGGGGAAGGGCAGAGGAGCAATCAGGAGATCGAATACACATGCTGTGTTACTGCACAGATGGTGTGCAGCCAAGCAACTGTTAACATGTCGGCATGGACAGGTAAACTGTTTGACAGAGAGACATGGTGAAGGAGACGGATAGTAAGATAGACAGATAGACAGATAGATAGATAGATTCTAATAGACACTTGCATGCAGACAGACACAGCACAGGCAGGCAGACAGGCACATAGGTTGATAGGTTGATAGGCAGAGAAACAAACACAAAAAGACCCACAGAGACAGTCACAGTGTGGTAGGCAGACAGACAAACAGGCACTGACAGGCCTACAGGAAAGAATAGAAATGCTAGAACTAATTCTAGCATTTCAAAGACTGAGATGCGACCAAACCGGGCTGGGTGTCGGTTGGTCCCATGACCGATGCGGTGTCGGGCAGAAATGATTCCGCCCGACATCGTAATAAGGGCCTTAGTCTTAAAAATGGAAGTCATAAATCCTCAGTGAGACCAGGCAGCAGGCTGTAACCAAAGAGGGTTCCACGAGGTGGAATAGCCGTTTGAAGAGGGCCAGGTGAAGCTGTTGAATTTGCCAAGAAATGCTCCTAGCAGGAAAGGTCAGGAGTTCATGTCCAGGAAGTCATCAACATCAATTGGATGCTGCTTGGTTTAGGGCCCTGAGTAGATTTCTACATTCCTACTTAGATGCTTCTCTGGAAGTTGGATTCCTCCAGCAGGACAAGGCTGCAGGTTGTATCTTAAGAGGGTTCAATGTTGTCGGATGCAAAAAGAACAATTGATGGACAGAATGTAGAACAATGTCATACATTCACCCCAGTACAGAGATCTGGGCCTAAATCCATCGTTTTTGCACTCCCCATGCCATTCCAGTTTGAACCCAGCCATATGCAAATCAGTCTTGACCCTGCTCCTTATGGGAATAGTCCAGCCCGAACAGCCAGGCGAGTTCCTCCCTGGACTGGAAACAAGCATCCTAGGACCGGTTTTGGTGTTTCACCCCTCATCCTCCAGGCTAGCTTGACTCCAGTGGCATGGAGAGCACGGGACCCACGTCTGGGCATACCCGTTCCACTCGGGGTGACAAATGCAAAAAGAACAATTGATGTATCCTATCCTCACAGGAACCCCCAAAGTCCACCTAGCCCCACTCAGATCTGTGCTCCACCTAGCAGCCAGGCTTATCACTGGCTATAAACGTTTTGACCACATCTCCCCAGCCCTGAAGGCGCTCAACTGGCTTCCCGTTGAAGGTAGATCCTCCTACAAGACAGCATGCATCACACATAAAGCCCTACACCAGAATGACCCGCTGTACCTCACAAACAAACTTAAAAAAGCGGGCGGCTCCAGAACGATGAGGAGCACTAACACTTTCTTTCTCATCCCCCCCTTATTCAAAAAGAAAACCACTCAATTGCGCTCCTTCTCTGGAAACGCGCCGATCATCTGGAATGCCCTCCCAAAAGAATTGCGCTGCAACCCCTCCTACATTGCCTTAAAAAAAGACCTTAAACTGCACCTCCTTGGCAAATACTGGTGTCCTTAATCGGACCTCTGACCTCCTCCGTCCTTACCCTCCTCTACTTCACTCCCTCCTCTCTCCTCTCCCCTCCCCTCTTCTCTCCCTCACCTCATACTCTTCCCCCTACTCCCACCTTCCTTTCCTCCTTCATCTTGAAACCCCGCCAGGCTGACCATCCCCCCTCTCCCCCATCCTGGTTTCCCCCCGCCTACCCCTTTTCTAATTTCTACCACACCCGCAGCTCAGCCCTGAATCTTTTTTCCCCCTCTGCCACTATATATGTAAATTTATCTGCTTTTGCTGTGTCTCTGTTTATTAGATCTCAATGGAGCGTTTGATTTTATTTATTGTTTATACTATGCTCTTGAACAATTCCTGTAATCTTATTTTCGCACATGTAAAGCGCTCTGATACCCCCGGGTCTAGCCAGCGCTATATAAAACCTTTCAAAATAAATAAATAAATAAATAAAAATGTACAGAATGCAGAAAAATTTCATACATTCACCCCAGTACAGAGATCCGGGCCTAAATCCATCATTTTTTTGCTCCCCATGTCATTCCAGTTTGAACCCAGTTGTCGAATGCCAATCGGCATCGGGCCAGCTGAAATAGATGTGCTGCAGCGGAGGAGAATGTAGCAAGAGCTAGAGCAAAGTCAGACCTACTGGTGATGCATCCTCTGTGGATCGGCTTGGCTGGGTGGTCCCGGGCTTCTGTGGGTTTTCCAGGCAAACAGTCTTGAATAAGTTTCGAAGTCATAGGTTTTAGGGTTAGACAAAAGAAGTAGACTGACACCATCCAAGAGTTTAAGAAGCTCAGGAAAAGCACTTGGGGATCAGGTCTCACACTAACAGAAGCCACAAGTAGGGCCCAGGGAAGATCCAGATGAAACAGTTCCGTTGGGATCTTCCATGAAAGTGGGCTTCTTGCAGCTTTTGTGTATCTGTAGCTTAACAGGAGGTCATGGTCAAGTCTTTGCTGTCAAAGTGGGGCTTCAGATGGTTGACACGGATCACCCTGTGGAGGTCTCTGATGGTACCAAGGTCCACCAGGTATTTGACCTCACCCATCTTCTCCAGTACTGTTAAGGGCCAAGTACATGTGTCCTGGAGGGCCCTGGGAGCCACAGGACCCACAACCCACACTATCTGACCTGGCTAGTATTCCACCAGGGGTGCTTTTTGGTCATACCAGTGCTTAGTAAACTTCTGGTTGGCCTCCAATTTTTTTGTGCCCTTTTCTTGTACTCAGCCATGCAAGTACGTAAACCAAGAACATATTCGACAATGTCCTGTTTGGGTATTTTGAGAGGTTGGTTTTTCCCACCCTTGTCAGACAAGACTTAAGAACCTCTGACCTTTTTTAACTGATACAAAAGTCAAAGAGGCTGAAGGCTACTCCCTTATGTGATAGCTCCCTGTAGGCAAATAAAAGGCAATGGAGTAGGACATCACGCTTCTGGCAGAGTTTCTCAAACAATCCCATGATCATAACTTTTAAGGTCTTGTTGAATCTCTCCACAAGACCATAGGTTTAGGAGTGATAAAGGGTGGTGAAGTTTTAAGTCATCCCACACAGCCTTAAAATATGCAGACATGAAGTTTGTCCACTAGCTGAAATTACATCTTTGGGGAATCAAGCTCTGGTAAAAATACCAAGCAGGGCACTGGCCAAAAAGGGTGCTGTTACCGTCCTCAGAGATGTGGCTTCAGGATACCTAGTGGCATGGTCTACCGCCACCACCATGATGAACCTATTCTCTGAAGCAGTTGTAGGACCCCTGGGACTGACAATGTCATTCCCCGCCCTCTCAAAAGGAGTCCCCACCACAGGTAGTGGGATTAAGGGAGATTTGGGTTCCCCCGTCTTGTCACTAGCTTTGCAGGTTATGCAGGAGCGACAGAACTTCTTCACCTTCCAGAAACCTATGGCTGGTACATGTTGTTGGCCAACCTGTGCCAGGTTTTGGTATGCCCCAAATGTTCAGCCAAGGGGATTCATGAGCTACGTTTAAGAGAAGGCCCTATACAGTTCACAGTTGGGGGCCCACCAATCTCCTGGATGCCCCAAGATTTGTGCCCCTAGCCTCACTTTATAAGGCACCTTCCTCCCAAGAGATCGCATGGGTTCCACTGGTATCTCCCTGCTGGACTTCAGCCTGGTGCTGAAGGCCTTCAAAGTTTGGACATGTTCTCTGTGCTTGCCACAATTCCTCCCTGGAGGGTTCACCTGCCCCATGCAACTCGGAGAGTTCTGGCAGGTCTTTCAGGGTAGGGTCTTTCTCTTTAGGCTCCAGATCCTCCTCCTAAGGGTCAGGTTACTTCTGGGCTGTGGGATGTTTTGAGGATGATTTCCCACACCTCTTGCCCTTTCTCTTGGTTGTGTGTCCCTGCGCCATTATTTCAGACTCCAGATTCCCTTGGCTTTCCTGATAGATTTTCTGGGCACTTGGGCCGCACAAAAAGGGGATGGGAGCACACTGCCTCACCTCCCCGCACAGTTCGCCCCCTTAGCATTGGGGTAAATGCAGTTCACAGTAAATGCTTACTTAAATAGAAGCTGTAGGGAGGTTTTCTTCTGTCAAAAAGGTTTATTTTGATAGGACAGTTTGCAGTTTAAAAACTGCAGTTGCCAGGCTACAGCAGAAGACTGATAGTCATGTTTGTCTAGTCACTATAGTGGATGCCACAGTAGTGCTGTAGTCCATAGGTGACATTTAACTTTCCATGCCAATGGTGTACTTTAGGCACCATATACTATGGTCGTATAGGAAAGCTAAATACGCCATTTTGGATTTAGCCAATTTCTACATGTTTTATCGGTTAAAGCAGGTGGTACTGAGACCTAGTTAGACGTGTCCCAGTGCACAAAACTCATCAGCATATGTGTAGGAAAGTGCCCCTTTTTACATGGTTACCCCCCAACTTTTTGCCTGGTATCTGGTGCAACTTTAATGAGAGTGTACTGGGTCCTGCTAACCAGGTGCCAAGTACCAGTGTGCTTTCCTTAAACTGCAAAATTGTTCCACAATTGCCACCACTTTAGGATCTTTGTAAGTCCCTAGTAAGTGGTACCCCTGGTACCTAGGGCCTTGGAACTAAAGAGGGTCCCTAAGGGCTGCAGCATGAATTGCGCCACCCTAAGGGACCCCTCACCAAGCTCATTCAAACTGCCACTGCAGTCTGCATGTCTTGATGCAGAGAAAACCGAAGCGTCAAAATGGCACACATCCCTGCATGCCATGCCTGCCAGCACTACATGTGAGATAGGTAAGACACCCCTATGGCAGGCCTTACAGCCCTAAATTAGGGTGCACTTTACCCATGTGAGGACAAATCTGTGAGAGGGGATATGTCCTGGTGATATCTAAGTTCGCCCTTAGATATTACCAGTGCACAGGGAAGCCGTAATGAGTACATGGGCTGGGCACTCATCATTACAATTTCCCCAGCTACATGATGGCTTCACTGTACCCAAAGGTGTTTAGTACCAAACACCTCATCTTAATAAACCCACACTGATGGCAGTGCTGGATTTAATAATAAATGCACACAGAGAGCACCTTAGACTGCCCTCTGAATACCTTCCGACTACTAATGTGTTGACTGACTGGTGTCAACCTGCCAGCCAAAATAGACAGGTTTCTGACCTCCTGAGGTGAGAGCCTTCGCTTTCGGAGGACAGGAACAAAGCCTGCCGTGTGCAGAGGTTTTCACACCTCCTCCAAGCAGGATGGGCATTCTAGAGCGGGAAGCCTCAAAGACCCTGCTACCTTTGTAATGCCACCCCAGCCCCCTCCAGATAGTGGAGGTGCTCACCCGCCTGTCCTGACCCCACTTATTGGCAGCAAGACCGTTGGGAAAATTAGTGAGATTAGGAGGTGTGCCCACATTCATCCAGCACCATCCCTAGGGCACACCAGCTGATGTGGACCCAACTTTTCCGATTCCTCCATGTTATTTTGGATGGCATTTGCATTTGTCATATAGAGGGTGTAGAAACCCTAAAGGTAGATAGCCCATTGGCTACTACTGGGACAAGGGGTAAAAACCAACAATAACGGAATTAATTGTTCCACCCGACCTGTATTACTCGTTATGGGGCAAAGTGTGGCTCCCTAATCTGGCCAAATGGTGAATAAATCTATGAGATTGAATCATTGTTTCCTTGTGTCAATTTCATTTTATTTCTTTTATGATAATTACCAATATCATTTATTCCATATTTTTATAGTTTCTTTTTCTACTGAACTTTACTTGATAGAGTAGATATGCTAATATATACAATGTTGTGCAATTATATACAGTGTTATACAATATAATACAATCAATTATACTAATTAATTTGTTTCATGTATAGAGTATCTATTATTCAATCTTTGTGACACGTGGAATTGCTCCCATGTGTGTACTCTTTTTTTTATAATAACCACATGTTTTTAACAATATTTCAACCCCACACAAACAACACTCATTCCTCATACTCACTCACATTCATTCCCTCATTTCAGCCATATTTGTCTTTATTCCACCCATTAGGTTTAATCATTATATAGAACAACCGGGAAGTTACTATTTTCTCTGCCGTTATAATGTTGTAGGTCTGAATCTAGTATAGTCCGGTCTACAATTGTTTCGGTGGATAGTGCATAGAAGACTCAACCTTCTTCAGGACCATCTGATACGATATCTCATGAAATGGTGGGTGAGTTGGAGGTCAGTTATTAGGACCTTGTTTCTGTAAATAATATAAGACCTCCTTAAAAGCCAGTGTAATGCATTTAACTAGTATGAATAACTATACCCATATCCAGTGTTTTTTCCTGCACTGGGGAAAGCTTTCACCAATGTGATATCTCAAAGGTGGGAAGAAAGATTATTATAAAGAAAAAACAATGGATGCTTTTAATATATGTTAACGGAATCTGGTTCACCTTATATCCCTCAATAGTTCAGGGAGGTATCCTCTGTGTACATGCCAAATAGATAGATGATATATGTCTTGTAAGTATGAGCACCTATTTGGAGAAGATGTCCCTCTACCTAGATGAGGAAAGTAAATTTAAGAGATGGTACCTTTTTTGGGAGTCTTGTGTGGTTATACTAGGTCTCCAGGTTTCTCAGCATATGGAAACCCAGGAAGTGCGACTGGATCCTTATCTAAGGGATGGCTACTAATGACATAAACACAGCAGTCTGATATTAATACTGGTAATATATGCAGTTATTAATTAGCTGCTAGAATGTCCCTAAAAATAATGTTACCTCTGCTTGAATATTTTAATTTCTCTGTACTTCTTGTATGTATCGATTTTCATATGCATGCCATTTTCTATTTCTGGAGAGGACAGCTTTAGGCAATTGAAGTCTTGTTCCTCATTGTGTGTTGATAAGCCAGCAACTGGTCCTGAAAAAGTGCAACGTGCATGTTATATGAGAGTTGATGGCAACCTTGGGTGCATTTGGGTATCTGGGAATGATACTTTCTTTTGTTTTAACCCTCAATGCACAGTGCTCATATAAGAGCTCTGCTACAGTCTTGCAATATATAGGGCTAGTCCTCTATATATATACATATTTCTCTCTCTCTCTCTCTATATATATATATATAGAGAGAGAGAGAGAGAGAGAGAGAGAGAGAGAGAGAGAAAAGCGGGGGGTATTGCACTCATTCAGCGCTTAGAGCTCTTGGGTACTCCATTACATTCCGATCATCTTAGCTCATGTGAATACCTCGCACTTTCCATATGAATAAGGAACACTGAAGCTCTGAAACGCATCAGGCTGTAATAGACATCGGAATGAGGCTGAAATAGATATCGGAATGCACTTGCAGGTTTTCCAGTAAATAAAGGCTTTTGAAAAGTTACCTGCTGTCCGAGTGCGTCCTCGTGTTTGGGGCACCGGGGAGAAGAATTAATCACGGCAGCCCAGCCGTGGAGGACTGCACCACCCCTTTGATTGTATGTGGGGCCACGGTGCTTGGAATTATGCCGAGTTCTGAAGTGGGACAACAATTGTATGATTTGAAAACTGCTGTGCACTCTGAAGCCCATTGGAGGGGTGTAAATATGCCTCAAAGAACACAGCAACCATAAAGGAAAGATTTATGCTAATGCGCACCACAAGTCCCAAGATGCAACAGGGATTCACTCACCTGGGTGGTCCATTGGAGGGCAATTAATTATATATAGGTGTGCTAGCAGAGCTGTTAAATTTCGAGTTGAGCCTATGAATAAGGAACACTGAAGCTCCGAAACGCGTCAGGCTGTAATAGACATCGGAATGAGGCTGAAATAGACATCGGAATGCACTTGCCGGTTTTCCAGTAAATAAAGGCTTTTGAAAGGTTACCTGCTGTCTGAGTGCGTCCGAGTGTTTGGGGCACCAAGGAGAACACTGAAGCTCCGAAATGCGTCAGGCTGACGCCAGCAGGCCACCATCCCTGGGAGTGCTAGCCATTCCCAATGGGGTCGCAAATTGCACTTGACTCATGAATATTGATGAAGCATTCAATTTGCGACCCCATTGGGAATCGCAAACAGTGTCTGAGACACTGTTGTACATTGCATTTTGTGAGTCGCAAATTGCAATTCGCGAGTCGCAAAATGCATTCGTCGTACATCTGCCCCTAGATCTCTGGCGCTCCTGGACTGTCTGCTTTTCTGAAATCTCCAATTTGTGAACTAGATACCTTGGTGAATTGAAGTGTAATGCTTTGTGTGTGATACATGCCATTTTGAGTAGAATTCTGGCTTTGTAAGGTAGCCAATTCAGCGCTTCCAGGTGAGGAGAGATGTGGTCGAATTTTTTTGAACCTGTTATAAACCTTGTTGTTGCGTTGAGGCAGGCTTTTAGAGGAGCTGTTGCGATCTTGGCAAGCCCTGAAAGTGTTGTGCATCCATATTAAATCCTCGATATTACTAATGCCTGGACTGCCATTTTGAGGTCTGCTGTTTCGATGAATGGTTTCAGTTTTCTAATATAGCTCAGTTGAAATCGTGCATTTCTAGCAAACGAGTTGATGTGAGATTGCATGTTCAGGCTCTGATCTAGTGTGATTCCTAGTGATTTGGTTGATTCCACAATGCTCGGGTGCAGTTAAGCCTATGATCAAATTGGTCCATTCTTTTATAATGGGCGGGCTTTTGGTGGGGGATATTAGGAGGAATTCTGTTTTTTGCATGTTTTGTTTAAGCTGATTGCTTGTTAACCATAGCATCGTTGCCCTTAATGCCTTGTTCATTGTTTTGATCTCCTCCAAAGAAGAAATCTTAATGTAAAGCTGAGTGTCATCAGCGGACATGTGGAAAGAGATGTTGGCAAGGCGGAGTATATCTGTTAGTGGTTCCACATATAGGTTGAATAGTGAAAGGGAGAGGGTTGAGCCTTGAGGAACTCCGATCTGAATGGGGGAAGATGCTGACAGGTTTTTATTCACCAGAAATCTTTGTGTTCTGTTCCTCAAGTAGGACTTAAACCATTCTAGAATATTCCCCGAAAAACCCATTCTGTTTTCGAGACGTTCTAGCAACATATCGTGGTTAACTGTGTCGAACACTGATGATAAATCAAGAAGAATTAAAAGACATATTTTGTTCTGGTCCAGAGCGAGTAATGCGTCATCTACAATGTGTAGTATTGCCGTTTCTGTACTATGATTTGGTCTAAACCCCAATTGGCAATCGTCTAGTAGTTTAAATTTAGAGAAGGGTTGGCTTAGTTGTTGATGCACACACTTTTCTATCACTTTTGCTAATAGGGGAATGTTGGATACTGGACGAAAATTGTTACGGTCTGCGGGATTCTCAGTTGTTTCTTTTATGATGGGAATGACTTGGCCCATCTTTAGACAGTCTGGGAAGGATCCTTGAGACAGGGAAGCATTGACTATCGATGTCCAACTAGGGATAATAGCCTGGTCGATGGACGGCACACATTTTGCTGGGAGTGGATCGTTGTAGTGGTTGTTTGGCTTAATGTCCGATATGGCTTTGAAGATATTATTTGAAAGTAGACCATTGAGCTTCATTTTTGGGTACTGACTGATGGAGTAGTGTTGAATCGCTTGGTTGTGAAGACTCCAATGTAGGCGCTGCTGTCCTGAGCTCACATTCCATGGACTTGGCCTTAGATGTAAAGAAATTTGAGAATTCTTCACAGCTAATTTGAGATTTCGTTGATTCTAGTGCGGATTTGGCCATTTTGTTTGATTGATATTTTACCAGTTCAAAGAGTTTCCGAGGTCTGTTTTTAGCAGTCTCCAATTCCGTCCTGAAGAATTCTTTTTTTGATTTGAAAATGTTTTTTTTGTAGGTGCTTCTGGTTTTTCTTAGCAGTTTTAGCTGTGGGGCTGACGGTAGTTGTCTCTATTTCCATTCTGCTAGTCTCAGCTTGCATCTTTCTTCATTTAGTGCTCAGCTGAACCAGGGATTTTCATCTTTGTCCGTAATTTGTTTTTGTTTTAACAAAGCTATTGAGTCCAATATCTCTAACATCTTCACATTGTAGTGCTCCGTAAGTTCGCTACCGTTTGTCATGTTTCTGGGAGGGGGAAGATCCTTCCTACACAGCGATGCTAGCTTCTCGTTGTCCACGTCCCTTACCGATTGTTTGGGTTTGATGGGTTGAGTGCGTTTTTTCTTTATTTCTCCTGGAATTTGGAAAGTTATTATGTGATGATCTGACCAGTCGCAAGGCACAATTGAGGTTAAGTTCACAGCTTTTTCTTTGGAGATGATCCAGTCTAGTGTGGAGCCTTTCATGTGAGTTGGAAGTGTGCAGCCTTGGACTAGGTTTTGAACTCCTAGGAAGTCTTTAATGATGTTGACCTGGCTGTCACTAGGATCGTTCCACTGGAGGTTGAAGTCCCGTAGGAATATGTCATTGGAGTGTGGGAAGGAGTTTGCTGTGATGATCTCCATTAGGTGATCAATAAAATGTTCATTCTTGCCGGGTGGGTGGTCCGCACTCGTTATTCAGGAGAAGATGCGACAAAAGTTGGAAATATTCAAGACCGGATTGACTTCCTCTGGTATCTGCGGAACCCCTCTCCACGAGTAGGCTCTGTGTTTGGCAAGTCGAGATCTTCCGGCAAGCACAGTGAGCGGCGTCTGTGTATGTGGCTGTCGTCACTGAGGTGAACCGGAAGGAATAAGCATAGTATTCCGGGCTACGGAAACCACGGAAGCCCCCTGAAAACACGGATTGTGGCATACCTGTGTGAAGTATTGGCCGCGCACAATGGGACCTGAGCGAGCTGACGGCGTTGGCTGGCCGGGGGTCGGAGGTTGCAACGCCAAATTCACGGAATCAAGATAGGCAAGAGACTGTGTAATACACGTCAGGAGGGGAGGTGTGCCCACGGAGATCAATGCGGTATATATATTCAGCCGCAAAATCTCTTTGAAGTATCAATATAAATTACTTAAGAGTTATTATGTCTGCTGACACGCTACGAGACAGGGAAGCTGCTGCGGAGGAGATGTTTTCGGACTCTCCAACAGCTCAATTGGATCAAAGCAGAGGGGCAGCAGGATCGAATGATGGAGGCACTGGAAACATCAAGGAAATATTCTGTAAACTTGAGAAGGCAATGAAGCAGGAACAATCCAAGTGGTGGGAATTTAAGTCCCTCCAAAGATACCTAGATGTTGGCAGGATTCCAAGGGGGCTGAGGATCATGATAGCCTCCAGCTACGAAACACCAAACCGCCGAATGATGGCCGAATGGGCTGAATGTAATGTGGAGTCATCGCGCAAACTAGTACAAATACTAGTTAAATATGCAGACAGCGATAGACTAGACTTACAAAGCAAGATAGATACACTCAACGAGGAAATCAAGGCATTAGGGGACAGCCAGCAACTGCAAAAGTTGCGTGAAGAAATGATGGTCAGATTAAAAAAAGAAGAAGACAAGATCAAGAAAATCCTATAAATTTAAAAGGGATAAGGTCGATTATGAGAACGGTCAAATTTTTACGTTCTCAAGAAATTTGACTCGCTGAGGAATGCTAGGACCAGCAAACAAGCACAAATGGAACATCAAAAAGATTCCAATCAAAGTTATACCAAAACCACATCGGCATCTGATCTTAGTTCGGCACTGGAAAGCGAATCAGAACCAGAAATGAATGTTGCTAGGTCTAGTAAAAACACAATCAAGCTATCCTTAGGCGAGGAGTTGGATTTTTTAAGACACAGCAGGAGAGAGACTCTCCGTCCAAGGAACAGCAGGCCCGCAAAAAGCGGAATAACAAAAGAAGACTCGAACGAAGGAAAGCCTGCAGAAAACGGAGCAAACAAGAAGCCAGCTCGGGGACGGGGTTATTGGAAACACAAGTAGTGGAAAATGAATTAAATTCTACAACAAACTGCAGCGCCAACACCATAATCAATCTAGCGCACATAAATCTCAGTGCAGCTGAACAACAACTACTTGCGTTAGGATTGTCATACTGTCCGGAGTGCAACTTTGACTATACGCAAACAAGAACTGACGTATATAAGTTCATAAGAAAACTGAAATGAAAGAAATATCATTTTCTCCAAAAGATTTCAAACAATGATTGTAGGGATGTAACAAGTATAACATCACAGGATACCTCAAATCTGACAGTCGGAGACTGCTTTTACTACAGGATCTTGAAAGCCTGCAAAGAGAAAATGCAATCCAACCTAATCATGGAGACTTAATTGAATCTCAACATGCAACCAACATTTTCAATGTAACATCTAATGAAACTTCTGCTAAACCCAAAACCTCCTTCAAAATTAAATCGAAATTTACTCCTATTATGCCTTGGGACTCCTTGGACATTTTTAATGAACAGGTGGTAGCTCAGGTTAAAAAATTGAATTTTAACCTACACAAGACAAAGAAAAAATATCCAAATCATGAAAGGAAATATTACCAACTAATTGAGAATTTGCAAAAGGATAAACAAGTGGTCATCAGAAATTCTGATAAAGGAGGTAACATCGTCCTGTGGCCACTTGTAGACTATATGGAAGAAGCATTATTACAGCTTAATAACGTTGAGTGTTATAGAAAAAGTTCGCTCAAAAAAATGAATAACATACAAGATGATCTTTTTGCAAAATTACTGGCATGGAAAAGCATGGGCCTTATAAGTATGGTTGAATATACATTTTTAAAGAAAGAACATCCTTTAATACCCACCATATATTTCATCCCTAAAATTCATAAGAAAATGCACAAGCCACCAGGCAGGCCCATTATAGCGGCATGCGATGGCCTCTTAGAAAGCATGTCCAGGTATTTAGATTTCTTCTTGCAAGATCATGTGAAAGGCTTACAGTCGTATGTGCAGGACACAAGTGACTTTGTAAACAAAATTCAGAAAGTACAATGGCAATCTGGATATTTGTTGATTGCACTCGACGTCACTTTGCTCTACACCAGTATCGGATACAAGGATGGTATCAGAGCGGTGGAATACTTCCTTAATAGTCGCCATCTAAAATTTGCACAGCACAATCGAATGTTGATAAACAGGCTTACGTTCTGCCTGGAAAATAATTTATTTATGTTCAAAAACCAAGTTTACCAACAGATACGAGGTGTGGTAATGGGGGCCAGCTGCTCTCCCAGCTGTGCTTGCCTGCATATGGGCTGGTGGGAGGAGATGGTCCTCAAACAGCAATATGGTCACATACTCCAAAAGAAAATAATAAGTTGGTTTAGGTTTATTGACGATTTATTTATAATTTGGAGCGGAACGAAGCAAAGTGCATTGGATTTTATCTCACAAATCAATGTAAATATTATGAATTTGAATTCTACAGCTACCATTAGCTCAGAGCAGGTAACGTTTTTAGATGTACAGGTGTATATAAAGAACAATCAGATCAAAACATCTTTGCACCGCAAACCCACTGCGGGCAATACAGTTTTGCATGCCACGAGCTCACACCCTGCACACCTTATACAGAGTATCCCTTATGGAGAAATGTTAAGGATCATGAGGATTTGTAGTGATGAGGTAGATTTGGCTATAAAACAACAGCAAAGCAAGGAGAGATTTCTGGCAAGGGGCTACTAAATGCAAATTATAGATGCCGCCATAAGGAAATCAAAATTAAGATCTAGATCTGATCTCCTTGAATGTACCATCAACAAAAGAAGTGTTGAGAGTGGGGCACATAGTACATCACAGGAAGAACCCATAAGATTAATTTTAACGTATACCAAGCAGGAAAAACAACTCAGGGGCATAATCAAACGTAATTGGCCTATAGTAATATATGACCCAGTAATAGGCCACCTGTTGCCCAAAACACCTTCCATCTCCTATAGAAAGACAGCTTCCATGGGAAACGCCCTAGTAAAAAATAGCCCAGAGGATATATGAACAGGCTCTTGGTTTATTGCAAGAAAAGGTTTTTACAAATGCGCCACTTGCAAAGCTTGCAAATATGGTATTAATAAAACCACATACCATACAGCATTTAGTGACAAAATGCAGGTCATTAAGAAACATCTAACATGTAAAACAGACCACGTGGTCTACATACTGGAGTGCAATTGTGGCCTCCAGTATGTAGGGAGCACTAAATTGCAAGCACACAAAAGGATCTTACAGCATACTAGGGCTATAGTCAATAAGGATCCCAGTTACCCGGTAGCAAGGCATTTTAGAGAAATCCATAATAGCGATCTCAAGCATTTTAAATATTTTTAATTGATGCTGTCTTTGCACACAAGAGAGGAGGAAACCGGGAGGAGAAGTTGGGGAGTTTGGAAACCAGGTATATTTTAGAATTAGATACGAAGTTACCAGGTGGATTAAATACAAGTGAGGACCTACATACATATTTATGAACAAAAATGGGTTGCAATGAATTGGAGTATTTCAACTGATAGGAGAATCGTCTTGCAATCATGGTAAAACATCCTAAAAAAGAATTTATCTATTTGTGTATTTATATCTCAAAAGGTTTTAGGGTTTTACAGTTTTGCTACAGTGTTTGTATTGCTAATTTTATAAAAACTTATATTAACAAATTTGAAAGTTTTTTATGTATATATTTATATGCACATTCCATCTTTATGCACTACAGCCACCTTGAATACTTGATACAACAGGAATTTATTCTTTGTACTTGATTATATGCACCTTATACTGTTCGTATTGGGGAATACATCTATCATGGATCCCTGTGTGAATCTCCTCAGACATTAAGTGAGAATTTAAATCAATCAATCAATCAATCAAACATTTGTAGAGCGTGCTACTCACCCGTGAGGGTCTCAAGGCGCTGAGGGGGAGGGGGGGTGCAGCTACTACTCGAACAGCCAGGTCTTGAGAAGTCTCCTGAAGGTCAGCAGGTCCTGGGTCTGATGCAGCTGTGTGGGGAGGGTGTTCCAGGTCTTGGCGGTGAGGTAGGAGAAGGATATGCTGCCGGTAGAGGTCCTGTGGATGCGTGGGACGGTGGCGATGGCGAGGTTGGCGGAGCGAAGCTGGCAGTTAGGGGTGTAGAAGGTGAGACGTTTGTTGAGGTATGCTGGTCCAGTGTTGTGGAGAGCTTTGTGGGCGTGGGTGAGGAGCTTGAAGGTGATCCTCTTGTTGACTGGGAGCCAGTGAAGGTCTTTCAGGTGGGCAGAGATGTGGGTGTGGTGGGGTATGTCGAGGATGAGGCGTGCGGAGGCGTTCTGTATGCGTCGGAGTCTCTTTTGGAGTTTGGCCGTGTTCCTGCATAGTCCAGTCTGCTGCTGACGAGGGCCTGCGTTACCGTCCTTCTGGTTCCAGTGGGGATCCATCTGTAAATCTTGCGGAGCATGCAGAGGGTTTTGAAGCAGGAGGAGGAGACTGCGTTGACTTGCTGGGTCATTGAGAGCGATGAGTCCAGGATGACCCCCAGGTTGCGTTCCGTGGTCGGTGGGTGTGGGTGCGGCTTCCAGGGCGGCCGGCCACCAGGAGTCATCCCAGGCAGAGGGGGTGGATCCGAGGATGAGGACTTCTGTCTTGTCCGAGTTAAGTTTCAGGCGGCTGGTCTGCATCCAGCTGGTGACGGCCTTCATTCCTTCGTGGAGGTTGGTTTTGGCGGTGGCGGGGTTTTTGGTGAGTGAGAGGATCAGTTGAGTATCGTCGGCGTAGGAGACGATGTTTGGGTTGTGCGAGCGGACGATGTTAGCGAGCGGTGCCATGTAGACGTTGAAAAGGGTGGGGCTGAGTGATGAACCTTGGGGCACGCCGCAGATGATCTTGGTGGCCTCAGAGCGGAATGGGGGGAGGCGGACCCTCTGGGTTCTGTCGGTGAGGAAGGAGGTGGTCCAGTTCAGGGCTTTGTCGCGTATTCCTGCGTCGTGAAGGCGTGTGCGTCGGGTGTGGTGGCAGATGGTGTCGAATGCGGCCGAGAGGTCCAGGAGGATGAGGGCCGTGGTTTCGCCGTTGTCCAGCAGGGTCCTGATGTCGTCTGTGGCAGCGACGAGGGCGGTTTCGGTGCTGTGATTGCTGCGGAATCCGGATTGGGATGGGTCCAGGATGTTGTTCTCCTCGAGGAAGTGGGTCAGTTGCCTGTTGACGATCTTTTCGATGACTTTCGCCGGGAACGCGAAATCCGCAGCTGCGTTTATTTTGCACAAATTAAGCACTTTAAGCATTATGCACTTTATGAATCCTGGCTGGGAAGGATTTAATATTTAAGAGGCACATATACACTTTATAGATTAGCACAGGAATTATGCTGAGCTGCGCAATAAATGTAACAGGCATGACTATGGATGAAAAAAATTATTCAAGGTAATCAAATGTTCATCCTGATACCTTTGCAAGGTGTGACAATTAGTTGAGATCAAAGTTGCAATGGAAAGAAAAACGTATTTATACAAGTAATGTAATCTGACTAATGCACTGTAAATCAACTATTCTTATACTCATAGTCCGCATTTAATAAGTGTTTCATATTCTTTGAGGGTGTAATGGGAGGACAAATCTTGGCTGGGAAGGATTGGATGTCCAACACATTAATATTGTTTATTTATGCACATATAATAATTTTTTGATACACATATGGTTAATAAGAAGTGTGAAATTAAGTAACTGCATTATGCTTAAAAAATTATTTAAACAGCGATGTTGTGCAGTAAGATGAGTATTTACACAGTGATTACGCCACATTATTTCATGCGATCAGTCTTTTCTATATCCATTAACCACATGTGGAGCACTTAGCACTTTAAATGGCGGATTGTCTCTTGTAACGTTGTCATGTGATCAAGGCCGGTAACTGCAGAAATGCGTTATGGCAGCAATAACTCGAAAAGACAAAAAAAAAAACAATTGCACTTACTGGTGGTCCGCACTCGTTATTCAGGAGAAGATGCATATATATATATATATCCCTCTATGCTCCGTGTTCCTGCCAATGGTCTCCGCACTCGAAAACGGGTGCTCTTGGTCCAGCGGCGGCAGCGCTGCTCCAATATTCCGCTCCTCACTCCAAAAAGCAAAAGGACCAGCACTCTCGTTGGGTAAATCCACACTGGATTTATTGCGATAAAGTTATACAGGATCAACGCCCATCTAGGGCTTAATCAAGTATAATTTGATATGTTTATATCGAAATGCACAAAAAGAAAGCGTGTATTGTAAGTGTAATTGTAGCGAGATGGCTTAATATGAGATAGCCCATACAAGGCGTAATTTAGTGAAAAGGTGATCAACACGTATATCCCTATAATCAGGTTATTTAAACCCGACTTATGTGAAAGCCCATACAGGGTGGAATTAAGGTATAGGGTGCGTAATATGTGTACCGCCATAAATAGGTTATCCAAACCCGAATAATGTGAAAGGTATGTGGTATTTGGGAGGTCATCTGTACATAAAATGAGCATTGAAGGAATTAATTTTCACGCTTTTAAATTGTAAATATTGATGTCTATGAGAAGTATTTAATAACTGACCAAGGAATACATATGAATCAATGAAGTGACTGTTGGAATGTGAACATGCTTATGATGAATCAATAAGCTGCTCTACAAACTGAATGTAATTTCTACATGTTCAAAGATGGCGTCTGTGAATGAGCCATTGTGATTGTCCGTTTTCAAGTTGCAATGAACTGATCACATGATAAAAATTGCCATAGTAACAGCGCCCATCGACATTGACGAAGGCTCACGCCGAAACGAGTTTGTTTGTATAACTTTATCGCAATAAATCCGAAGTGTGGATTTACCCAACAAGAGTGCTGGTCCTTTTGCTTTTTGGAGTGAGGAGCGGAATATATATATGTATATACATATTTATATGGACACTTCTAGACCCTCATATTAAATGAATACATAGGAGACCTCTGAAATTCTAACAGGTTCTCCATCTGGGTGATCAACTGCGCTATGCTATCACGCTATCACAGGAACTCAGTTCTGAGATATATACATATATATATTCACTGAAAAAACCATAGGTTTCAGGCACGTTATAGTTAGAAATTAGCATTTAAAAAACCTTAGAAATTCACTGAAAAAACCATAAGGTTTTAGGGACAGTTATAGTTAGTTGGACATTGCACTCGTACAAAACCCGTGAAATTCCCCCGTTATAGTTAGTTCAGTTAGTTAGTTAGTTATAACTCGCGCCCCCGCAATGCACTGCTGATGACGTCACATATTACATCACTCATGACATGGTCAGTGACATCACTGATGACATCACTGATGACATCTCAAATGACATCACTGATGACATCACTGATGACATCATCCAGTGACTGTGTGTTTCTGTAAAGTTTAAATATGTTTAATATATATAGGGAAAGGCGTATTGAAGAATGAGTGGGTGTAGAAGCGCCTGAATGGATGATTTAGTAGGTGCGTGACTGAGTCTATAAGTGAGTGATTAAACGTATCTTACTGGATGCATGGGTGAGTGACTAAACTGTGTGAATGTCTGTATCCGTCTGTCTGTTGTTGTGTAAGCAACTGCATGGGTTTCTGACTAGCTAAATGAGTGTCTATATGGGTTATGGATTGGTTCTCTGAGTATCTGTATGGGTGCCTCAGTGTTTGTGTGGGTGGGGTGTGTGTGACTCTGTGCATAGATGTGTGAGTGGGTGATTCACTGGGTGCATGGTTTCAAGAGTGCGTCTGTGATGGACTGTATGGGTGGGTGAGTGTGTGTATGGGTGTGTTAGTGATTGAATGTATATCTCAGTGGTACATGTGTGAGTAACTACATATGTGAAAGGCAGTATATATGTGTGTTGGAGTATATAAATGGCTATAAGTGAGAGTGTGTGATTGTGAGAGTGGCTATATGGATGAGTGTGTGCTTGCATCAGTGATTGCATAGGAGCGTAAGAATGTGCTAGTATTTTTATGAGTAAGTGAGCTGGTGTGTATAACTGTATAGGTGAGTAAATTGGAGTGTGATTAATTATTTGCATGACTGACTAGGTGTGTGAGTACCTCTATGGATGAGTTGCGTTGTGTGAGTGTTTATATAGGTGTATGAGTGCATATGATAGTCCTGTACTGAGTGACTGTAAGTATGAGTGACTGTACGGGTGAGTGAGTAGATGTGTGTGTGTAGACCTAAGAATCAGTGAGTGGGTATGTACTTATTGGTATTGGAGTGTGTATGGTTTTGAGAATGGCAGTCTGTAATTTAGAGTGGGTGTATCAAAACTTATATTAGGGTGTGAGAAGATGCATTAAATTCTCACATGGATGATGTCATCAGTGATGTCATCAGTGATGTCATCAGTGATGTCACTGACCATGTCATGAGTGATGTAATATGTGACGTCATCAGCAGTGCATTGTGGGGCGCGAGTTATAGTTACCTGAACTAACTATAACGGGGGAATTTCACGGGTTTTGTACGAGTGCAATGTCCAACTAACTATAACTGTCCCTAAAACCTTATGGTTTTTTCAGTGAATTTCTAAGGTTTTTTAAATGCTAATTTCTAACTATAACGTGCCTGAAACCTATGGTTTTTTCAGTGAATTTCAAAGGTTTTTAAATGCTAATTTCTAACTATAACGTGTCTGAAACCTATGGTTTTTCAGTGAATTTCAAAGGTTTTTTAAATGCTAATTCCTAACTATAACATGTCTGAAACCTACGGTTTTTTCAGTAAATTTCAAAGGTTTTGTAAATGACAATTTTTAAATGTATTAATTGTTATATTTATTTTTTTCATACTGATTTACTACATTTTTAGAAACAATTTTTTTTACATATTTTATTTTTTAAATTACATTGTAATTACATTATACATTACAAAAAATACTTTCTCAGAATGAATTACTTTAGTTTAAATACTTTGCACATAGGCAATAGACTTTTAAGTACAGTAGTTACAGTTGTTGCAATGGGCAACACATTTTCAAACACAATGCAACATTCAGCTCAATGTGAATTTCTAGTTAAATGCAATTAGTTACTTTATGGATTACTTTTCTAACCACAGGACTGGATCCTAGATTCAGTCCTGGGACATCTCCTGTAAACAGTTGAGTAAAAGCGTTTTGGTTACAGTAGTGATTTTTAAGGAATATTATTGTATTTTAAAAGTTGACACTTTGAAACTTTTTCTCATAGAATCACCAATGTTATCCTATGGAAGGAAATTCACTTAGCAGGTAAAAACTGTTATCGTTACTTTTTCTTACTCAGTGTTGGATCCTGGATCCAGCACTGGTGCATCTCCTGTAAACAGTTGAAAGAATGCGTTTAAGTCATACAGGCGATTTTTAAGGAATATTTGTAGTTTGTGAAAATCGACACTTTGAAACTTTTCTGCTGAAAACCAGACAATGGATTCCTATGGAAGAAAATATAAGTTACTGGTAAGTACGGTTAAAATTACTTTTCAGGGTCAGTGCTGGGCTAAAAGATGCAGCACTGAGGTCTCTCCTGATAACAGGTGAGTAAATCGGAATTCGTATTTCGGCTGATTTTAGAGGAATATTTTAAAGTTCCAAAACTCCACACTTAGAAGAATTTCCAAGTGAAACCAGTCAATGATATCCTATGGAAGGAAATTCAAGTTACTGGTAAGTACGGTTAAAATTACTTTTCAGGACCAGTACTGGGCTGAAAGATACAGCACTGAGGTCTCTCCTGATAACAGGTGAGTAAATCGGAATTCGTATTTCGGCTGATTTTAGAGGAATATTTGTATGTTTCAAAAATCAACACTTAGAAACTTTTTCAGCAAAAAGCAGGCAATGATATCCTATGGAAGGAAATTCAAGTTACTGGTAAGTACGGTTAAAATTACTTTTCAGGATTAGTACTGGGCTGAAAGATGCAGCACTGAGGTCTCTCCTGATAACAGGTGAGTAATTCAGAATTTGTAGTTCGGCAGATTTTAGAGGAATATTTGCACAATGGTGAAGGGAGGGGCGGGGCCTGAGGTGACATCTGTGCAAACGCGCCCCGTGGCGCGTTTTAAGTTGGGGGATTAAGTCCCTTGAATCATGAGGGTCCCTAGGGGCCAACTAGCCCACCAGGAACCTCCAGTATGCGCCAGGGGCTGCGTTGCAGAGACGTGTAGAGAGGCCACACCCTTTTACACCTCTCTGCAACGCAGCTCTGTGGCGCTTTCTGGATGTACCTGTTGGGCTAGTTGGCCCCCAGGGACCCTCAGGATTGATGGGGATTTAATTCCCCATCTTAAAACGCGCCACGGGCCTGTTTGCACACATGTCACCTCAGGCCTCGCCCTCCCTTCACCACTGTGCAAACGCGCCCGTGGCGCGTTTTAAGTCGGAGGATTAACTCCCTTGAATCCTGAGGGTCCCTGGGGTGCAACTAGCCCACCAGCTACCTCCATTAAGCGCCACAGAGCTGCATTGCAGAGAGGTGTAAAAGGGGCGTGGCCTCTGTACACCTCTCTGCAAGGCAGCCTCTGGCGCATACTGGAGGTTCCTGGTGGGCTAGTTGGTCCCCAGGGACTCCCAGTATTCAAGGGGAATTACTTCCCTTCTTAAAACGCGCCAGGGGGCGCGTTTGCAGAGTACTGCAGGGAGGGGGCGGGCCTCCGGCACAATGCCGTTTTTTTTTTTTTTTTTTATGGGAGGGGGCTGCGTGGCCCCCTTCCTCGGCCACTTTTGGCCCCGGGGACCCCATCCCCGGGGCCTGAGCATTTTTTTTGTTTTATTTAAAAAAAAACGGGAAGGGGGCCGCGTGGCCCCCCTTCCTGGGCCTCTATTGGCCCCGGGGACCCCATCCCCCGGGGCATGCCCTCTTTTTAAATAAAAATATGGAGGGGGCTGCCTGGCCCCCTCCTCAGGCCATTTAAGGCCCCGGGACCCCATCCCCGGGGCCGGCCTTCCCCTTATTTTTATTTATTTTTTATTTGGGGAGGGGGGCTGCGTGGCCCCCTCCCGGGCCACTTATGGCCCCGGGGACCCCATCCCCCGGGGCCTGGCCTCTGGTTGGGGACTGTGAGGGGTCCCCAATCCCCCACAGTCCCGCCGGCTCCCCACGTCCTATGGGAGCCGGCATTGCTTTTCCACATGGGGAGCAGCTAAGATGCTGCTCCCCATGTGGAAAGCAATTGGTTTGCATTTTGAAAGAGAGAGCAGGTTTCCTGCCTCTCTTTCAAAATGCAAACTAAGTTTGCTATGACAGGGCGGGAGCCGCGAGGCTCCCGTCCTGTCATAGCAAACAGCAGTGTCCCGGTGTAGGCACCCCGGGACACTGCAGGAGCCGGCCCTGGGGGTGGCGGTCCCCAGGGCCATCAAGGGCTCCAGGAGGGGGCCGCGCGGCCCCCTCCCTACATTTTGAAAGCCCCGGGAGGTGGTGGTCCTCGGGCTTGGGGGTCCAAAACGGACCCCCATTTTCAATTTTCTTAGTGCCCCGGGAGGTGGTGGTCCCGGGCGTGTGGGGGCTGGAGCCCCCACACAGGTTTAAAAAAAAAAAAAGCCCCGGGAGGTGGCGGTCCCGGGCTGCGGGAGGGCTCAAAGCCCTCCCGCACCATTTATGATAAAGCCCCGGGGTGGTGGGCCCCGGGCTTGGGGGCCCTTAGAGGCCCCCATACATAAAATAAACCCCCCAGCATGCCCCCGGGACTTGGCCCACCCGGGAAAATTTACATCGAAGCGCGGGAGACCGCGCTTGATTTTTTTTCGGCAGGATCCGCGCACCCTGAGCGCATCCTGCCGATTAAAAAAAAAAAAAAAATGCTTTATTTTTGCCCAGGGGGTCCTTGTGGGACCCCTGAGCAGGCCTAGGGGTTAGGGTGTTTCTACCCTGCTCCCTTTGTGCGCTTTGCGCACTTGTTTCTGTCCCTCGGTTCACAAAATGGCTGCCAACACTTCCTGAATCGGAATGTTGACAGCCAGCTGACAGCCAATTAGCATGCAGCTCGTGATCGGGATGGTGCGCGCAGGGTGCGCTGAGGGTACGCGGATCCGACGCGCCCATAGATATATATGTGACTTTACTTGTGAATTTCTCAGGAACTACTGAACGGATTTACACCATTTAAGCAAAAGGCACCAGTCTGAACCAAGGGCTACCTCTTTGCCAAATTTGGTGTAATTCCGTTCAGCAGTTCGGGCTGTAGCTGCGACTAAAGGTTCCTATGGAAAAATGAATGGGGAAAACGCGTTTTGGGACCCACCTTTTTTCTCGGCCCCCGCTTGACGTATCACCCCGAGACTTTCAGGGTAGGAGCGGAGCGGAGCGCCCCAACAAGTTGGAAACTTTCGCGAAGATTCGTCAACCGGCGCCAACGTTATTTCAAATAGAATGTCGCGGATTTCCTATGGATAATAGGTCCTAACTATAACTATCTACTGGTGACCGCCAGTAGATAATATATATCTCAGAACTGAGTTCATGTGATAGCGTAGCACAGTTGATCACCCGGATGGAGAACCTGTTAGAATTACAGCGGTCTCCTATGTATTCATTTAATATGAGGGAATAGAAGTGTCCATAAATATATGCTATGTATATAGATGACCGAGTCCATAAATATTGCTATTTATATCGATGACTGACTGCTTGTGGGGATCCTATGCTACTGCCAAGGCTGCCCAGGGGGGCCACGTAGGGGACCCTCCAACAGGGCGGCCGCCTTAGTGCCACAGGAAGGCACAGAAGTCTGCTGACTAAGCTCCCTGGGCTAGGGACCAGGGGGTCTGCGGGCCGCGTCACTTCTGGCCGTGGGAGGGGGACAGGGGTAAAAAAGCCTTCCCACGCCCACTGTACGGTCTCTTGACCGCTACCCGTCTCGCTGTTTGGGCACGCCGTCTCCCCTCGTCTGCGACTCCACGTGCGTCGGTTTGGAGTGTGGTGAGTGCGGAGACGTGGTCTGTTTCCCCCCTCCCTCCCCTTTTCTATTTGACCTCGTCCTCCTGTTGGGGAGCCAGGTTGCTCGAGTCGGACGGGGGGTGTGTGAGGTCGGGTGCTTGACTTATAATGTGGCGTGTGGGGAACAGTGGAGCTCGGGTCTGTGTGCCACGGCCCTGTCGTAAACGCAGAGTCTTGATTGTAATTTGACATGGGGTTAGTGCAGGCGGTTACAGGAGGGCGTTATGGGTTCATAGCCTGGTGCAGAGCGGGCGCGGCATACGGCTGAGAACGGCACAGACCTTGTTCCTGTGTGGACAGGATGGACTTGCCTTCCGTTGTCTTGGAGGGAGGGCGGGCTTCCCTGTGCCCCCTCCCGCTGCGGGGTCGTGGGTTGATTGACCGCTAAGAGGGATGGTAGTTTGGACAGCATTAGTAGGCGAGGAGCTGCTTTGTCCATTGTCTGGCGTCGGTCCTTCCGCTGTCGTGTCCTCGCATCAGCATTGTCCCGGTGAGTGCAGGGGTATTGTGAACCCCTCCCACACTAGTATCATCGTCACATAGTACTGTGCAGGGGACTCGAGCGGCGTTGTGTGTGACCCGAGGCCCCGTGTACAGTGGGGGTCGGGTTTTGCGGTGAGTGTTTCCTGGGTTTGCCCAGGTGGGTTCCATGTCTGCGAGGGTTCAGCAGAGCACGGACCCTGATTACAGGCTGTCTGATTAGGATTAGGATAGTGGCGGCTAGGTGGGGGCAGACTCTCCGGCCTGGGTTGCTCCCGGTGAGAGAGAACATGGGCCCTGTAGGTTACAAGGGCGCATGGGCGTTAAGGATCAACAGCGGCGGTGGTGTATAGGGGAGGGTCCGGTTTCTGAATGCTGACACCAGGGCGTGGTGTCCCTGTTCCGTGGTAACACGGTCCCGCTGCCCATAGTGGAGTGGCCTGGAGGAGGGGCTCGGGCAGTACTGCTGCGCCGCTAGGAGAAGATACTGTTATCGCGGCTTGACCCCCCCCCATCCGATCAGGCGCTTCTTGAGTATGCATGCCCGAGGGGATCTGTTGTGGCAGTGAGCGTCGCGGGCTCCCTCCCCAGTTCAGTCAGGCCTCCCTTTTCAGTTAAGGGGGCATGGGGCCTGTGGCTGTGTTGGGGGAGGGCAGCGAGCGCCGCGTGGCTCCTCCTCCCCGGTTGGCGTTCCTATAGTACTGATTTTATGTAGCGGTAGCTGTTTAGGGAACTCGGCCGCAGGTGAGTCGTTTCACTAATGTAAGGCTCTGCCAGGGCATTATTGTCCGTCCCGTGGTTTTCGGGTGTGCAGAGGCTGGCGGGTCTCAGGGGTCCATTTTGGTTATTAGTGAAATCCGACCTCTAACGGGATGGTAACCTATGACGGTTGGTTTTGGCCCGTGCTGTCCACCTCGCTTGTGCATGGGTTGAGTCTGCGTTATAGGAGCTGTGGGGGAGGGGGCTACGCTCCCGTTCTGGATTCCACCCCGTTCTGGATTTTGTGGATTTCACCGGGTGGGGGCTTCGTGGATTTGGCGTCACAGTCGACCCTGGTGAGGGGACTGTGCTTGACCTCTGCGAGTCTTGGAGGGGAGGTGGTCCATCGGCTAGACTGCCGACTCTGGAGCTGGAAACCAGGGTTTGAGTCTCGGGGTCGCGTCCACATCCGGTGATTCTGGGCAAATCACTTATTCTCCCCATGCCTGAATGTGTAATGTAAATACGGTGCTCAGGTAAAGCGCTCCAATACCTTCGGTTCGAGCTCGCGCTATATTAATATGCAAAAAAAAAAAAATTGGGGCACCTCCCTGCTCTGCGCTCGTCAAGTTTGGGAGACGAGCTGGGCACTTGCTGCCACATGTGGGGATAGCGCTGTGTGCCGGTGTGGTCCCTGTGTGCTGGTTTACGGGTTGAGATTTTGGCTTGTGGGATTGCGGGGGCTAATGGGTATAAAGCACCAAAGATGTCACCAAGGGTAATTTGCTTGCCGTAAATTACACTTAACTCTAAATATGTATCGGCAGCATGACCAGCTCAGTCAAGGCATTTAAGTCGGGGTGCCGCTGGGCAGCAGTTCAACTCAAAACATGGTTGTCGGTGGCCAGCCCCCACATTGAAATTGTCCCAGTACCATTGCAATGAAAGCCTTTGTAGGAGTTATCTATCACGTTTAAGGAACAGATGTTGCCGTTCCGAGGTATTGGACGCCTCGTATTAAGGCCTAAGAGGCAGACCGCAAGAACGAGCCAGAGGCTGCCTCTATTAGAGAACAGAAGGGTGCCCTTTTGGAGTGCTGCTGGTAGAGAGTCAGCGGCTGCCATAATCAGCCCTTGGCAGCTTGTTGCTTGCATGTTTGCGTGTTCTTCGCACATTCTGTTTTGTCTTTTAAGTGTGGCAATGGCTTACTAAGGGTAAATTACTGCATCAAGTTTACCTGTGCTAAATTTGACCAAGCGGTTTCTGGTGCGTGGCACCGTTACTTAATTGTTACACCAGCGCTTGGGACAGTCCGCCACTGGTTGGCGCTGTCTGTCTAATTTAGAGATGACCACAACAGGCACAGATTAATTCAACTACATTAAAATTATAATTGCCTGCTGCACATGCCATTCGTATAGTTTCGGGGAGCTGGAATAGCTTGTATTGCCACACTTGCACAAGTGTTAGGGTTAGCAGATTGCCAGCACAGCAGGAGCAATTTGTGGTGTAAAACGAAGTGGCCAGGACAATGTTTTTGCAGAGTAAGGAATTATATTGTCTTTGCTGGCCCGGTATTCTGCCGCCGGCGGTGTCCTTCTGGCAGAGCGGATCAGGGGCCGTGTGCCTGGCACGGGGCAGCGGCTCACGGGCAGGGCGAACCTTCAGACAAAGCGTGAGTCAGTGCGGCACCCGGATGGTGAGAGTGTAAAGTGATATAAGTGACGAGTCTTGGAAGTTACAGCTACAGCGATGAAAGGTGGCACTGCGGGGAAGTCGGGTTTTATCAATTGAAAGGTTACAATGTGCTTTGTAGGGTGGGGGTAGAGCCGAAGCCTGTGTTTGGCGGGATGCCTGCGCACTACCCACCACTAATGATTTGCGCAGCTAGCAGGGAGATATGTAGGTACGGGGGGCGGAGTACAAAGACAACGACTGCTCCCGTCCCATCTACCTATGACCCAGTGCCTCCTCAGGGAACCGCAGGCTAGCGTCTTCTGACTCTCTGCACTACGCAGCATGCGCTCTTCCAGCGCCAGTTTTTGCGGGGCATCGGCGGCCTGAGTGGTGACCCTTGAAGGAGTGTTACCAGCGTGCCCTGTCCTTGCGCTGGAGTGCGTCTGTATTGTTTACCTTATTTGCAATTTCATATAGCGCGGGCTAGGCCCGAAGGCAGTAGGGATTTTCAATGTTAGCAGGATAACTAGGTACTGGACGGGGAGTCTCGTGCTCGGCAGCAAACATATGGCCTGTAGAACATGCTGCTGTGGGACGCTTGTCTCTCAAGCAGCGCCCTTGGCAATGTGTGTGGTAGGTGTCACAGTCATGTGACTGAACAGTGGGAGTGCGTGCGCAACCCCGCAAGCTATGCATGAGGGAAGAATATGGAGGGTTCTGGCCTTCTGTTGTGGGATAGCATGGCAATACTTTAGATCACTTTGCTTAGTGTATTAGTAGTCCGTGTCTGTTATGCAGGGATACTAACTAATGGGGCGTTGGGTGCCTCCTCCAGCACAATTACGTGGGGTGCAGCAGTACTTGGAACACCCAGTTGGGTGGGAGACATGCTGCGGCCAGTCTTGTTGGTATCGCATCTCACACTAGGGACACCTTTCATCTGGGATTTTAATGGAGGGAGGCGACCGAGCCTCGCACTACATGTGCCATCATCTGTGGTAAGGCAGCTCCTCTCAGCCAGGTCACTGGAACTATGCAATGACACACCTTATGGCCTATATCCATGGACCTGCTGCAATTTCCGTCATCTCCAGCACAAATTGCAGTTAAATGAAATAAAGTCAGAGATGTCACAGCTCACACAGAGCAACAGTCTAAAACACATCAACGGGGGGTCACACGCAGTAGAAGGCCCAGGGCTAGGTGCACTGGAAATCTGTGTTCCCTTATACAGTTATTTATTTAGTATTCAACACGTACTAAGGTGGGGATACCTTGGGCATTATTTACATTCCTGATCGTACGTAGTGATGAAGTAAGTCTCCCAAGTTGCGCAACATGATACACTTGTGTATAGGAAGGTTGTTAAAAGCTTCTGTTGGTCTAACAGTGCCAGGTCATTGGGGACCCTTGTACAAGAAACAAACAGGAGTGGTTACCCAACCTGTGGGTTAGAAGGGATGTTGCCAAGAGCAGAACTCAAACTAATTAGCTTTAAACACATTCAAGATGATTTAAGTGACATGCCTAGAAGCTGTAAATGTTGTGCTAAAGGGATGGCATGCCAAGGGAGATATCTTCCAGATTTCACAGGATCCCCTCAATCCAACATCCCTAAAGTAAACGGAGGATGCCTGATGGATTTGTTAGACCTGTTATTAGTTTTATTAAACACACCAGGTACCATGAAGTAGTGACTAATGTACTGTAATCATAGGTACTTCCAGGACACTGGTCGTCCAATACACACACCTCCAGACAGGACTGGCCGCACCCCCCCCCTTGAGCAAAGGGAAGTAAAACATGATAGGGGTTAGCATGCTTTTACAGACGTTTGTGGCAAGCTCGCACATGGGGGTGTCCCGGTGAGTTTGGGGGCAGGTTAGCAGGCTTCACCTTGTCACTGCTCTGTCAGAGCTAGCAGACCCCTAGGGTGACAGCGCGCTAAAATACATGTCATGTTGGAGGTAAGTCCAGGATAAAAGGTCGTGCTTGGTGAGGCTCAAATCCAAGCGGTTGGGGTATCTTTTAAAGGGGCACATCGGGTTGGGCAGTACAACAATTTTCAAGTGCAAGTGGGGATCTCCTCTTTTATGTCAGATCCTGCTCATTTGTTGTTTCCGCAGAGTTTGGGGCAGGGTAACGGACCACACCATGTCTCTGTGGGTTTGATGTGTGGCCGGGTCTTTTGACCGAGTAGAAGCATTACCGCTGGGTATTCTGGGCATGAAGGAATGCCAGGCAAGAATCGAGCGAAGGCAAGTAGTGGTACTTTTTGGGGAACTTGTTGGATTGTCTCTCTGGCAGACCGCCATGCAAGGGGACTGTCTTAGGTCACGCACATCAGGCAGAGGTGCCCAGTGGAAGCACATGAGGGGGACTGAACAGGACAGAACAGGACACTGCACAGGTTAGATGCCGGTGAATGGTGGCTACACTACTGCACAGGGCAAAGTAAACCTGGACTGAGTCTCATGCGGGGAGTGGTGGTGTTGGTGGTTGCTACCTCAGTACACAGGATCACTCCCTGTGGGGTCTATTGATCATCTCAATGGGCATTAAATTTACAGCCTCTCTAGTCTCTGCCATACTGTGAGTAGGTTAGCCATGGACTTTAATAAAGTGCTGCAATGGCCCTCTATTGCTATAGTACAGCATCTAGTTTACCGGTGCTTACTGGACCATCATTAGCACCAGCAGCGACTCACACGGGCAGCGGTATAGCTTCCTTTTATTTCACCTGGGTTTGGGGCTGGCAGGGTTATCAAACTGTGCAGACAGAAACAGAATAGGCAAAGATAGGCATACCTGGGATTGTACAACGCGCACTCAGCAGTAGGTTTCAGCATAATCCTGGTATACTGTTGGTAAAATACGTAAGGTTATGGGCTACTCACGAATAGGCACCTTCTGCCAGCTGGGGCGTGAGCGGGCCATTCCCAGGAGGGTGCGGGTTGCCTTGATAGTACTGATATGGAGGGGAGGGAGCACTAATACGGACAACTACGAGAGCACATTCTGCAGTCATAATTATGGTTAAATTGATTGCATGTTACCAGTTGCTCCAGTTAAGCAATTTTCCTTGGGAGTTGTCAGCAATCATTCGGACTGCAATTTTGGTGGTTGCCGGTTGGCAGGCCTTTTTAGATGTGGGTTTCTAGCTCAGGCATGCCCAAGTATGGGTCAGGTGCTTGAAGTCTGCCCTGGGAAACAATTTCACAGGCATGTGGAGCGGTAGAACTGTAAGGGGCTTGGGTCCGACCTCTGGTCACAGGTTCCGATCCTGGTAGGTTCACTTAGCATCTCATCCTCCTGAGGTCGATATATCGAGTACCACTGAGTTGAGTAACAATAAACATGTGCAAATTCTCCCGCCCTTTAGCCTTGGCGGGCAGCCATGCAGGTTGTGGAATTTGGCATCCAACAAGTGTGCTTTGGTCCAACGGGTCTCCAGTTACAAAGTTTCAAGTAGACCACATCATGCAGGCATGCTTGCAATTGTCAGGACAGACAGGGGGAGACAAGAGATTCAGCAGCCACTCCTTCAGGATTGGGGCGGCAACCACAGCCTTCCTATCAGGGATACCGCCAGAGCGAATTAAGCAGGTAGGGCGCTGGGAGTCGCAATGCTACAAATAATTTTTAAGGCCTTGAGCTGAAGGATATGGCGAGAGGACTCTTAGGTACCATGTTGCAAACGACAGTCAGGTGCTTAAAGGTGTACGGTTTTGGCCCGGATTGACAAATGATGTTGCAGTGATGTGGTGTTGTTGTGCAATTGTAGATTATTAGAATATAAACGCTACAACAATTATGGTTTTCAAACACAACATCTCTTTATTTACCAGGAACCTAGGTCACAGAGATAACGTGGCTAGGATACCCAGGTATGCACTGGAGCGAGCTGATGAGGAAGCTGCAGCAGAGACTTGGGGGAGGGATCGGTCCACCTCCTATTCTGGTCATACACTTGGGAGGGAATGACCTGACGACTCTGGGGAGGAGAGTACTGCTCCAAGACATGAGGGACATCATGTGTCAGTTGAGTAATCAGCTTGGGGCATGTGAACTGTGGTGGTCTTAAATTTTACCTCGCCCAGTTTGGCAAGGAGCCCGATCTGGAGACGCCATTGAGATATCACGTAGGAGAGTGAACAGCGCCAGGCGTAAATTCACGGAGCAAAGGGGATTTGGCTTCATCAGTCATGGTTTTCTTCATGCCAAGTCTACTGGATGCTGGGAAGTGGATGGGATTCAACTCTCAAGGGTAGGCATGGACTTATTTTTGCTGGGCCTTGGGGAGGCCTTGGAAGCAACAGGCTGTAGGTAGGAATATCTGCCTTGGTGGGGGGCCCTGGTGGTGACGGTGGCCACCCCCAGAGCTGTGGAGGAGTTACAGGGCGATGCAGAGTCTGCAAGGTACAGAAGGGTACTATATTTCAGCAGCACAACAAGGGTGCTAAGCCAAGGATACCCAGGGATGTCTTAGCGTGTCCCCTGGAAGAACTACGGCGCCCCGTTACCCTACGGGCGGTTGTGGGTCTGAGCAACCGGGGGCTGCCTGGAACGCTCCGCCCACCTGTTGGGGGGCGTGAGTAAGGGAGTGGACTGGCGGTCCTCTGATGGGAGAGGTGGCCTCTCCCAATAATGGGTAACCACCGATTGGCGACGGCCACGGTGCTATTTGGCTCATCAGACGGGCAGGCGGCATAGGGGCTGGCCTGCCCTGGGATCGCCCGTAAGATAACCCACCATGTTGGCATATTGGTTATGCAAATAAACCTGCAGCAAAATTTCTCCACTAAAAAGGTGTTGTGTGGTTTATTTATGTATGTTGCTGTATGAGAACTGAGTGTTGCCGATATTGGCACTATGCCAAGGCTGCCCAGGGGGGCCACGTAGGGGACCCTCCAACAGGGCGGCCGCCTTAGTGCCACAGGAAGGTACAGAAGTCTGCTGACTAGGCTCCCTGGGCTAGGGACCAGGGGGTCTGTGGGCCGCGTCACTTCCGGCCGTGGGAGGGGGCAGGGGTACAAAAGCCTTCCCCCGCCCACTGTACGGTCTCTTGACCGCTACCCGTCTCGCTGTTTCCCACCCTACCGCTTACCCTGCGGACGGCCAAAGGGTAGTACGGGGAGGGGAAGAATCTAACTTATTGTTTTGTGTTGCAGGAGGAGTTACAGGGCGATCCAGAGTCTGCAAGGTACAGAAGGGTACTATATTGCAGCAGCACAACAAGGGTGCTAAGCCAAGGATACCCAGGGATGTCTTAGCGTGTCCCCTGGAAGAACTACGGTGCCCCGTTACCCTACGGGCGGTTGTGGGTCTGAGCAACCGGGGGCTGCCTGGAACGCTCCGCCCACCTGTTGGGGGGCGTGAGTAAGGGAGTGGACTGGCGGTCCACTGATGGGAGAGGTGGCCTCTCCCAATAATGGGTAACCTCCGATTGGCGACGGCCACGGTGCTATTTGGCTCATCAGACGGGCAGGCGGCATAGGGGCTGGCCTGCCCTGGGATCACCCGTAAGATAACCCACCATGTTGGCATATTGGTTATGCAAATAAACCTGCAGCAAAATTTCTCCACTAAAAAGGTGTTGTGTGGTTTATTTATGTATGTTGCTGTATGAGAACTGAGTGTTGCCGATATTGGCACTATAGTGTGAGCATTTGAGAGACCTTACCTTCCAACGCGGGACAGCTGGCTCCCGGGCATTTCAATTTGTTCAGCGTGCTCTTATCCAAAAGTGATTTTGAAACACCAGCGCTGATTTAATTTTAAAATGTGGCGCTCACGGCGCTCTGGCTGATGTAATGACGTAAGCCAACAAAGTCTTAACTAAACATGGACAAAGGACTCATAGGTAGTGTAAATTTGAATGAAGCTGCTCCATTTTTTGAAAACGTGAAGCATTAGCATTGCTTCATAGATGACATCTTTTTTTGTATTGTCAGGAGAAGAGGACGGTCTTATGGACTTCATACAGGGGTTGAACCTCAGTGACAACAATTTGAAATTTACAACCACAATATAATTCAGAAAAAGTTGAATTTTTAGATATTTGGACTACAGGCACCCAAGGTATGTTACAAGTTGACTTCTATAGAAAACCTACAGCTAAGAACACAGTGCTCGAACATTCAAGTTACCATCCCAACTGTCAAAAAGCCTCCATCCCCTTTAGGGAATTTCTTAGGATTTGGAGGCACTGCTCTACCATCAGAGAGGACATGATGCATGGAGAGCTCCTTAAGCAGAGACTTCTCAAAAGAGGGTATCCTAAACGCTTGGTCCAACAAGCATTTAAGAGAGCAAAATATTACAACTGTGATGCTCTCTTACAAGGACCAAATCGAAAGAAAGAAGACAAACTTGTTTGCATCATAAATCACTCCACCATTAATTACAAAGTCAAAAGGATTTTTTTTTTATCAACAATCTTTTAATGAAATTTTTCAAGAGCATGTCAATACATAGTGCCGTTCCAATTCCTTCCCTCTATTCATACAATGTTAGTCTATAAGGAGGTACAGTTGCTTCGTTTCGGAGAAAAAGAACCCAGTCATATTTAGAATTAACAGCGAAATAGCACCATTGGTCATCCTCCTACTATACTCAACTAATACCAAAGTCCCTCTTACCTCCCCCTCCCTCACCCCCAAAACACTAAGGTTTCACAGAGTTTCCAATGAAGTGTGTTTGAATTTATGGTTTGCCTGGTCTGTTCTAAGAACCCCTGGAGGTGTCTTTCCGATGTCGCCATCCCTCGCTCCCCCAGGTTTTCTAAAATTGGAAGAGGTGGAGCGCCCGGGTACGTGAAGGCCCTGTGATAAATACTCTACCAGAGGCCCCCATGTGTATTCAAAGTTTTTAAATGTGTCTGCTAGCACTCTTGCCATCCTCTCCATGGTGAGAGCTTGCCACAACCGAGAGTGCCATTGGGTCATGGAGGGTGCCTCTTTCCGTCCCCACTCTCCCTCCACTGACATTTTGGCTGCCCTGAGACAGAGCCATAGAATAGATCTATTGCTAACTGTTTGGCGTTTGAGGGTGTCAGATCCAAGACCCAATAGTGTTAATCCCAGGTCAAGGGGGATGGGGTAACCCAGTATATCTTTAATCTGCGCCAACATTTCTGTCCAAAAGGGCCGAATCGTTAGACAGTCCCACCATATATGCCCAAAATCCCCTTGGAGTCCACAGCCTCTCCAGCATAAATCAGAGGTCTTGGGAAAGATCAATTTAAGTTTCGTTGGGTACAGGCACCAATCATATAGTACTTTATAATAGGCCTCTCGCATTCCCATTGATTGATTGAATTTGTTTATGGCCATATACAATTTGTCCCATTGCTTGTCTGTGATGTTCACCCCCAAAATGCGCACCCAGAGAGGCCTGTGCCTGGGTTGCTCAGTATACAATGCCACTTGTAGTATCTTATAGAGGTGTGAGATCGTGCCTTTTGTGGCATTTTCTAATTTCGCTAGCTTCTCTATTGGTGTGAGCTCCCTAGTCGCTGCTTCTCTAACTCACTGGCTCACTACACTAAGTTGAGTGTAGTGATAATATTCAGTGGCTGGCAGGTTGAAATCCCTCTGATAATGTACAAAAGTAAGGATGTCCCAATTATGAAACAGGTCAGAAATCGTACGGCATCCCCCCTCTTTCCACACATCGAAGGGTCCCGGTGTGCATGCTGGTAGAAACGCTGGTTTATAGTGTATGGGCGTGAAGGGTGATGGGAATGTGGTCAGGGCAAAATACCTGTGGACATTGCCCCGCACCCTATGGGGAGTTTTAGTAGGTATACTTAAGTAAACATTGGGCGGGCACTCCACTTTGGATTTCCACAATAGATCCCAGATGCTCCTCCCCACCACTGCTCTGTCCATGTGTAGTCAGTGTTTGTCGGATACCCGGGATGACCATTCTGTAATCACTCGAAGTTGGGCTGCTTTGCAATATAGATTCATGTCCGGTAGCGCCAGTCCCCTCTTGTTTTTGGGGAGTTGTCGAAATGATAATATTGCCCTTTGTCCTGATAAAGCGGAAGACCATTGATTTTAATGTGGTTAAGAACCCCTGCTCTATCTAAATCAGGAGGCCCTGGAAAAGGTACAAGACTCTAGGCAGTAACGCCATCTTGGCTGACTGAATGCGTCCTATCCAAGAGAGATACATAGGAGCCCATCTATGTAAATCCGCTTTCACATTTTGGAGAAGTGAGGGATAGTTTGCCTTAAAGAGGTCCTGGAGCCTAGCGGTTATCCTTATTCCTAAGTATGCAATTTCTTATTTGGCCCACTAAAAGGATGTAGAGTCGACCAATGTTTCCATATCCCTCTGCGACAGTGAGAGGTTCAGCAGGTAAGATTTAGTAAGGTTAAGCCGTAGACCAGCTACTAGTTCAAAGCGCCTCAGCGCCTCCATTATCATTACAAGTGAGGAATCCGGGGCTGTCACTGATAAGAGCATGTTGCCTGCGAAAAGTGTAATCTTATGTTCATCCACCCAGAATGTGATTCCCTGTATCCCGGGTAACATGCAGATTTTTGCAGCCAAGGGTTCTATACTTAGGGTGAAAAGAAGTGGTGAGAGGGGGCGTCCCTGGCGAGGCCCACTCTCTAAGTAAAACTCTACTGAGCTCACCCCATTGACTAGGACTCTAGCACTGGGGCACGCATAGTTCGCTCTTATCATGGCAATAAATCTGTCGCAGAATCCGTACTTCCTCAAGGCCTGAAAAAGGAAGGGCAAATCCACTCGATCTAATGCCTTCTATGCGTCCAGCAGCAAAAGAACAGCCGGTACTGATTTTTTATTTGCCTTTTCCACTAGATGGAAGACCCTCCTTAGATTGTCATGCATCTGCCTGCCTTGAATGAACCTGGATTGATACGGATGAATTAGATCTGGCATTAAAGATTCCAGTTTACTGGCCAATATATTTGTGTAAAGTTTAGCATCCAAGTTGAGGAGCGCTATCGGGCGACAGGAGCTGCATAGGTGAAGATCCTTCCCTGGCTTAGCCAACACCGAGATAAGGGCCTCCCCCATAGATGTCGTAACCATCCCTGACTCCGTAAATGAGTTATATAAATTTACCAATTGTGGGATTATGTCAGACCCAAATGTTTTATAAAACTGGGCCGTCATTCTGTCCGGGCCTGGTGATCTTTGTGATTTAAGATTAGCTATAGCTCTGCTCACTTCCTCTGTGGTTATCGGCGCTCCCAGTGTGTCATTCTATATTGCTGACACTTTCAAAAGCTTCACCTCCTCCAAGTATCGTGCTTGCTCAGTTGTTTCGTAGCTCTCTGCCTTGTATAGGTTTTTGTAAAACTGGCCAAACGCTTACGCTTTGTCTGGCTCTGTGGTCGCTTTATCCACCCCATGTGTCCTTATGTCTCCTATATAGTCTCTTTCCCTTTTGAGCCTCTACTGTCTAGCCAGGTGCATGCCCACCTTATTGACTTTCTCGTAGGTAGAGCATTTTAGTCGTAGGAGGGTTAGCTCTGCTCATTTGCTATGTATAGCGTTCAATTTGCCCCTGAGGGCCGTTACCTTTCTTTGTAGGCTCAAAATAGGCTGTCTCTTGTGTTCCCGTTCTGCCTCTTTCAGTTCTGTCTCCAGTGCCAATCTCTCTTGGGCCCTGCATTTAGTCAACTCCGCGTTAAGTGTGATGCATTGACCTCTAAAGACTGACCTTGAAGGCTTCCCAATTGGTAGCCTGGGAGGTGTCCTTGGGGTCATTTCTAAGAAAATATTGCTTAATGGACTTGCGCAGTCCATCACGCAGTAAGTGGTCCCTTGTTAGAGCTACTGGAAAAAACCATCTCTTGTATTTTGGGGGAGGACTATCCCAGGTCAGTATCAGTGTAGCTGGGGCATGATCAGACATGCTGATTGGATTATGGCGGTGGCCTGTAACGCTGGGACTAAGTTCTTACTTGCAAAAATGTAGTCAATCCTAGAGTAGGACCTGTGTGTATGAGAAAAGACAGTATGGTCCCTATCCATTGGGTGCATCGTGCGCCATGTGACTATGAAGCCCAGCGAGAAGCACTCTTTTTTCACAGCTTTAGTGAAGGTGCTTGAGTTTGCCCTTTGGGATTGCGTGCTATCAAGGCCTGCATCCCATGTTTAGTTGAAATCTCCCAGTAAAAATATGTCTCCCTTAGTGAACCCCCCCAGCAACGACAAGACCGTGGATATGAATGTGGTTTGATTGGTGTTGGGTGCATAAACGGAGGCAAAGGTATATAGGCGGCCCTGTAGTTTCCCCTTGACCATGACAATCCTGTCCTCCTTATCTGTTTTGCTTCCTTCCGGCTGGAACTTCAGAGAACTGCGACAGAACAGGGCCACCCCGTTGTGTTTGGTTGTGACCGATGAGCGATAAATAATGGGATATGCCCTGTGCCTTAACTGGTGTTCCTCCGCCCTTTTTTATGTGTGTTTCCTGCAGTGCAACGGCATCGTGCCTCTGGTCTAGGAGGTATTTCCATCATTTTTGGCGTTTGGCAGGGGAGTTGAGCTCCTTCACATTCCATGTAAGCATGGCAAGCACCATTTTTACTTAACTTGTGGCGCGCTACGCCAATAGAAGTTCTATAGATTTAGCCCTTTGTTGGGGTTCCCCCCACTTCTCCCTGTGCCTAACGAACACCTCGTCAGATCTGCCGTCCCCTCCATACATGCTTTGTGTGAGTGTGAAAGCACCCATGCACCCACAACCATAGTAACAAAAGATTCCTAGAACAAAACATTGGTGGTCAACCTGACCCAACTTCCCACAGTATACATTAGCAATGTAAATTTTTTGTGTACGTAACGTGGATGTATTGGTCCATAACCACTTATGGCGAGGTGTAGAGTGCTGTAGTCAAGTCACTTACTCATTGGTAGCTTTAGGAGAGTCTTTGGATACCCCTCCCCTTCTCCAGAAGGTTATCACCACCCTTACCACCGCTTATCATTACACAAACTAGTTATAAGTTCCCTCGCCACCAAACCTCTTGAGTGTTCCTGTAGGGCTGGTCCAGACAACTAAAAACAGACCTTGGCAGTATGTTCAGTGATCACCCTTGTCACTCTCTCCATATAGCCCTCCTCCACCATGCGGAGTCACTACTTCTTTTGTGGCTTTGTTCTCTTCTCCTGTAGCCATTGTCCTTCTCCACCGACTTTCCCCTTGTGTCAACCCCGATATTTCCATTTCCTGTTTCTTCAGGGAGTGTCAGGCCCAGGAGTTCTGCCACTGCAACATGGGAGGCACAATGGTGGTGCTTATTATGTAGGGAAAAAGCAATTCCAAATGGATACGCACATGTGTATTTTATGTGGTCTCGTCGTAGCTTTTCCGTGACTGGACGAAGTTGTTGCCGGAGGGCCAGTGTCGCCGGTGCCACATCCTGAAATAGTGCACACTTGAAACCTTGGAAGGATACTTAGACTTTCGATCTTGCTGCCTGTAGGATTGCCTCCCTCATCTTATAGGAGTGTAGTTTAGCCAGGATGTCTCGTGGTCATTTATCTCCTCCAGATAGCAGTGGGCCCACCCTATGCACCCTGTCTATTTTTATCTTCATGCCTCCTGAGTACCTCTGAATAGACCTAAGACAAAGGCTTCCAGGTCTGTCCCTTCCGCTCCTTCCTCCAAATTCCGCAGGTGAACATTATCTCTCTGGGCCCTGTTCTCGAGGTCTTTACATTTCAGGATATTGACCTGCACTTGCTCGTGGAGCCCTTTTGTCGAGTTTTCCATCCCCGCCATTTTATGTTCCAATTCTTGTACTTTAGATTCGACTTCTAGAGTGCAACTGGCAACTGAATCAACATCTTCCTGTAAGGACGTGAGTTTGCCCTGAATATCAGAACAAAGAGCCTCCATCGAACCCTCTAGGTCTGCCTTGATTTCCTCTCTGAGCTCTTTCTGAAAGTCTCTCAAGGAGACCAGCAGGTCTTCTTTAGCGAGCCCCATCTCTCCCTCCTGTCTGCTTTCTGGTGTTGTCACTCTCGTCTCCGTGAAGTAGCTGGAGACTCTATTTGTCTGTGTCTTTTTGGGTGGCAGCGAGTACGCAATATCCACTGGGCTTCCCCTCTAGAGCTAAGTGGTACTTCATTTTGTGCTGGACTCCCCTCGTTTGGGCTAGTCATCCAGGGCTTGTGTTTTTCTGTTGGTCAGAGGCCTTTATCGGGTCTCGGCCCTATGTGTGTGGCAGTGGTCTCAGTGTCCCCGCCTGCCTCCTTGAGTGCACCAGGTGAATCCGCCCAGTCACTGTGTCCCCATGTCCTCTGTAGCTATTCCGCACCTATGGCGGACCTTTCTGTAGTGCCCTGTGGGGATGACATGCTAGGTCTCTCACCCCGTGCTGGTCAAAAACCTTGGTTAGTCCCTGTAAGCTGTTTCCCCCTGCCTGGGGAGCTTCTCCCGCATTGTGTGCGTCTCTGTAAGAGGGATAGCTACCTTCGGCTTCTTGTGGGCTTGGCTTTGTTCAGTGCTTCTGCTATTGATGGCAGATCCTTCTCAGGTACTGGTTGCTGCAGGTGCCTCTTGTTGTTCCAGGTGATGCCTTATACCTCTTGGGTGGCTGCCATGTTGAGGTCAGGCACCCAGGGGCACGAAGATCCATGCTGTGGGGCCCTTGGATGATATCAGTGCCCGGCGTGTGAATCCTTACATAACTCCTCTTGCCCTGAGGACAGCTTTCTGCTCTCCGCTAGCCCCACCGGCTTTGGTAGCTCATCGGGCCATCTACGTCCCACGCGGCCCCCATTTTGGAGTCAGGCACTAGCCTCCACGTGTCCCCTCAGGACAGGGGGGGGGTTCTTCCGGCTTCCACTTTGGTGAGCCTACCTGCCGGTTCGTCGTGTTTCCAGCCCGGGGGCAGTAGTGCGCAAGGAGCCGGTTGAGCTACAGCCCCGTCACACCCCTCTGGCTTTTCTCCTGCCTCTCCCACAGTCGCAGCTCTCTACTTCCCTCCCAAAGGGAAGGGCACACTTGGTATCAGCGACTTTATCTTCCTGTCGCCTCCCACTGCTGGGGAAGGCTCTCGATCTGACGCGGCGCCTTTCTTTGGGTTACTTCCCATGTCTGGACCTTCCCAATGCTCCCTGGGCTCCTGACGTTTCTGCCCACCTTTCGGCTTCTTTCCGGTGAGTTTCTGGTGCCCCCGTTGTCCCCTCCACAGGCTCATTTAAGCAACTTTTTTGTGGTTTCACCACGGAGCCTCAGCTCATTAGGTCCGCTCGGCCATCTTAGCTGGCCACGCCCCTGTCAAAAGGATTTTTGACAGAAATTGGAAAATACTAAAAACTAATGAAGCTGATACTACACTAGATAGACCTATCTTTAGATATAGAAGAAATGGCAATGTAAGAGACAAAAAGTTCACACTAGGCTAAGACTGAACAAGGAAAAAACACAAGGCTCCATAGTGGGAACCAAACCGATTAAAGGGAACCATCGCTGCGGCACATGTCACGCCTGCGATGCTGCTCTGACTGCAGAAAAATGGGAATATGGAGAACAGAAAGATATGTTAAAAGACTTGTCTAATTGCAGAATCTCTAATGTCATATAACTTATAACTTGTCCATGCGGACTAGGATACGTAGATGAACCAGGTAGAGAATTTAGGATTTGCTACGCGGAACACAAGTCTGTAGTTAGAACTAGAAAACTGCAAGCACCCTTAGTACAACATTGCTATGATAAAGGCCGCACAGAAAAAGAACTTAAGTGGGTCATCTTAGAAAATGTCCAAACCAAACAAGGCGAAGCCATGATAAATACACGCAAAGATAGAGAAACGTATTGGATTTTCTCTCTTGATACAGCAAAGAAAAGACTAAATGAGGAAATTATATGGTGAGTTACATGAGCTGGACCACCGTACGTAGCCTGCCTATATCTGTATTATAGTAGTGAACACTTTTGTCCATCTCACATCATCGTTTCAAATATCTTATAATATTTCCAACATTTCATCTTGATTTTGAATGGTCCCATTGGACTCATAGTTTTCTCCAGCATTAAAATTTACTATATTTATCATCCAGGAGGAGCCCTTTCTATTTTTGAAAGCTCAGTAAAATAAATAGATTAAAAATACTGATTAGAGTTAAATTGTACCATACAATCATGTGTATTCAGTAGATCTGCTAAATAGGGATAGGCAGTAAAACAGAAATAAATAGCATGGAGCTACTAATCCTGTATCTATCATCACTAATTGGGGACTTCTTCATATAAATAATTCCGATAAACCAATACTACATCTACGCATTCACAGATGTTGTATTGGAATTCCACATTTCCAGCAATTGCAAAATGTCACTGTGGGACTTGGCCCTTTTGGCTAAAGTTCCCTAAACTTTTTGCTTTTCCCCTAGACCTTTTTTCTGACATTGTTTTGCCAACTAAGGGTCATATTATCAAGGGCAATATCGCCGCTTTAGCGGCACTTTTTGCCGCTAAAGCGGCTATATTTTTATCGCCCCATTAGCAAGCTGTCGCTAACAGCTGTTAGCGACAGTTCACTGGCAATAGCGCCCGTTTTCTTGCCGCTTTGCATGTCAGCGATATTTATCGCTAATGACATGCAAAGTAGGCGTTCCTCAGTAACAGTAAAGGGAAACAGTCGCAAAGACAAGTTCTCCCTATTATCAATGCCCGCGTTGCGTCCAGAAAAGTAGCGCTAATCGCGATTACCGCCATAAGCTAACGTCTGCAAAAAAACAGACTTAGCTATGCATATCAAGGGAGGTGGATTCCATGGCTGAATCCACATCTCCCTATCACCAAGCTTTCCCCTATCGCTGCGGGAATATCGCTGGATTTCCAGCGATATTCCCGCATATCGCCGCTTTTGCAGGATTTCTGATCGCCTCGGTGATACGCGTTGATGATAGCGCGCTAACCGGGCAATAAATTCAAGAGACAGACGGCGATAAATATTAAAGCGATAAGCGCGCTTTGCGATATTTATCGCCGTCTGTTGCTGATATGCCCCTTAAATGCTTTGGACACTTTGCCACTGCTAAACAGTGTCAAAGTGCAAGTGCTTCCTGTATAAAGTATAATGGTAATTGGTTGTCCATGATTGGTATGTTTGCCTTACTAGTAAAGTCCCTTGTAAAGTGCACTATGTGTGCCAGGGCTGGTAATGCAAATGCTACTAGTGGGCCTGCAGCACTATTTGTGCCACCCACACAAGTAGCTTTGAAACGGGAACTCAGGCCTGCCATTGCACTGCCTGCGCGCAGTTTGTTAAACTGCCATGTTATTCTGACAAGTGCACCCTCTTGCCAGACCTTACCCTTCCCTTTCTATGCACATCAGACACCCCTATGGTAGGTCCAAGGTACCCCCTGGGCAGGGTGCAGTGCATGTGAAAGGTAGGACATGTACTAAGGTGTGTACCATGTCCTGACAGTGAAATAATCTCCATTTCGTTTTTCACTGTTGAAAGGCCATCTTGTTCATGGGACAGAATGGGGAGGCTGTGTAATATTTTTTCCAGCCTATCTTCCCAAAGGCTTAAGATGGAGAGGTGAAGTTTAGTATGCCTGAACTCACAATGTAATAACACATCTTTTTATGAAGGTGGATTTGCATTGTGTGTTTAGAAGCCACTCTTTTAGAAGTGGCTGGGTTTTTGTGCTCTAACATTTCTGTGTGTCTCTGCCTGGTTGTGGATTGACTGTCTGGATTTCAAAGTGATAGGATCTGGGGAATGTCTTGACCCAGGGGAGGAGGTGAGACAGCAACAGGCTGACCTGCATCTGGAGTGTAGGGGGAGGAGTAGCCCCTAGAGGTGAAGAGGCCTGGGCTGCAGCCATAAACCAATGGCTCCGGCCCCTGCTGACTGATTGAGGATTCAGACCCCCACTATCAAAGGAATAAAGGTGTCACTGGCAGGGAGGCACCCAGAACTGGTTTGAACAGGGGTCAGTGCCCCCTGAACACAAAGACTTCAAAGCCATTGAGGAGTATAACTATGAGAGCTGAAGCCCCTGAACTTTGGAGAATGGCTTGATCAAGATTGAACAAGACTGGAGCTACTTCGTGGTCAAGAGGAACCTTTGCCAAGGAAGAAACAACTGAAGAGACTGAAGGATAGGACTGACCCTTGCTGTGTGTTCTGGGGCTGGCCTGCAGTTTGCTGTTTTAACCAAGGAAAGGCTAAAGGGACTTTGCTGTGTGCTGTGTCCCCCTGCTTGAAAGGACTTTGCAGTGCTGTGTCCTGAAGTAACTTATCCCCAAGGGCCCGAGGTGAGCTGGCTCCCTGTTGCGGAAACTCAGGAACACAAAAGTTTCCAGGAGAGTCTCAGCGACGCTGTGTGCGTGTGCTTGTTGCAGCCTGAGACCCTCGTAAGAAGTGCCCTGTGATTGTGGGCACCTGGAGTCCAAGCGAGGATCAGCGACGCTGTGTGCGTGTGCTTTTTGCAGCCTGAACACTTTGTGAGGATTGTCCACTTATCGTGTGCACCGGAATCCAAGTGAGTCTCATCGACGCTGTGTGCGTGTGCTTTGTGCAGCGTGAGACCTTCGTGAGGATTGCCTTGTTATCGTGCACACCCGGAATCCAAGTGAGTCTCATCGACGCTGTGTGCCTGTGCTTTGTGCAGCGTGAGACCTTCGTGAGGATTGCCTTGTTATCGTGCACCCGGAGTCCAAGTGAGTCTCATCGACGCTGTGTGCGTGTGCTTTGTGCAGCGTGAGACCTTTGTGAGGATTGCCTTGTTAACGTGCACCCAAAGTTAAAGTGAGTCTCAGCGACGCTGTGCGCGTGTTCTTCGTGCAGCCTGAGACCTTCGTGTGGAGTGCCCGGTGATCGTGCACCCAAAGCTCAAGGGAGTCTCAGCGACGCTGTGTGCGTGTGGCCTGTGGCAACCTGAGATCTTCGTAGCAGTAGCGGCCCCGGAACGGCAGCCTCGGAGGAGCTGAGCCGGCGGCCCGAGCCCGCCGTTGCCAATTCACAAAGATTGCATCGGAGGCCCAAGTCGTTGGACGAGGAGAGGAGAGTGAGTTCGTGCCCCCCAGGTAACGTGTGTCGACTCCTGGGGTGGGGTGCGGGCTCGGAGGGAGACGCTCTCGGCCTCTCTCTCAGTCCAACAGCGTGAGCCTCTGCTTCGGCTCGTATCGCGGCCCGTATTGCCAAGGGAGTGGCAGTACCGGGGCCGGAGTGCAGAGCTGCACTTTTTGTTACACCATACCCGTGTTGGGGGCAACTGTTGACAGAGGCTGACTGCGAGTCAGAAGGAGTGGCGGAGAGACCGCCTAAGGCACCGTGATCGGTGCCGGAGTGTATTACGCATTATCTTATTTCTGCATAACGAACTACCTGATTGTCGTATTACACATTGCATCATTTCTGCATAACGAACTACCTGATTGTCGTATGGCGCATTGCATTGTTTCTGCATAACAAACTACCTGATTAGCGTATTACGCATTGTATTATTCCTGCATAACGAACTACCTGATTAGTGTATTACGCATTGCCTTATTTCTGCATAACAACGTACCTGGTGGTTGTATTACGCATTGCATTATTTTTACAGTGCAAAGTGCCTGATTGTTGCGTTACGCATTGCATTATTCTTACATTGCAAAGTGCCTGATTGTTGCGTTACGCATTGCATTATTTTTACATGGCACAAGTGCCTGATTCTAGCATTACGAACTGCATAACATGGTATTAGGATTACAGTGGAATGTTTAGAAGTGCTCATTAATATCGTCAGAACTTACAAGGGCTGGCTGGCCTAACAACCAGCCAGGAGAAATATTACACATATTCATATGTTGGATTTATATTGTGTGGTCTTATCGCATATCTTTTTATATAAAATTTATACTCATTTTTATAAAACTCATGTGGAGTCTATTTGTAGTGTCATCATTGGGTTGCTGTGAGCATGGTTGCAAATACTTTACACATTTGCCTTGAAGATAAGCCTGGCTGCTCGTGCCAAGCTACCAAGGGGGTGAGCGGGGGCTATCTCAGAAGGTGACCTTGCTTTCCCTGATGTGGAAACGCGGGTCCCTATTTGGCCTAAGGTACCAACCTCAGCCAACCAGGGATCCCAGGTCTAACATTTGGTGGTCAGCGGTGTGGGATTGAAATGTGTATTTGCCAATTCATTCACAGTAATTGGTGTACATCACACGTTTAGCGCAGACCACAACGCAACCACATATTGTGTTCTTGATTTGTTGGTTCTAGTTGGTTTTATTTTTGAGCAACCTTTAAGCCACACATCATGTCTCAGAGGAGTCAAGTAGCCAGTGAGGATGCAGAATTAGAGTTCGACATTGAGGCATTGCTTACCTACAAAGTTGATCAATTGAGGAAATTCTGCAGAGCTTTGGGATTTCCCATGAAAAGTAGCGCCAAGAAGGAGGAGCTGCAAATGGCCTTGAGGGCCTGGTGGGAAGCCAAAGGGGCTCAGGGGACAGGTGATGTTGAGGTGGATGAGGATGACCCAGGGAATGGATTTGGCCCACAGGATTTGCCAGTGGAGGGACCAGCCTTAGGGGCTGGTAGTAGCCATTCAGGGAGGAGTTTTTCACCAGAGAAGCTGGAGGAAAACCAAAGGGTCTGAGAGCATGAGTTGAAGGTTTTAAAACTTAAAGCTCAGGCCGAGGAGAAGAAGCTGCTCATTGAAAGTGAAAAGCAAGCAGAGGAGAGCAGGAACGCTCTCGCCTTGGAAGAGAAAAAGATTCTCTTAGCTCATGAGTTAAGCATGAGGGAACTGGACATTAAGGTTAAACAGGCAGAGTCCAGTTTGAATGGTGGCAGCGTACAGCCAGTGCCAAGTGTGGATGAATACAAGCGTGCACTGCAGTGGCGGCTGGTGACATTTGAAAGTGGTGGGTGTAATAATATTGTCATACTGCACTTTAGCGAGCGTAGTGAGCAAGCCTGAACAACCTACAGGGGGTTCGGGGAGAGGGTTCGGGGGGGGGGGGGGGATCTCCCCCCGAGAAAATTTTGAAAAAAGAGTGGACAAATGGTGCATTTTCCAGCAATTATTTCTATGACACAACCGCGGTGCAAAGGGAAAAGTAAAGAACCGTGCTTACAACGAAAGTCATCCCGAAATCCACCCCCTTCCCCACTCGTGGAGATTACAAGATTAGGTCAATGGCTCCCTTCGGTTTATTGGAGTTCAGCGAGTGGAGAAGAAGGTGTCAATAAATTGTCCCTTTACATTATTAAGCCAAAACAACCACCAGACACACCAGCATATCATAATACTCTTAGAATTGCAAAACAATTACGATCTCTTCACGTTTTGCGAAGTCGCCGCTCCCAATTGGAACAGAGTAGGGGAGAAGTAAAGTGCCCATCAACTGAACCCGTCTAGACACCACTTTACATATAAACACGCATGAACGTGGCAGGAATCTACTGAAAAGACCACCCGGGTGAACCCACAAAATAGCAAGTTGAGTGTCAGCTTGACACAGATGTCATATTTTAAAAAGTAACCGTCGGTTGGTGTACCATAAACTTGAGGGCCCTCACCCTCATGGCTCATCGTGCCGTCTTAAAGGCTGTTACCCAAAAGGTGCAAACCCTCATTCCACTGGGCAAGCTGAAAGACAAACATCCCATTCTCTACACACAACAAGCGATGACCACCGTGTATCCCCAGAGAGGCAGGAACCTTCATTCACCATGCGCAATGAAAGGCAGAAACACCCGTTCACCATGCGCAAGGAAAAAACGAAACACTCGCTCACCTGCACACTGGAAGCCAAAGACCCGTGAAGCCCAAGTGTGCCCTCATTCCCTCCATTATGCTCCCTGAAAGTCAGGAGCACTTATTTATATTAATTCGCAAAGACAAAGATCCTGCGTGCACATTCACTGTGCACTCTGAAAGTCGGATAAACTGTGCACCCTGAAAGGCAGTCACTTTCACGCACTCTCATTTACTATGTGCCTCACTGTGCGCCCTGACTTGCATGCATCCTGATTTTATTGTGTACAATCATAAGCAGATACCCTCATTTAATGTGCACCCTGACATGCGGCTCCTTCGTTCCCCGTGCACCCTGAAACATAGGCTAACTGGTTTACTGTGTACCCTGAGAGGCAGACCACTGGTTTACTCTGCACCCTGAAAGTCTGGCACCTTCTTTCACAAGCTCCATCATGCAAGGTGCACCCTATGCGGCTGACACTTTCTCTCACTATGGTCCCTGAAAGGCAAAAATCCATTCGTCCTGTCTGCTAGTGATACCAGAACACCCCGTCCAACTAGTATTCTGTTAATACTCCGAATGTGATGTGCGTCTACGTGTCGTGATGTGTGACTGATGAAGTCACACGCACGACGCTGAGCGCAAACGCAGCACTTTAAAAATAATAAATTTTGAAAACACCGATTAAAACAGCATCATTTTCTCCCACTCCAAATGTATCGTTTCCGCTCCTCATTTACGTCGTCACATAAACCAAGGAAATCGTCCGCCATAACTGAAAGATATTGTGCAAGCAAACAGGATTCTCACTCTTTTACTTGCAAACAAGGGGCAGTGGGGAGCATGTTCTTTGTTTGCACTGGGGCATGTGGCACCCTTGCTGGGCCATTGACTATTTCCAAAACTGGAAGGGTTGACGCTGTCTTTCATCTTACCAGGTCGATGAACTGAGAAACATGACTTTTGTTGCCTTTCGAGAGCATGGGTATATTTGGCACCATCTGTATGCTGTTTGCAGGGAAGGACACGGTTGTTTACAAAGGACATCCGGCAAAAGCCTGTCTGATTGGCAGAGAGTAAAGCATGCTCAGATCTGAGGGTACATGGCCGTCCTGCCGGCGGAGACAGTGCCAAAAAAGCTGGTATGACAAACCCGTGTATGGGCTATTTTTTTTTGCTGTTTGTGTTCTTGTTTTATGATCTGGTGGGCCGTTTTTTACATTTGATTTCTCTGTAATTACAACAAGCATTGCCTGCAGCAAACACAAATGCCCATAGTCTCCCATACCATGAAATTCACCTACTCAACTTGTCTTTAAAAATTCAAAACTGCCCTCATTTTCAAATGTGGGCAACTTTTTGGCTATCGATCCGCTAAAGGGGGCACTTTTAATTTGGTGCTGGACCTATTTTCTTTCTAAGTCTGACTCTGGCTGTGTCAATGGTGGTACACAATCGTGTGATGTGCTGGTGTGCGTTCTACCACCTGCACGGACAGGATAGTGGCAATGAAGCATGTGCATTCCACCAGAAAGAGGTGAGGAATGTGATGACGGTGGATCCGATACATCGCCGGCCCCAAATTTAACCCACTGGAAACAATATTGTGTTAATATTGCTCTTACTACTACTGATGTGCGAGTATTCAGGGGCTGTGTAGATATTATGCGTTATAATTGCACAAATCCATGACGCATTTATTTGATCACCCCTAGACAAGTGAAAGGTTGAAGAATCATTGGATTAGAACAGCAAGTCACTCAAGCTGAAGTCTGTGTCTCTTCCTCACACCCGCCCGTCCTCTCATCCCTCCCTTCAGAGGACATCTATGCCACCCATGTGCTCCTACAGGCCTCGGGTGAGTTCTTCATGTCTGAAGGATGTTCAGCGCTCCTGGCTCTCAACACGTGCGCAGGGCGAGTAGAGGGCCCCTGGTTACTGCTGACCTACACACGCCGCCAACCCCCACCATAGCACAGTGAGGCACGGCACATGGGTGACACCCACCCCCTAGGAGAGTGATGCCCTCGCAGCGCTGCCAGCAAGCAGCCATCCATGTTCACGTTACATCACTTCACCTCAGCCGCGCACAGCCTCTCCTCACTTATGTGCTCTGGTCAGGCAGGTGGAAGTCCAAGTCGAAGTAGCTGCCCGGGGGGCCGCTGTAGACCGTGGCCTTCTCGGTGTCCAGGTTGAAGGTTAGTAGTCCAGGTGAAAGCAGGAGGGGCCTGAGCCAGGCTGGGAACCAGTGGCGCAGACTGCTGAGGCGAGGACCAGGCATCTTCAGGCGGCTCCCTTCAAAGGCCGGGAGGGAGGAAGGGCAGGAGTTCAGCACAGGACAGGAGGGACCGCGGAAAGTGGACGGGGAGAGCGGCGGCTCTGCTGCCTATCTGCACGAAGCGATGGGGAGCCGCGTGGTCACCCAGGAGGGGGCTCGGAGTAGTCTGCACAGGCTGAGGGGGTGGTGGGGGCTGTGCAGCCGTGGCCGGCATGCTCGTGGAAAGGGGGGGAATACATTTTTTTTTTTAAAACCTACCTTACTGCCGGGTACAGCGCCTTACGGCCGGTGTACCGGGTCTGCGTGCTGCAGGAACAGGAAGCAGCCAGCAGGCAGCCTCTCTCCCCTCCCCTCCTCCCCTCCCCTAAGCCAATCACAACCTCTGCAATGGCAGCGTTGTGATTGGTGAGGCGCAGCTGGAGAGCGCCCTAGCTGGGCCATTTTCTCTATGTAGGCTGCAAGCAGCCTACATAGAGCACAAGGGAGAGTGCGCATGACTGAGTTGGTCGACCCTGGCCGACCAAACAGTCAGTACCCACAACAGTGGGCAAAGCCACTCCCCCCCTGCCCTCGAGCAGGACCGCCCACCCACCCGCCCGCCCCCAACCAGGCACTCCAGGCACTTCTGCTTTCTCGCAGTGCGAGAAGCAGAAACATAAAATGGTAGTTTTACCATTTTATGTTTCTGCCTTCAAGCACTGCGAGAAAGCAGTGGGGCGACACCCCCATGCCCCTATGGAGGAGCCACCACTGGTGCACTGGATGACTGGGTGTTGGTGAGCATGGCAAATGATTTGAAGGGGTTGCTCAACCTTACCCCTAGGGAGCCTAGGCTCAGTAATTGTTTTCCAGGATTGCGCCAACCCATGTTAGGGTTTGAGCTCTTTGATTCCCGGGAGCTGGCACAAGAGCCGGACCCCTGGTTATGGGTCCAAGGGCCTGAAAAGGCCCTAGAGAGCGAAGAGAGGCGAAGTAGAACCGTTAGGTCCCAGAGTAGTGGGGGGGCATGCGGGCTAGCACCCTGTCTCAAAGGAGAGGGAGGTAGTGTGAGCAGCATCCCCAGGGGTTCACCACCCCACCCCAGAGACTGGGGGTTCCTTACAGGAGCACCAGGTGGGAGGCCTAGTGCCTACTTGCCAGCTGTGCGAGGATGAACACCTAGCGTCAGGAGGGCGTGGGGCGTCTGTCCCCAGAGCTCCAGCGGTCCGGACGTTTGTGGGTACCATTCCTAAATGGCAGGCACAGAAATCTAAATGGAAGGTTAAGGGAGGAAGGTGTCCCCCGTGGGAAAACCCGTGGGACCGTGTTCAGCTAGTAGAGCTGGGTCCCCTAGGAGTGCCCAGGGTACCCCCACATCTAACCTGGAGGACAGGATAACTGGGAACAGTGTCCTGACTGATGGGTCTTCAAGGGATACCGCTCTAGGTGGGGGTTGGCAAGGGGCCAGCACCCCTAGAGAGGCCCCAACTGTCTGGAAGTACCCATGGAGCGGCATAGTTGGCCCAGGGAGTAGTGACCAAGAGAATCCCCTGGGGTCAGGAAGGCATAGAACCGGAGGGTGTCCCTGTGGTAGCGGGCCTGCGTCCGTGTTCTATCGCCCTAAGCAGGGAAGTCCATCAAGGTAGTTGATTGGTCTACCCTGGCTTTTGGCTGGGAGGGGGTTGTGTGGGACTTGGCCCTTTTGGCTAAAGTTCCCTAAACTTTTTGCTTTTCCCCTAGACCTTTTTTCTGACATTGTTTTGCCAACTTAGATGCTTTGGGCACTTTGCTACTGCTGAGCAGTGTCAAAGTGCAAGTGCTCCCTGTATAAAGTATAATGGTAATTGGTTGTCCATGATTGGTATATTTGCCTTACTAGTAAAGTCCCTAGTAAAGTGCACTATGTGTGCCAGGGCTGGTAATGCAAATGCTAATAGTGGGCCTGCAGCACTATTTGTGCCACCCACACAAGTAGCTTTGAAAAGGGAACTCAGGCCTGCCATTGCACTGCCTGCGCGCAGTTTGTTAAACTGCCATGTTATTCTGACAAGTGCACCCACTTGAAAGACCTTACCCTTCCCTTTCCCAAGGTACCCCCTGGGCAGGGTGCAGTGCATGTGAAAGGTAGGACATGTACTAAGGTGTGTACCATGTCCTGACAGTGAAATAATCTCCATTTCGTTTTTCACTGTTGAAAGGCCATCTTGCCCATGGGACAGAATGGGGAGGCTGTGTAATATGTTTTCCAGCCTATCTTCCCAAAGGCTTAAGATGGAGAGGTGAAGTTTAGTATACCTGAACTCACAATGTAATAACACATCTTTTTATGAAGGTGGTTTTTGCATTGTGTGTATAGAAGCCAGTCGTTTGTAAGTGGCTGGGTTTTTGTGCTCTAACATTTCTGTGTGTCTCTGCCTGGTTGTGGATTGACTGTCTGGATTTCAAAGTGATAGGATCTGGGGAATGTCTTGACCCAGGGGAGGAGGTGAGACAGCAACAGGCTAACCTGCATCTGGAGTGTAGGGGGAGGAGTAGCCCCTAGAGGTGAAGAGGCCTGGGCTGCAGCCATAAACCAATGGCTCCGGCCCCTGCTGAGTGATTGAGGATCCAGACCCCCACTATCAAAGGAATAAAGGTGTCACTGGCAGGGAGGCACCCCTGAACACAAAGACTTCAAAGCCATTGAGGGGTATAACTATGAGAGCTGAAGCCCCTGAACTTTGGAGAATGGCTTGATCAAGATTTAACAAGGCTGGAGCTACTTCGTGGTCAAGAGGAACCTTTGCCAAGGAAGAAACAACTGAAGAGACTGAAGGATAGGACTGACCCTTGCTGTGTGTTCTGGGGCTGGCCTGCAGTTTGCTGTTTTAACCAAGGAAAAGCTAAAGGGACTTTGCTGTGTGCTGTGTCCCCCTGCTTGAAAGGACTTTGCTGTGCTGTGTCCTGAAGAAACTTATCCCCAAGGGCCCGAGGTGAGCTGGCTCCCTGTTGCGGAAACTCAGGAACACAAAAGTTTCCAGGAGAGTCTCAGCGACGCTGTGTGCGTGTGCTTGTTGCAGCCTGAGACCCTCGTAAGAAGTGCCCTGTGATCATGGGCACCTGGAGTCCAAGCGAGGATCAGCGACGCTGTGTGTGTGAGCTTTTTGCAACCAGAACCCTTTGTGAGGATTGTCCAGTTATCATGTGCACCGGAATCCAAGTGAGTCTCATCGACGCTGTGTGCATGTGCTTTGTGCAGCGTGAGACCTTCGTGAGGATTTCCTTGTTATCGTGCACCCAGAGTCCAAGTGAGTCTCATCGACACTGTGTGCGTGTGCTTTGTGCAGCATGAGACCTTCGTGAGGATTGCCTTGTTAACGTGCACCCGAAGTTAAAGTGAGTCTCAGTGACGCTGTGTGCGTGTTCTTCGTGCAGCCTGAGACCTTCGTGTGGAGTGCCCGGTGATCGTGCACCCGAAGCTCAAGGGAGTCTCAGCGATGCTGTGTGCGTGTGCCCTGTGGCAGCCTGAGATCTTCGTAGCAGTAGCGGCCCGGACCGGCAGCCTCGGAGGAGCTGAGCCGCCGGCCCGAGCCCGCCGTTGCCAATTCACCAAGATTGCATCGGAGGCCCAAGTCGTTGGACAAGGAGAGGAAAGTAAGTTCGTGCCCCCCAGGTAACGTGTGTCGACTCCTGGGGCGGGGTGCGGGCTCGAAGGGAGAAGCTCTCGGCCTTTCTCTCAGTCCAGCAGCGCGAGCCTCTGCTTCGGCTCGTATCGCGGCCCGTATTGCCAAGGGAGTGGCAGCACCGGGGCCGGAGTGCGGAGCTGCACTTTTTGTTACACCGTACCCGTGTTGGGGGCAACTGTTGACAGAGGCTGACTGCGAGTCAGAAGGAGTGGCGGAGAGACCGCCTAAGGCACCGTGATCGGTGCCGGAGTGTATTACGCATTATCTTATTTCTGCATAACGAACTACCTGATTGTCGTATTACACATTGCATCATTTCTGCATAACGAACTACCTGATTGTCGTATGATGCATTGCATTGTTTCTGCATAACAAACTACCTGATTAGCATATTACGCATTGCATTATTCCTGCATAACGAACTACCTGATTAGTGTATTACGCATTGCCTTATTTCTGCATAACGACGTACCTGGTGGTTGTATTACGCATTGCATTATTTTTACATTGCAAAGTGCCTGATTGTTGCGTTACACATTGCATTATTCTTACATTGCAAAGTGCCTGATTGTTGCGTTACGCATTGCATTATTTTTACATGGCACAAGTGCCTGATTCTAGCATTACGAACTGCATAACATGGTATTAGGATTACAGTGGAATGTTTAGAAGTGCTCATTAATATCGTCAGAACTTACAAGGGCCGGCTGGCCTAACACCAGCCAGGAGAAATATTACACATACTCATATGTTGGATTTATATTGTGTGGTCTTATCGTATATGTTTTTATATAAAATTTATACTCGTTTTTATAAAACTCGTCTGGAGTCTATTTGTGGTGTCATCATTGGGTTGCTTTGAGCGTGGTTGCAAATACTTTACACATTTGCCTTGAAGATAAGCCTGACTGCTCGTGCCAAGCTACCAAGGGGGTGAGCGGGGGCTATCTCAGAAGGTGACCTTCCTTTCCCTGATGTGGAAACGCAGGTCCCTATTTGGCCTAAGGTACCTACCTCAGCCAACCAGGGATCCCGGGTCTAACAGTCACCCATAGTTTACACTACCTTTGAGTCCTTTGTCCATGTCTAGTTAAGACTTTGTTGCCTTACGTCATTACGTCAGCCAGAGCACCGTAATCACCACTTGTTGAAATTAAATCAGCGCAGTTGTTTCAAAATCCCTTTTGGATAAGAGCCCGCTGAACAAATTGAAACGCCCGGGAGCCAGCTGTCCAGTGTTGGAAGGTAAGACCTTACAAATCCTCACATTAGTAGCGTAGGATCCCCACAAGGATTCGGTCATCGATACATATAGCAATATTTATGGACACTTCTAGTCCCTCATATTAAATGAATACATAGGACAACGCTGTAATTCTAACAGATTCTCCATCCGGGCTATCAACTGCGGTACGCTATCATGGGAACTCGGTTCTGTGATATATATATAAAAGGCTAGCCCTATATATTGCAAGACTGTAGAAGAGCTCTTATATGAGCACTGCACATATTGAGGGTTACAACAACACAAAAGATCATACCCAGATACCCAAATGCACCCAAGGTTGCCATCAACTCTCATATGACATGCACGTTGCGCTTTTTCAGAACCAGTTGCTGGCTTATCAACACACAATGAGGAACACGACTTCAATTGCCTAAAGTTGTCCTCTCCAGAAATAGAAAAAGGCATGCATATGAAAATCTATACATACAAGAAGTACAGAGAAATTAAAATATTCAAGCAGAGGTAACATTACGTTTAGGGAACTTCTAGCAGCTAATTAATAACTGCATATATTACCAGTATTAATATCAAACTGCTGTGTTTATGTCATTAGTAGCCATCTCTTACAAGTGGATCAAGTCTCAATTATTGGGTTTCCATATGCTGAGAACCCTGGAGACCATGTATAACTACACGAGGCTTTAAAAGAAAGGTACCATCTCTTTAATTTACTTTCCTCATCTAGGTGGAGGGACATCTTCTCCAAATAGGTGCTCATACTTACAAGATGTATATCATCTATCTATCTTGCATGTACACTGAGGATACCTCCCTGAACTATTGTGGGATATAAGGTGAACCAGATTCCATTCACATATATTAAATGCATCCATTGTTTTTTCTTTATAATAATCTTTCTTCCCACCTTTGGGATTTTACATTGGTGAAAGCTTTCCCCTGTGCGGGAAAAACACTGGATATGGGTATAGTTATTCATACTAGTTAAATTAATTAAGCTGGCTTTTAAGGAGGTCTTATATTATTTACAGAAACAAGGTCCTAATAACTAACCCCCAACTCAACTGCCATTTCATGAGATATCGTATCAGATAGTCCTGAAGAAAGTGGAGTCTTCTATGCACTATCCACCGAAAGAATTGTAGACCGGACTATACTAGATTCAGACCTATAACGGCAGAGAAAATAGTAACTTCCCGGTTGTTCTAGATAATGATTAAACCTAATGGTTGGAAAAAAGAAAATTATGGCTGAAATGAGGGAATAAATGTGAGTGAGTATGAGGAATGAGTGTTGTTTGTGTGGGGTTGGGATATTGTTAAAAACATGTGGTTAATATAAAAAAAGAGTACACACATGGGAACAATTCCTTGTGTCACAAAGAAGGTGGAGTCTTCTATGCACTCCCCACCGAAACGATTGTAGATCGGACTATACTAGATTTCAAGTGTATCCTCTATTATTCTATAAGGAATGGGAAATAACTGCTGCTCGAGGGATGAAGTTCACTTTAGTCCTGAGGTCCTCAGGACACAAGAGGACCTCATTGCCCCACCAGCAGTGCACTAGGAGGCACGTTTGTAGAGTGGTGTAAAAAGGGGGTGTGGCCTCGGACCACTCTCAGCAATCAAGCTGTGTGGGGCTTACTGGAGGTACCTGGTGGTAAAAAGGGGGCGTGGCCTCGGACCACTCTCAGCAATCAAGCTGTGTGGGGCTTACTGGAGGTACCTGGTGGGCTAGTTGGCCCCTAGGGACCCTCAGGATTCAAGGGGACTTAATCCCCCAACCCAGAACGCGCCAGGAGGCGTGTTTGCAGAGTGGTGGAGAAAGGGGGCGTGGCCTGTGTCCACCTTTCAGCAATCCCACTATCTGGGGCATTCTGGAGGTATCAGGTAGGCTAGTTGGCCCTAAGGACGCCCAGCAGTGAAGGGGACTTTAATCCTCATCCAAGAGCGCGCCAGAAAGTGCCTTTGCAGAGTGGCGGGGAGAGGGGGCGTGGCCTGCTATGACAACTTAGCAATCCTGCTGTGTGGGATGTACTGGAGGTAATAGGAGGGGTAGTTGGCCCCCAAGGTTCACTTTGGGGGCCAACTACCCCTCCTGTTAACTCCAGTATTCCCACACAGTGGGATTGCAGATAGGTCTTCGGAAGCCACGCTCACCTTTCTCCACCACTCTGCAAATGTGACTCCTGGCACAGTACTGGTTGGGGGATGAAGTCCACTTTACTCCTGAGGGACTTTTGCGGCATTCCTGAGCGCTGGTTGGATGCCCAGCCCCCTTTCTCCACCACTCTGCAAACGTGACTACCAGTTAAAGAAGCATTTGTAATGTAATAGGTCTCGCATTTGCAAGAGTTAGAGCTATTGGCGTTGTAAATCTAAAAGTTTTTTACTAATGTTTTTTGGAGTGGAGTGGATGTACTTTGTGTGTAGTAGAATTATGTGGTATGTTGTGCAATGAAATTATGTCGTTAGAAAGTATGTTGTATTTAGTGTATAGGAATTATGTAGAGTGGGATTATGTGTTATGGAGAGTAATTATGTGGTATGGTAGTCTGTGTTGTGGAGTGGTAACCTCAGGTTTAGTCTTCCTCGTTTCCATAGTAGCTAAATTATGAACTCAATGAGACCAAAAAAAGAAGGAATCACTGAGGAGCACTTCTGCATCTAGTCAGAGGTATGAGCAGGGCCACTGGAATTATGCGACTGTTTGGCTGCACCGACTTTTGCACAATTATACATTTTCCGCATTAGCCACATAATCCATCATCTGCTGACTAATCTGAAGATTTGAACAAAAAAAGCCTTGCTTCTAGCTCAAACTGCTCAAACGTTACCAAAAATGCAGCAACAAGTGTTACAGCGTGGTGGAAGCCCTTTGCACACCTAGAATGGTCACCTGTTACTTATTGCTAAATGTGGGTGTTAAATTGGTACTAATGGTGTGAAAACCACTCTTGCTTCTTTCTGCGCCTCTCTTGCCACTTTCTGCATTTCTGTTGCTTCTTTCTGCAACTTTCTTTTTTTCTGCACTTCTTTTGCCTCTTTCTGCTCATCTCTTGCCTCTTTCTGCACCTCGCTTGCCTCTTTCTGCACCTCACTTGCTTCTTCCTGTACCCCTCTTGCCTCTTTCTGCACCTCTGTTCCCTCTTTCTGCACCTCTCCTGCCTGTTTTGGCACCTCTCTTGCCTCTTTCTACAATTCGCTTGCCTCTTTCTGTACCTCTCTTGCCTCTTTCTGCACCTCTCTTGCCTCTTTCTGCACCTCTCTTGCCTCTTTCTGCACCTCACTTGCTTCTTACTGTATCCCTCTTGCCTCTTTCTGTACCTCTGTTCCCTCTTTCTGCACCTCTCCTGCCTGTTTCGGCACCTCTCTTGCCTCTTTCTACAATTCTCTTGCCTCTTTCTGCACCTCTGTTGTTTCTTTCTGCACCTCTCTTGCCTCTTTCTGAACACCTCTTGCCTCTTTCTGCACCTCTGTTGCTTCCTTCTGCACTCCTCTTGCTTCTTTCTGCATCTCTGTTGCTTCTTTCTGCAACCCTCTTCCCTCTTTCTGCACCTCTCTTGCCTCAGTCTGCCCACCTGTTCCCTGTTTCTGAACCCCTTTTGCCTGTTTCTGCAACTCTCTTGCCTCTTTCTGCAGTTCTCTTGCCTCCTTCTGCACCTCACTTGCCTCTTTCTGCAACTCTCTTGCCTCTTTCTGCAGTTCTCTTGCCTCTTTCTGTACCTCTCTTGACTCTTTCAACACTTCTCTTGCCTGTTTCTGCACCTCTCTTGCCTCTTTCTGCACCTCTCCTGCCTCTTTCAGCACCTCACTTGCTTCTTTCTGCACCCCTTTTGCCTGTTTCTGCACCCCTTTTGCCTGTTTCTGCACTCTTCTTCCCTCTTTGTGCAACTCTCTTGCCTCTTTCTATACCTCTCGTCCCTCTTTCTGCACCACTCTTGCTTCTTTCTGTACCTCTGTGGCTTCTTTTTGCACCTCTCTTGACTCTGCACCCTTTGTGCCTATTTCAGCACCTCTGTTGCTTCTTTCTGCAGTTCTCTTCCTTCTTTCTGCACCTCTCCTGCCTCTTTCTGTACCCCTCTTGCCTCTTTGTGCACCTCTCCAAACCCTTTCTGCACCCCTCTTGCCTCTTTTTGCACCTCTGTTGGTTCTTTCTGCACCTCTTTTGCTTCGTTCTGCACTTCACTTGCCCCTTTCTGTACCCCTCTTGCCTCTTTCTGCACCTCTGTAGGTTCTTTCTGCACTGCTCTTGCTTCTTTCTGTACCTCTGTTCCAAATTTCTGCATCCCTCTTGCCTATTTCTGCACCCCTCTTCCCTCGTTCTGCACCTCTCTTGCCTCAGTCTGCCCACCTGTTCCCTCTTTCTGCACCCCTTTTGCCTGTTTCTGCAACTCTCTTGCCTCTTTCCACAGTTCTCTTGCCTTCTTCTGCACCTCACTTGCTTCTTTCTGCACCTCTCTTACAAATATTTGCACCCCTTTTGCCTCTTTCTGTACCCCTCTTACCTGTTTCTGCACTTCTCTTGCCTCTGTCTGCACCCCAGTTCCCTCTTTCTGTACCTCTTTTGCCTATTTCTGCAACTCTCTTGCCTCTTTCTGCAGTTCTCTTGCCTCCTTCTGCACCCCTGTTGCTTCATTCTGCACTTCCCATGCTTCTTTCTGCACCTGTCTTGCTGTTTCCACACCCCTGTTGTCTCTTTCTGCACTCATCTTCACTCTTTCTGCACCTCTCTTGCCTCTTTCTGCATCTCACTTGCCTCTTTCTGCACTTCTCTTGCTTCTTTCTACACCTCTGTTGCTTCTTTCAGCAATTCTCTTGCCTCTTTCTGCACTTCTCTTGCCTGTTTCTGCACCTCTCTTGCCTCTTTCTGCACCCCTCTTCCCTTTTTGTACAACTCTGTTGCCTCTTTCTACACCTCTCTTCCCTCTTTCTGCACCACTCTTGCCTCTTTCTGTACCTCTGTTGCTTCTTTCTGCACTTCTCCTGCCTCTTTCTGCACCCTTTGTGCCTTTTTAAGCACCTCTGTTGCTTCTTCCTGCACTTCTCTTCCTTCTTTCTGCATTCCTCGTGCCTCCTTCTGCACCCTTCTTCCCTTTTCCTGTACGTCTCTTGGTTCTTTTTGCACTGCTCTTGCCTCTTTCTGCACCCCTCTTGCCTCCTTCTGTACCTCTGTTCTTTCTAACTGCACTGCTCTTGCTTCTTTCTGCACCCCTCTTGCCTCTTTTGGCACCCCTCTCCTCTCTTTCTGTACCCCTGTTCCCTCTTTCTGCACCTCTTCTGCCTGTTTCTGCACCTCTGCTGACTCTTTCTGAACTTCTCTTGCCTCTTTCTGCACCTCTTTTGCTTCTTTCTGTACTTCTCTTTCCTCTTTCTGTACCCCTCTTGCCTCTTTCTGCACCTCTGTTGTTACTTTCTACACTTCTCTAGCTTCTTTTTACACCTCTCTTGCTTCTTTCTGCACCCCACTTGCCTTTTTCTGCACCCTTCTTCCCTCTTTGTGCACCTCTTTTGCCTCTTTCTGCACCTCTCTTGCCTCTTTCTGCAACCCTCTAGCCTCTTTCCGCATCTCTTTTGCTTGTTTCTGATTTTCTTTTGCCTCTTTCTGTACCCCTCTTGCCTCCTTCTGCACCTCTGTTGTTTTTTACTTCACTGCTCGTGCTTCTTTCTGCACCTCTCTTACAAATTTCTGCACCCCTCTTGCCTCTTTCGGCACCCCTGTTCTCTGTTGCTGCACCCCTGTTCCCTCTTTCTCCACCTCTTCTGCCTTTTTCTGCACCTCTGCTGTCTCTTTCTGAACTTCTCTTGTCTCTTTCTGCACCTCTGTTGCTTCTTTCTGCACTTCTCTTGCCTCTTTCTGCAACCCTCTTCCCTCTTGCTGCACCTCTGTTGCTTCTTTCTGTACTTCTCTTGCCTCTTTCTGCACCTCTCTTGCCTCTTTCTGCACACACAGGGCTAATTTTAAACTGACCTCAGGCTCAGCAGTGCACACATGCAAGTGCAGAAAAGGGCTGCTGGCCTCTAAACTGCCATGCCCTATTATATGCTAGGGACTTAGAGGTAGTTTTAATCCCCCTGCCCTATTATGTACTAGGGCCTTACTGGGGAGGTCATGCCAATCACAGGGGTACCCCAACCCATAGTGTACCCTAGTGTATATAGGTGCTTTCACTGTATTCTAAGTGTCTTTCAGCATAGCACTGACTCCGGGCCAGGTTAGGCAGAGCCCAGGGTCAGTCAGAGTCAGTTACCACCATTACCAGTCAGCAAAAAGTTGGGGGGTGCCCAGGGCACAGGATGACTTTGCAACAAGGCCTCTTTCTGCACCTCTGTTGGTTCTTTATGCATATCTCTTGCTTCTTTCTGTACCTTTCTTCCTCCTTCTGGACTTCTGTTGCTTCTTTCTGCGCCTTTCTTCCTCTTTCTGCACATGTGCTACCTCTGTAGGCATAGTTAGAAATTAGCATTTAAAAAACCTTAGAAATTCACTGAAAAAACCACAGGTTTCAGGGACGTTATAGTTAGACATTTTCATTTAAAAAACCTTAGAAATTCACTGAAAAAAACACAGGTTTCAGGGACGTTATAGTTAGAAATTAGCATTTAAAAAACCTTTGAAATTCACTGAAAAAACCATAGGTTTCAGGGACGTTATAGTTAGAAATTAGCATTTAAAAAACCTTAGAAATTCACTGATAAAACCACAGGTTTCAGGGACGTTATAGTTAGTTGGACATTTCACTCGTACAAAACCAGAGAAATTTGGCCGTTATAGTTAGTTGAGCTAACTATAACTCGCGTCCCCGCAATGCACTGCTGATGACGTCACATATTACATTATTCATGACATGGTCAGTGACATCACTGATGACATCACTGATGACATCTCAAATGACATCACTGATGACATCATCCACGTGATAATCTGATGCACCTCCTCACACCCTAATATAACCTTTGATACACCCACTCCAAAATACAGACTACCATTTTCGAAACCATAGACACACCAATACCAGTTACTACATACCCACTCACTGATTCCTAGGTCTAAACACACATCCACTCATTGACCCATACAGTCACTCATGCATGCAGTCACTCATTAATACAACACTATCATATGCACTCATACACCTATACAGACACTCACACACCACCACTCATCCAGAGTTACTCACACACCTAGTCAGTCATGCAAAGAATCAATCATACTCCCATTTACTCACCTATACAGTTATACACACACCACCTCACTTATTCATACAGATACTAACACATACTTACTCTCTTATACAATCACTGATACAAGCACACACTCATCCATACAGCCACTCTCACAATTACTCACTCTCACATATAGTCATTTATATACTCCAACACTCACATATACTGCCTTTCACATATGTAGTTACTCACACATGTACCACTGAGACATCCATTCACTCACCAACACACCCATACACACACTCACCCGCCAATACAGCCCTTCACAGATGCACTCTTGAACCCATTCACCCAGTGAATCACCTACTCATACATCTATGCACAGAGTCACCCACCCCCACCCACCCACACAGACACTCAGGCACCCATACAGATACTCAGACAACCAATCAATAACCCATATAGACACTCATGTAGCTACTTACCAACCCATGCAGCCGCTTACACACCAACTGACAGACTGATACAGACATTCACACAGTTTAGTCACTAACCCATGCATTCAGTAAGACACGTTTAATCACTCACTTATACAGTCAGTCACGCACCTACTAAATCATCCATTCAGACACTTATACACCAACTCATTCTTCAACACACCTTGGCATATATATATATAAAGCATATTTAAACTTTACAGAAACACGCAGTCACTGGGTGATGTCATCAGTGATGTCATCAGTGATGTCATTTGAGATGTCATCAGTGATGTCACTGACCATGTCATGAATGATGTAATATGTGACATCATCAGCAGTGCATTGCAGAGGTGCGAGTTATAGTTAGCTCAACTAACTATTACGGCCGAATTTCTCTGGTTTTGTACAAGTGAAATGTCCAACTAACTATAACGTCCCTGAAACCTGTGGTTTTTTCAGTGAATATATATATATATGTATATATATATTTATATGGACACTTCTAGTCCCTCATATTAAATGAATACATAGGAGACCGCTGTAATTCTAACGGGTTCTCCATCCGGGTGATCAACTGCACTACGTAACGCTATCACGCTATCACAGGAACTCAGTTCCGAGATATATTTATATATATTCAGAACTGAGTTCCTGCGATAGCGTGATAGCGTAGCGCAGTTGATCACCCGGATGGAGAACCCGTTAGAATTACGGTGGTCTCCTATGTATTCATTTAACATGAGGGAATAGAAGTGTCCATAAATATTGCTATGTATATCGATGACCGCGTCCATAAATATTGCTATGTATATCGATGACTGAATGCTTGTGGGGATCCTATGCAACTAATGTGAGGATTTGAGAGACCTTACCTTCCAACGCGGGGCAGCTGGCTCCCGGGCGTTTTAATTTGTTCAGCGTGCTCTTATCCAAAAGTGATTTTGAAACACCAGCGCTGATTTAATTTTAAAATGTGGTGCTTACGGCGCTCTGGCTGATGTAATGACGTAAGGCAACAAAGTCTTAACTAGACATGGACAAAGGACTCATAGGTAGTGTAAATTTGAATGAAGCTGCTCCATTTTTTGAAAACGTGAAGCACGGGCATTGCTTCATAGATGACATCTTTTTTGTATCGTCAGGAGAAGAGGACGGTCTTATGGACTTCATACAGTGATTGAACCTCAGTGACAACAATTTGAAATTTACAACCACAATATAATTCAGAAAAAGTAGAATTTTTATATATTTGGATTACAGGCAGCCAAGGTATGCTACAAGTTCACTTCTATAGAAAACCTTCAGCTAAGAACACAGTGCTCGAACATTCAAGTTACCATCCCAACTGTCAAAAAGCCTCCATCCCCTTTAGGGAATTTCTTAGGATTTGGAGGCACTGCTCTACCATCAGAGAGGACATGACGCATGGAGAGCTCCTTAAACAGAGACTTCTCAAAAGAGGGTATCCTAAACGTTTGGTCCAACAAGCATTTAAGAGAGCTAAATATTACAACTGTGATGCTCTCTTACAAGGACCAAATCGAAAGAAAGAAGACAAACTTGTCTGCGTCATAAATCACTCTACCATTAATTACAAAGTCAAAAGGATTTTTTTTTATCAACAATCTTTTTATTGAAATTTTTCAAGAGCATATCAATACATAGTGCTGTTCCAATTCCTTCCCTCTATTCATACAATGTTAGTCTATAAGGAGGTACAGTTGCTTCATTTCGGAGAAAAAGAACCCAGTCATATTTAGAATTAACAGCAAAATAGCACCATTGGTCATCCTCCTACTATATTCAACTAATACCAAAGTCCCTCTTACCTCCCCCTCCCTCCCCCCCCAAAACATTAAGGTTTCACAGAGTTTCCAATAAAGTGTGTTTGAATGTATGGTTTGCCTGGTCTGTTCTAAGAACCCCTGGAGGTGTCTTTCCGATGTCGCCATCCCGAGCTCCCCCAGGTTTTCTAAAATTGGAAGATGTGGAGCGCCCGGGTACGTGTAGGGCACACAAACAGGGGAAGGCCTTGTGATAAATACTCTACCAGAGGTCCCCATGTGTATTCAAAGTTTTTAAATGTGTCTGCTTGCACTCTTGCCATCCTCTCCATGGTGAGAGCTTGCAACAACCGAGAGTGCCATTGGGTCATGGAGGGTGCCTCTTTCCGTTCCCACTCTCCCTCCACTGACATTTTGGCTGCCCAAAGACAGAGCCATAGAATAGATCTATTGCTAACTGTTTGGCGTTTGAGGGTGTCAGATCCAAGACCCAATAGTGTTAATCCCAGGTCAGAGGGGATGGGGTAACCCAGTATATCTTTAATCTGCGCCAACATTTCTGTCCAAAAGGGCCGAATCGTTAGACAGTCCCACCATATAGGCCCAAAATCCCCTTGGAGTCCACAGCCTCTCCAGCATAAATCAGAGGTCTTGGGAAAGATCAATTAAAGTTTCGTTGAGTACAGGCAGGAATTATATAGTACCTTATAATGGGCCTCTTGCATTCCCATTGATTGATTGAATTTGTTTAAACCCATATACAATTTGTCCCATTGCTTGTCTGTGATGTTCACCCCAAAAATGTGCACCCAGAGAGGCCTGTGCCTGGGTTGCTCAGTATACAATGTCGCTTGTAGTATCGTATAGAGGTGTGAGATCGTGCCTTTTGTGGCATTTTCTAATTTCGCTAGCTTCTCCATTGGTGTGAGCTCCCTGGTCGCTGCTTCTCTAACTCACTGGCTGAGGACCCAGTGTCTAAGTTGAGTGTAGTGATAATATTGAGTGGCTGGCAGGTTGAACTCCCTCTGACAATGTTCAAAAGTAAGGATGTCCCAATTATGAAACAGGTCAGAAATCGTACGGCATCCCCCCTCTTTACACACATCGAAGGGTCCCGGTGTGCATGCTGATAGAAACGCTGGGTAATAGTGTATGGGCGTGAAGGGTGATGGGAATGTGGTCAGGGCAAAATACCTGTGGATATTGCCCCGCACCATATGGGGAGTTTTAGTAGGTCTATGTAAATCCGCTTTCACATTTTGGAGAAGTGGGGGATAGTTTGCCTTAAAGAGGTCCTGGAGCCTAGGGGTTATCCTTATTCCTAAGTATGTGATTTGTTATTTGGCCCACTAAAAGGATGTAGATTAACCCTGGGCTGTGAACTTCGCTCTACTCGCGGAGTTTGCGGAGGTTTCCGCACTCCGCGTTACACGAAGCTCGCAGAGTTCCGAAAAACTCCGCTTCGCGCAGCGGAATGGAGTTTTTTTCCTCGCTCGCGTTCACCAACGTCAAGTTGGCGAGCGCAAGCGAGGAAAATCCACCTCCCGGCGAGATTTTTCCTCATTTGCGATCGTCAACATCAAGTTGGCGAGCGCGAGCGTGGAAAATAAACCTCCCGGCGAGATTTTTCAACGCGGGGGGAGGCGGGGTCAGGTTTCTCATTGCGAGTGGTCCCGTATGCTCCGACCGCTTGCATTGAGAAACTGCCTGTTCACGTTGAGAAAGCTGTTGCTCGAGTAAAAATCTACTCGAGCAGCAGAAAGGAAAGCAGCGCTCGCTTGCGCTGTGCATGGTGCCGTTCGCGACGATTGCACATTGCGGAAAAGCATCCGGCACTGAAAATCACCGCAAACTGCATTTTTCTATTGCACTCCGCCGCGTGCGGAGCTCCGCGTAGCGCAGCGGAGTTTTTTCCCCACTTCGCGGAGTTTCGCATAGCGCAACTCCGCGAACTCTGCCCAGGGTTAATGTAGAGTCGAACAATGTTTCCATATCCCTCTGCAACAGTGTGAGGTTCAGCAGGTAAGATTTAGTAAAGTTAAGCCGTAGACCAGCTACTAGTTCAAAGCACCTCAGCGCCTCCATTATCATTACTAGTGAGGAATCCGGAGCTGTCACTGATAAGAGCATGTTGCCTGCGAATAGTAAAATCTTATGTTCATCCGCCCAGAATGTGATTCCCTGTATCCCGGGTGTCATGCAGATTTTTGCAGCGAAGGGTTCTATACTTATGGTGAAAAGAAGTGGCGAGAGGGGGCTTCCCTGGCGAGGCCCACTCTCTAAGTAAAATGTTACTGAGCTCACCCCATTGACTAGGACTCTAGCACTGGGACACGCATAGTTCTCTCTTATCATGGCAATAAATCTGTTGCAGAATCCGTACTTCCTCAAGGCCTGAAAAGGGAAGGGCCAATCCACTTGATCAAATGCCTTCTATGCGTCAAGCGCCAAAAGAACAGCCGGTACTGATTTTTTATTTGCCTTTTACACTAGATGGAAGACCCTCCTTAGATTGTCATCCGTCTGCCTGCCTTGAATGAACCTGGATTGATCCGGATGAATTAGATCTGGCATTAAAGATTCCAGTCTACTGGGCAATATCTTTGTGTAGAGTTTAGCATCCAAGTTGAGGAGCGCTATCGGGCGACAGCAGCTGCATAGGTGAAGATCCTAGAGAAGGGCCTCGTCCATAGATGTCGTCACCATCCCTGACTCCGTAAATGAGTTATATACATTTACCAATTGTGGGATTATGTCAGACCCAAATGTTTTATAAAACTGGGCCGTCAATCTGTCCGGGCCTGGTGATCTATGTGATTTAAGATTAGCTATAGCTCTGCTCACTTCCTCTGTGGTTATCGGCGCTCCCAGTGTGTCATTCTGTAATGCTGAAACTTTCAAAAGCGTCACCTCCTCCAAGTATCATGCTTGCTCAGTTGTTTCGTAGCTCTCTGCCTTGTATAGGTTTTTGTAAAATTGGCCAAATGCTTACGCTTTGTCTGGCTCTGTGGTCGCTTTATCCCTCCATGTGTCCTTATGTCTCCTATATAGTCTCTTTCCCTTTTGAGCCTCAACTATCTAGCCAGGTGCATGCCCACCTTATTGACTTTCTCGTAGGTAGAGTATTTTAGTCATAGGAGGGTTAGCTCTGCTCTATTGCTATGTATAGCGTTCAATTTGCCCCTGAGGGCCGTTACCTTTCTTTGTAGGCTCAAAATAGGCTGTCTCTTGTGTTCCCATTCTGCCTCTTTCAGTTCTGCCTCCAATGCCAATCTCTCTTGGACCCTGCGTTTAGTCAACTCCGCGTTAAGTGTGATGCATTGACCTCTAAAGACTGACCTTGAAGGCTTCCCAATTGGTAGCCTGGGAGGTGTCCTTGGGGTCATTTCTAAGAAAATATCCCTTAATGGACTTGCGCAGTCCATCCCTCAGTAAGTGGTCCCTTGTAAGAGCTACTGGAAAAAAACATCTCTTGTATTTTGGGGGAGGACTATCCCAGGTCAGTATCAGTGTAGCTGGGGCATGATCAGACATGGTGATTGGCGGTGGCCTGTATTGCTGGGACTAAGTTCTTCGTTGCAAAAATGTAGTTGATCCTAGAGTAGGACCTGTGTGTATGAGAAAAGACATTATGGTCCCTATCCATTGGGTGCATCGTGCGCCATGTGTCTATGAAGCCCAGTGAGAAGCACTCTTTTTTCACAGTTTAGTGAAGGTGCTTGAGTTTGGCCTTTGGGATTGCGTGCTATTGAGGCCTGCATCCTATGTTAAGTTGAAATCTCCCATTAAAAAAGATTCTCCCTCAGTGAACCCCCCAGCAACGACAAGACCGTGGATATGAATGTGGTTTGATTGGTGTTGGGTGGTAAATGGAGGCAAAGGTATATAGGTGGCCCTGTAGTTTCCCCTTCACCATGACTATCCTGTCCTCCTTATCTGTTTTGCTTCCTTCCGGCTGGAACTTCAGAGAACTGTGACAGAACAGGGCCACCCCGTTGTGTTTGGTCGTGGCCGATGAGCGATAAATAATGGGATATGCCCTGCGTCTTAACCGGTGTCCCTCCGCCCTTTTTTATGTGTGTTTTCTGCAGTGCAACAGCATCGTGCCTCTGATCTAGGAGGTATTTCCATCATTTGTGGCATTTGGCAGGGGAGTTGAGCCCCTTCAAATTCCATGTAAACATGGTAAGCACCATTTTTACTTAACTTGTGGCACGCTACACCAATAGAAGTTCTATAGATGTAGCCCTTTGATGGGGTTCCCCACTCTTCTCCCTGTGGCTAACGAACACCTCGTCAGATCCGCCCTCCCCTCCATACATACTTTGTGTGAGTATGAAAGCACCCATGCACCCACAACCATAGTAACAAAAGATTCCTAGAACAAAACATTGGTGGTCAACCTGACCCTACTTCCCACAGTATACATTAGCAATGTATATTTTTTGTGTACTTAACGTGGATGTATTGGTCCATAACCGCTTATGGCGAGGTGTAGAGTGCTGTAGTCAAGTCACTTACTCATTGGTAGCTTTAGGAGAGTCTTTGGGTACCCCTCCCCTTCTCCAGAAGGTTATCACCACCCTTACCACCACTTATCATTACACAAACTAGTTACACATTCCCTCGCCACCCCTGAATGCCAGCAAACCTCTTGAGTGTTCCTGTAGGGCTGGTCCAGACCTAACAATAGACCTTGGCCGTATGTTCAGTGATCACCCTTGTCACTCTCTCCGTATAGCCCTCCTCCACCATGCAGAGTCACTTCTTCTTTTGTGGCTTTGTTCTCTTCTGCTGTAGCCATTGTCCTTCTCCACCGACTTTCCCCTTGTGTCATCCCCGATTTTTCCATTTCCCGTTACTTTAGGGAGTGTCAGACCCAGGAGTTCTGTCGCTGCAACATGGAAGGTACAATGGTGGTGCTTATTATGTAGGGAAAAAGCAATTCCAAAGGGATACGCCCATCGGTATTTTATGTGTTCTTGTCGTAGCTTTTCCGTGACTGGACGAAGTTGTTGCCGGCGGGCCAGTGTCGCCGGTACCACATCCTGAAATAGTGCACACTTGAAACCTTGGCAAGATACTTCGTCTTTCGATCTTTCTGCCTGTAGGATTGCCTCCCTCATCTTCTAGGAGTGTAGTTTAGCCAGGATGTCTCATGGTCATTTATCTCCTCCAGATAGCGGTGGGCCCACCCTATGCACCCTGTCTATTTTTATCTTCATGGCTCCTGAGCTGAGTACCTCTGTGAATAGACCCAAGACAAAGGCTTCCAGGTCTGTCCCTTACGCTCCTTCCTCCAAATTCCGCAGATGAACATTATCTCTCTGGGCCCTGTTCTCGAGCTCTTTACATTTCAGGATATTGACTTGCACTTACTCGTGGAGCCCTTTCGTCAAGTTTTCCATCCTCGCCATTTTATGTTCCAATTCTTGTACTTTAGATTTGACTTCTAGAGTGCAACTGGCAACTGAATCGACATCTTCCTGCAAGGACGTGAGTTTGCCCTGAATATTGGAACAAAGAGCCTCCATCGAACCCTCTAGGTCTGCCTTGATTTCCTCTCTGACCTCTTTCTTGAAGTCTCTCAAGAAGGCCAGCAGGTCTTCTTTAGTGAGCAGCATCTCTCCCTCCTGTCTGCTTTCTGGTGTTGTCCCTCTTGTCTCCGTGGGCGTGAAGTAGCTGGAGACTCTATTTGTCTGTGTCTTTTTGGGTGGCAGAGAGTACGCAATATCCACTGGGCGTCCCCTCTAGAGCTAAGTGGTACTTCATTTTGTGCTGGACTCCCCTCGTTTGGGCTAGTCGTCCAGGGCTTGTGTTTTTCTGTTGGTCAGAGGCCTTTATCGGGTCTCGGCCCTATGTGTGTGGCAGTGGTCTCAGTGTCCCTGCCTGCCTCCTTGAGTGCACCCGGTGTATCCGCCCAGTAACTGTGTCCGCATGTTCTCTGTAGCTATTCCGCACCTAGGGCGGACCTTTCTGTGGTGACCTGTGGAGATGACCATGCTAGGTCTCTCACCCTGTGCCGGTCAAAAACCTTGGTTAGTCCCTGTAAGCTGTTTCCCCCTGCCTGGGGAGCTTCTCCCACATTGTGTGCATCTTTGTAAGAGGGATAGCTACCTTCGGCTTCTTGTGGGCTTGGCTTTGTGCAGCCCTTCTGCTATTGATGGCAGATCCTCCTCAGGTACTGGTTCCTGCAATTGCCTCTTGTTGGTCCTGGTGCTGCCTTATAACTCTTGGGTGGCTGCCATGTTGAGGTCAGGCACCCAGTGGCATGAGGATCCACGCTGTGGGGCCCACGGATGCTATCAGTGCCCAGCATGTGAATCCTTCCATAACTCCTCTTGCCCTGAGGGCAGCTTTCTGCTCTCCGCTAGCCCCACTGGCTTTTGTAGCTCATCGGGCCATCTGCGTCCAACGCGGCCCCCATTTTGGAGTCAGGCACTAGCCTCCACGTGTCCCCTCAGGACCGAGAGGGTGGGTCTTCCGGCTGCCACTATGGTGAGCCTACCTGCTGGTTAGTCGTGTTTCCAGCCCGGGGGCAGTAGTGCGCAAGGAGCCTGTTGAGCTACAGCCCCGTCACACCCCTCCGGCTTTTCTCCTGCCACTCCCACAGTTGCAGCTCTCGACTTTCCTCCCAAGGGGGAGGGCACACTTGGTATCAGTGACTCTATCTTCCTGTCACCTCCCACTGCTGGGGAAGTCTCTACATCCGACGCTGTGCCTTTCCTTGGGTTACTTCTCACGTCTGGACCTTTCCAATGCTCCCTGGGCTCCAGGCGCGCTCCACGGCCCTGACGGTTCTGTCCCCTTTTCAGCTTCTTTCCGGTGAGTTTCTGGTGCCCCCGTTGTCACTGGCTTCTCATCACATCACTTACATCAGGGTTTCCCCTCCACAGGCTCATTTAAGCAACTTTTTTGTGGTTTCGCCACGGAGCCTCAGCTCGTTAGGTCCACTCGGCCATCTTGGCTGGCCACGCCGCTGTCAAAAGGATTTTTGACAGAAATTGGGAAATACTAAATGCTAATGAAGCTGATACTACACTAGATAGACCTATCTTTATATATAGAAGAAATGGCAATATAAGAGACAAAAAGTTCACACTAGGCTAAAACTGAACAAGGAAAAAACACAAGGCTCCATAGTGGGAACCAAACCGATTAAAGAGAACCATCGCTGCAGCACATGTCATGCCTGCGATGCTGCTCTGACTGCAGAAAAATGGGAATATGGAGAACAGGAAGGCATGTTAAAATACTTGTTAATTGCAGAATCTCTAATGTCATATAACTTATAACTTGTCCATTCGGACTAGGATACGTAGATGAACCAGGTAGAGAATTTAGGATTTGCTATGCAGAACACAAGTTTGTAGTTAGAACTAGAAATTTGCAAGCACCCTTAGTACAAGCCAAACAAGGCGAAGCCATGATAAATACACGCAAAGATAGAGAAACGTATTAGATTTTCTCTCTTGATACAGCAAAGAAAGGACTAAATGAGGAAATTATATGGTGAGTTACATGAGCTGGACCACCGTACGTAGCCTGCCTATATCTGTATTATAGCAGTGAACACTTTTGTCCATCTCTCATCATCGTTTCAAATATCTTATAATATTTCCAACATTTTATCTTGTTTTTGAATGGTCCCATTGGACTCATAGTTTTCTCCAGCATTAAAGTTTACTATATCTATCATCCAGGAGGAGCCCTTTCTATTTTTGAAAGCTCAGTAAAATAAATAGATTAAAAATACTTATTAGAGTTAAATTGTACCATACAATCATATGTATTCAGTAGATCTGGTAAATAGGGATAGGCAGTAAAACAGAAATAAATAGCATGGAGCTACTAATCCTGTATCTATCATCACTAATTGGTGACTTCTTCATATAAATATTTCCGATAAACCAATACTACATCTACGCATTCACAGATGTTGTATTGGAATTCCACATTTCCAGCAATTGCAAAATGTCACCCATAGTTTACACTACCTTTAAGTCGTTTGTCCATGTCTAATTAAGACTTTGTTGCCTTACATCATTACGTCAGCCAAAGCACCGCAATCGCCACTTGTTGAAATTAAATCAGCGCAGGTGTTTCAAAATCCCTTTTGGATAAGAGCCCACTGAATAAATTGAAACGCCCGGGAGCCAGCTGTCCAGCGTTGGAAGGTAAGACCTTACAAATCTTCACATTAGTAGCGTAGGATCCCCACAAGGATTCGGTCATCAATACACATAGCAATATTTATGGACTCAGTCATCGATATACATAGCAATATTTATGGACACTTCTAGTCCCTCATATTAAATGAATACATAGGAGACCGCTGTAATTCCAACAGATTCTCCATCCGGGCTATCAACTGCGGTACGCTATTACGGGAACTCTGTTCTGTGATATATATATATAAAGGGCTAGTCCTATATATTGCAAGACTGTAGAAGAGCTCTTATATGAGCACTGCGCATATTGAGGGATACAACAACACAAAAGCTCATACCCAGATACCCAAATGCACCCAAGGTTGCCATCAACTCTCATATGACATGCACGTTGCGCTTTTTCAGAACCAGTTGCTGGCTTATCAACACACAATGAGGAACACAACTTCAATTGCCTAAAGTTGTCCTCTCCAGAAATAGAAAAAGGCATGCATATGCAAATCTATACATACAAGAAGTACAGAGAAATTAAAATATTCAAGCAGAGGTAACATTACGTTTAGGGAACTTCTAGCAGCTAATTAATAACTGCATATATTACCAGTATTAATATCAAACTGCTGTGTTTATGTCATTAGTAGCCAACTCTTACAAGTGGATCAAGTCTCAATTATTGGGTTTCCATATGCTGAGACCCCTGGAGACCATGTATAACTACACGAGGCTTCAAAAGAAAGGTACCGTCTCTTTAATTTACTTTCCTCATCTAGGTGGAGGGACATCTTCTCCAAATAGGTGCTCATACTTACAAGATGTATATCATCTATCTATCTTGCATGTACACTGAGGATACCTCCCTGAACTATTGTGGGATATAAGGTGAACCAGATTCCATTCACATATATTAAATGCATCCATTGTTTTTTCTTTATAATAATCTTTCTTCCCACCTTTGGGATATAACATTGGTGAAAGCTTTCCCCTGTGCGGAAAAAAACACTGGACATGGGTATAGTTATTCATACTATTTACATTAATTAAGCTGGCTTTTAAGGAGGTCTTATATTATTTACAGAAACAAGGTCCTAATAACTAACCCCCAACTCAACTGCCATTTCATGAGATATCGTATCAGATAGTCCTGAAGAAAGTGGAGTCTTCTATGCACTATCCACCGAAAGAATTGTAGACCGGACTATACTAGATTCAGACCTACAACGGCAGAGAAAATAGTAACTTCCCGGTTGTTCTAGATAATGATTAAACCTAATGGTTGGAAAAAAGAAAATTATGGCTGAAATGAGGGAATAAATGTGAGTGAGTATGAGGAATGAGTGTTGTTTGTGTGGGGTTGGGATATTGTTAAAAACATGTGGTTAATATAAAAAAAGAGTACACACATGGAAACAATTCCTTGTGTCACAAAGAAGGTGGAGTCTTCTATGCACTCCCCACCGAAACGATTGTAGACCGGACTATACTAGATTTCAAGTGTATCCTCTATTATTCTATAAGGAATGGGAAATAACTGAGTGTTGTTTGTGTGGGGTTGGGATATTGTTAAAAACATGTGGTTAATATAAAAAAAAGAGTACACACATGGGAACAATTCCTTGTGTCACAAAGATTGAATAATATATACTCTAAAAATCCAAACAAAGAAAGGAGTATCACTCAAAGACAGAAGACTGTCTATATGGTGCATATGGTGTTGGGACAGAAGCACAGGGAAGGAGATTATCCTTTTCTAAAAAGACCCCTCACTCACCAACCTAGTTGGTGACATGCTTCATCATTGGGGTCCCACCCGAATAGCCGAATGCTATCCGGGTGTGCTGCAACACCTGATTACAGTGGAGCTGGTTGTTGTGTGAAGTGAGAAGTGAGTGACTTAATCGTGTGGTTTAAAAATTGGCCAGATATGACCCTTTGAAAGACTTTATTCTGGGGTAACTGGACAATATAAAAAATAATATGATGCCAAGAGGGTTAAATTGACCTTCAGGTATCTCTTGATAAAAATAAGTGCAGTGAAGAAGTGCAATAAAAGGTCAACATGTTTCAACCTATGAATGGTACTACTAGGTTTTCTTCAGGACCAGTGGTTGTGACCCGGGAGGTATACACTCGCTAAGGTGTACCCTACCCTGGGTCACTGAAACCGGACCATGTACTCACGGTCAGGTGTCCTTTTCTTCAATTCGAAAAAAGGAAATAATCTAGAAGGACAAACACATAATAACAAACAAACAAATGAAGGTTAAGCGAGTAGCAGTACTGTGCTTGTTCAGGAAATAGGTGCTCTTATATTTCCCAACATATGTTGAACTTAACATAGAGAATGCCACCAAAAAAGCCCCGTAACTCGGGAGGCAGTGAACTATGGCAAGCATTCAATCTATTCCGTGACACACATGGTCATCAAAAGAATTTAAGGTCTTACCCACAATTAGTGATAATACAAGTGGGTGATTTTATGCACTCCTCGTGACTTTGAGGTGCAAAATGCATTGATGCAAACAAATACCATGCAAATAAGAGTGAAATACATGGATATTGTGTTTAAAGCCACATACAGCATACACTCGTAGTGGCTAATGACGTTCTCACGCAAATAGGTGAGAGCGCAACTCATTTACAATCATGCATAATGTGCAAGCGTGTATATAATCAGAAAGAAACTGGGAACGTGAAAAGGGAAAAGAAAAGGAAATGAATATGAGGGCTTACTGAAAGCGCGATGGTTTCGTGCTTCATGTGAGTCAGGGTCGTAGTAAAGCTCCCTACGCGATCTGAACACACCGATAGATTAGTAAAGTTCCCCAAGTCAGAGGGAAAAGTATCGGTTTGCGCATCTGAAACAACAACTTACTTGGTGGAGCTATTCACCGGCTGTTACGCCTACCCAAACGGACCCGTTGTCACTCCCCGCAGGATCCCGCATCGGATCTGCCATGCCGGTTAAAAGCAGGCATTTCCGGGTAGCGCGAGCAGGGGGCGTGGCTAAGTGGTCACGCGGCTGGCGTAAGCACGTCAGTGGGAGTATCCCTCGGCATTGTCTTTCAAATTCGTGGAATGATAAAGTTAACAATCATGGTATCAATACGGACAATGCACAAAAATGGGGTTGGACTGATATTATAAACTTATAACCCTCAGTATAAAGATGAAAATAAGCACAGGAAGGAGGGGAAAACTGTGCATATATACAGTGCGTGTAATTAGACACTCAGTTATCGCTGCATATACGGTAAATGGTGACAGATGTTATCGGGAGGAATTAGCTTCAATATTTGTTGCATATTTAAATCCATAAATACCTATAAATATACAGTGCACCATGTGCTGTATCTGTTACTTACTTACAGTTGTTTTTCTCATGGTTTCGTAGTAGAGCAAATAGACGATTCATCTGTTAGAGCAAAAAACACTAAAGCAAAAAACACTCAGGATAAAAAAAAGAAAGAAAGGGAATAACAATACAGGTACATGTTCAATCATTTCGGAAGTACTGAATTCCATGGTATATTTTCATTTAATCCATTCTTATGAGTGGAAAGCCTATAAATCCACCGTTGCTCCTTCTCAAATAGTCTCTGTTGTACATTAGGACCCATTTCGATTTGTTCAATTATGGTCCATTTCATGTCATTTGGGGTATGGTTTTCAATGAGCAAGTGTTCAGTGAGTTTTGTGGTGGATCTTTTGCATCTAATAGTGCTGCGATGCTCGCATATTCTCTGTTTGATTCTTCTACATGTTGTTCCCACATATTGTAGGTTACAAGGGCACTTTATTAGATAAACCACATTGGTGCTGTTACAGTTGGTGTGGGCTCGCTGCGTCCATATTTTTCCTTGCTCCAATGATAATGTTTTTGTGTTGGTAGTCATGTGGCAGACACTACAGTTGCCACACTGGTAGTGTCCTACCACTTTCGGTAGACCCAAAGCATTCAGCACAGTGGGAGTAGTTTGTGGTCTAAGTACCTTGGGGCGTGTTTGAACAAGAGAGTCCTTAAGGCTCCTCGCTTTTTTGAAGGAAAACACCGGTTTTTCCCAGTGGAGATTACCTGAATTGATGATGGACCAATGTTTATTAATAGATCTGGTCATGTGGTTTGAAGCTGTACTGTAAGTAGTGACACATGTAAGAGGGATTGCTTCATCCAACCTTGTTTTATCTTCCAGTAGAGCTTCCCTAGGTTGGTTGCGTGCTCTCTTTTGACATTTCTTGAGTATATTCTCTGGGTAGCCTCTATCCGATAGTTTCACAGTCAGTTCTTTTGCCTGGATACAGTAGTCAACAGTTTTACTGCAATTGCGACGTAGTCTTAAGTATTGTCCAAAGGGTAGATTCTCCCTGAGTGGTCTGGGATGAAAGCTATCAAACCTAAGTAAGTTGTTCTTGGCACTGGGTTTGTGATAAGTTCTTGTTTCCAAATGACCATTCACTTTAGTAATAACTACATCCAGAAATATCATAGTTGTGGGGTCCAGGGTGTGAGTGAACCGCAGATTATGATCACAGGTGTTGATCCAAAGAACAAAGTCCCTTAGAGTCTCGATCGGTCCTTGCCAAATTGCAAGGACGTCGTCGATATATCTTTTCCAGAAGATAATATTGGTGTAGAAGGGATTCTGGTTATTGAGTATAAATTTTTTCTCAAAATTAAACACATAGAGTCCCGCTACACTCGGAGCGAATGTGCTCCCCATAGAAGTCCCCCAGTTTGTAGGTAGAGGGCCCTTCGAACATGAAGTAGTTTCTTTTTAATGCCAATTTGGCACATTCCAGGATAAAGGTTTTAGGTGTTCTGTATGTCCATGTCACTTCATTCAAGGCTATTTGTAGTACTTCCAAGGTGTCATCCTGTGGGATACTGGTATATAGGCTTTCAATATCAAAGCTTACTAGGATAGTACTTTGATCCACTACAAGGTCTTGGAGTAAATTGAGAAGACATTTAGTATCCTGTAGGTAAGTAGAGGTGTTTTGTACTAATTGTTTAAAAAGGAAATCACAGAATCGTGACAGAGGTTCGAGCAAAGACCCAATACCAGACACAATGGGTCTGCCCGGTGGGGAGTTTTATTCTTGTGCATTTTAGGTAGTGTATAAAAGTATGGGATCTTGCCCTCACTATTGCACAAAAAGCCTGCTTCTTGTTTTGAGATATGTCCCATTGTCTCAGCATGATCAACAAGGGATCTAATCTCTTGTCTAAGGTCTTCAGTAGGGTCATGTGATAGTGGTTGGTAATTCCTGTTGTCAGATAAGAGTCTTAGACATTCAGCTCAATATGCCTCTTTGTCTTGAACTACCACTCCACCCCCTTTATCCGCTGGTTTTATCACAATGGAGTCACATGATTTCAAGGTATTCAGGGCACAGTTCTCTTCTCTGCTCATATTTACAAACGGTTGTTGGATCTCTAGTTGTTCTATGTCTCTAAAGACAGCTTGTTCAAAGGTGGTTATCTCCACCGGGATGGTGTGAGGTGGTGGAGTAAAAGTGGACTTGATACGAAGTCCAGTTTCGTTTGTGTCAGCTGTGGACGCTGTCTCACTCTGTTTCTCAAAGAAAGACTTAAGTCTGAGTTTCCTGAAAAAGCTAGCTAACTCGCAGTGAAGATGGAATTTGTCAAAATGTGTAGTTGGGACAAAGCCAAGTCCCTTATTTAGAACCTTTTCTTCTGTTGTTGATAGTGGTCTTGTCGCAAGGTTGGTGACTAGGACCGAATGTTGCTCGGTCCTGCTTGAGGTGTCAGTGTTTTGCTCCTTGTAGTCTTTCAAAGGGTCATATCTGGCCAATTTTTAAACCACACGATTAAGTCACTCACTTCTCACTTCACACAACAACCAGCTCCACTGTAATCAGGTGTCGCAGCACACCCGGATAGCATTCGGCTATTCGGGTGGGACCCCAATGATGAAGCATGTCACCAACTAGGTTGGTGAGTGAGGGGTCTTTTTAGAAAAGGATAATCTCCTTCCCTGTGCTTCTTTCCCAACACCATATGCACCATATAGACAGTCTTCTGTCTTTGAGTGATACTCCTTTCTTTGTTTGGATTATTAGACTTTAAGGGGACCAGGAGTATCTTCCCCCCCTATTTTGGGAAAATCCCTTCCTCTCCTTTTGTTTTGTAAATTAATATATACTCTATACACGAAACAAATGAATTGGTATTATTGATTGTATTACATTGTATAGCACTGTATATAATTGCACAACATTGTAATCATTGTTTCTGTTTATTAGCATATCTTCTCTGTCAATTAAAGTTTAGTATATCAATCAATCAATCAATCATGTCACTTATAAAGCGCACTACATACCCGCGAGGGTCTCAAGGCGCTGGGGGAAGAGGGGGGTGGTGCTGCTACTGATCGAAGAGCCAGGTCTTGAGGAGTCTTCTGAAGGCCAGTAGGTCTTGGGTCTGTCGAAATTATAAAAATATGAAATAAATGATATTGTTAATAATCATAAAAGAAATAAAATGAAATTGACACAAGGAAACAATGATTTCATCTCATAGATTTATTCACGATTTGGCCAGCTTAGGGAGCCACTCTTGGCCCCATAAGGAGTAATACAGGTTGGGTGGGGCAATTCATTAGTACTTGTTACTCCCTATAATGCCCCTAAATTGAGTATTTAGGTGGCAACCCTTAATCCAAGAACTCAGATTTGAAGGGTCCACAGAAGAAGGACGAAGAAGAGTCACTGACTGGCGAGAACTGCAGAAGAACTTTGGACTTTGGCGTGAATCCCTGCCGTCCTCAGTCCTCCCTTGACAATTGAGACAGAGTGACTTGTCTTGCAAGCTGGAAAAATGCCAAAGCCTTATATAGCTTGCCCAGCACTTTGACAAACCCCGAAAGTCTCCCTTAGAGTATAGGAGCTACTCCCCTGCAGTCCACAGGCACCGACAAGCAGAGTCCCGTCCACCACCTTGCAGCTCTCCAACCTGACCAATGCCACAGACAACCAGGAGAAGCTACTCCTGCTCTGGAAGGTCAGATCTGTCTCCCCATCAGTGCAGCACCAACCCCCGGGGTACCGGACGCCCTGCACCAAACACCAACAGCGAAAGTCCAGTCCAGATTCGCGCTGCACAGGACCAAGAAGCCGTCAGGGGATATCAGTATCACTGAAACCCACTTCGAGAGCAGCCCAGCTGCTTTGATTTTGTCCCTGCCAACTGTTTGTCCCTGACCACGAGGTGCATCTTTGCGCCCTCAGCCCAGCTGACCTAACCACTCTGCACCCGAGCTGCCCGGGTCTGTGCCTATGCTCCAAAACCCCTTGCGACCCAAACCCCTGTTTAGGAGCCCTCGGACTTGCCCGCAAGTCCCCCTGTGCAGCCTCCTTTCAGGTGGCCCCCCTTCTCCATAGCGTGCCAGCTACCAGCCTTACCAGCACCCTGCTCCCGGTAGAACCCAGGTGGTTCAAGTGGATCCCCACCGAAACAAGAAAAACAGTCACCCAGGCCCTCGTCACCAGCAGGCTGGACTACGGAAACGCCCTCTACGCAGGAACGACGGCTAAGCTCCTGAGACGGCTGCAACGCATCCAGAACGCCTCTGCACGTCTTATCCTCGACATCCCCGACGCAGCCACATCACACCCCACCTGAGAGACCTGCACTGGCTCCCTGTCAACAAGAGGATAACCTTCAAGCTCCTCACCCACGCACACAAAGCACTCCACAACTCCGGACCAGCCTACCTCAACAGACGACTCAGCTTCTACACCCCCACCCGCCAGCTCCGCTCGACCAGCCTCGCCCTCGCCACAGTCCCCCGCATCCGGAAAACGACCGCCGGCGGCAGATCCTTCTCCCACCTCGCCGCCAAGACCTGGAACACCCTCCCCACCAACCTCCGACAGACCCAAGACCTACTGGCCTTCAGAAGACTCCTCAAGACCTGGCTCTTCGATCAGTAGCAGCACCACCCCCCTCTTCCCCCAGCGCCTTGAGACCCTCGCGGGTATGTAGTGCGCTTTATAAGTGACATGATTGATTGATTGATTGATTGATTGAGGCAGTACTTTGAACCTTGCCCCCTGCTACTCCAATCTCAGAAGGTGAACCCCTGCAACTGACTGTACCTACCTTTATGCATCTTTGACTTTTCCTCCCATAGGATTGCATTGTGCGTAATAGCGCACAGGTTTGAACCTTTACTTACCCGTGAATATTTTTTATTGAAAACTGTACTTACCTTGAAATGAAGTTCTTGAATTTGAAATATATATAAAAATAAGTGTTATTTTTCTAAGTTGGTCTTGGATTTACTGTTTGAGTGTGTGTCTCATTTATTGCCTCTGTGAGTACAACAAATGCTTAGCAGAACACCCTGATAAGCCTAACTGCTCGCCCACACTACAATATTATTGAGACAATATTCTGACACACATCCGTCACTAGAGCCTCTGCCATGCTAAGAGAAAATGTAATATGCCTGCACAGCTAGGTACTGCTGAACTTTTTCAGATTAGGTCCCACAAATCCTCAGCCCTCTTGCATGATTTCTTTAAGATCTACCATTTAACCTTAGCGTGACCTCCAGCCAAGCTCTTGAAAAAATAACCATCATAATAAGCGAAATCGTTTTAATGGTTGAAACTGTGAAATGTGTGAAGTAATATCTACTTTCAGTCTTCCAGATAACCATGTCGTAATTACTATGGTGGAGTAAATGCACGTTTACAAAAATGGATATCCATCAAATTTGTACTATATTAAGATTTGATCAATTAATTACCAAATCTGCGATTTTTTAGAGGCCTTGAGCTTCTGCCATCGGCAATAGCAAGTTTAACTCTGAGTCATGCGCATCTTCAAAGGCAATATGCAAGGGCGTGAAAAGACAACTCTGACTCATTGCTTCAACAATGAACTCAGACTCAATACTTCATTTGTTGTAATGATTGGAATGAGTTGGGAGTTCAAAAACTACATTAATGACAGCTTATATTTTCCAATTGCATTTCAATGTTAGAATTTTCTGAGCAAGAAGCTAGAGGATCAGAGCTTTCTGCTCCTTAAATGTTTCCAAATCAAGTGGAAGTTTTGGATAAATATGAATCAAAATGTAAGATTACTCTATGGATATCAATGGACTATGCAGTGTCAAGCCTACTTAATTGCAGAAAAGGGATTTCTCCAAGTCAAGGTTAGGAAATTGTATAGCTTTTATTAAAAACGTTCTAAAACAATTTTATTCACATTTATTTTGTCAGCCAGCTTTAAATAAAACAGTTATTCAAAATGATGTAGTAGTTCGCTGACTCGTCCTGCCTTTCTCTGCCCAGAAAACCCATTTATCATTTTGTGATTAATTAGTGACCTTTTTCAGTGATAAAATCTGCATGATTCGAGCAAATATATCAACTCTCCTTAGAGCCAAGAGACCTCTGGATGAAACAGCGTTCAATAAAACCTACATGACATAACATATAACATGACACTTAGGTTTGATGAAAGAACCAGCAGCAGAGGCAAGCAGACCAAATAGTTCAATATACCATGATGATGTACTGACCTCACCTCTATCCAGAGATATGCCTGAGGATGGATTAATACGACTGTTGGCTATGCTTCATGTACATGCCACCAACATATTTATGATGTATGCACCCCACAAAGGCAATATCACTCCCACGCTCTTCCTTTGCATGTATAATGTCATGACACGACCTGTTAGTTAGCCCTCACTGCCCTGCTATACTTTCTCTCTATTGTGCACGGATAGGAGTGCATAGCAGCGCAGTGTCTCATACTGACTCCTTTCACGCATGTATCCAAAGTTGTGCTCACCTGAATGCACTAGCCAACATGCCAATGTTCACAACCTAGGCATATACCCACATACAGATCTGCCCTCTTTCACCTGGCTGTTGCCTTCCTTTTCTATAGGCCTACTAGTGTTGGGTTGGCATCCCCAGACAAACCATTCATCCCTAATTCCCCTTTGATCAAGGCTCTTCAGCAGGCATTTCATTGGTTTCTCTGTCGCCCACTCCAGTATAACTTAGCATGGCCGCTGCCCACATTCATTTCCATTTCCATTTCCATCCAGCTCCATTGTCTTTCTCATGCAAACCACACCTTTTGCTTACAGGCTTGCCCGCCTGGTTCTTGTTCCCTTATATATTGGTACAGCATGTTCCGTCAAAGGGCCGGGTGCTCTATGTATGCTTGCATCCTCAAATGACTCAGGAGTGTATCTTCTGGTTCAGTTCCCTGAGTAAGTGCTTCCACTGAGTAATGAACTATATCAATCACCCCTGTTAGTGGTGAGAGATAGACATGGTCACTCCAGGATTACACACATTGTTGGATAAATAAATATGTGTAAACAAATGTTCTACACAAGCAGCTTTCAGTAGGATGTCCATTCCACACAAAGGTTTGAGGTTGCAAGATGTTAAAAATGGGATTCTTGGTTGGCTGAGGTATGCACTGAGGCCAGGCAGTAACCACCACTCTAGTCAGGGTAAGCTGGTACACATCAAAAGATAGCTAGTGCTCCTCCTCTGATAGCTTGGCACACAGAAGGCAGGTTTATTTAAAGAGGCAATGTGTGAAGTATTTAGGCAACACACAACCACGCACACACACACACCCACAGTAAAACAATGAATACACCACAAAAAGACTCCAAATAGATTTAGAAAAATAGGTTATTATATTCTGAAGAAAACAAGTCCAAAACCACATAAATTCAATACTCAAGTTATGAATTTCGAAAGCATCAATGAAAATACTATTCTTCAAGAAGCACTCACACTTCACAGGTTAATTATGGTCCCGCTAGACCAGGGTAAAATGACACAAATCCGATCCGGGGATGGAAATAGTTATTTGCACACAGTAGCATGATTAAGGCAGTGCTCCAAGAGGCACTGTAGGGAAAAAGGATGTCTGGTCATTCAGGACCGGGGTATTTGCACGTTCTTGAGCCGCTCTGAAAGGAGTGCAGGCCAGCTGTAAACATCCCACAGACCTCTCTGAGCACAATACCTTTGAGGGTGGGGGATGTCGATGTCGACAGTGCAGAGCGCTGAGCCCGATACACAGAGGCGGCTGATGGGGAGTCAGCGGGCCTTGTAGGCATGGCCTGTGTCATTGGTCCTCTCTGGAGGTGCCGCGGCAATGAAGAACACAGAGCTGCTCCTGCTGACCTGGGCGGCTGACACAGCATCAACAAGCATCACTGGGGAACTCCTTGTAACCACGACAACACTTTGCAGCAGAGAAAGACTTCCTGCAGCGCTGCGGCGGCGTTCAAAGCAGATATTGCGATTTTGATCACAGGGCACTGATCCTCATAATCGTTAGTGCAGGTCAGAAACTAAGTGCTGACCTATGTAGGGCCCCTCTGCAGGTCGGAGAGCACAGCGCTGATCTGTGTGGAACTGGGCTGCAAGACTCACGCATGGCAGAGTCCAGCAGCAAAGTCTTTTATGACCCTGAGACTTCTGAAACAGGAGGCAAGCCCTTGGAGATCACTTGGAGGAAGGCAGAGTTCAGCTCTCCTTCAGCAAAGTCAGAGAGCAGCAGCAGGGCAACAAACTGAAAAGCAGGCCTTCCAGATAAGCAGTCCAGATGAGTCATTTCTGCAGCACAGCTGCCTTTCTGGCAGAGCTACAGTTACAAGTCCAATAGTGTCTGATTTTAGGGGCTCAGAGACCCAGTACTTATACGCAAAAGTGCCTTTAATATGGGGGTGACTTCAAAGCAGCTCTCTGAAGTTCACAAGTATTCCCTTCAATCCAGTCCTGTCTGTCAGGCCATCTGTGGGGGGTAATCAGTCCTTTGTGTGGAGACAGGACACTGCCTATTCACGTGAACTGTTAGCCCCTCCCTTCTATCCTCCCCAGGCAAGGTCATCAGAATGTAGATGTATGTAGACAGGTACTCAGACACACCTATCCTTCCTGTGGTGTGGGTGTCTAGAGATAATGCACCAAGTGTAGCTGTCATCCACCCCAAACGTTTATTGGAGACAGGTGTCGGGTACACAGAGCAGTAGGTGCAGAGAAATGTCAATTTTCTAAAAGTGGCAATTCTTTAAAATAGTAATGTTAAATCCAACTTAACCAGTAAGGAGGATTTATCATTACCATTCTAACATATGAAACATGAAAAAGCTACTCCTCTCTGATCAGGAATTGCATCTTAAAGTGCATTAAGGAATTCTTAATGTTAGCTTATGAGAGGAGTAGGCCTCACGGCAGTGAACAACAAAAAAGGCAGTTTGTCAATACCAGGACATGTAAAACATAAAGGTACATGTCCTACCTCTTACTTGCATAGCATCCTGTCCTTGGGGTTACTTAGGGCCTACCTTAGGGGTGACCTATATGTAATAAAAGGGGAGTTTGAGGCTCGGCACAAAGATGTAAATGCCAAGTCGAAGTGGCAGTAAACTGCACACATAGACACTGCAGTGGCAGGCCTGAGACAGGTTTGAAAGGCTACTTATGTGGGTGGCACAATTAGCGCTGCCGGGCCACTAGTGGCATTTGAAGTACAGGCCCTGGGTATATGGTATACTACTTTAAAAGGGACTTACCAGTTCATTAAATATGCCAATAAGTTATACACCAATGTCATCATTTTTAGGGGAGAGGCACATTCAGTTTAGCACTGGTTAGCAGTGGTAAAGTGCTCAGAATTCAAAGGCCAACAAAAAGAATCAGGAGAACGTGGAGGCAAAAGGCAAAACTTCTGGGGAAAGACCACCCTAAGGATGACAGGTCTAACACAAGGGCCGAAGTCTATGGAGATGGACGTGCATACACATCTGGGTTGGGTTTGTCCTTCTGATCTTTACATTACAATTACATTCTTCTGTGATAGTGCAGTAAGTATCTACGGTTAAGAATGGAGGATATAAAAAGGAAAGCAATAATTTGATGGGTGCTGGGAATGAGCTTCCATTCCACTGACCAGGGAGGCCAACAGGGATATGCCAGTCTTTCGTTTAGAGGTATCCTTGTCTTCATCTGCGAGAGATTGACTGAGCACAAAGATTACTCATCAGAAAGATGCCAATGGTATCTGATCCAACAACACTTCAGACAATGAGGTAATGATTTATTAACTTAAAGGGACAAACCCAATTCTAATTCAGTGCCACAAAAATGAAACAATCAGATAGGAAGTTGAAAAGTTATTACAGAAATTAACAGTTCTAGTTGCCAATGTCGAAACCTAATTGTATAAAGGTCAATGGGGAAGGTGAAAATTCTGAAGAGTCAACCATAACTTGGATGGGGCTTCATTATGCAGGCAGCCAATAATTTTCCCACCAGACTGTGAGCACTTTGTGGCGGAAAAATCTGCCCAGCAGTGTGAAGCTGAACGCTGCAGAACGCTGTACCCAACGGCACTTAAGGCCATATGTTCTGAGCACAGTGAAGCAGAAAAACGAGTTTAAATCTTCATCAGGGAAAAGGTGCTTTTAGAGAGTCAGGGGGGCATATTCACAAGGACTCATCGCCGATTTATCGCCATCCTAACGCAACAAAAGTGGAGATAGATTTAACGCCCCATTCACAAGCGTGTGCAAACTGCAGACATCGCCAGTATTCCCGTGATAACTTCCCCCAAATCTATCTCCACGGGTGACACCACCAACTAACTCTAATGAGATGCAGAGTAGGCGTTCCCGTGCAAAAACACACAAAAACACCACTACACCACTTTCACAACGAACTGCCAGATCTGCGATGCGAGTCAAAACCACGCGATAAGCCGCGGTAGCAGCAGCTATTTAACACCTGCCTCTTGCTGGTGTAAAGCAGGACGACTACCTGCAGCAGGCAACGGAGCCCCGCACACAGCCACACCCGAAGAACAACCCACGCCATGGAGCTACTCATCATGCAGCACGGAGCCCCAACAGGGCCACAAAACCCACCGCCACCACCCCCAGGACCACCACAGAGGCAGCGCAGAGTAAGACAGCGGACCTACCGAAAACGCACCAGTCTCACAGACCTAACGCCAGAGGAAGTCATTGCCCACTACAGGCTCAAAAGGACAACCATCCTCCGCATCATGACCCACATCGCCCACAGGTTGACGGTCCCAACACAGCGGACCACCAACATCCCTCCGCAGACAAAGCTGCTGGCTGTGCTGCACCTGTTGGCCTCTGGTACCTTCCAACCAACAACTGCCAGAGTCGGAGGAGTCTCACAGCCAGCCCTATCAAAGTTCATCACACCTGTCCTGGATGCCATCATCAGCTTCATACCCCAGTATCTTCACTTCCCCCACACTGTGCAGGAACAGCTGGGGACCAAGCAAGGCTTCTACGCCATTGCTAGCTTCCCACACGTGATGGGGCCATTGACTGCACACATGTCCCACTTGTGCCCCCTGCGGATACTGCACACCACTACCGCAACAGAAAGCACACGCATTCCATCAATGTGCAGGCAATAGTGGACCACCGGGGAATGTTCACCAATGTCGTCGCAAACTACCCAGGCAGTGTGCACGATTCCTACATCTTCTGACAGTCCATCATCAACCAGCGCTTCCAGGATGGCACATATGGAACTGGACTGCTCATTGGTAAGTACCAAATCTACACGCCACACCCCTCAAAGCCACCATCACACAACGCACAACTGTGGGAATGCACACGTGACCAAACCACATACAACATGTCAATCAACATGCCCACCTACCAGACACAACAACACAACTCCATTGGGATCCTGGGCTTCCCATGTACACAATCCAGCTATATCATGGCACCATAGCCACACAACAGCTGAACGTGTGGAGATGCGGAAAGCAGGCATGTGCGAAAGATGCAAGTGACCCATGAATGGGAATGTACACAACGACAAGTGAGGCGTGAATGTGCTGGACAGACCCGGGTATGCAAACCACAGATATGTCCATGCAGACATCAACTGCTGGTGTCTGGAGAGTAGTGAACAGTGGACGCAACCATGTCACCCCAGGCCGTGGGTCAGATCGTGGAAATGTCGCTCGCTGTGTCCCCCCCTGTGTGCGTGAGCGTAGTGGGTTGTCCCGGATTACGCCAGGCCTGCGCAGGGGTTTGGACAAAAACCCCATGGCGGATAGCGTGGTGCTCTCCCGGAATGGACAACGTCACTGCCAGGGCGGCGCCTCTCAGTCCGCCACAAGGCTGACGCCGTGAGCAGCGGGGCCTGCGAGCCTGTGTGCCTGCTGCACCCCAGGACGCTGATACCCAGACCAGGCCTGCCCGCCCCAGCGCTCCAAGGCCGCACTGCTCACCTGCCGACACCGTCGTGTTACAAAGAGGGCCCACCACGTGCCGGTGCTAGCTCCAAGACCCATGCCCGCGACCTTGCAGCCTCCTCAGGCCATCGCTGTCCTCCGTGACACAGGCCCCCAGGAGTCCTCATTCGTTGACATATTCCACTGCTGCAGCCGGGCTACACTGCAGTCCAGTATGTCCCAGAGCTTGAACTGAGTCATCATTAATCAAAGGCAGAGTCCATGCCAGTGTACGCAGGGTGAGGAGTGAGAGGAAGATGCGTCTCAGTCCGATGGAAACACGGATCACCGTTACGGAGGAGGTCAACCAGTAGCAAGGACTAACCTGGTGCCACTAACCCTGTGCGCCGTGAGTGACCGTCAGCCTCCGGCCGAACATTGTTGGTGTCTGAGCCTGTGGCCTGGGGGTTGGCATCAGCAACGGGCAGGTACAGACTTGGTGTTTGGCATGAGTCTGTGGCATTCATATCCGCCATGTTGCGGGACACAGCTGGCATGTGCCCTCTGCATCATGCCCTGGGGGGTACACCTCTCATTCTCCCCCGAGACACTCCGCGGAAACCACCTCTGATACATACGTGACCCTGCTCTGCCCTCATGATCCTACCCCAGTCTCCCGCAAGTCAGCGTCCTGTGGCGGTAGGCCCGTGTCGGCCACTGTGCATCCGGGGCCACTAACTCTGTGCGACTCAAATCATGCTCCCTTGTTGTTCGGACATTGCATTTTTGAGTGCCTGATGACTGTTGGAGTTGTTGCCAGCACCAGCTACTCCCTGAGGGCTGGCTTACACTCACCCCACACACAGCCAGCACATGCGTCACTGGACCAGTGGGCCTGCCATCACATCATGCCGAACCAAGTATTGACTCTTTTCTCTCTGCACTGTCACAGGTGATCAAGGATATGCACTCTGCCCTTGGATGATGACACCCCTCCGAGACCCGAACACACCCTCCCAGAGGCAGTGCAATGCGGCCCACATTCGCACCAGGGGCATCGTTGAACGCACATTTGGCGTGTTGAAGTCACGTTTCAGGTGCCTGGACGGCACAGGTGGAAAGCTCCTGTACTGCCCAGACATCGTGTGCAAGATGATCGTTGCATGTTGTGTGTTGCACAACATCTGTGTACGCACCAATGCCCCATGGATCCAAGTTCCAGAAGTACCGGACAATGATGAGGACGATGGGGCAGGTGGCCCACATCCCACTGCAGCTGCGGCAGGAATGGCCCGTAGGAACACCATCATTGCCAATTTCTTCTCATGAGCACGTCACATTGTGGCCGTCCCTGGCAATCATGGGACAGTACAAAATGTCCACAAGCACAGCATGTCGGAATAAAAATTATTTGCAGGTTTCAGGTTGTACTTGTACATTATCATGTCACAGTTTCCTGCTGTGCCAGGTGTGATTGGCCATGTTGTGCACATATGCGGCACCAGTTGTGTCCATATGCGGCACCAGTTGTGTCCTGTGTTCTGCTGTGGAGGTGTTGCTGTTTGTACCAGGATGTTGTCAATGTCGAGGTGCACTTATCATTATGTGCGTATGCTGCATGTTGGGTGAGTCGCTCCTGCGGCTCTGATTTGGCTGCCACTTATCCCTTTTATGCGGTGTGCCTTTCAGTTCTGTGCTTCCACAGTGCTAAGATGTTGCAGACTTGGGTAACTTGTGCTCTTTGTCGAGTTGTGGCTCTGGGGCATGGTTTGTCCGCAGATGTGTCGTTGACGTCAGGGGTTGTTTGTGCAGGTGGTTGTGACGGAGTGTGACCTGCTCCTTTTCGGTTGTGGTCCACACTCAGCCACCTCAGTGTCGTGCCGTGTACATTGTCATGATGATTGGCCTGCAGCCAAGCTACTCGTCATGTGGTGTCTTTTGCATTGTCAGTGTGGCTGACGTATGTGCATGTTTGCTGTGTTTCGCACGTGTGGATGTGTTGGTTGTGTGATTGTTGATGTGTTGGGTGGGTGACCCTTTGGGCACATGGTGTACATGGGACTACTTGGTGTTTGTGTGGTGTGTGCTGAGGTGTTCCCGTGGGATCAGGGACATGGTCCTGAGTCATTGTGGGTGTGCAGTGTTCTCTGCTTGATTGTGCAGGTGTGCCATCTTTGCCTCTTTGTTGCCAATGACACGTTGGAGGTGACGTACAGTTGGTGGTGGTATTCTATCTCATCCGTGGTGATAATCGGGTTTTCCTGGGGACTGTACCCCGTCTTCCTCTTCCTCTTCTCATTGCCCTTCCACGAGCCCTGGATTCCTGGGTGTTCCTCAGTGGGGATTGTGGGGTTCATGTTGTCCTCTGCAGTCGGTCGGGTGCATCCGTGGTACTCCGCAGTTGATTTCCTTTTTAGTGGCATTTTCCGTATGCTGTTCTTGTGCTTTTTCCCGCATTACGCGTGGGTATTGCTGGCCTCTCGCTGGTTATCACTGTTTTCTTATCGCGTTTGGGCACTTTGCGTCTTTTTACGCGTTGGGGTTTGTGTTTTTATCTCCGTCGCGGTGGTTGTATCGCGGACTTTGGCCGCGGTTTCGGGAGGCTATCACATGGTACCGCCGTGTTGTGAATTCCATGTTAACACGGGGTTATTTTCCCGCGATGGACTGCGATGTGTAAAGTTGCGTTAACATTTTTTGGGGATGTTTAGAGCACGTTCTTGTGAATATACCCCAAAGTGTGATGCGTAGTTATTGGGGCCTTTTGTCATTTGATTCTCCTTTTGTGGAATGGATCCAGTCCATCCCAATGATGATTTCTGTTTCAGACGTCTGCAGCAATACAAGTTATTACATTTCGTGCTGAGAAGCTTTAAAGAGATTTATCATAAGTGATGTAAGGTACTTTCACAACAGAATAATATTGTGTCTTTTTGGATGGGTGTTAGGATCCCCCTCGTTCATCCACTGGAAGGCTGTGAAGTATTAAGTTTTGTACGTGAAGCAACCCATGAGTAGTGACAGTGTTTCCTCGAAAGTAGTTGCTAAATCTTCAGCGCTCCTTTTAATGGGTCTAGTTCTGTTGGGCACATCTTCAGTATGGCCTCCATAAGATGCATGAACTGACTCAAAGTCCTTTCATTTCTCTGACACTAATCCTCTTCAGCAGTCCACAGCCATTCTCAGTATTCTGAAACTATCTCTAAACAATCTGACTCATAATGCATGCTTCCATAGCGGTTGCAGATTCCACAGCAGATGAGAGACTTCACCGAACTTCTATATCCGTACCAATGCTAGGAGATCCATACCTGGGTGCAAGTTCTTACCCAGCAGGGACTCCAGTGAAGCTCTTTCTTGAGGTGAAGGAATCTTATTCTTCAACATTTTTTACGTTTGTACAAAGTATAATCGTTTTGGCATGGGGATATAAAGAGATCAAGCTAAGATGGAATTAGAGGGTAACCTTCAATCAATCCATTGCTGTCCTTTATGTGCCTCCTAACCCCCTTTTACTGCAACACAAGGCAGTCAAAGGTCTGTGAGAGTTTACTGCTGGTCAAGAAACTCTCACAGGCCATCTACTTTGCCATATTCATTCATTATTCGCTTGTTCTACCAGTACTTCATGTAATTTAGGGTCTGATTTACATTTTGACGGATGGCCCGTCGTTCCACCATGGGGACGGAGTAAATTACTCTATCACCATGGTGGAGGACCGCTCACAAAATGTATAAATGTCTGCCAAGCAGGCAGTTATTTATAGTACATTGGCTGGAATCGCTGTTACAGCGGCTCCTGTCAATGCATACCTCTGTATGGTACAAGGCCACGTCAGCATTAAGCAGCCCTGCACCAAACAGTTTTCTGGTTTTCTATTTTCAAAAAGAAAATTCCGAAACAGGATTTTTTTTTTTTTTTTTTAAACGGCAATGCACCCCCTTGTCATGGGAGTCATCTCCCATAGTAAGGGGACCATTATTTGCATTTTACTGTCCCTTACCGCCAGGGTTGCCTGGCAGTAATGGACAGTAAAAAATGTCTATATGTCCTGCCCAGCCTGATTGGGTGGGCTGACATACAGCCATTTCTCCAATAACCCTTACTCCACCGGGCCATCAGAGAGGTTTGGCTATGGAGGTGAGAGATTAGTCACCACTGTATCCAAACCTATAGTCCTCCCGCATATATGTTCGGCGGGAGGACCATTATGTTGGTGTTGTGTATACTCCGTCACCGTTGCGATGGAGTATATATACCACCAACATATAAATCAGGCCCTTAGTCTTAATTACTCAGTGGTTCCTAATAGAGTACATCCTTCATCTTCCATGTCGGGTAGAGCTATTCCCAAATCTGTCATAATTTCAAACCTCATTAGTAAAGCTAGCGCATACTAAAGTATAATAAAAAATATTAAATATATGGGGGCTTTGGACTGAGCTGCAGACTTTTAGGGTCCCATAACCTATTGGTTGGCAGGAAAACAGTTGTGAGTGGCAAAACACATATAACATTATATCTTGGAATGGAGAAAAAAACATAACACAAGTGCAAACATGGTTGACCATGTATACATACATTTAATTTAAAGCTGTTTGACCTGTCAGCTTTAGGCTGGTCTTCTTCCAAACATTTTGCCTTATTCCTCCATTTTTGCTGATCTCGTTTTTGTTGGCCTTAGTACTCTGAACACTTTACCACTGCTAAGCAGTGCTAAAGTGCTTGTGCTCTCTCCTTCAAACATGGAAGAGTTGGCTCACTCCTAATTGGAACATTTAATTTACATGTGCGTCCCTAGTAAAGTGGTACTATATGTACCCCGGGCCTGTAAATGAAATGTTACTAGTGGGTCTTCAGCACCTATTCTGGCACCCACTTAAGTAGCCCTTTAAACATGTGCCAGGCCTGTCATAGCAGCCTGAATGTGCAGTTTAGTTTTAAACTGCCATTTCAACCTGGCAAAGTAAACGTTGGCAGGCCCAATCCTTCCTTTTGAATACACGTCACCCCTAGGGTAGGCCCTAAACAGCCCATAGGTCAGGGTGCAGTGTATTTTAAAAAGCTGACATGTACTTTTAGCTTTGACATGTCCTGGTAGTGAAAAGCTCACAAATTCGTTTTTCACTACTACAAGAACTGCCTCTTCCATAGGATAACATTGGGTTAACTTATAGCATTTAATAAGTGATACCTTTCAATTGGGAGCAGCTGGGAATCTCGAGTTTGGTGTGTAAAGAATTGTAATTTAAACCACTTTTCAATGGTAAATTCAGATTTTAAGACGCAATTTGGAAAATGTCACTTTTAGAAAGTTAAACCAAAGGGGATGATGGACGGAGTGTTGAACATTGCAAGCACTCACCCCCAGTCAACTGATCTGGGTTTAATCCATCATCATTCTTTAGCTCACTCCGCAACCCCAGTTCAGACATGGCCATATGCAAATCAGTCTGACCCTGTGCCTCATGGAACAGTCCAGCCCGAACTGCCAAGCCATGTCTTCCCTGGACCGGAAACAAGCATCCTGGGACCGGTTTCTGGCTTACAGCCATCATCAGCCAGGCTATCTTGAATCCAGTGGCAAAGTGAGCAAGGGACCCACGTCTGGGCAGACCCTGCCAACTTAGGGCGAACATAGCAAAACCAAAGGGGATGATGGACGGAGTGTTGAACATTGCAAGCACTCACCCACAGTCAACTGATCTGGGTTTAATCCATCATCATTCTTTAGCTCACTCCGCCACCCCAGTTCAGACATGGCCATATGCAAATCAGTCTGACCCTGTGCCTCATGGGAACAGTCCAGCCCGAACTGCCAAGCCATGTCTTCCCTGGACCGGAAACAAGCATCCTGGGACCGGTTTCTGGCTTACATTGTAAATATGTAATAATGTATGTCTAAAATGATCGGGTATACGTAGTTGGGTCAGCATTAGCAATGTCGAATCATTTTATTTAGAACTTCGAGATGTCGAGTAAAATATCTGTAGCGGGACACATACAGATGGCATTCTGGGATATGTGGTACTCACAGTGAAGCAGCAGACTCGTGGGTCAGTGAAGTTACATAAAATCCGGTGCACAGTTTAGTGTTTACACTTAGTCTTGTGATTGACCACCTGAGGGGAGGGTTTTAAAACGACCAAGTGGGTTTGAAAATCGTTGATACAGCTACCTAATGCACAGACGTGCTGAGGCACTAGATGAAATAAGAACGTAACGATATGGAAATCTTTTGGTATTGCTGAACACAGTAGGAATCGAGCGAGCTGTGGTTTTGATTATGAATCTAAAGTAACACATGTTACGGTAAGCGCGTTATCTTAGAAAAGAAGGACCTTTGATTTATAAGGGGTTTAAAGCATCATTTATGCATTGGAGGCTTTATTTAAAGACACGTTATGTGTTCTATTAACAGTTGGGGGTTCGACATGGTTTAGTGCATTAAGCAATTCATAACTAATGAATGGAACTGCAGCTGAGACAGGCATCATGTTGTTGCGCATGCAATGTTTTAGAAAGAATAATTATGTTTAAGTAAAATAGAGGCATCAAGTTCATGTGTTTAATTAGGAACGTAATAATCAGGCTGATGGTTGTGTTTATGGATTTTTTAACAGATACCCCTGAAGAAGGGTTTATCCCGAAATGCATTGGGTGAATTTTAAATAAAGTCGTGACATGTGGAAACATCTCTTCCTCCTGGCTTTTTATGAACATTCTTGAATCAGCATGGTAATGAGTAAAATAAATCGACGAAAATTGGTAAAAGGGAGTAAAAGAAATGGAGTAAACAAAGTGGATAAGCTTAAGATAATCAATATAAATTTGAGTTATTGGACTCATTCAGCAACGGATGTGGCTGTGCGGCTGGAACAGGGATCTAACTGGGTCCCTTTGTGTTCGTACTATATTGTTAGCGCAATTGGGCGGAGCGCGAATCCAGCATGCACGTCTTTATATATCTGAAGCAGTCAAGCAGAGTAAAGAAATAAGGAGTACACCGGTGTGCATCTCAACATTTTTCATGTACATTGAACTATTTTCCGTCCAAAGAGAGATTGCACCCAAGACAAAAATGGAGTGATGAACATTGAAAATTATTGAATAAGATATAGTTATCACCATATGAACTATGATTACCATTACAGGAGGTCGGTTTCCGGGCACTAGCGACTACCATTCATATGAAAATACATCCAGAAGCACGTTGCCTGTCACGTTGTGATAATTGTGATAATTGCTGTAATTATGAACTGGCTGGATGCCAAATGGGGACATTGTAAATATGTAATAATGTATGTCTAAAATGATCGGGTATACGTAGTTGGGTCAGCATTAGCAATGTCGAATCATTTTATTTAGAACTTCGAGATGTCGAGTAAAATATCTGTAGCGGGACACATACAGATGGCATTCTGGGATATGTGGTACTCACAGTGAAGCAGCAGACTCGTGGGTCAGTGAAGTTACATAAAATCCGGTGCACAGTTTAGTGTTTACACTTAGTCTTGTGATTGACCACCTGAGGGGAGGGTTTTAAAACGACCAAGTGGGTTTGAAAATCGTTGATACAGCTACCTAATGCACAGACGTGCTGAGGCACTAGATGAAATAAGAACGTAACGATATGGAAATCTTTTGGTATTGCTGAACACAGTAGGAATCGAGCGAGCTGTGGTTTTGATTATGAATCTAAAGTAACACATGTTACGGTAAGCGCGTTATCTTAGAAAAGAAGGACCTTTGATTTATAAGGGGTTTAAAGCATCATTTACGCATTGGAGGCTTTATTTAAAGACACGTTATGTGTTCTATTAACAGTTGGGGGTTCGACATGGTTTAGTGCATTAAGCAATTCATAACTAATGAATGGAACTGCAGCTGAGACAGGCATCATGTTGTTGCGCATGCAATGTTTTAGAAAGAATAATTCTGTTTAAGTAAAATAGAGGCATCAAGTTCATGTGTTTAATTAGGAACGTAATAATCAGGCTGATGGTTGTGTTTATGGATTTTTTAACAGATACCCCTGAAGAAGGGTTTATCCCGAAATGCATTGGGTGAATTTTAAATAAAGTCGTGACATGTGGAAACATCTCTTCCTCCTGGCTTTTTATGAACATTCTTGAATCAGCATGGTAATGAGTAAAATAAATCGACGAAAATTGGTAAAAGGGAGTAAACGAAATGGAGTAAACAAAGTGGATAAGCTTAAGATAATCAATATAAATTTGAGTTATTGGACTCATTCAGCAATGGATGTGGCTGTGCGGCTGGAACAGGGATCTAACTGGGTCCCTTTGTGTTCGTACTATATTGTTAGCGCAATTGGACGGAGCGCGAATCCAGCATGCACGTCTTCATATATCTGAAGCAGTCAAGCAGAGTAAAGAAATAAGGAGTACACCGGTGTGCATCTCAACATTTTTCATGTACATTGAACTATTTTCCGTCCAAAGAGAGATTGCACCCAAGACAAAAATGGAGTGATGAACATTGAAAATTATTGAATAAGATATAGTTATCACCATATGAACTATGATTACCATTACAGGAGGTCGGTTTCCGGGCACTAGCGACTACCATTCATATGAAAATACATCCAGAAGCACGTTGCCTGGCACGTTGTGATAATTGTGATAATTGCTGTAATTATGAACAGGCTGGATGCCAAATGGGGACATTGTAAATATGTAATAATGTATGTCTAAAATGATCGGGTATACGTAGTTGGGTCAGCATTAGCAATGTCGAATCATTTTATTTAGAACTTCGAGATGTCGAGTAAAATATCTGTAGCGGGACACATACAGATGGCATTCTGGGATATGTGGTACTCACAGTGAAGCAGCAGACTCGTGGGTCAGTGAAGTTACATAAAATCCGGTGCACAGTTTAGTGTTTACACTTAGTCTTGTGATTGACCATCTGAGGGGAGGGTTTTAAAACGACCAAGTGGGTTTGAAAATCGTTGATACAGCTACCTAATGCACAGACGTGCTGAGGCACTAGATGAAATAAGAACGTAACGATATGGAAATCTTTTGGTATTGCTGAACACAGTAGGAATCGAGCGAGCTGTGGTTTTGATTATGAATCTAAAGTAACACATGTTACGGTAAGCGCGTTATCTTAGAAAAGAAGGACCTTTGATTTATAAGGGGTTTAAAGCATCATTTACGCATTGGAGGCTTTATTTAAAGACACGTTTTGTGTTCTATTAACAGTTGGGGGTTCGACATGGTTTAGTGCATTAAGCAATTCATAACTAATGAATGGAACTGCAGCTGAGACAGGCATCATGTTGTTGCGCATGCAATGTTTTAGAAAGAATAATTCTGTTTAAGTAAAATAGAGGCATCAAGTTCATGTGTTTAATTAGGAACGTAATAATCAGGCTGATGGTTGTGTTTATGGATTTTTTAACAGATACCCCTGAAGAAGGGTTTATCCCGAAATGCATTGGGTGAATTTTAAATAAAGTCGTGACATGTGGAAACATCTCTTCCTCCTGGCTTTTTATGAACATTCTTGAATCAGCATGGTAATGAGTAAAATAAATCGACGAAAATTGGTAAAAGGGAGTAAAAGAAATGGAGTAAACAAAGTGGATAAGCTTAAGATAATCAATATAAATTTGAGTTATTGGACTCATTCAGCAACGGATGTGGCTGTGCGGCTGGAACAGGGATCTAACTGGGTCCCTTTGTGTTCGTACTATATTGTTAGCGCAATTGGGCGGAGCGCGAATCCAGCATGCACGTCTTTATATATCTGAAGCAGTCAAGCAGAGTAAAGAAATAAGGAGTACACCGGTGTGCATCTCAACATTTTTCATGTACATTGAACTATTTTCCGTCCAAAGAGAGATTGCACCCAAGACAAAAATGGAGTGATGAACATTGAAAATTATTGAATAAGATATAGTTATCACCATATGAACTATGATTACCATTACAGGAGGTCGGTTTCCGGGCACTAGCGACTACCATTCATATGAAAATACATCCAGAAGCACGTTGCCTGTCACGTTGTGATAATTGTGATAATTGCTGTAATTATGAACTGGCTGGATGCCAAATGGGGACATTGTAAATATGTAATAATGTATGTCTAAAATGATCGGGTATACGTAGTTGGGTCAGCATTAGCAATGTCGAATCATTTTATTTAGAACTTCGAGATGTCGAGTAAAATATCTGTAGCGGGACACATACAGATGGCATTCTGGGATATGTGGTACTCACAGTGAAGCAGCAGACTCGTGGGTCAGTGAAGTTACATAAAATCCGGTGCACAGTTTAGTGTTTACACTTAGTCTTGTGATTGACCACCTGAGGGGAGGGTTTTAAAACGACCAAGTGGGTTTGAAAATCGTTGATACAGCTACCTAATGCACAGACGTGCTGAGGCACTAGATGAAATAAGAACGTAACGATATGGAAATCTTTTGGTATTGCTGAACACAGTAGGAATCGAGCGAGCTGTGGTTTTGATTATGAATCTAAAGTAACACATGTTACGGTAAGCGCGTTATCTTAGAAAAGAAGGACCTTTGATTTATAAGGGGTTTAAAGCATCATTTACGCATTGGAGGCTTTATTTAAAGACACGTTATGTGTTCTATTAACAGTTGGGGGTTCGACATGGTTTAGTGCATTAAGCAATTCATAACTAATGAATGGAACTGCAGCTGAGACAGGCATCATGTTGTTGCGCATGCAATGTTTTAGAAAGAATAATTCTGTTTAAGTAAAATAGAGGCATCAAGTTCATGTGTTTAATTAGGAACGTAATAATCAGGCTGATGGTTGTGTTTATGGATTTTTTAACAGATACCCCTGAAGAAGGGTTTATCCCGAAATGCATTGGGTGAATTTTAAATAAAGTCGTGACATGTGGAAACATCTCTTCCTCCTGGCTTTTTATGAACATTCTTGAATCAGCATGGTAATGAGTAAAATAAATCGACGAAAATTGGTAAAAGGGAGTAAAAGAAATGGAGTAAACAAAGTGGATAAGCTTAAGATAATCAATATAAATTTGAGTTATTGGACTCATTCAGCAACGGATGTGGCTGTGCGGCTGGAACAGGGATCTAACTGGGTCCCTTTGTGTTCGTACTATATTGTTAGCGCAATTGGGCGGAGCGCGAATCCAGCATGCACGTCTTTATATATCTGAAGCAGTCAAGCAGAGTAAAGAAATAAGGAGTACACCGGTGTGCATCTCAACATTTTTCATGTACATTGAACTATTTTCCGTCCAAAGAGAGATTGCACCCAAGACAAAAATGGAGTGATGAACATTGAAAATTATTGAATAAGATATAGTTATCACCATATGAACTATGATTACCATTACAGGAGGTCGGTTTCCGGGCACTAGCGACTACCATTCATATGAAAATACATCCAGAAGCACGTTGCCTGTCACGTTGTGATAATTGTGATAATTGCTGTAATTATGAACTGGCTGGATGCCAAATGGGGACATTGTAAATATGTAATAATGTATGTCTAAAATGATCGGGTATACGTAGTTGGGTCAGCATTAGCAATGTCGAATCATTTTATTTAGAACTTCGAGATGTCGAGTAAAATATCTGTAGCGGGACACATACAGATGGCATTCTGGGATATGTGGTACTCACAGTGAAGCAGCAGACTCGTGGGTCAGTGAAGTTACATAAAATCCGGTGCACAGTTTAGTGTTTACACTTAGTCTTGTGATTGACCACCTGAGGGGAGGGTTTTAAAACGACCAAGTGGGTTTGAAAATCGTTGATACAGCTACCTAATGCACAGACGTGCTGAGGCACTAGATGAAATAAGAACGTAACGATATGGAAATCTTTTGGTATTGCTGAACACAGTAGGAATCGAGCGAGCTGTGGTTTTGATTATGAATCTAAAGTAACACATGTTACGGTAAGCGCGTTATCTTAGAAAAGAAGGACCTTTGATTTATAAGGGGTTTAAAGCATCATTTACGCATTGGAGGCTTTATTTAAAGACACGTTATGTGTTCTATTAACAGTTGGGGGTTCGACATGGTTTAGTGCATTAAGCAATTCATAACTAATGAATGGAACTGCAGCTGAGACAGGCATCATGTTGTTGCGCATGCAATGTTTTAGAAAGAATAATTCTGTTTAAGTAAAATAGAGGCATCAAGTTCATGTGTTTAATTAGGAACGTAATAATCAGGCTGATGGTTGTGTTTATGGATTTTTTAACAGATACCCCTGAAGAAGGGTTTATCCCGAAATGCATTGGGTGAATTTTAAATAAAGTCGTGACATGTGGAAACATCTCTTCCTCCTGGCTTTTTATGAACATTCTTGAATCAGCATGGTAATGAGTAAAATAAATCGACGAAAATTGGTAAAAGGGAGTAAAAGAAATGGAGTAAACAAAGTGGATAAGCTTAAGATAATCAATATAAATTTGAGTTATTGGACTCATTCAGCAACGGATGTGGCTGTGCGGCTGGAACAGGGATCTAACTGGGTCCCTTTGTGTTCGTACTATATTGTTAGCGCAATTGGGCGGAGCGCGAATCCAGCATGCACGTCTTTATATATCTGAAGCAGTCAAGCAGAGTAAAGAAATAAGGAGTACACCGGTGTGCATCTCAACATTTTTCATGTACATTGAACTATTTTCCGTCCAAAGAGAGATTGCACCCAAGACAAAAATGGAGTGATGAACATTGAAAATTATTGAATAAGATATAGTTATCACCATATGAACTATGATTACCATTACAGGAGGTCGGTTTCCGGGCACTAGCGACTACCATTCATATGAAAATACATCCAGAAGCACGTTGCCTGTCACGTTGTGATAATTGTGATAATTGCTGTAATTATGAACTGGCTGGATGCCAAATGGGGACATTGTAAATATGTAATAATGTATGTCTAAAATGATCGGGTATACGTAGTTGGGTCAGCATTAGCAATGTCGAATCATTTTATTTAGAACTTCGAGATGTCGAGTAAAATATCTGTAGCGGGACACATACAGATGGCATTCTGGGATATGTGGTACTCACAGTGAAGCAGCAGACTCGTGGGTCAGTGAAGTTACATAAAATCCGGTGCACAGTTTAGTGTTTACACTTAGTCTTGTGATTGACCACCTGAGGGGAGGGTTTTAAAACGACCAAGTGGGTTTGAAAATCGTTGATACAGCTACCTAATGCACAGACGTGCTGAGGCACTAGATGAAATAAGAACGTAACGATATGGAAATCTTTTGGTATTGCTGAACACAGTAGGAATCGAGCGAGCTGTGGTTTTGATTATGAATCTAAAGTAACACATGTTACGGTAAGCGCGTTATCTTAGAAAAGAAGGACCTTTGATTTATAAGGGGTTTAAAGCATCATTTACGCATTGGAGGCTTTATTTAAAGACACGTTATGTGTTCTATTAACAGTTGGGGGTTCGACATGGTTTAGTGCATTAAGCAATTCATAACTAATGAATGGAACTGCAGCTGAGACAGGCATCATGTTGTTGCGCATGCAATGTTTTAGAAAGAATAATTCTGTTTAAGTAAAATAGAGGCATCAAGTTCATGTGTTTAATTAGGAACGTAATAATCAGGCTGATGGTTGTGTTTATGGATTTTTTAACAGATACCCCTGAAGAAGGGTTTATCCCGAAATGCATTGGGTGAATTTTAAATAAAGTCGTGACATGTGGAAACATCTCTTCCTCCTGGCTTTTTATGAACATTCTTGAATCAGCATGGTAATGAGTAAAATAAATCGACGAAAATTGGTAAAAGGGAGTAAAAGAAATGGAGTAAACAAAGTGGATAAGCTTAAGATAATCAATATAAATTTGAGTTATTGGACTCATTCAGCAACGGATGTGGCTGTGCGGCTGGAACAGGGATCTAACTGGGTCCCTTTGTGTTCGTACTATATTGTTAGCGCAATTGGGCGGAGCGCGAATCCAGCATGCACGTCTTTATATATCTGAAGCAGTCAAGCAGAGTAAAGAAATAAGGAGTACACCGGTGTGCATCTCAACATTTTTCATGTACATTGAACTATTTTCCGTCCAAAGAGAGATTGCACCCAAGACAAAAATGGAGTGATGAACATTGAAAATTATTGAATAAGATATAGTTATCACCATATGAACTATGATTACCATTACAGGAGGTCGGTTTCCGGGCACTAGCGACTACCATTCATATGAAAATACATCCAGAAGCACGTTGCCTGTCACGTTGTGATAATTGTGATAATTGCTGTAATTATGAACTGGCTGGATGCCAAATGGGGACATTGTAAATATGTAATAATGTATGTCTAAAATGATCGGGTATACGTAGTTGGGTCAGCATTAGCAATGTCGAATCATTTTATTTAGAACTTCGAGATGTCGAGTAAAATATCTGTAGCGGGACACATACAGATGGCATTCTGGGATATGTGGTACTCACAGTGAAGCAGCAGACTCGTGGGTCAGTGAAGTTACATAAAATCCGGTGCACAGTTTAGTGTTTACACTTAGTCTTGTGATTGACCACCTGAGGGGAGGGTTTTAAAACGACCAAGTGGGTTTGAAAATCGTTGATACAGCTACCTAATGCACAGACGTGCTGAGGCACTAGATGAAATAAGAACGTAACGATATGGAAATCTTTTGGTATTGCTGAACACAGTAGGAATCGAGCGAGCTGTGGTTTTGATTATGAATCTAAAGTAACACATGTTACGGTAAGCGCGTTATCTTAGAAAAGAAGGACCTTTGATTTATAAGGGGTTTAAAGCATCATTTACGCATTGGAGGCTTTATTTAAAGACACGTTATGTGTTCTATTAACAGTTGGGGGTTCGACATGGTTTAGTGCATTAAGCAATTCATAACTAATGAATGGAACTGCAGCTGAGACAGGCATCATGTTGTTGCGCATGCAATGTTTTAGAAAGAATAATTCTGTTTAAGTAAAATAGAGGCATCAAGTTCATGTGTTTAATTAGGAACGTAATAATCAGGCTGATGGTTGTGTTTATGGATTTTTTAACAGATACCCCTGAAGAAGGGTTTATCCCGAAATGCATTGGGTGAATTTTAAATAAAGTCGTGACATGTGGAAACATCTCTTCCTCCTGGCTTTTTATGAACATTCTTGAATCAGCATGGTAATGAGTAAAATAAATCGACGAAAATTGGTAAAAGGGAGTAAAAGAAATGGAGTAAACAAAGTGGATAAGCTTAAGATAATCAATATAAATTTGAGTTATTGGACTCATTCAGCAACGGATGTGGCTGTGCGGCTGGAACAGGGATCTAACTGGGTCCCTTTGTGTTCGTACTATATTGTTAGCGCAATTGGGCGGAGCGCGAATCCAGCATGCACGTCTTTATATATCTGAAGCAGTCAAGCAGAGTAAAGAAATAAGGAGTACACCGGTGTGCATCTCAACATTTTTCATGTACATTGAACTATTTTCCGTCCAAAGAGAGATTGCACCCAAGACAAAAATGGAGTGATGAACATTGAAAATTATTGAATAAGATATAGTTATCACCATATGAACTATGATTACCATTACAGGAGGTCGGTTTCCGGGCACTAGCGACTACCATTCATATGAAAATACATCCAGAAGCACGTTGCCTGTCACGTTGTGATAATTGTGATAATTGCTGTAATTATGAACTGGCTGGATGCCAAATGGGGACATTGTAAATATGTAATAATGTATGTCTAAAATGATCGGGTATACGTAGTTGGGTCAGCATTAGCAATGTCGAATCATTTTATTTAGAACTTCGAGATGTCGAGTAAAATATCTGTAGCGGGACACATACAGATGGCATTCTGGGATATGTGGTACTCACAGTGAAGCAGCAGACTCGTGGGTCAGTGAAGTTACATAAAATCCGGTGCACAGTTTAGTGTTTACACTTAGTCTTGTGATTGACCACCTGAGGGGAGGGTTTTAAAACGACCAAGTGGGTTTGAAAATCGTTGATACAGCTACCTAATGCACAGACGTGCTGAGGCACTAGATGAAATAAGAACGTAACGATATGGAAATCTTTTGGTATTGCTGAACACAGTAGGAATCGAGCGAGCTGTGGTTTTGATTATGAATCTAAAGTAACACATGTTACGGTAAGCGCGTTATCTTAGAAAAGAAGGACCTTTGATTTATAAGGGGTTTAAAGCATCATTTACGCATTGGAGGCTTTATTTAAAGACACGTTATGTGTTCTATTAACAGTTGGGGGTTCGACATGGTTTAGTGCATTAAGCAATTCATAACTAATGAATGGAACTGCAGCTGAGACAGGCATCATGTTGTTGCGCATGCAATGTTTTAGAAAGAATAATTCTGTTTAAGTAAAATAGAGGCATCAAGTTCATGTGTTTAATTAGGAACGTAATAATCAGGCTGATGGTTGTGTTTATGGATTTTTTAACAGATACCCCTGAAGAAGGGTTTATCCCGAAATGCATTGGGTGAATTTTAAATAAAGTCGTGACATGTGGAAACATCTCTTCCTCCTGGCTTTTTATGAACATTCTTGAATCAGCATGGTAATGAGTAAAATAAATCGACGAAAATTGGTAAAAGGGAGTAAAAGAAATGGAGTAAACAAAGTGGATAAGCTTAAGATAATCAATATAAATTTGAGTTATTGGACTCATTCAGCAACGGATGTGGCTGTGCGGCTGGAACAGGGATCTAACTGGGTCCCTTTGTGTTCGTACTATATTGTTAGCGCAATTGGGCGGAGCGCGAATCCAGCATGCACGTCTTTATATATCTGAAGCAGTCAAGCAGAGTAAAGAAATAAGGAGTACACCGGTGTGCATCTCAACATTTTTCATGTACATTGAACTATTTTCCGTCCAAAGAGAGATTGCACCCAAGACAAAAATGGAGTGATGAACATTGAAAATTATTGAATAAGATATAGTTATCACCATATGAACTATGATTACCATTACAGGAGGTCGGTTTCCGGGCACTAGCGACTACCATTCATATGAAAATACATCCAGAAGCACGTTGCCTGTCACGTTGTGATAATTGTGATAATTGCTGTAATTATGAACTGGCTGGATGCCAAATGGGGACATTGTAAATATGTAATAATGTATGTCTAAAATGATCGGGTATACGTAGTTGGGTCAGCATTAGCAATGTCGAATCATTTTATTTAGAACTTCGAGATGTCGAGTAAAATATCTGTAGCGGGACACATACAGATGGCATTCTGGGATATGTGGTACTCACAGTGAAGCAGCAGACTCGTGGGTCAGTGAAGTTACATAAAATCCGGTGCACAGTTTAGTGTTTACACTTAGTCTTGTGATTGACCACCTGAGGGGAGGGTTTTAAAACGACCAAGTGGATTTGAAAATCGTTGATACAGCTACCTAATGCACAGACGTGCTGAGGCACTAGATGAAATAAGAACGTAACGATATGGAAATCTTTTGGTATTGCTGAACACAGTAGGAATCGAGCGAGCTGTGGTTTTGATTATGAATCTAAAGTAACACATGTTACGGTAAGCGCGTTATCTTAGAAAAGAAGGACCTTTGATTTATAAGGGGTTTAAAGCATCATTTACGCATTGGAGGCTTTATTTAAAGACACGTTATGTGTTCTATTAACAGTTGGGGGTTCGACATGGTTTAGTGCATTAAGCAATTCATAACTAATGAATGGAACTGCAGCTGAGACAGGCATCATGTTGTTGCGCATGCAATGTTTTAGAAAGAATAATTCTGTTTAAGTAAAATAGAGGCATCAAGTTCATGTGTTTAATTAGGAACGTAATAATCAGGCTGATGGTTGTGTTTATGGATTTTTTAACAGATACCCCTGAAGAAGGGTTTATCCCGAAATGCATTGGGTGAATTTTAAATAAAGTCGTGACATGTGGAAACATCTCTTCCTCCTGGCTTTTTATGAACATTCTTGAATCAGCATGGTAATGAGTAAAATAAATCGACGAAAATTGGTAAAAGGGAGTAAAAGAAATGGAGTAAACAAAGTGGATAAGCTTAAGATAATCAATATAAATTTGAGTTATTGGACTCATTCAGCAACGGATGTGGCTGTGCGGCTGGAACAGGGATCTAACTGGGTCCCTTTGTGTTCGTACTATATTGTTAGCGCAATTGGGCGGAGCGCGAATCCAGCATGCACGTCTTTATATATCTGAAGCAGTCAAGCAGAGTAAAGAAATAAGGAGTACACCGGTGTGCATCTCAACATTTTTCATGTACATTGAACTATTTTCCGTCCAAAGAGAGATTGCACCCAAGACAAAAATGGAGTGATGAACATTGAAAATTATTGAATAAGATATAGTTATCACCATATGAACTATGATTACCATTACAGGAGGTCGGTTTCCGGGCACTAGCGACTACCATTCATATGAAAATACATCCAGAAGCACGTTGCCTGTCACGTTGTGATAATTGTGATAATTGCTGTAATTATGAACTGGCTGGATGCCAAATGGGGACATTGTAAATATGTAATAATGTATGTCTAAAATGATCGGGTATACGTAGTTGGGTCAGCATTAGCAATGTCGAATCATTTTATTTAGAACTTCGAGATGTCGAGTAAAATATCTGTAGCGGGACACATACAGATGGCATTCTGGGATATGTGGTACTCACAGTGAAGCAGCAGACTCGTGGGTCAGTGAAGTTACATAAAATCCGGTGCACAGTTTAGTGTTTACACTTAGTCTTGTGATTGACCACCTGAGGGGAGGGTTTTAAAACGACCAAGTGGGTTTGAAAATCGTTGATACAGCTACCTAATGCACAGACGTGCTGAGGCACTAGATGAAATAAGAACGTAACGATATGGAAATCTTTTGGTATTGCTGAACACAGTAGGAATCGAGCGAGCTGTGGTTTTGATTATGAATCTAAAGTAACACATGTTACGGTAAGCGCGTTATCTTAGAAAAGAAGGACCTTTGATTTATAAGGGGTTTAAAGCATCATTTACGCATTGGAGGCTTTATTTAAAGACACGTTATGTGTTCTATTAACAGTTGGGGGTTCGACATGGTTTAGTGCATTAAGCAATTCATAACTAATGAATGGAACTGCAGCTGAGACAGGCATCATGTTGTTGCGCATGCAATGTTTTAGAAAGAATAATTCTGTTTAAGTAAAATAGAGGCATCAAGTTCATGTGTTTAATTAGGAACGTAATAATCAGGCTGATGGTTGTGTTTATGGATTTTTTAACAGATACCCCTGAAGAAGGGTTTATCCCGAAATGCATTGGGTGAATTTTAAATAAAGTCGTGACATGTGGAAACATCTCTTCCTCCTGGCTTTTTATGAACATTCTTGAATCAGCATGGTAATGAGTAAAATAAATCGACGAAAATTGGTAAAAGGGAGTAAAAGAAATGGAGTAAACAAAGTGGATAAGCTTAAGATAATCAATATAAATTTGAGTTATTGGACTCATTCAGCAACGGATGTGGCTGTGCAGCTGGAACAGGGATCTAACTGGGTCCCTTTGTGTTCGTACTATATTGTTAGCGCAATTGGGCGGAGCGCGAATCCAGCATGCACGTCTTTATATATCTGAAGCAGTCAAGCAGAGTAAAGAAATAAGGAGTACACCGGTGTGCATCTCAACATTTTTCATGTACATTGAACTATTTTCCGTCCAAAGAGAGATTGCACCCAAGACAAAAATGGAGTGATGAACATTGAAAATTATTGAATAAGATATAGTTATCACCATATGAACTATGATTACCATTACAGGAGGTCGGTTTCCGGGCACTAGCGACTACCATTCATATGAAAATACATCCAGAAGCACGTTGCCTGTCACGTTGTGATAATTGTGATAATTGCTGTAATTATGAACTGGCTGGATGCCAAATGGGGACATTGTAAATATGTAATAATGTATGTCTAAAATGATCGGGTATACGTAGTTGGGTCAGCATTAGCAATGTCGAATCATTTTATTTAGAACTTCGAGATGTCGAGTAAAATATCTGTAGCGGGACACATACAGATGGCATTCTGGGATATGTGGTACTCACAGTGAAGCAGCAGACTCGTGGGTCAGTGAAGTTACATAAAATCCGGTGCACAGTTTAGTGTTTACACTTAGTCTTGTGATTGACCACCTGAGGGGAGGTTTTTAAAACGACCAAGTGAATTTGAAAATCGTTGATACAGCTACCTAATGCACAGACGTGCTGAGGCACTAGATGAAATAAGAACGTAACGATATGGAAATCTTTTGGTATTGCTGAACACAGTAGGAATCGAGCGAGCTGTGGTTTTGATTATGAATCTAAAGTAACACATGTTACGGTAAGCGCGTTATCTTAGAAAAGAAGGACCTTTGATTTATAAGGGGTTTAAAGCATCATTTATGCATTGGAGGCTTTATTTAAAGACACGTTATGTGTTCTATTAACAGTTGGGGGTTCTACATGGTTTAGTGCATTAAGCAATTCATAACTAATGAATGGAACTGCAGCTGAGACAGGCATCATGTTGTTGCGCATGCAATGTTTTAGAAAGAATAATTATGTTTAAGTAAAATAGAGGCATCAAGTTCATGTGTTTAATTAGGAACGTAATAATCAGGTTGATGGTTGTGTTTATGGATTTTTTAACAGATACCCCTGAAGAAGGGTTTATCCCGAAATGCATTGGGTGAATTTTAAATAAAGTCGTGACATGTGGAAACATCTCTTCCTCCTGGCTTTTTATGAACATTCTTGAATCAGCATGGTAATGAGTAAAATAAATCGACGAAAATTGGTAAAAGGGAGTAAAAGAAATGGAGTAAACAAAGTGGATAAGCTTAAGATAATCAATATAAATTTGAGTTATTGGACTCATTCAGCAACGGATGTGGCTGTGCGGCTGGAACAGGGATCTAACTGGGTCCCTTTGTGTTCGTACTATATTGTTAGCGCAATTGGGCGGAGCGCGAATCCAGCATGCACGTCTTTATATATCTGAAGCAGTCAAGCAGAGTAAAGAAATAAGGAGTACACCGGTGTGCATCTCAACATTTTTCATGTACATTGAACTATTTTCCGTCCAAAGAGAGATTGCACCCAAGACAAAAATGGAGTGATGAACATTGAAAATTATTGAATAAGATGTAGTTATCACCATATGAACTATGATTACCATTACAGGAGGTCGGTTTCCGGGCACTAGCGACTACCATTCATATGAAAATACATCCAGAAGCACGTTGCCTGTCACGTTGTGATAATTGTGATAATTGCTGTAATTATGAACTGGCTGGATGCCAAATGGGGACATTGTAAATATGTAATAATGTATGTCTAAAATGATCGGGTATACGTAGTTGGGTCAGCATTAGCAATGTCGAATCATTTTATTTAGAACTTCGAGATGTCGAGTAAAATATCTGTAGCGGGACACATACAGATGGCATTCTGGGATATGTGGTACTCACAGTGAAGCAGCAGACTCGTGGGTCAGTGAAGTTACATAAAATCCGGTGCACAGTTTAGTGTTTACACTTAGTCTTGTGATTGACCACCTGAGGGGAGGGTTTTAAAACGACCAAGTGGGTTTGAAAATCGTTGATACAGCTACCTAATGCACAGACGTGCTGAGGCACTAGATGAAATAAGAACGTAACGATATGGAAATCTTTTGGTATTGCTGAACACAGTAGGAATCGAGCGAGCTGTGGTTTTGATTATGAATCTAAAGTAACACATGTTACGGTAAGCGCGTTATCTTAGAAAAGAAGGACCTTTGATTTATAAGGGGTTTAAAGCATCATTTACGCATTGGAGGCTTTATTTAAAGACACGTTATGTGTTCTATTAACAGTTGGGGGTTCGACATGGTTTAGTGCATTAAGCAATTCATAACTAATGAATGGAACTGCAGCTGAGACAGGCATCATGTTGTTGCGCATGCAATGTTTTAGAAAGAATAATTCTGTTTAAGTAAAATAGAGGCATCAAGTTCATGTGTTTAATTAGGAACGTAATAATCAGGCTGATGGTTGTGTTTATGGATTTTTTAACAGATACCCCTGAAGAAGGGTTTATCCCGAAATGCATTGGGTGAATTTTAAATAAAGTCGTGACATGTGGAAACATCTCTTCCTCCTGGCTTTTTATGAACATTCTTGAATCAGCATGGTAATGAGTAAAATAAATCGACGAAAATTGGTAAAAGGGAGTAAAAGAAATGGAGTAAACAAAGTGGATAAGCTTAAGATAATCAATATAAATTTGAGTTATTGGACTCATTCAGCAACGGATGTGGCTGTGCAGCTGGAACAGGGATCTAACTGGGTCCCTTTGTGTTCGTACTATATTGTTAGCGCAATTGGGCGGAGCGCGAATCCAGCATGCACGTCTTTATATATCTGAAGCAGTCAAGCAGAGTAAAGAAATAAGGAGTACACCGGTGTGCATCTCAACATTTTTCATGTACATTGAACTATTTTCCGTCCAAAGAGAGATTGCACCCAAGACAAAAATGGAGTGATGAACATTGAAAATTATTGAATAAGATATAGTTATCACCATATGAACTATGATTACCATTACAGGAGGTCGGTTTCCGGGCACTAGCGACTACCATTCATATGAAAATACATCCAGAAGCACGTTGCCTGTCACGTTGTGATAATTGTGATAATTGCTGTAATTATGAACTGGCTGGATGCCAAATGGGGACATTGTAAATATGTAATAATGTATGTCTAAAATGATCGGGTATACGTAGTTGGGTCAGCATTAGCAATGTCGAATCATTTTATTTAGAACTTCGAGATGTCGAGTAAAATATCTGTAGCGGGACACATACAGATGGCATTCTGGGATATGTGGTACTCACAGTGAAGCAGCAGACTCGTGGGTCAGTGAAGTTACATAAAATCCGGTGCACAGTTTAGTGTTTACACTTAGTCTTGTGATTGACCACCTGAGGGGAGGGTTTTAAAACGACCAAGTGGGTTTGAAAATCGTTGATACAGCTACCTAATGCACAGACGTGCTGAGGCACTAGATGAAATAAGAACGTAACGATATGGAAATCTTTTGGTATTGCTGAACACAGTAGGAATCGAGCGAGCTGTGGTTTTGATTATGAATCTAAAGTAACACATGTTACGGTAAGCGCGTTATCTTAGAAAAGAAGGACCTTTGATTTATAAGGGGTTTAAAGCATCATTTATGCATTGGAGGCTTTATTTAAAGACACGTTATGTGTTCTATTAACAGTTGGGGGTTCGACATGGTTTAGTGCATTAAGCAATTCATAACTAATGAATGGAACTGCAGCTGAGACAGGCATCATGTTGTTGCGCATGCAATGTTTTAGAAAGAATAATTCTGTTTAAGTAAAATAGAGGCATCAAGTTCATGTGTTTAATTAGGAACGTAATAATCAGGCTGATGGTTGTGTTTATGGATTTTTTAACAGATACCCCTGAAGAAGGGTTTATCCCGAAATGCATTGGGTGAATTTTAAATAAAGTCGTGACATGTGGAAACATCTCTTCCTCCTGGCTTTTTATGAACATTCTTGAATCAGCATGGTAATGAGTAAAATAAATCGACGAAAATTGGTAAAAGGGAGTAAAAGAAATGGAGTAAACAAAGTGGATAAGCTTAAGATAATCAATATAAATTTGAGTTATTGGACTCATTCAGCAACGGATGTGGCTGTGCGGCTGGAACAGGGATCTAACTGGGTCCCTTTGTGTTCGTACTATATTGTTAGCGCAATTGGGCGGAGCGCGAATCCAGCATGCACGTCTTTATATATCTGAAGCAGTCAAGCAGAGTAAAGAAATAAGGAGTACACCGGTGTGCATCTCAACATTTTTCATGTACATTGAACTATTTTCCGTCCAAAGAGAGATTGCACCCAAGACAAAAATGGAGTGATGAACATTGAAAATTATTGAATAAGATATAGTTATCACCATATGAACTATGATTACCATTACAGGAGGTCGGTTTCCGGGCACTAGCGACTACCATTCATATGAAAATACATCCAGAAGCACGTTGCCTGTCACGTTGTGATAATTGTGATAATTGCTGTAATTATGAACTGGCTGGATGCCAAATGGGGACATTGTAAATATGTAATAATGTATGTCTAAAATGATCGGGTATACGTAGTTGGGTCAGCATTAGCAATGTCGAATCATTTTATTTAGAACTTCGAGATGTCGAGTAAAATATCTGTAGCGGGACACATACAGATGGCATTCTGGGATATGTGGTACTCACAGTGAAGCAGCAGACTCGTGGGTCAGTGAAGTTACATAAAATCCGGTGCACAGTTTAGTGTTTACACTTAGTCTTGTGATTGACCACCTGAGGGGAGGGTTTTAAAACGACCAAGTGGGTTTGAAAATCGTTGATACAGCTACCTAATGCACAGACGTGCTGAGGCACTAGATGAAATAAGAACGTAACGATATGGAAATCTTTTGGTATTGCTGAACACAGTAGGAATCGAGCGAGCTGTGGTTTTGATTATGAATCTAAAGTAACACATGTTACGGTAAGCGCGTTATCTTAGAAAAGAAGGACCTTTGATTTATAAGGGGTTTAAAGCATCATTTACGCATTGGAGGCTTTATTTAAAGACACGTTATGTGTTCTATTAACAGTTGGGGGTTCGACATGGTTTAGTGCATTAAGCAATTCATAACTAATGAATGGAACTGCAGCTGAGACAGGCATCATGTTGTTGCGCATGCAATGTTTTAGAAAGAATAATTCTGTTTAAGTAAAATAGAGGCATCAAGTTCATGTGTTTAATTAGGAACGTAATAATCAGGCTGATGGTTGTGTTTATGGATTTTTTAACAGATACCCCTGAAGAAGGGTTTATCCCGAAATGCATTGGGTGAATTTTAAATAAAGTCGTGACATGTGGAAACATCTCTTCCTCCTGGCTTTTTATGAACATTCTTGAATCAGCATGGTAATGAGTAAAATAAATCGACGAAAATTGGTAAAAGGGAGTAAAAGAAATGGAGTAAACAAAGTGGATAAGCTTAAGATAATCAATATAAATTTGAGTTATTGGACTCATTCAGCAACGGATGTGGCTGTGCGGCTGGAACAGGGATCTAACTGGGTCCCTTTGTGTTCGTACTATATTGTTAGCGCAATTGGGCGGAGCGCGAATCCAGCATGCACGTCTTTATATATCTGAAGCAGTCAAGCAGAGTAAAGAAATAAGGAGTACACCGGTGTGCATCTCAACATTTTTCATGTACATTGAACTATTTTCCGTCCAAAGAGAGATTGCACCCAAGACAAAAATGGAGTGATGAACATTGAAAATTATTGAATAAGATATAGTTATCACCATATGAACTATGATTACCATTACAGGAGGTCGGTTTCCGGGCACTAGCGACTACCATTCATATGAAAATACATCCAGAAGCACGTTGCCTGTCACGTTGTGATAATTGTGATAATTGCTGTAATTATGAACTGGCTGGATGCCAAATGGGGACATTGTAAATATGTAATAATGTATGTCTAAAATGATCGGGTATACGTAGTTGGGTCAGCATTAGCAATGTCGAATCATTTTATTTAGAACTTCGAGATGTCGAGTAAAATATCTGTAGCGGGACACATACAGATGGCATTCTGGGATATGTGGTACTCACAGTGAAGCAGCAGACTCGTGGGTCAGTGAAGTTACATAAAATCCGGTGCACAGTTTAGTGTTTACACTTAGTCTTGTGATTGACCACCTGAGGGGAGGGTTTTAAAACGACCAAGTGGGTTTGAAAATCGTTGATACAGCTACCTAATGCACAGACGTGCTGAGGCACTAGATGAAATAAGAACGTAACGATATGGAAATCTTTTGGTATTGCTGAACACAGTAGGAATCGAGCGAGCTGTGGTTTTGATTATGAATCTAAAGTAACACATGTTACGGTAAGCGCGTTATCTTAGAAAAGAAGGACCTTTGATTTATAAGGGGTTTAAAGCATCATTTATGCATTGGAGGCTTTATTTAAAGACACGTTATGTGTTCTATTAACAGTTGGGGGTTCGACATGGTTTAGTGCATTAAGCAATTCATAACTAATGAATGGAACTGCAGCTGAGACAGGCATCATGTTGTTGCGCATGCAATGTTTTAGAAAGAATAATTCTGTTTAAGTAAAATAGAGGCATCAAGTTCATGTGTTTAATTAGGAACGTAATAATCAGGCTGATGGTTGTGTTTATGGATTTTTTAACAGATACCCCTGAAGAAGGGTTTATCCCGAAATGCATTGGGTGAATTTTAAATAAAGTCGTGACATGTGGAAACATCTCTTCCTCCTGGCTTTTTATGAACATTCTTGAATCAGCATGGTAATGAGTAAAATAAATCGACGAAAATTGGTAAAAGGGAGTAAAAGAAATGGAGTAAACAAAGTGGATAAGCTTAAGATAATCAATATAAATTTGAGTTATTGGACTCATTCAGCAACGGATGTGGCTGTGCGGCTGGAACAGGGATCTAACTGGGTCCCTTTGTGTTCGTACTATATTGTTAGCGCAATTGGGCGGAGCGCGAATCCAGCATGCACGTCTTTATATATCTGAAGCAGTCAAGCAGAGTAAAGAAATAAGGAGTACACCGGTGTGCATCTCAACATTTTTCATGTACATTGAACTATTTTCCGTCCAAAGAGAGATTGCACCCAAGACAAAAATGGAGTGATGAACATTGAAAATTATTGAATAAGATATAGTTATCACCATATGAACTATGATTACCATTACAGGAGGTCGGTTTCCGGGCACTAGCGACTACCATTCATATGAAAATACATCCAGAAGCACGTTGCCTGTCACGTTGTGATAATTGTGATAATTGCTGTAATTATGAACTGGCTGGATGCCAAATGGGGACATTGTAAATATGTAATAATGTATGTCTAAAATGATCGGGTATACGTAGTTGGGTCAGCATTAGCAATGTCGAATCATTTTATTTAGAACTTCGAGATGTCGAGTAAAATATCTGTAGCGGGACACATACAGATGGCATTCTGGGATATGTGGTACTCACAGTGAAGCAGCAGACTCGTGGGTCAGTGAAGTTACATAAAATCCGGTGCACAGTTTAGTGTTTACACTTAGTCTTGTGATTGACCACCTGAGGGGAGGGTTTTAAAACGACCAAGTGGGTTTGAAAATCGTTGATACAGCTACCTAATGCACAGACGTGCTGAGGCACTAGATGAAATAAGAACGTAACGATATGGAAATCTTTTGGTATTGCTGAACACAGTAGGAATCGAGCGAGCTGTGGTTTTGATTATGAATCTAAAGTAACACATGTTACGGTAAGCGCGTTATCTTAGAAAAGAAGGACCTTTGATTTATAAGGGGTTTAAAGCATCATTTACGCATTGGAGGCTTTATTTAAAGACACGTTATGTGTTCTATTAACAGTTGGGGGTTCGACATGGTTTAGTGCATTAAGCAATTCATAACTAATGAATGGAACTGCAGCTGAGACAGGCATCATGTTGTTGCGCATGCAATGTTTTAGAAAGAATAATTCTGTTTAAGTAAAATAGAGGCATCAAGTTCATGTGTTTAATTAGGAACGTAATAATCAGGCTGATGGTTGTGTTTATGGATTTTTTAACAGATACCCCTGAAGAAGGGTTTATCCCGAAATGCATTGGGTGAATTTTAAATAAAGTCGTGACATGTGGAAACATCTCTTCCTCCTGGCTTTTTATGAACATTCTTGAATCAGCATGGTAATGAGTAAAATAAATCGACGAAAATTGGTAAAAGGGAGTAAAAGAAATGGAGTAAACAAAGTGGATAAGCTTAAGATAATCAATATAAATTTGAGTTATTGGACTCATTCAGCAACGGATGTGGCTGTGCGGCTGGAACAGGGATCTAACTGGGTCCCTTTGTGTTCGTACTATATTGTTAGCGCAATTGGGCGGAGCGCGAATCCAGCATGCACGTCTTTATATATCTGAAGCAGTCAAGCAGAGTAAAGAAATAAGGAGTACACCGGTGTGCATCTCAACATTTTTCATGTACATTGAACTATTTTCCGTCCAAAGAGAGATTGCACCCAAGACAAAAATGGAGTGATGAACATTGAAAATTATTGAATAAGATATAGTTATCACCATATGAACTATGATTACCATTACAGGAGGTCGGTTTCCGGGCACTAGCGACTACCATTCATATGAAAATACATCCAGAAGCACGTTGCCTGTCACGTTGTGATAATTGTGATAATTGCTGTAATTATGAACTGGCTGGATGCCAAATGGGGACATTGTAAATATGTAATAATGTATGTCTAAAATGATCGGGTATACGTAGTTGGGTCAGCATTAGCAATGTCGAATCATTTTATTTAGAACTTCGAGATGTCGAGTAAAATATCTGTAGCGGGACACATACAGATGGCATTCTGGGATATGTGGTACTCACAGTGAAGCAGCAGACTCGTGGGTCAGTGAAGTTACATAAAATCCGGTGCACAGTTTAGTGTTTACACTTAGTCTTGTGATTGACCACCTGAGGGGAGGGTTTTAAAACGACCAAGTGGGTTTGAAAATCGTTGATACAGCTACCTAATGCACAGACGTGCTGAGGCACTAGATGAAATAAGAACGTAACGATATGGAAATCTTTTGGTATTGCTGAACACAGTAGGAATCGAGCGAGCTGTGGTTTTGATTATGAATCTAAAGTAACACATGTTACGGTAAGCGCGTTATCTTAGAAAAGAAGGACCTTTGATTTATAAGGGGTTTAAAGCATCATTTACGCATTGGAGGCTTTATTTAAAGACACGTTATGTGTTCTATTAACAGTTGGGGGTTCGACATGGTTTAGTGCATTAAGCAATTCATAACTAATGAATGGAACTGCAGCTGAGACAGGCATCATGTTGTTGCGCATGCAATGTTTTAGAAAGAATAATTCTGTTTAAGTAAAATAGAGGCATCAAGTTCATGTGTTTAATTAGGAACGTAATAATCAGGCTGATGGTTGTGTTTATGGATTTTTTAACAGATACCCCTGAAGAAGGGTTTATCCCGAAATGCATTGGGTGAATTTTAAATAAAGTCGTGACATGTGGAAACATCTCTTCCTCCTGGCTTTTTATGAACATTCTTGAATCAGCATGGTAATGAGTAAAATAAATCGACGAAAATTGGTAAAAGGGAGTAAAAGAAATGGAGTAAACAAAGTGGATAAGCTTAAGATAATCAATATAAATTTGAGTTATTGGACTCATTCAGCAACGGATGTGGCTGTGCGGCTGGAACAGGGATCTAACTGGGTCCCTTTGTGTTCGTACTATATTGTTAGCGCAATTGGGCGGAGCGCGAATCCAGCATGCACGTCTTTATATATCTGAAGCAGTCAAGCAGAGTAAAGAAATAAGGAGTACACCGGTGTGCATCTCAACATTTTTCATGTACATTGAACTATTTTCCGTCCAAAGAGAGATTGCACCCAAGACAAAAATGGAGTGATGAACATTGAAAATTATTGAATAAGATATAGTTATCACCATATGAACTATGATTACCATTACAGGAGGTCGGTTTCCGGGCACTAGCGACTACCATTCATATGAAAATACATCCAGAAGCACGTTGCCTGTCACGTTGTGATAATTGTGATAATTGCTGTAATTATGAACTGGCTGGATGCCAAATGGGGACATTGTAAATATGTAATAATGTATGTCTAAAATGATCGGGTATACGTAGTTGGGTCAGCATTAGCAATGTCGAATCATTTTATTTAGAACTTCGAGATGTCGAGTAAAATATCTGTAGCGGGACACATACAGATGGCATTCTGGGATATGTGGTACTCACAGTGAAGCAGCAGACTCGTGGGTCAGTGAAGTTACATAAAATCCGGTGCACAGTTTAGTGTTTACACTTAGTCTTGTGATTGACCACCTGAGGGGAGGGTTTTAAAACGACCAAGTGGGTTTGAAAATCGTTGATACAGCTACCTAATGCACAGACGTGCTGAGGCACTAGATGAAATAAGAACGTAACGATATGGAAATCTTTTGGTATTGCTGAACACAGTAGGAATCGAGCGAGCTGTGGTTTTGATTATGAATCTAAAGTAACACATGTTACGGTAAGCGCGTTATCTTAGAAAAGAAGGACCTTTGATTTATAAGGGGTTTAAAGCATCATTTACGCATTGGAGGCTTTATTTAAAGACACGTTATGTGTTCTATTAACAGTTGGGGGTTCGACATGGTTTAGTGCATTAAGCAATTCATAACTAATGAATGGAACTGCAGCTGAGACAGGCATCATGTTGTTGCGCATGCAATGTTTTAGAAAGAATAATTCTGTTTAAGTAAAATAGAGGCATCAAGTTCATGTGTTTAATTAGGAACGTAATAATCAGGCTGATGGTTGTGTTTATGGATTTTTTAACAGATACCCCTGAAGAAGGGTTTATCCCGAAATGCATTGGGTGAATTTTAAATAAAGTCGTGACATGTGGAAACATCTCTTCCTCCTGGCTTTTTATGAACATTCTTGAATCAGCATGGTAATGAGTAAAATAAATCGACGAAAATTGGTAAAAGGGAGTAAAAGAAATGGAGTAAACAAAGTGGATAAGCTTAAGATAATCAATATAAATTTGAGTTATTGGACTCATTCAGCAACGGATGTGGCTGTGCGGCTGGAACAGGGATCTAACTGGGTCCCTTTGTGTTCGTACTATATTGTTAGCGCAATTGGGCGGAGCGCGAATCCAGCATGCACGTCTTTATATATCTGAAGCAGTCAAGCAGAGTAAAGAAATAAGGAGTACACCGGTGTGCATCTCAACATTTTTCATGTACATTGAACTATTTTCCGTCCAAAGAGAGATTGCACCCAAGACAAAAATGGAGTGATGAACATTGAAAATTATTGAATAAGATATAGTTATCACCATATGAACTATGATTACCATTACAGGAGGTCGGTTTCCGGGCACTAGCGACTACCATTCATATGAAAATACATCCAGAAGCACGTTGCCTGTCACGTTGTGATAATTGTGATAATTGCTGTAATTATGAACTGGCTGGATGCCAAATGGGGACATTGTAAATATGTAATAATGTATGTCTAAAATGATCGGGTATACGTAGTTGGGTCAGCATTAGCAATGTCGAATCATTTTATTTAGAACTTCGAGATGTCGAGTAAAATATCTGTAGCGGGACACATACAGATGGCATTCTGGGATATGTGGTACTCACAGTGAAGCAGCAGACTCGTGGGTCAGTGAAGTTACATAAAATCCGGTGCACAGTTTAGTGTTTACACTTAGTCTTGTGATTGACCACCTGAGGGGAGGGTTTTAAAACGACCAAGTGGGTTTGAAAATCGTTGATACAGCTACCTAATGCACAGACGTGCTGAGGCACTAGATGAAATAAGAACGTAACGATATGGAAATCTTTTGGTATTGCTGAACACAGTAGGAATCGAGCGAGCTGTGGTTTTGATTATGAATCTAAAGTAACACATGTTACGGTAAGCGCGTTATCTTAGAAAAGAAGGACCTTTGATTTATAAGGGGTTTAAAGCATCATTTACGCATTGGAGGCTTTATTTAAAGACACGTTATGTGTTCTATTAACAGTTGGGGGTTCGACATGGTTTAGTGCATTAAGCAATTCATAACTAATGAATGGAACTGCAGCTGAGACAGGCATCATGTTGTTGCGCATGCAATGTTTTAGAAAGAATAATTCTGTTTAAGTAAAATAGAGGCATCAAGTTCATGTGTTTAATTAGGAACGTAATAATCAGGCTGATGGTTGTGTTTATGGATTTTTTAACAGATACCCCTGAAGAAGGGTTTATCCCGAAATGCATTGGGTGAATTTTAAATAAAGTCGTGACATGTGGAAACATCTCTTCCTCCTGGCTTTTTATGAACATTCTTGAATCAGCATGGTAATGAGTAAAATAAATCGACGAAAATTGGTAAAAGGGAGTAAAAGAAATGGAGTAAACAAAGTGGATAAGCTTAAGATAATCAATATAAATTTGAGTTATTGGACTCATTCAGCAACGGATGTGGCTGTGCGGCTGGAACAGGGATCTAACTGGGTCCCTTTGTGTTCGTACTATATTGTTAGCGCAATTGGGCGGAGCGCGAATCCAGCATGCACGTCTTTATATATCTGAAGCAGTCAAGCAGAGTAAAGAAATAAGGAGTACACCGGTGTGCATCTCAACATTTTTCATGTACATTGAACTATTTTCCGTCCAAAGAGAGATTGCACCCAAGACAAAAATGGAGTGATGAACATTGAAAATTATTGAATAAGATATAGTTATCACCATATGAACTATGATTACCATTACAGGAGGTCGGTTTCCGGGCACTAGCGACTACCATTCATATGAAAATACATCCAGAAGCACGTTGCCTGTCACGTTGTGATAATTGTGATAATTGCTGTAATTATGAACTGGCTGGATGCCAAATGGGGACATTGTAAATATGTAATAATGTATGTCTAAAATGATCGGGTATACGTAGTTGGGTCAGCATTAGCAATGTCGAATCATTTTATTTAGAACTTCGAGATGTCGAGTAAAATATCTGTAGCGGGACACATACAGATGGCATTCTGGGATATGTGGTACTCACAGTGAAGCAGCAGACTCGTGGGTCAGTGAAGTTACATAAAATCCGGTGCACAGTTTAGTGTTTACACTTAGTCTTGTGATTGACCACCTGAGGGGAGGGTTTTAAAACGACCAAGTGGGTTTGAAAATCGTTGATACAGCTACCTAATGCACAGACGTGCTGAGGCACTAGATGAAATAAGAACGTAACGATATGGAAATCTTTTGGTATTGCTGAACACAGTAGGAATCGAGCGAGCTGTGGTTTTGATTATGAATCTAAAGTAACACATGTTACGGTAAGCGCGTTATCTTAGAAAAGAAGGACCTTTGATTTATAAGGGGTTTAAAGCATCATTTACGCATTGGAGGCTTTATTTAAAGACACGTTATGTGTTCTATTAACAGTTGGGGGTTCGACATGGTTTAGTGCATTAAGCAATTCATAACTAATGAATGGAACTGCAGCTGAGACAGGCATCATGTTGTTGCGCATGCAATGTTTTAGAAAGAATAATTCTGTTTAAGTAAAATAGAGGCATCAAGTTCATGTGTTTAATTAGGAACGTAATAATCAGGCTGATGGTTGTGTTTATGGATTTTTTAACAGATACCCCTGAAGAAGGGTTTATCCCGAAATGCATTGGGTGAATTTTAAATAAAGTCGTGACATGTGGAAACATCTCTTCCTCCTGGCTTTTTATGAACATTCTTGAATCAGCATGGTAATGAGTAAAATAAATCGACGAAAATTGGTAAAAGGGAGTAAAAGAAATGGAGTAAACAAAGTGGATAAGCTTAAGATAATCAATATAAATTTGAGTTATTGGACTCATTCAGCAACGGATGTGGCTGTGCGGCTGGAACAGGGATCTAACTGGGTCCCTTTGTGTTCGTACTATATTGTTAGCGCAATTGGGCGGAGCGCGAATCCAGCATGCACGTCTTTATATATCTGAAGCAGTCAAGCAGAGTAAAGAAATAAGGAGTACACCGGTGTGCATCTCAACATTTTTCATGTACATTGAACTATTTTCCGTCCAAAGAGAGATTGCACCCAAGACAAAAATGGAGTGATGAACATTGAAAATTATTGAATAAGATATAGTTATCACCATATGAACTATGATTACCATTACAGGAGGTCGGTTTCCGGGCACTAGCGACTACCATTCATATGAAAATACATCCAGAAGCACGTTGCCTGTCACGTTGTGATAATTGTGATAATTGCTGTAATTATGAACTGGCTGGATGCCAAATGGGGACATTGTAAATATGTAATAATGTATGTCTAAAATGATCGGGTATACGTAGTTGGGTCAGCATTAGCAATGTCGAATCATTTTATTTAGAACTTCGAGATGTCGAGTAAAATATCTGTAGCGGGACACATACAGATGGCATTCTGGGATATGTGGTACTCACAGTGAAGCAGCAGACTCGTGGGTCAGTGAAGTTACATAAAATCCGGTGCACAGTTTAGTGTTTACACTTAGTCTTGTGATTGACCACCTGAGGGGAGGGTTTTAAAACGACCAAGTGGGTTTGAAAATCGTTGATACAGCTACCTAATGCACAGACGTGCTGAGGCACTAGATGAAATAAGAACGTAACGATATGGAAATCTTTTGGTATTGCTGAACACAGTAGGAATCGAGCGAGCTGTGGTTTTGATTATGAATCTAAAGTAACACATGTTACGGTAAGCGCGTTATCTTAGAAAAGAAGGACCTTTGATTTATAAGGGGTTTAAAGCATCATTTACGCATTGGAGGCTTTATTTAAAGACACGTTATGTGTTCTATTAACAGTTGGGGGTTCGACATGGTTTAGTGCATTAAGCAATTCATAACTAATGAATGGAACTGCAGCTGAGACAGGCATCATGTTGTTGCGCATGCAATGTTTTAGAAAGAATAATTCTGTTTAAGTAAAATAGAGGCATCAAGTTCATGTGTTTAATTAGGAACGTAATAATCAGGCTGATGGTTGTGTTTATGGATTTTTTAACAGATACCCCTGAAGAAGGGTTTATCCCGAAATGCATTGGGTGAATTTTAAATAAAGTCGTGACATGTGGAAACATCTCTTCCTCCTGGCTTTTTATGAACATTCTTGAATCAGCATGGTAATGAGTAAAATAAATCGACGAAAATTGGTAAAAGGGAGTAAAAGAAATGGAGTAAACAAAGTGGATAAGCTTAAGATAATCAATATAAATTTGAGTTATTGGACTCATTCAGCAACGGATGTGGCTGTGCGGCTGGAACAGGGATCTAACTGGGTCCCTTTGTGTTCGTACTATATTGTTAGCGCAATTGGGCGGAGCGCGAATCCAGCATGCACGTCTTTATATATCTGAAGCAGTCAAGCAGAGTAAAGAAATAAGGAGTACACCGGTGTGCATCTCAACATTTTTCATGTACATTGAACTATTTTCCGTCCAAAGAGAGATTGCACCCAAGACAAAAATGGAGTGATGAACATTGAAAATTATTGAATAAGATATAGTTATCACCATATGAACTATGATTACCATTACAGGAGGTCGGTTTCCGGGCACTAGCGACTACCATTCATATGAAAATACATCCAGAAGCACGTTGCCTGTCACGTTGTGATAATTGTGATAATTGCTGTAATTATGAACTGGCTGGATGCCAAATGGGGACATTGTAAATATGTAATAATGTATGTCTAAAATGATCGGGTATACGTAGTTGGGTCAGCATTAGCAATGTCGAATCATTTTATTTAGAACTTCGAGATGTCGAGTAAAATATCTGTAGCGGGACACATACAGATGGCATTCTGGGATATGTGGTACTCACAGTGAAGCAGCAGACTCGTGGGTCAGTGAAGTTACATAAAATCCGGTGCACAGTTTAGTGTTTACACTTAGTCTTGTGATTGACCACCTGAGGGGAGGGTTTTAAAACGACCAAGTGGGTTTGAAAATCGTTGATACAGCTACCTAATGCACAGACGTGCTGAGGCACTAGATGAAATAAGAACGTAACGATATGGAAATCTTTTGGTATTGCTGAACACAGTAGGAATCGAGCGAGCTGTGGTTTTGATTATGAATCTAAAGTAACACATGTTACGGTAAGCGCGTTATCTTAGAAAAGAAGGACCTTTGATTTATAAGGGGTTTAAAGCATCATTTACGCATTGGAGGCTTTATTTAAAGACACGTTATGTGTTCTATTAACAGTTGGGGGTTCGACATGGTTTAGTGCATTAAGCAATTCATAACTAATGAATGGAACTGCAGCTGAGACAGGCATCATGTTGTTGCGCATGCAATGTTTTAGAAAGAATAATTCTGTTTAAGTAAAATAGAGGCATCAAGTTCATGTGTTTAATTAGGAACGTAATAATCAGGCTGATGGTTGTGTTTATGGATTTTTTAACAGATACCCCTGAAGAAGGGTTTATCCCGAAATGCATTGGGTGAATTTTAAATAAAGTCGTGACATGTGGAAACATCTCTTCCTCCTGGTTTTTATGAACATTCTTGAATCAGCATGGTAATGAGTAAAATAAATCGACGAAAATTGGTAAAAGGGAGTAAAAGAAATGGAGTAAACAAAGTGGATAAGCTTAAGATAATCAATATAAATTTGAGTTATTGGACTCATTCAGCAACGGATGTGGCTGTGCGGCTGGAACAGGGATCTAACTGGGTCCCTTTGTGTTCGTACTATATTGTTAGCGCAATTGGGCGGAGCGCGAATCCAGCATGCACGTCTTTATATATCTGAAGCAGTCAAGCAGAGTAAAGAAATAAGGAGTACACCGGTGTGCATCTCAACATTTTTCATGTACATTGAACTATTTTCCGTCCAAAGAGAGATTGCACCCAAGACAAAAATGGAGTGATGAACATTGAAAATTATTGAATAAGATATAGTTATCACCATATGAACTATGATTACCATTACAGGAGGTCGGTTTCCGGGCACTAGCGACTACCATTCATATGAAAATACATCCAGAAGCACGTTGCCTGTCACGTTGTGATAATTGTGATAATTGCTGTAATTATGAACTGGCTGGATGCCAAATGGGGACATTGTAAATATGTAATAATGTATGTCTAAAATGATCGGGTATACGTAGTTGGGTCAGCATTAGCAATGTCGAATCATTTTATTTAGAACTTCGAGATGTCGAGTAAAATATCTGTAGCGGGACACATACAGATGGCATTCTGGGATATGTGGTACTCACAGTGAAGCAGCAGACTCGTGGGTCAGTGAAGTTACATAAAATCCGGTGCACAGTTTAGTGTTTACACTTAGTCTTGTGATTGACCACCTGAGGGGAGGGTTTTAAAACGACCAAGTGGGTTTGAAAATCGTTGATACAGCTACCTAATGCACAGACGTGCTGAGGCACTAGATGAAATAAGAACGTAACGATATGGAAATCTTTTGGTATTGCTGAACACAGTAGGAATCGAGCGAGCTGTGGTTTTGATTATGAATCTAAAGTAACACATGTTACGGTAAGCGCGTTATCTTAGAAAAGAAGGACCTTTGATTTATAAGGGGTTTAAAGCATCATTTACGCATTGGAGGCTTTATTTAAAGACACGTTATGTGTTCTATTAACAGTTGGGGGTTCGACATGGTTTAGTGCATTAAGCAATTCATAACTAATGAATGGAACTGCAGCTGAGACAGGCATCATGTTGTTGCGCATGCAATGTTTTAGAAAGAATAATTCTGTTTAAGTAAAATAGAGGCATCAAGTTCATGTGTTTAATTAGGAACGTAATAATCAGGCTGATGGTTGTGTTTATGGATTTTTAACAGATACCCCTGAAGAAGGGTTTATCCCGAAATGCATTGGGTGAATTTTAAATAAAGTCGTGACATGTGGAAACATCTCTTCCTCCTGGCTTTTTATGAACATTCTTGAATCAGCATGGTAATGAGTAAAATAAATCGACGAAAATTGGTAAAAGGGAGTAAAAGAAATGGAGTAAACAAAGTGGATAAGCTTAAGATAATCAATATAAATTTGAGTTATTGGACTCATTCAGCAACGGATGTGGCTGTGCGGCTGGAACAGGGATCTAACTGGGTCCCTTTGTGTTCGTACTATATTGTTAGCGCAATTGGGCGGAGCGCGAATCCAGCATGCACGTCTTTATATATCTGAAGCAGTCAAGCAGAGTAAAGAAATAAGGAGTACACCGGTGTGCATCTCAACATTTTTCATGTACATTGAACTATTTTCCGTCCAAAGAGAGATTGCACCCAAGACAAAAATGGAGTGATGAACATTGAAAATTATTGAATAAGATATAGTTATCACCATATGAACTATGATTACCATTACAGGAGGTCGGTTTCCGGGCACTAGCGACTACCATTCATATGAAAATACATCCAGAAGCACGTTGCCTGTCACGTTGTGATAATTGTGATAATTGCTGTAATTATGAACTGGCTGGATGCCAAATGGGGACATTGTAAATATGTAATAATGTATGTCTAAAATGATCGGGTATACGTAGTTGGGTCAGCATTAGCAATGTCGAATCATTTTATTTAGAACTTCGAGATGTCGAGTAAAATATCTGTAGCGGGACACATACAGATGGCATTCTGGGATATGTGGTACTCACAGTGAAGCAGCAGACTCGTGGGTCAGTGAAGTTACATAAAATCCGGTGCACAGTTTAGTGTTTACACTTAGTCTTGTGATTGACCACCTGAGGGGAGGGTTTTAAAACGACCAAGTGGGTTTGAAAATCGTTGATACAGCTACCTAATGCACAGACGTGCTGAGGCACTAGATGAAATAAGAACGTAACGATATGGAAATCTTTTGGTATTGCTGAACACAGTAGGAATCGAGCGAGCTGTGGTTTTGATTATGAATCTAAAGTAACACATGTTACGGTAAGCGCGTTATCTTAGAAAAGAAGGACCTTTGATTTATAAGGGGTTTAAAGCATCATTTACGCATTGGAGGCTTTATTTAAAGACACGTTATGTGTTCTATTAACAGTTGGGGGTTCGACATGGTTTAGTGCATTAAGCAATTCATAACTAATGAATGGAACTGCAGCTGAGACAGGCATCATGTTGTTGCGCATGCAATGTTTTAGAAAGAATAATTCTGTTTAAGTAAAATAGAGGCATCAAGTTCATGTGTTTAATTAGGAACGTAATAATCAGGCTGATGGTTGTGTTTATGGATTTTTTAACAGATACCCCTGAAGAAGGGTTTATCCCGAAATGCATTGGGTGAATTTTAAATAAAGTCGTGACATGTGGAAACATCTCTTCCTCCTGGCTTTTTATGAACATTCTTGAATCAGCATGGTAATGAGTAAAATAAATCGACGAAAATTGGTAAAAGGGAGTAAAAGAAATGGAGTAAACAAAGTGGATAAGCTTAAGATAATCAATATAAATTTGAGTTATTGGACTCATTCAGCAACGGATGTGGCTGTGCGGCTGGAACAGGGATCTAACTGGGTCCCTTTGTGTTCGTACTATATTGTTAGCGCAATTGGGCGGAGCGCGAATCCAGCATGCACGTCTTTATATATCTGAAGCAGTCAAGCAGAGTAAAGAAATAAGGAGTACACCGGTGTGCATCTCAACATTTTTCATGTACATTGAACTATTTTCCGTCCAAAGAGAGATTGCACCCAAGACAAAAATGGAGTGATGAACATTGAAAATTATTGAATAAGATATAGTTATCACCATATGAACTATGATTACCATTACAGGAGGTCGGTTTCCGGGCACTTGCGACTACCATTCATATGAAAATACATCCAGAAGCACGTTGCCTGTCACGTTGTGATAATTGTGATAATTGCTGTAATTATGAACTGGCTGGATGCCAAATGGGGACATTGTAAATATGTAATAATGTATTTCTAAAATGATCGGGTATACGTAGTTGGGTCAGCATTAGCAATGTCGAATCATTTTATTTAGAACTTCGAGATGTTGAGTAAAATATCTGTAGCGAGACACATACAGATGGCATTCTGGGATATGTGGTACTCACAGTGAAGCAGCAGACTCGTGGGTCAGTGAAGTTACATAAAATCCGGTGCACAGTTTAGTGTTTACACTTAGTCTTGTGATTGACCACCTGAGGGGAGGGTTTTAAAACGACCAAGTGGGTTTGAAAATCGTTGATACAGCTACCTAATGCACAGACGTGCTGAGGCACTAGATGAAATAAGAACGTAACGATATGGAAATCTTTTGGTATTGCTGAACACAGTAGGAATCGAGCGAGCTGTGGTTTTGATTATGAATCTAAAGTAACACATGTTACGGTAAGCGCGTTATCTTAGAAAAGAAGGACCTTTGATTTATAAGGGGTTTAAAGCATCATTTACGCATTGGAGGCTTTATTTAAAGACACGTTATGTGTTCTATTAACAGTTGGGGGTTCGACATGGTTTAGTGCATTAAGCAATTCATAACTAATGAATGGAACTGCAGCTGAGACAGGCATCATGTTGTTGCGCATGCAATGTTTTAGAAAGAATAATTCTGTTTAAGTAAAATAGAGGCATTAAGTTCATGTGTTTAATTAGGAACGTAATAATCAGGCTGATGGTTGTGTTTATGGATTTTTAACAGATACCCCTGAAGAAGGGTTTATCCCGAAATGCATTGGGTGAATTTTAAATAAAGTCGTGACATGTGGAAACATCTCTTCCTCCTGGCTTTTTATGAACATTCTTGAATCAGCATGGTAATGAGTAAAATAAATCGACGAAAATTGGTAAAAGGGAGTAAAAGAAATGGAGTAAACAAAGTGGATAAGCTTAAGATAATCAATATAAATTTGAGTTATTGGACTCATTCAGCAACGGATGTGGCTGTGCGGCTGGAACAGGGATCTAACTGGGTCCCTTTGTGTTCGTACTATATTGTTAGTGCAATTGGGCGGAGCGCGAATCCAGCATGCACGTCTTTATATATCTGTAGCAGTCAAGCAGAGTAAAGAAATAAGGAGTACACCGGTGTGCATCTCAACATTTTTCATGTACATTGAACTATTTTCCGTCCAAAGAGAGATTGCACCCAAGACAAAAATGGAGTGATGAACATTGAAAATTATTGAATAAGATATAGTTATCACCATATGAACTATGATTACCATTACAGGAGGTCGGTTTCCGGGCACTAGCGACTACCATTCATATGAAAATACATCCAGAAGCACGTTGCCTGTCACGTTGTGATAATTGTGATAATTGCTGTAATTATGAACTGGCTGGATGCCAAATGGGGACATTGTAAATATGTAATAATGTATGTCTAAAATGATCGGGTATACGTAGTTGGGTCAGCATTAGCAATGTCGAATCATTTTATTTAGAACTTCGAGATGTCGAGTAAAATATCTGTAGCGGGACACATACAGATGGCATTCTGGGATATGTGGTACTCACAGTGAAGCAGCAGACTCGTGGGTCAGTGAAGTTACATAAAATCCGGTGCACAGTTTAGTGTTTACACTTAGTCTTGTGATTGACCACCTGAGGGGAGGGTTTTAAAACGACCAAGTGGGTTTGAAAATCGTTGATACAGCTACCTAATGCACAGACGTGCTGAGGCACTAGATGAAATAAGAACGTAACGATATGGAAATCTTTTGGTATTGCTGAACACAGTAGGAATCGAGCGAGCTGTGGTTTTGATTATGAATCTAAAGTAACACATGTTACGGTAAGCGCGTTATCTTAGAAAAGAAGGACCTTTGATTTATAAGGGGTTTAAAGCATCATTTACGCATTGGAGGCTTTATTTAAAGACACGTTATGTGTTCTATTAACAGTTGGGGGTTCGACATGGTTTAGTGCATTAAGCAATTCATAACTAATGAATGGAACTGCAGCTGAGACAGGCATCATGTTGTTGCGCATGCAATGTTTTAGAAAGAATAATTCTGTTTAAGTAAAATAGAGGCATCAAGTTCATGTGTTTAATTAGGAACGTAATAATCAGGCTGATGGTTGTGTTTATGGATTTTTTAACAGATACCCCTGAAGAAGGGTTTATCCCGAAATGCATTGGGTGAATTTTAAATAAAGTCGTGACATGTGGAAACATCTCTTCCTCCTGGCTTTTTATGAACATTCTTGAATCAGCATGGTAATGAGTAAAATAAATCGACGAAAATTGGTAAAAGGGAGTAAAAGAAATGGAGTAAACAAAGTGGATAAGCTTAAGATAATCAATATAAATTTGAGTTATTGGACTCATTCAGCAACGGATGTGGCTGTGCGGCTGGAACAGGGATCTAACTGGGTCCCTTTGTGTTCGTACTATATTGTTAGCGCAATTGGGCGGAGCGCGAATCCAGCATGCACGTCTTTATATATCTGAAGCAGTCAAGCAGAGTAAAGAAATAAGGAGTACACCGGTGTGCATCTCAACATTTTTCATGTACATTGAACTATTTTCCGTCCAAAGAGAGATTGCACCCAAGACAAAAATGGAGTGATGAACATTGAAAATTATTGAATAAGATATAGTTATCACCATATGAACTATGATTACCATTACAGGAGGTCGGTTTCCGGGCACTAGCGACTACCATTCATATGAAAATACATCCAGAAGCACGTTGCCTGTCACGTTGTGATAATTGTGATAATTGCTGTAATTATGAACTGGCTGGATGCCAAATGGGGACATTGTAAATATGTAATAATGTATTTCTAAAATGATCGGGTATACGTAGTTGGGTCAGCATTAGCAATGTCGAATCATTTTATTTAGAACTTCGAGATGTCGAGTAAAATATCTGTAGCGGGACACATACAGATGGCATTCTGGGATATGTGGCACTCACAGTGAAGCAGCAGACTCGTGGGTCAGTGAAGTTACATAAAATCCGGTGCACAGTTTAGTGTTTACACTTAGTCTTGTGATTGACCACCTGAGGGGAGGGTTTTAAAACGACCAAGTGGGTTTGAAAATCGTTGATACAGCTACCTAATGCACAGACGTGCTGAGGCACTAGATGAAATAAGAACGTAACGATATGGAAATCTTTTGGTATTGCTGAACACAGTAGGAATCGAGCGAGCTGTGGTTTTGATTATGAATCTAAAGTAACACATGTTACGGTAAGCGCGTTATCTTAGAAAAGAAGGACCTTTGATTTATAAGGGGTTTAAAGCATCATTTACGCATTGGAGGCTTTATTGAAAGACACGTTATGTGTTCTATTAACAGTTGGGGGTTCGACATGGTTTAGTGCATTAAGCAATTCATAACTAATGAATGGAACTGCAGCTGAGACAGGCATCATGTTGTTGTGCATGCAATGTTTTAGAAAGAATAATTCTGTTTAAGTAAAATAGAGGCATCAAGTTCATGTGTTTAATTAGGAACGTAATAATCAGGCTGATGGTTGTGTTTATGGATTTTTTAACAGATACCCCTGAAGAAGGGTTTATCCCGAAATGCATTGGGTGAATTTTAAATAAAGTCGTGACATGTGGAAACATCTCTTACTCCTGGCTTTTTATGAACATTCTTGAATCAGCATGGTAATGAGTAAAATAAATCGACGAAAATTGGTAAAAGGGAGTAAAAGAAATGGAGTAAACAAAGTGGATAAGCTTAAGATAATCAATATAAATTTGAGTTATTGGACTCATTCAGCAACGGATGTGGCTGTGCGGCTGGAACAGGGATCTAACTGGGTCCCTTTGTGTTCGTACTATATTGTTAGCGCAATTGGGCGGAGCGCGAATCCAGCATGCACGTCTTTATATATCTGAAGCAGTCAAGCAGAGTAAAGAAATAAGGAGTACACCGGTGTGCATCTCAACATTTTTCATGTACATTGAACTATTTTCCGTCCAAAGAGAGATTGCACCCAAGACAAAAATGGAGTGATGAACATTGAAAATTATTGAATAAGATATAGTTATCACCATATGAACTATGATTACCATTACAGGAGGTCGGTTTCCGGGCACTAGCGACTACCATTCATATGAAAATACATCCAGAAGCACGTTGCCTGTCACGTTGTGATAATTGTGATAATTGCTGTAATTATGAACTGGCTGGATGCCAAATGGGGACATTGTAAATATGTAATAATGTATGTCTAAAATGATCGGGTATACGTAGTTGGGTCAGCATTAGCAATGTCGAATCATTTTATTTAGAACTTCGAGATGTCGAGTAAAATATCTGTAGCGGGACACATACAGATGGCATTCTGGGATATGTGGTACTCACAGTGAAGCAGCAGACTCGTGGGTCAGTGAAGTTACATAAAATCCGGTGCACAGTTTAGTGTTTACACTTAGTCTTGTGATTGACCACCTGAGGGGAGGGTTTTAAAACGACCAAGTGGGTTTGAAAATCGTTGATACAGCTACCTAATGCACAGACGTGCTGAGGCACTAGATGAAATAAGAACGTAACGATATGGAAATCTTTTGGTATTGCTGAACACAGTAGGAATCGAGCGAGCTGTGGTTTTGATTATGAATCTAAAGTAACACATGTTACGGTAAGCGCGTTATCTTAGAAAAGAAGGACCTTTGATTTATAAGGGGTTTAAAGCATCATTTACGCATTGGAGGCTTTATTTAAAGACACGTTATGTGTTCTATTAACAGTTGGGGGTTCGACATGGTTTAGTGCATTAAGCAATTCATAACTAATGAATGGAACTGCAGCTGAGACAGGCATCATGTTGTTGCGCATGCAATGTTTTAGAAAGAATAATTCTGTTTAAGTAAAATAGAGGCATCAAGTTCATGTATTTAATTAGGAACGTAATAATCAGGCTGATGGTTGTGTTTATGGATTTTTAACAGATACCCCTGAAGAAGGGTTTATCCCGAAATGCATTGGGTGAATTTTAAATAAAGTCGTGACATGTGGAAACATCTCTTTCTCCTGGCTTTTTATGAACATTCTTGAATCAGCATGGTAATGAGTAAAATAAATCGACGAAAATTGGTAAAAGGGAGTAAAAGAAATGGAGTAAACAAAGTGGATAAGCTTAAGATAATCAATATAAATTTGAGTTATTGGACTCATTCAGCGACGGATGTGGCTGTGCGGCTGGAACAGGGATCTAACTGGGTCCCTTTGTGTTCGTACTATATTGTTAGCGCAATTGGGCGGAGCGCGAATCCAGCATGCACGTCTTTATATATCTGAAGCAGTCAAGCAGAGTAAAGAAATAAGGAGTACACCGGTGTGCATCTCAACATTTTTCATGGCCATTTTGTAAAGCCAGGCATTGTGCTTTTGCCATAGGCCTGCATTGTCTGTCTTGTGTTCCTTTTCTTGTTGTTGTGGCTGGCCTGGCCATGTGGTGGCAGCCATTTTGTGGGACCAGCCACTGTGCTTTTGCCATAGGCCTCCAAGCTTGCGGCCTAGTCTGCCAGTAGGCCCGGAGGTAGTCATCCTCATGGGTGCATACAAACTGTTTCTGTGTTGTCTGTTGAATTTGTAACATCATTTAGGCCATGGATGGCATTGGATTTATTTGCAAAATGTGGGTTTTGGGGTGGTATTTCAGTTTTTGTGTGTGTGTTAAATAAATAGGCCTTTTCAGCCACTAGGTAACCCTGCCCATTCAGCTCGCGGACTTTGGGCAACTCCGCACTGCGCGACAACGTGGACTTACACTTTTTATCTTCTTCGCGCGCTCAATATACGTTTTCGCGCGCGCGATAACGACTTTTTGTGACGATCGCGATGCCGAACACGCAGAATTTACAATCTGGCGAAGAATATCTCTCGAGCAGTATAAAACCTTCTCGAAAATGATGATTTAGTTCATTTTGCACCAAAAACTCCTCAGGTAGTCATTTAGATGTAGTTTGGTGAGCAAGGAGTCACTTTGTTTTTGTTTTACAATTTTTTTCACGAGGAAGGAAGTTGTTGGGTGGCCTGGCCATGTGGTGGCGGCCATTTTGTGGGACCAGCCACTGTGCTTTTGCCATAGGCCTCCAAGCTTGCGGCCTAGTCTGCCAGTAAAGTAGGCCCAGAGGTAGTCATCAAGGGTGCATAACAACTGTTTCTGTGTTGTCTGTTGAATTTTGCCATCATTTAGGCCATGGATGGCATTGGATTGAATTGCAAAATGTGGTTTTTTTGGGAGGGTCTATTTCACTTTTTGGGTGTGTTAAATAAATGCCTTTTTTGCGTGTGTAATTATAATTATGTGTTGTTGTTGTAGTGGCTGTCTAACTTTCCAAACTGTTTTTAGCCATGTGGATTTTAGTTTTTGCATTAAAGCTGTGTGTGTTTTATCAGGCATCCTTTGTCTGCCCATATATAGTAGGCCTGCTTGAGTTCATTGTTTGCTGTGCCTTGTGCCTGTGAGTCACCATGTTGCTGGGGGCCATTTTGTGGTGGTAGTTAGTAGTGTGCTGTTTTTGCCACATAGGCCTGCGTGTCACTCTTTCCATTGTTCCTCTTGTCTTACTGCTTCCAAATCCATCCCCATTGCCAGCTGCAGCTCCCTGATGCTGCATACATCCCACGTAATGCACAAATTTAGGCCAAACATGCTCCACTACATTTTAGTTTTTGTTCTTTACTATTCTTATTCTTCCAGAGTGTACACACTACACAGTAGCCAGGAAAGCCCTGGCCTTGTTGTCAAAGTCTCATAAATGGCTACACTGTGTGTTGTTGTTCACTGAGTTTCTAAAATTTTATAATTGAGTCCACCACCACACACTAAGTTCTATATTATATTTGTTTGATTTGTGCTATCGTCGTTTGACTGATGTTGTTCTGGCTTTTTTGCTTTTAGGTGCACAAAGACTGAGGAGGAGGTGTGTCATCATTGCCCGTTGCACTGCCAGACAGACATCCTGCTGCTGTACACAACGTGACGTGTGACCTGACCAGACATCTCTGCAACTGAGTGCTGCTGACATCTGAAGAAGAAGATGGGCCCAAAGAAAGCAGGTACCAGGTCCTCCAGTGCCAAGAAAGTTGCTATTGAGAAGAAGGAACAGAAGAAGGAAGTGACACTTAAGTCTGGTGTGCCGCCCAGTACCCTTTTTGGGAAAAAACAAATTACGCCTGCAGCAACGGTGTCCGGGGGGCAAGCTGGGGGCAGCACCTCCGCATCAGTGGGCCCAACCCACCAACCCAGGCCCAAGCACATGAGTGTGGAAGAGATAGCCAGCCTAATGGTGGAAAGCAGTGATGCTGAGCCTGAGATAAACTTATCGCTATCTCAAAGTAGTACCCAATCAACGCAGGAGGAAACACAGCAGATAAGTGGTCAACAACAACAGCCGCAACCACCTCCCGCAATAGTAGTTGTTGTTCCTCCCGAAGTAGGGGCAGTTCAGGAAATTGAGCCTCATGCAGAGGTAGAAGAAGAAGCCACTCATTCGGAAGATCCATTGTCTTCCAAATCTCCAGCAAGGAAAAGGAGGGGTAGTCCATCAAGTTCTTCGCCAAGCCCCCTTCTGATGATCTAGATGCCACTTGGAAGCCACAAACTGAGTCTGAGAGGGAGCCACGTCCCAAGACCAAGCTAGGGAAAAGGAAGGTTCCAGAAAGCCTTACACTTATGGAGGTCGATGTAGAACAGCAGGATGATGATGATGAGCCAGTCATCACGAACATCATTCCCGGCCCCGAGGAGATGGAGACCAACATTATTACCCTATCCAAAATCGCTGCGAGGGATGTAGCACGCATACCTCCACAGGTAACACCACCAACACGACCTACAGCTTCCATATTTGCATTAGCAAAGGCCCGGCAGCGACCTACATCCACCAGCACAACCACCACCTCAGTAGAAGTAGGTAGTGGTACAGCAGCAGCACAGAGTCAAATTCAACACACACCCTCCAGTTCATCCGACATTGGAAGTGGCAGGTCCTCCAGCAGGAGGCCAAAGTTAAGCTCCCCAGTTTGGGACTTCTTTACGGTTAGCGAAAAGGAGGAGAACATTGCTATATGCTCCATTTGTAATACCTCTGTTAGTCGTGGTAAGCTTGGTACAAACTATGGTACCGGAGGCCAAATGACCCAACTGAAAAAACACCACTTGATCAGCTGGGAGGACCACCTTCGCGAAATAAAAACTGCAACCATTGGTGTTGGTGGGGATAAAGGAGTAGAAGATCCGATCACGGTGGAAGAGGAAGGACAGGGAGACATTCTCTCTGGTAGTGGTACACAAGGTGTCCCTGACCCCAGCAGTGCAGTGTTGTTAACGTCGCACACATCTTCAGCAACATTTCAGTGGCACAAGAGTAAGAGTCAGCCTGAGACACCAAGGACAAGGAGTACCGCAATCCAAAAAAGTGCGTTGAGCATAAGAGAAAGGAAAACCATGCAGCCTACCATTATCAGCATGTTTGGTGGGGAGGGGCAGTACGAACGCAACCACATAAAATAGCACGTTTGTACAATGCGAAGCTGGCTAAAATGTTAGCACTGGACCTTCTCCCTTTTTCTTTTGTTGAAGGGGTGGGTTTTCTGGAATTTGTGTCAACCATCTGCCCAAAATGGCATGTTCCCATCCGCTACTATTTTGCCAGAGTTGCTGTTCCAGCACTACATCACGACGTGCTGGAATTGCTTGGAAAAGCCTTGAAGCAGAGTGCTGTTCAGAGTATCCACCTGACAACAGACATGTGGACCAGTTGCCAAGCCACTGATTACATGTGCATCACTGCACACTGGATCTCTTTTGCGGGGGTTAGAGAACAGATATCTGCTGAGATTTTTCATGCCACTCGCAAACATGCAACTGTAGCCATGTTTGCCATGGAGAAATCTCATACTGCTGCAAACATTTTGGAAGAGTTTAACAGCAAGGTCTTTGAGTGGCTGCGCCCAAAAGGGCTTAACATTGGTTTTGTTGCCACGGACAATGGCAGTAATGTAGTTAGGGCCATGGAAGATGGTCGCTATTTCAGGGTCCCGTGTTTGGCACACTGCATTAACATTGTTGTTCAAGACTTTTTGAAAAATGAATCCAAAGTCAGCAACTTACTGGCCACCTGCAGAAGAATATGCACACATTTCAGCCATTCTTTTAAAGCCCGGAAGCAGCTGAGGGTCATTCAACGTGAGCATAAGATGCCAGTCAAAGCGCTCATCCAGGAGGTGCCAACACGTTGGAACTCAACTTATTATATGCTTGATCGTCTGTTTGAACTGTACATACCACTCAATGCTTATGTCATGCAAAGATTAGGGGAACCTACTGTGAGAGGCATGACCGTTGAGATGGGTCAATGGGACCTCATTAAATGCCTGACTGAGATGCTACTTCCTTTTGAGATATTCACACGTGAAGTCAGCAGGGAGGACTATGGGCCAAGCTATCCCATTGTTGCACATGCTAGAGCAACAGCTGAAGGAGGTGTCTGAAACGTACGCAGGTGTGGATAACAAACAAGACGCATATCATTTGGCTGAGACCTTAGCCGCTCGCTTATCTGAAAATACAAGGATTCAAAATAAAATTTTGTCACAACCACATTACATTAGTGCCACAATTTTGGATCCACGGTACAAAGTATTTCTGAACAGCAAGGCAGTAATTCCTTTTTCGGAAGTGGATGTTGCCAACTACAAAACTTTGATAGCTAAGGAAGCCACTATTTTCGAAAACGAACGGCTGTTAATTGCAGGCCCCCCACCCCAGGCCATAACAACAAGTACTAGAGGGCATCCAGAGTCAAGTTCTACTTCGGAGCCTGAGGGCAGTGCATTTGCCTCTCAGCAGTCACCTACACCTACACCAACAATAACATCAACAACAGCAAGAACAGGATCATCCACAGTACAATGTGCAACTGATTGGTTTCTACGGCAGGGGTATGGTAAGTCCAGTGCTGATGCAAAGGCAAAAGAGGCCGAGCACATCGGAGCACCCCTGAACATTGAGCGGACGGTCCAGGCCTATCTGGATGACCCAACAGAGGTCTTCATGGATCGAAACCCATTGGTGTATTGGTATGGGAAAAGAAGCCAATGGACAGTGCTCAGCAGGCTGGCGATAAAGTATCTGGCTTCCCCTATCGCAAGTGTCTCTTCAGAGCGTGTTTTCAGTGCTGCTGGTGCCATTGTAACTTCGAAAAGGACCAGTCTCTCGGCCAAAAGCGTGGAGAGGTTAACCATGATCAAAATGAATCAGCACTTTATACCACCGGATTACAAAATAAGTGAATCACAGCAGGAAGAGGAGAGCGACTTGGATGACGTAAATAGTGCGTTACAGGACCTACTTCTGTGCGAACCACCAGAGTTTGAGGACGAGCTCCTCTTCCCTGACAACTAGGCTTTCAAATTGTTACTTTCTTCCTTCCTTTATGTGTCTGTGTATCTGTCTTTCTGGTTCAAATCAAATCACAACAAATCCATCACCACCGTCTTCTCTTTTTATTTCCCTATTGGAGTTGCACGTCTGTGCATTTAACTGTCCACTCTTCAGAGTCCTGCTTCATCTTCCTGTCTCGCCCTAGTACATTTCCATCAAGCCAGACATTGGAGTACAAGAAATGTTGCCTTTAACATTAACAGTCCCTCCATAAGAAGTGAAACGTGACTATAGCTATCCTCCGTTTTGTTTCCGAGCCGAAACTCATCATCACTGTCCGAAGGCTACAGCCTTGGCAGGCATCCAAAGCTCCTAACTGTCAGAACGTGGGCAGGCATCCAAAAGTAAACTCATCACTGTCCGAAGGCTACAGCCTCGGCAGACATCCAAAGCTCCTCACTGTCAGGACAGAAGGTACTTGGCAGAGAAAGACAAGACTCTTCGAAGAAACTTGCTGACATTTGTGCAAACTCAATTGACCAGCAATGAGCGCTACCCAGGCCGCGGCCCATCATCACAGTGCTGACCATGTGAAGCAACTTAAACTGTGACAAAGTACCACAGATGAATAAGACGGAAACCGAAACAGCGACTAACACTCGAAATGAATGTAGACTGGAGTAATGATGAGGCTACTGCCCCGTTAAAAGAAAAACACACACCTGTCAGAACTAGGCATCTGATGATCTGACAGCCAAAGAGAAGAGCTAGACAGGTAATGATGGAATGCATTGGATGCTTGCTGACTCTGAGCGATTGCTGTTGTTTGTTGTGTTGATGTTGTGTTGTGCATGAAGTCGAACTCTACTCTACTAGTTAATCTACAAAGTGACTCAAGTGACACTCAATGTTTCCCTTCTTGTTGTTTAATAACCAGATTGTACTCCTACCACTGCAGGTGCAGGCCAATATCTGTTGCAATTTTTTAATATGGAATATGGACTTAATCGGAGTCACTACAGACTGAGTTGCAGTTGGACAACACGTACCACAACATGATGATGACCATACTATCTTTGCACGCAGTCAGTCAGTTGGATCGGAGATGATTCAAGGAATAACTGCGTTTCATGAAGTGGCATAAGGTAAACATAAACACAACAATTCAACAAGAAAGTAAACACAGCAGACCTACATGTCCATGTAGTGGTGGAGTCGAGTCAGTGTAGTTATGACTGACAGCGGCGCATTGATTTTGTCACTTAATTTTGAAAATGCTAAGTTGCTGTATATATGCCTTTTGTCTGGCTCTGTCAAAAATTAAGGTAAATGGAGGTTGGGTCACAGGCTGGTGCTGTGGTGGGCCTGTTCTGTCCTGTTGTTGTTGTAGCTTAATGCTGTAAACGGAATATACACAATATATCCAAGCCGTCTCAGTCTGAAAGTGTTCTCTCTTCTCTTCTTGGACTCCTCCGTAATTGATGCTTTTTTATATTCATTGATTTTTCAATACCCCTTTTGTTTTTCCATCTAGACGTTACAGGCCGGCCTTTACCCTGTGCTATACTGGGGGACTCAACTCACATTTACCTTACCAATCCGCATCAGGAAGGCAACCAAGTTTGATGTGCGGAGCGTCCATGGAAGATAGGACCAAGAGGAAGGACGAGATTCAACTCCACAATTTGACCAGGATAATACAGTAACTTTAGTATCATTCATCTTTTAATTAATTGGAATCCTTTTTCTCTTCAATCATTACGACTGTGTGTTGTGTGTTGTTGTTTGTTTGCTAATTGATCCCTACAACTATTTTTTACTTTTCTTTGCTATCTTTAAAAGTAAGCCCAGTACAACATGGAATTTGGGTCTCTGTCTGAGGGCATATATTACAGGCAAGGCAAATTGCATAGAATATACTGCTGCCCTGTACTGTCTTGTCTAGTAGGAGTTAGTAAGTACTACTCATTAACCATCAAGTTATCTTCATCATGCATGCATTGCCTTTTTCTCCCTTTATAGATTTTTTGGATAAGATCATGGTCGTCTGCCAAGATTGCGCTTTGCTTTTGTTGTCCATGCGTACTGTTTTTCTTTCTCAAACCTTTCCCCAAACTCCCCTTCCCATCCATTCATCAAACCCTAACCCTCTTCCCCGGGCGGTGATTTATATTGAGGTGTGATGTGACTACATAAAATGTACACCAATTGATCACACGCTTGCTGGGGCAGATGTGGTAAAAGCAACACTAATTAAATTTCAAGGCAGGGCGAGGAGCTTCTTCTGCTTGCCCACCCATGCTCAGTCTATGTGCAAGCCGTCACCGGCTAATAGTACATCATAATTAATTGCCAGCATTGATTGGATTCATCATCAAACTCCTACCACACAGCAGTAAAGGTTACGAATTACTATTGTGTTAAGTTAAGTGACTCACTCGACACAACTACAGTTTGTAACTTCTTGTACTAGGCTGTCCCCGCCAACATTATGTTTTATTTGACTTTAGCAGTTGCAAATGCAATATTGTTTGTTTGGCAGTCTTCTTCTGTACTGTATTTGACTTCGTTCTACTACTCCTCCCACAGTCGCTTTCAGGCAAGTGACTGTCTCTTTTTATTTTTTAGCAAATGCTGCTGGCAGTGTCTACTCTACTACTACCACCACAACCATGGCATCTTCTCCATTCTCTTGGGAAACCATGCAGCCATCGCTGTGCCGAACGTAATCATCATCAATCACAGGTAAGATAAGTTTGGTGGGAGGTATAATGGACTAGGAGGAGAGACTGACAGTACTAGTAGGACAAATCACTCAGTGAGGGGTACCGCATCTATCTGTTTGTGTTACATCATCGGCAGATTATTTAAATCAAACACTGGCTGCGGCCCTGCAGCTGCAATGAAAGAAACCATGTGACGTTAATTTGTAAAACAGTAACCCCCACAAAACCTTAACATTGTATGTTGAAGTATAAATATAATTTATTACCCTAACAAAAATAAACTATCCCACACCTGACCCACCCCTCTCCCTAACCCTAACCAATGTCCAAAACGAAAAAAAGTCCAAAGAATGTCCAAAGTCCAAACCCCAATGCCCAATTCCCACCCACCAACAAAACGAATAAAAAAGGGGCAATGCAACAGGGTCCTATTATATTCGGCGGGCTTTAAGGTGTTTGTCCACCAGAATTTTAACCCGCTCCTCGAGTTGCTCCTCTAGCCGTGCCACCCGGAGGAGAATCTTGCGTCGAAATGCCCTGCAGTGGCATCCAGGGTGGGGGACAGCAGTGCTGGTTGCAATCGATTTGCGGCGGGCGGCTGCCAGACTGCGGCGCCGTACCACTGGAGGTCTGGCCTGGCTGGGGCCCGGGGCATCGGACGAGGCTGCTGCTGCTGCCGCCTCCTCCTCCTCCGCCTGAGCCACCAGCCGCCGGTACTCGGCACAGATGGCCTCCAGTTTCCGGTGCCGGGCCCTGGCTGCCAACTCCTTCCGGGATGGTTTGCCTTGGGAAGGAGTACTATTTATATCAAGAAAGAAAAAGAATATTGTTGTAACCAGTACTCTTAGCAAAACAGTAACACAAAATTAATTCAACACATAATGGCACAGTAGCACTACCAAGAAGCACAGTACATAACATTTCTGGTATAATAATCTATCTATCCTCCCACTTCCTCGGCCTGTAACATTTGTGGGAGTTTCAGGCATTATACTAGCACTATGGACTCCAGTACACCAGTCTTCTTCTTATCTCTACTAGTTTAGCGAAATGACATAAACTGGTTGTAGCCGGCATGCCAGCTCGGTCATCTATGCTTGCACCCAAGAAGACAAACATACGAGTCATCATGACGCAGACTCATGTTAGTTTGATTTACTACTGTATGCAGGTGGGGAAGCTCGTATTTATTTTTCTATTACGGGTGGCACTGGCCATACTCTCTCTGTTACATGAAGCAGGGCAATTGGTCAATTTCACTTTAACAGTGCCCTGGCTACTACAAAAAGGCAGATTATATATCTGATCCAATGATCATTGCTTTTATGGGACGACGACATAAGGTCAGTAGCGGTCAGTGGTGGGACTCGGGGAGTGCTGCCGGGCGGTGACGTAGGGAGGGGCAGGGTGGGGGGTAGTAAACTATGTATTACGGCCAATTACAGGTAAGTAAACATATAAAGAAATAAAAGTAATTTTGTTGCGCCCACTGCATCGCTTTTGGCGGTGCAGTGCGCACAATGAAATTCGCTTTATTTATTTTTATGTTTACAGTAAACTTACCTGTATTTGGCCGCGTAATACATTGTTTACTGCTACCCCCACCCTGCCCCTACCCACATCGGCTTTGCTACTGTGGCGCGGTTTCTTTTACATTCCCTTAAAACTAAAACTGTGCATCCCGTGACAGTCTCCACCTATGCTGTCTATGATGAATACATACAGGCATCCATCCATTCTAAGTAAATGTCAATCATTCTTCTTAATCTCTCCACAAACCTTACTTTGTTTCGCCAACAACAACCCATGCGTCCACTCACTCCGTTGCTTGCCTTGGCTTAGAGTTTCACCCAAACACCGCTGATGATTCTTGCTATCCACAGTATCCACCCATACTGTGTCGCCCACCCAGGCAGGCATCCATTCTTCTTTTACCTTCCACACATCCTTCAACAACACATGCATCTGATTCCTATCAGCCACCTATATCCATGCTTCCAACGTATCCTTCTCTGCCAGTCATCAATCATATTAAATCTCGCCCGTCCTTCCTCCTTCCACCCTTCTTTCCCTTTTTATTCAACACATCCATCAAGGTCATCTGATCTGACTTTTAGTCTCCTCCATAAAACTTTCACAGCTGAGTTGGAGTCAGATAGAAGAGGCCATTGGTTAATCAAGTCACGCTGGTAATGCTATTGCTACTGCATTGCTAATGCTAAGTAAAGGGTGTCTTCTCTTCTTCAACCGTTGTATAATGTTCACTACAACTTCATACCTAATAAGTCTCAACAACAGTACAGTGAGTGAAGTCACTCAACACCCTTCCAGCTAGTGCAATGTCAATACGTAATGAATATAACTTACCATCGCCCGCCACTGCTGCTGGCTCACCCCCTGTAGCTCCTGCAGGTGCCGCATCTCCTTCCCCCTCCGGAATGGCCGAATCGCCGCTGGCCCCGCCGTGCACTGGTGGTCGCTACTACGCCTAGATAAAAACATGACACATTTTTAGATGCCTGTGTACACCTCCCCCTATTTATATTTCTTCTTTTTCACTAGCAAGATTGAAAAAAAAGTTAATACATACATATTATTATACATCACATTCAGTAGTCCAAATCGGGTACTAGAGTCAGTAGACACTAGTAGTGTTATGGTCCCTAGGGTCATTATTTATTATACTATACTCTACTCTTTGCAAAGTTAGCCTGAGCCATGCAACCATTTTTCGCTTCATGTCTTTTGCGCATGTTACCTCGCAGCTTGTTGTGCAGTAACAGTAAGACGCCTTTTTAGCCCACATGAGCACATACAGCTACTGTCTGAGCGTTGCGTACAAGAGGTCGAAAAACAAGCCACTTTGTTATGGAGTTCGGTTAGTCCGTATTGCTTAGCCATAAGTAAAATGTTACACTTTTTGGCAGGACTGACAAATGCTTGCATTATACTATCTAACGCGCACCATTTTTCTCAGGCAGAAGATTTCCTTCTACGAACCAGAGATTTGCAGAGCTTATGAATGATGCATGTAACCAGTAATTCTACGTTCTACGGTGAGGAGTCTCACAGAATTCTCACAGATCTTTTGTCTTCTAAGTTCTATCATCAATCATCATGCACTTGTTGTAACAATGTTTATTGTTTTAATCTTATGCATTTAGCTGTTGGAGCTGGCTGGAGTACACTGAATTTTATAGAACAACATACAGAGCTTGTTAGTTGAAAATAAACCTTTTAAACTTAAACATAGACTCTGTGGTATTTGGTGTGGTGGTGGTGGAGGTGGTGGACTTACACGAGTAAGTGAGCGAAAGGGTGTTATATTATGTTCTGGGTTGTGTAATCTCATTGGGTATCTTCGGGTGGGGGTTCGGGGACCTAATGAGAGTGAGACACTACACTATAGCTAGTCGTTCAGGGGATTGTGGGTTCACTTCTGACTGAGGTGTGAGGAACGTCCAAGTTCCAAACTCCCATCACCAACATCATATTTCCTTGTGCATAGTTCTGCATGGGGCTGTACAGAATCCACACATCAGTAGTAGTATGTACTATATCCTATCAAAAATAGTCAAATATCTGGTTGGGCATTTTGTTTGTGGTAATTGTCAAAGCCTCAAGATTAAGAAGGCTAGAAGAGGACAACCGAAAGGACTGGACTCAGCTATTGGTCAATCGGAGTTTTATTCAAAACCGTACAATAAAGAGTGGCAATGCAAACTGGGCAAGCTTAGCGACAGATTAATAATAGTAGTAGTACAGACATTCATAGCAGAGGCAGTTAGAACTTAGAGGCAGGGATAACCAGAATTTAGAAACAGATAGTCAAGTCAAGATCAAAGAATCTTTTGTAAAAAATAGAATTAGGGAGTGGAACCATAATTAATAGTTCTGGAAAAATAAGGTGCAGTAAAAGTTAGGGCAATATAAATGTTAATATTAACCACTGGAGGACTTACTGGGACCAGCAGCAGGGCTCTCGGTAGAGGAGCGGTCCTCTGGTGGTTGTCCCGCCGACTCGGACCCCGTCTTCTTGCCCCTGGGTGCTGCAGATCAGTGATCATGTAAGATATAATAAAGAAAGACACAAACATTAATGATTGCTGTGAAACAAATAAAGTATCTAAAAAAACGCTCAAAACGTTTTAGGAACCAAAAATTGCAATAAAATTGACCTATCTAATCCGATCGACTACTGGCTTGCGGGATTCACGGTCACGGACAGTCTACTTATTTGGGAACACTAATTCAGTGTTTCATTCGGATTGATTCAAATAAAATCCAGAACACTAACTAAGCCTAAGTACCACCTGACCTAGCCCACCTATTCCAGGCGGGCCAATTGTTCATTAAGTCTGCATTTCCATTTTTTTATTGCCCTCATAAATGCATATATGAGAAGGAGGACACATGCATAAATTGGTGCATAATGCATACACCAAATTGTTGGTTGGTTAAGTCTGATGTTCTGCAGCTGACTGACACTGCTAAGCTTACCACTCACTAAACAAACTACAAAAGGATCTACTAGTAAGAACTGGGGTAAGCAGCACTCAGTGACAGAGGATGCGTCACGCAGACCGGTAAAAAATTATCAACTAATAACTAAACCTACTAACAAACTATCAATCCATCCACCACTATTTGACAGGAGGACAAAGGAAGGACTAGAGTCTCTCTAGAAATAGCATTACCTAACTGAAGTTCTCTAAAGTAAACTCTTACATAATAATAAGGACAAGCGAGCGCAAAGTTGCAAAGAAGTAAGAGTAGCGCCCAGCACCTGTGTCCTACAATCACAGAAGATTTTGAAACGTAATTTACCTGCAATGTAAGCAGCAGTATTCTTGTTATTTGTAAAAAATGTATACACAAATCACAATACTTATACTAATATATTTATTAGCTACTCACCAAGCCCCACGACCTCGACACCTAGCAGGTCCAACAGGTCCTGCTCCCGGTCGAGGATGTCTGACCACCGGTGGGCCAGCTGGTTATGGGTGCGCCGGACCCCTGAGCAGCGAAACACTGCACGGCGCACCTTCGCCCACCGGCGGTGACGCTCCTGGGTCGGGTACCCGGAGCCTGGCCTGCCGCCTGCTGCCAAGGTCAAGGGGAGGTGGCGCTGAAGAAAAAAAACAAGGGCGGCCACCTCCGTCTCAGTAAAAAGCTGGCGGGCTTGCACCCCTGCAGGGCGCAGTCTGCCGCAAGGCAGGCGGCGGCTCTTGGGCGCACGCGCCTTGCCCTTCGAGCCGTCACTGCTGCCCTTCGCCATGGTTCTGGGGTGGGACTGTGAGGAGGCGGAAAAGAAAAGTTAGAATGGAAAAATAAAGTTAGGGGAAGAAGTAGGAGCTTAAAGAAGAAAGTTATATAAAACAGTCGAAAAGTAAAAAAAACACAGTAAAAAGTAGAAAAAAATGCAAAATATAGACTTAGGCAGAGAGAGATAGATAAGAAATAAAGAAAAATTGAAAAACAGTGTAAAAAACTAAGGATTGCAAAGATTGAGGGAGGATAGAAAACAGGCCCAGAACCATAGCATAGAGTGAAAAACAAGATGGCCGCGCCCATCGCGACCGCGTGGGTAAGTTTGCGCGATATTTCTCCCCGAGCACGCAAAAAGCGTCGCGAACACGTACGACGCGTTCCCGAACATGAAATGCGAATCGCGAGCATGCTATACGCGACCCGGAACAGGAAATAAGGCATCGCGAACGGGCGGGACAAGTGAAAAACAAGATGGCCGCGCCCATAGGCGACCGCATGGGTAAGTTCGTGCCCCCGAGCATGCAAACAGCGTCCCGAACACGCACAACGCGTTCCCGAAATAGAAAAACGCATCGCGAACGGGCGCGACAAGCAGCTACGCACGCTCGCGAAGCTATGCGTAGCTCGCGTAGCGCTCCGACGTCTTCGCGTAGCTTCGCGTAGCGCGACTACGCGAACTACGCCCAGGGTTACTAGTGAGCAGTTCCTCAGACCCTACGGGGGGAAACACTCTGCTGACGCCGCCAAAAGTCTACCCTGTCGCTCCCAGCTGCAGCAGCTGCGCCCGCGGCCCAACAGAACGCGCCGCCTGCTCAACACGTGGCGCAGCCCACGTCGCAACACTCACAGATTACAGCGCTGCCCCCGTTCAGCGAGCTGATTGATCCAGCCACGGCATCGCCTAGGTGGACAGTTTGGATTGGCAGGCTCAACAATTACTTCACCGCCACTCGTGAGACGGACAGCGAAGTCAAGAGGTCGCTACTGCTCCATTTTGGTGGGGAAGAAATATATAAACTATTCGCTCATCTCCCGAACACCGGCGCTCCCACGGATTATGACGCAGCAGTCAGGGCGTTAAATGCCCATTTCGACCCGCAACTTAACCCAGACTACGAGCTTTTCAAGCTCCGTCAGGCGCATCAGAGGGAAGGCGAAACAATGGACGCATTCCACGCTCGCCTGCGAGAACTGGCCAGTACCTGCACAGACGACGACCAGAATGAGGAAGTAAGAACTCAAGCAATCCAAGGGTGCCGCAACAAACATCTTCGGACCCTCATACTGCGACAGCCAGGAATCACCCTGGAAGACATCCTTATCCTAGCAAGGTCGCACGAACTATCCGATGCCCGAGCAACAGTCATGGACGCCGCGCTTGCCCAACAAGCAGAAAAGCCAGCAACGATCAAAACTGAAAGAGCGGATGCCATACGCACCCCATCCAGAAGCACCCGAGGGAGATGGCCAACCAAAAACTCACGAGGGCCGCGCTGTGGCTACTGTGGGAATGAAGAACACCCACCAGAGGAATGCCCTGCACAGGGTCGGACATGCTCCAAATGCGGCATCCCCAATCACTATGGGAGTGTCTGCAGGGGAGGAGCCCGAAGCAGAGGAGCTCGCGGAAGATGACCACCGTCCAAAGCAATGCGACAGTTATCGCTCGACGAGGCGGAGAACCCCAAAGCGATGACGACACCAGCCAATTGGAGGCAGTACTTAGAAGACTCATCCACTGATGACGATGCGGAGGTCTATCTGATATCATTTGCAAGTGACCTCAAAAGAAGACGGAGACCCCAACCGACGTGCGCCATCGAGATTGCAGGAACACCAGTGACAGCTCTAATTGACACAGGGGCAACCGTAAATGTAATGGGCTGTCAGCAGTATAAGCAACTGAAGCCAAAGCCAGCGTTAACCCCGTCGAACGTGAAAATCCTGACGTACGGAAGCCAGAAGCCATTACCTCTAAAAGGAAAGATGATGGTGCAGGTCAAGTCCGACACTTACGAGGTCACCATGATGTTCCACGTCATAGACCGAGAGGCACACATCTTAGTAGGCAGCCACACGGCTGAAGATCTAGGGCTGGTGATGTTCGCCAATGCAGTTAACACACTACGGACCAATGACATCCTCAAACTGTTCCCACAACTCTTCAAAGGCCTTGGGAGCATGAAGAGACCTCCGGTGAAGCTACACATTGATAAGGCCGTGAAACCAGTTGCCTTACGACACCGTTGCATACCTTTTCACCTCCGGCCGCTCGTCAAGCAAGAGTTGCAGAATCTAGAGCAGCAAGGAGTAATAGAAAAGGTCACAGGACCGACGCCCTGGGTGTCGCCCATGGTCATTGCTGAGAAACCGAAGCAGCCAGGGAAGATACGCCTCTGTATCGACATGCGCATGCCGAATCAAGCAATAAAATGGGAGCGACACCTCACCCCAACGGTCGATGACATCCTGGCTGATCTTAACGGCTCCCGGTGGTTTTCTAAACTCGATCTCAACGCCGGCTACCACCAGCTGAAGTTGGCAGACGAAAGCAGATATATTACAACTTTCTCAACCCATCTAGGACTACGTCGCTACAAGAGGTTGAATTTTGGTATCTCTTCGGCAGCGGAGATATTCCAAAATGCAGTCAGGGAGATGCTGTCAGGACTTCAGGGAGTCCTCAACGTCAGTGACGATATACTCATACATTCAGCAACGCTGGAAGAGCATCACCGTCATCTCCAGGCCACTCTACAACGCCTAGTCGACCATGGAGTGACACTCCACAGGGACAAATGCCAATTCTTCCAAAATTCCATTGAGTTCTTTGGCTATGTATTCAGCCAAGACGGCGTGCAGGTAGATCCCAGAAAATCGCAAGCTATTCAGCAAGCACCGGCGCCTAACACAGCATCTGAAGTTTGGAGCTTCATGGGCATGGCCACATACTGTGGGCGGTTCATAACTAACCTTGCTACCGTAGCCGAACCTCTAAGGGCTCTCACCAAGAAAGATGCTGTGTGGAAATGGGGAAAAGAAGAGGAAGAGGCATTCCAAAAGGTAAAGTCGGCCCTGTTGAGCAAAACTACCATGGCCTATTTCGACACTGCACGGCGTACGGAAGTGATAGTGGACGCCAGCCCCGTGGGGCTAGGAGCACTCCTCGCCCAAGAGACAGAACCAGGGAAATGGGCCCCACTGGCTTTCGCAAGCAAAGCGCTCACGCCAACCGAAGCTCGTTACTACCAAATTGAACGAGAAGCGCTGGCTATCAAATGGGCTGTAACCACTTTCACCTCTATATCAGCGGCCGTCCCTTCAAGGTCGTAACCGACCACCAGCCACTACTCCCTATGTTCAGAGGCACCGCTCCGCATCTGCCTCCCAGGATCGAAAGGTGGGCGATACAACTACAGCATTACCAAATGGAGATAGAGTATAGACCCGGAGCCAAGAATCCTGCCGACTTCCTGTCACGGCATCCGCCAGAGGTGCCCCCAGGAGACAATGAACGGGAACAACATACCGAAGAATATGTACACATGCTGTCACAATGGGCCTGTCCACGAGCCCTCACAATAGAAGAGATCAAAGCGGCAACGAACGATGATGCAGTACTTCAGAAAGTACTAGTAGCCCTACGCTGTGGATCGTGGGAAGGATTCCTCCAAGGCATCACAGGGTGGAACGAAGCAGACCGAACCCGGCTGGGGAAAATGTGGAGAGTCCACGACGAACTAAGCACTACCGACAGTGGCATGGTACTACGAGGGTCACGGATCGTCATCCCGGTTGGCCTCCAGGAACGAGCGACAGTTCTAGCGCATGAAGGCCATCAAGGGACAGTGAGAATGAAGTCACGGATGAGGGAAAAGGTGTGATTCCCTGGCTTAGAAGCGGCCGTAGACACCGTTGTTAGGAACTGCCGTGCCTGCCAACTCACCAGCAGCCCAGAAGTGCCAGCGCCGGTGATAACAGAGGATCCACCGCCCTCTCCGTGGTCGTGGGTGAGTCTAGACTTCGGGAGCTTCCCTGACGGAAGGGTGACGGCTGTCCTGGTCGACAGTTACACAAAGTACCCTCTTGTAGAAGTCATACCATCTACATCATTCAACTATCTGCAGCCAGTGCTGGAGAAGGCGTTCGCCCTCTTTGGACTACCTCAAGTTGTGAAAACCGACAACGGGCCACCGTTCCAAGGAGGAGAGTTCAAGGAACTATTAACACAGCTAGGAGTCAAACACCACCGCATCACCCCGCAATGGCCGCAAGCTAACGGTGAGGCAGAACGCTTCATGCGAACACTAAACAAAATCCTTTGAATAGCGGTGGCAGAACAGTCTGATCCAGAAGTGGCACTTCACCGATTTTTAAGAGAGTATCGCAGTACCCCACACTGCACCACACAACGGTCGCCGTGGGCACTAATGCTAGCCGGGCCCCGGCGAGACACCATTCCAGTGGCAGACAACTGGGTGCCAGAACCATACAATCCAGTCGACACGCAAACACGACGAATTATGACTAACAACAAAGCTAGCAGCTAAAGAAGAGCACGACCCAGAGTCATAGCACCAGGATGCACCGTCCTAGTGCATCATCGCCGCAGCGGAGGAAAATTCCACACAATATATGAGCCAGGACTGTGGACAGTACTGAATGTCAATGGAACTGCCCTCACCGCTACAAAAGGAGGAGAGACCATCACCCGGAACATCTCCTGGTTCAAGCAGGTACAACCGGACGATGCTGAGCCATCGTATCCCAGTGGACTAGGTGATGAGGACCCTCCAAATGGCGGTCTGTCGCCGTGCTCAGACGACACTCAGGGCAGGAATCACGAAACTGTCATTCCAACCATGGAGGGAGGACAACATAACATCATCGAAACTTCGCCAGTCGCCAGCCCGCTGAGAAGCCAACGAGATACACAGCACCGGTACAGCTTAAGGCCAAACCCCAGGCCAAGTCAGAGACTGGCAGACTTTGCATGTTGACCTATCGTTGACATTCCTGTTGGACACTGATTTGGGATGGGATGTAACGGTCTAGTCGTTCCCACAAGAGAGACCGATAGCCCGGAAGGGCAAGCACACATTGTAACACTCTCTGGCCAGGCGTGGCCAGAGAGCTTAAATACACGGGCGGAGGTCGCACGGGACTTCCGGCCCAGACCATAACCCATGTGTACGTGTCGTTTGTCTATGGTGGCCACAGAATTGCACAAGCTGTATTTTAGGGCAGTTCCACATAAGTGATTCCCAAAATCACAGGATGTTGAGCTGACGCCAGTCTTGAACCTGGTTTCCCAGTTCCAAAATTGGCAGCTCTTACCGTGACGCCACGTCCTCTTCCCTCTTCTTTCCCTGGTTCTCTGTTGATATTCTGCCCCTGAAGAAGTTCACCAGTTATCCCATCTCTGCTTCAGAGGTGACCTTCCAGGTCTAACATCAAATAGGCATATCTGAGTGGGATCATTTATACCTCTTAGACTCCGAGTCATACTATTGCTGCATGATTTAACCCCAGTCGCACGTCAAAGTGTGAGATTGCTGGCATCTCCTTCCAATTTCTAATCATGAGAAGTTCACCTCCTCCCAAGAGTGATTTGTTGTGTCTGGCGATATCTTCCTTTCCTGCCACACAGTGCTGTGTTTTGCCCATCATCAGCAAAACATAAGCACTGACCGGGAGACAGCTGCAGCCTGCTCAGATAGGCAGAGTGACCTAGACACCACCTCAGTTCTGCCCCAATGCCTTTTCCATCCACTTGGGAGATTGATTTAGTGTGACCACTTTTCATTTCATTATCTCAGTTAGCTATTCATTGATTTCCCCATCGGATATGTGATTTTTTTTGTGGTATGAATTGAATTTTTGGATTGCTATTAATTTATTCCAATACATTTTTCGAGCTACAATTTTTTGGAGAATTATCGACCGTCATTTTTTTAGACTCCCTTCCCCTCAAATCTATTCAGCCCTCCCCGGACTCTGGAATTACTTTTGTTAGCTAACATATTTTTATTCCAGTACAACACTTATCGCTTATGCCCTTCTTACAACCACTCATGCCTTTTTCTTTTAATTCACTACTTACCTCACAGCCATGTTTGTATTTGTAATATACTTATTTAAAAAAAAAAAATCTAAAGGGTTTTCATCATCCGTGTGTGTTTCCTGGATGGGGATGCCTCTAATGTCATGCTGGGTGCACTGTGTCTCCTTGGTGAGAGGTATGCCCAGGCAATGTGATGTTGTGCACACAACTCAGGGCTTTTATAGTAATGTCCCACCTCATTTACTTTACCAGCATCGACTTTTGGGTTTCCACTAAAACACTGCTCAAATGAAACAGCTACTGCTTAGCACAGCCGGCTTCATTTGGCATCATCGCCTCACCCCAGAACTGACGGCTTTGCATTGGCTTCCCATTTGATCTGGTAATACTGGATCTGGTAATACTCACTTCCCAGTTACCGGTGGACAGGGATGGTCTTTGTCGCCCTGCACACTTGCCTGTGTTCTGGTGAGTTGGAAATCCTTTTTTCAAAATCGCTTTTCCGATACCCCCATTCATCGTTTGGGAATTTACACATTAATTCACATTGATTTTATACAAACTAGGGAACACAGGCTCGGGTTTCTTTTTGTACCATCATTCTCAGACGCTTTTGAACCATTACCTACCGTGATGATGACTCGCAGATTATACCTCATGGGTCAAAACATCTCCATTTCACAAATGGCTGACGACAAAACTTTCATTGATTCATGTCTTTATCATCATTAGCAATTATTTGCTAGGGGCCTGGCCTTTAAACATCATTTTTGTGACTTGTGGTGTTTGTTGGACTGAATTTGACCACTTTCATTTCATTTAATTTCCAACCCATCTCCCTGCTCCCGTTCCCGGAAAAAAAAGTCATCGAGAAGACGGTCAACAGACAACTGACCCACTTCCTGGAGGAGAACAACACCTTGGACCACTCCCAGTCCGGCTTCCGCAGCAATCATAGCACCGAAACCGCCCTCATCGCTGCCACTGACGACATCAGGACCCTACTGCACAACGGCGAAACCGCGGCCCTCATCCTCCTGGGCCTCTCAGCCGCCTTCGACACCGTCTACCACCACACCCTGCGCACACGCCTCTGCAACGCAGGGATCCAAGACAAAGCCCTGGACTGGATCACCTCCTTCCTCACCGGCAGAACCCAGAGAGTCAGCCTCCCCCCCTTCCGCTCAAAAGCCACCACGATCACCTGCAGTGTGCCCCAAGGCTTTCCCTCAGCCCAACCCTCTTCAAAATCTACATGACACCACTCGCCAACATCGTCCGAGCACACCATCTCAACATCATCTCATACGCCGACGACACCCAGCTGATCCTCTCCTTCACCAAGGACCCAGCCACCGCCAAATCAAACCTCCACGAGGGAATGAAGGCCGTCGCCGACTGGATGAAGTCGAGTCGGCTGAAACTAAACTCAGACAAGAAGGAGGTCCTCATCCTCGGCTCCACCCCCTCCGCATGGGACGACTCCTGGTGGCCGACCGCGATGGGAGCCGCCCCGACACCAACCAACCATGCACACACCTGGGTTTCATCCTGGACTCAACACTCTCCATGACCCAGCAAGTGAAAGCCGTCTCCTCCTCCTGCTTCAACACCCTCCGCATGCTCCGCAAGATCTACAGATGGATCCCCACTGATACCAGAAAGACGGTCACCCAAGCACTCGTCAGCAGCAGACTGGACTACGGCAACGCCCTCTATGCAGAAACCACGGCCAAACTCCAGAAAAGACTCCAACGCATCCAGAACGCCTCCGCACGCCTCATCCTCGGACTCCCCCGCCACAGCCACATCACCACCCACCTGAGAAACCTGGATTGGCTCCCGGTCAACAAGAGGATCACCTTCAAGCTCCTCACCCACACTCACAAAGCACTCCACAACGCCGGACCAGCGTACCTCAACGAACGACTGTCCTTCTACACCCCGAACGCCCAGCTCCGCTCCGCCGACCTCGCCCTCGCCACCGTCCCACGCATCCGCCGATCGACCACCGGCGGCAGATCATTCTCCCACCTCGCCGCCAAGACATGGAACACCCTCCCCACCCACCTGAGATGGACCCAGGACCTGTTGACCTTCAGAAGACTCCTCAAGACCTGGCTGTTCGACCAGTAGCTGCTTCCCCCCTCCCCCCAGCACCTTGAGACCCTCACAGGTGAGTTGTGCGCTTTACAAATGATTGATTGATTGATTGAAATTGTTTGCGCACCATTATTTATGTGTTTCACGTTTCGGCACTGAGCATCACATAATCTATACTTCTGAAAACTGTTGCTGTGTGTATATATGCTTGTGAAAATGTTCAATACATTGAGTTGTATGTGTCTTATGTAGTCACTTGTATCATTTGAATGATTATCGAAACAAAAGGATAGATCCTGTGTTGACATCAAACATTCCTAATTAAAAATGATGGAACAAGTCAAAACATTGCCCTTTTATTACATAATTCGTTTGTATAAAACCCATGTACATTAATGGATTTATTCTCAAACGATGGATGAATGGGGGCAGTGGAAAAGTAATTTCCAAAAAGGCTGTGCAACTCAAGTTCAAACCCCACCTCGCACTCAGATATTCACACACCTCAAAAAGCTCCACTGGCTCCCTATTCACAGATGCTCCCTCTTCAAACTCTTCACACACGCATACAAAGCGTGTACAACAAAGGGCCTGCATACCTAAATAACCTCACCAGCTTCTGCACATCGACCACAAACCTTGCTCTGCCATCTTCCTTCTCGCCCAAATCCGAAAAACCTGCACATCAGTGCCATCAGCTCTGTCCCAGAACTCCGCAAAACACTGAAGACCCGGCTATTCTAATAGGCCCCAGCCAGGACAGCACCCCCTTCTCAAAGTGCCTAGATGCCCACCCGGGTGACATGCATGCCACACAAATACACATAATATAACATAACATAAAGTAAGGTGACATATAACACAACACAACTTAACATAACATGTCTAGGACCCCAAGCGCCACAGTGGTTGAAATTTACGTTTGAACCCATTTTTTCAACTGACCATATTAGGAGTTATGCCTTAGTTGTATTCAGTCTCATTTCCAAGCTTCCCACTGACTGAAACCCAGGGCCATAAGACTATGTGCTTGGGAAAATCACCTGTTCATATGTCCACTTACACTAGTTGGTCTCTCAACCATAAATGCTTAACTCTAAACCTCATGCTCTCACATTATGGGAAACCCTTCACAAAACATAGAATCATATTAAGTCTTTTTATATCGACCTTGAAGATCCTGTGGAGCCAGCTCGTAAGCCGCCATCATTGTCTCCACTGATTTGCCCCTTCCTGCAATTCCATGCGGATTGGCCACTCAGACAAGGATGGTGACAGAGCCAGGTAAGTGTCTTTCCGCTTGTACTATAAAATTGCACCACTTCTGGTCTGTTATTATATGAGGTCACCTATATCTACACCTCAAATTTTAGCTCATCCAGAATGCAAAATACTAATGTCAGGCCACATAAAATTAGAGCGTATTGATCCCACTCTCCACAAGCTGCATTGACTCCCTTTTAGACAAAGGACAATGTTCAATTCCCTTGCTATTGTTCACACGGCAATTTGAGCCTCCTTTCAAACTCAGTATTGGTAAGTCACATTCTGATATTACAGGGCGAGTTCTCTAATGGAAGAAGCTTATGCGCTTATGAGTTTTATGAATACCCTCCAACATAGCAATGCGTGTTCTTAATATTCACTTCTTCAAAGCATGCCCCATATAGCTATGTGCTTATTGTCCCAGCAAGTGCGATGTCTACATTGTCCTCACACAGCACACAGCCTTATTATGACCACTGCTAGTATCACCTACTCAATAGAGAGAGGGAGGTGCTGACCTAATTTGGGGAACCAAGTTTAAGTCCTGCCATCGGCTCATCATCGAGTGATTTTCTGGAAATTACTTAATCTCCCTGTGCCTAGAAATGTGTAATGTAATTTAGTTCTCATTTAAAGTGCTCTAATGCCATCATGCAAATTTTGTGTGATTTAAAACTGCGAAACAAAAATAGTTATTGTAAGAAATTGGAGTATTAGCTGAGTGGGATGAGAACCCACATCAAATCACAATCCTTGTCAGAGTGAACCACTAAAGTCTCTAATCTAGGGGTGGGCAGAACTCGCAGAGTTTTACTCTGTGGAGTTACAAAAAACTCAGCGAGATTTACTGGAGTTCCGCGGCATCAGACAGCAAGCACAAGCATAAAAAAGAAAAAGAAGAGACTGCATAACGGGCATATAAGATGGAGTGCTAGGATGCCCCAGCTTGCCGATAGCAGGTGTTTTAAGTCCAGAGTTAAACAGCTGCAATAAGCATGAAAAGCTGAAAACGTGTTTCTCATGATTAATCAATTTTTGTCACGGTCTGGTATTTCTGTAGATAACTTTAATTAAAATATACAAATCTTTGTTTTCTGCAATATGAAAACAGTGTGGGACGTTAACTTTGTTTATTTTTAATAATGTCTGACAAATGTTACCAGCCACGTACGGCGCTTCCTCCTAAATGTTCACCCAACTTCAACACTGAGCGAGCCAGACAGGGCTTCCTGCCAAATGCGCGCCCAACTTCAACATTAAGGGCCCGATTATGATGCGGTTAGGAAATCTTTCCGATCGAACCGGTTTGGAAATGGTTTCTGTCCGACTCGGATCGGGAGAGTCCGACCGACCGTGTATGATGCATCCAGATGCTTCCAGATATGATTTGGTTGGACTCCCATTGACTTCTATGGGAGCCTATGTTCCTAACCGCATCGTAATCTGGCCCTCGGTCGGGAAGACATGTTCCTGATCCGATTCGGAAGGAGCAAATGCCGTTAGGAGGCCTTCCTAACCGCATCGTAATCGGGCCCTAGGTGACAATGCTTTCCTAACCGCAACGTAATCGGGCCCAGAGTGAGCCAGAGCAGAAACCTAAAAACAGCTGCGTCAAAAGTTGAGGCTGTGTCCTCCAACTGGTGAAATTTATGGTTGCTTCTCTGTGGTGAGCCAAAGCCATTTGCCGAAAAATAACGCTACTTTTTTATCCAAATAAATGAAATTAAAGGAAGGCTCACCATAGAAGGTGGATTTTCACTTATACTGAAAACTCTGCCTTTTGCAAAATAACTAAGACAACGAAAGTACAACATTTCAGTTAGGAACTGGAGTCCAATGATTGATTTAATTAAATGGATTAGCCAGAAAAACCATCACAATCTGAAGCTTGACAGATGGCAAACACTTAACAGACAGGTGGCCAACCATTCAGATGTTACTGCAGTAAATGCGCATATATGCACATCCAGTCGAGATATTGCGCTCAGTTGTGTTCTTAAAGCAAACAGTGATTGAATTGATGTGAGTTTCTTTAGTCCAGGTCTGTATTTCAAAAGGAGTTTGTTTATTATACTTAGGTAGCCACTTATCCTATTTGAGACTTGTTATTGCTTAAGAATATGCAGCAGAACACACATTGCACAAATGCTCATCGGCGCCAGCAGCCCAGCACCCTTCATTTTTGCCCTGTCTGGTGCATGCAATACCCACAGGTGCCCGATCTCCATGCCCTATTCTTTACACGAGCACCCCACCAGTACTCAATTCATGCCCACCTCTAAGTCTGGGTGGTAAACTCCGCTCCGCTCGCGGAGCTCACAGAGTTCTGAAAAACTCTGCTTCACGTAACAGAGTTTTTTTCCTCGCTCGCGTTCATCAACGTCAAGTTGGCGAGCACAAGCGAGGAAAATCCACCTCCTGGTGAGATTTTTCCTCGTTCACAATCGTCAACACCAAGTTGGCGAGCACGAGCATGGAAAATCAACCTCCCAGCAAGATTTCTCAAAGCGGACGGTCACATTTCTGATTGCGAGTGGTCGCATATGCTTGCGACCGCTCGTGTTGAGAAACCGTCCGTTTGCATTGAGAAATCTGCCATTCGAGTAAAAATCTACTCGAGCGGCAGAAAGGAAGCAGCGCCCGCCTGTGCTGTGCATGGTGCCATTCACAGTGATTGCACAGTGCGGACAAGCACCTAGCACTGAAAATCACTGCAAACTACATTTATCTCACTCACTCCGCTGCTCGTGGAGCACCGCATAGCGCCCCAGAGTTTTTTTTGCACTTTGTGGAATTCCGAGTAGAGGAACTCCGCCCAGGCTTACCCACCGCCTTTCTGCGTGCAGTTTGCTTTCTGGTGCCCCCCATCTACTTGGATATTTATGAGTTCACCCATACCACCTCACTGTCACCACACAGGACATGCAGAACAGTGCTGTACAGCGTGACCATCTCTCAAACACCCTCCCTCACCCACACCATAGAGAAAGGTATGCCCCGTCAGCATTCTTCCTGTCCCATCTCATATACCGCCACCCCTGATTTCCAGTCCCTCCTATAAATCAATAACCCATTCATTCACACATACCTCTGTGTGCTAAGATACTCACCGATGCCCAGCAGAGCAACCAGTGGCATCCAGTCGAGCAGGGTTTTCATAGAGCTGGTGGGGGTAGTCATATTCTCCCCAACAGCTCCCCTAAATCAGGGACTGGTGCTGTTGGAAGGTGGTTTATTAGTAGAGCTAAGTATGCACCTACCACTAGCAATAAGGCCACCAACACAATATAAGGCCCAGACAAGGTCTCAATAAATTATTCCCTTGCTCAACCCTTAGTAGCCGGCAACGAGCAGACAAGCCTAATGTAGGAGACAGGTTTGTAAGCATTTAAAAACACCAATGCATTAAATAAGTAAGACACAACACACAATACAAATCCACAACCAATGTATAAACATAGGAAATAGTTTTATAATTAAAATGACACCAAACAACAAAAATCCAATGTTGGGAGTCAGAGATATGAATTTTTAAAGAATAAACCCTTTCTGGGGCTTAAAAACTAATAGCACCAAATTGGGACATCTGGTCGCACTTGACCGGGGCAAAGTCAAAGTTTGAGCCCAACCGCGATGGAGTCCTGGTCGGATTCACTAAGCGGGAGGCCTTGGTCAAAATTTTACCTTCACACTTAGAAATTTTTCTGGAGGATTTTCTATCGACGTCGAGCAGGCTGGATTTGCAGCAGCTTTGTTGGCTTGGTTCAAGCAGCTCATGGAAGTCTTGAGCTCTGGAGCGTTCAACTGGACAAACTTGAAATCCAGGCCAGGTCGCGGTCCTTCGTAGTCGGATTGACTCTCGACGTCTGGTCATTCACCTTATTGAGCTTTTTCACAAAATTATTCTAAAGTTCTCCAAATATCAGGAGATGCTTCCTAAAATTCCTTTTGGTGAATCAGAGTCCCTGAGTTGCTCATCGAATGTTGGAACTATAGATCCCACAATGCACCGGGACAAATCCTTTAAAGTCCAGCTGAAGGTGGGCAGCTGGGTTCTTCTTGCTGGAGATGATGCAGGTGGAGCACTTTTAACCTGTTGCTTTCAGGGAGTCCACTCCTTTTCTTTTTGGAGCAAGGCAACGTCCTTAGGGCTATATTTCCTTAGTGTGCAGCAGGCACAGTCATTCAGAGTGCAGTCCTCTTGGTGCAGGCCAGGGTTCCAGCAGGATAGTCCTTCTTCTCCTTGTAGTTTCAAGCAGGGGACCCGAGAGGATAGGCATCTCTTCCATATTTATCCAGTGTTCTGGGGGGACAAGTGGGGGTGCTCCCCTGAGCAATAGGGTACAGGGTGCCACCCAAAACAATGACAGCTTCCTCCAAAGTGTGGCATATTCTTGTCCCACAAAGCACTGTACTTTCAAATTCAAAATTGCGAAACTTTCTCCTTGGGGTTAGGATCTGGCTAAGCCAGCCTACTGGTGTGGCCCATTTCCCTTAACACTCTCCTTCCAGACCTCCTGCAAATTCCATTCCTGGGGGCCCCATCTTTCTGAGGGGTACAGGAACAGGGGATAAGCCTGGCTTGGATCCTTACTGCCCTGCTCCCTTTGAAGACCAGTATGTTTACCCAACCCCCTTCCTGGCCTGTTTTTTGCAGCTGCAGGTCTCCCCTCACCAGATAACCTTTGTCTCTATGCAGGCCACTACACCTCATCAAAGCAGCTTGCTTCAGTCTGTCATGACTTGCCAATCAAGAGAGGCTGCTAGAATGCCGGATTTTGGCTCACAGAAGTTCTATAACTTCTTTTCTGTACTAGTTAGGATAAATTCAACAGTGGCAAGTTGTTGGATTTATCATTGCAAATCTTTTCAGTCCTTGAAATATTATTTTAGCTCACTCCTGTCAATAGTTATACTGTATTAAAGTATTCCCATGCTAGCCTATAGAGCTAAAATGGTACAATAGGAAAACATGAAATTGGTGTTTTTTCCCTCAACAGGGATAATAGAACATATTTTACAATGTCCCTGCTTATTTTCACATAGCACCCTACCCTGGGGGCACCTAGGGGAGACCATAGGGGTTACTTATAAGTACCTTTAAATCCAAATTCGAATTTGCATATAATTTAAAAGGAGCTTGCAAAGCAGTGCTGACTTTTAAAATGACAGCAGGCAACACAGCAGTGCACACTTAAGTGCATGACATCTGCTGGGCCTCTAAACCTACATAGCCTACCCAATACTAGGAACTTACAGGTAGGTTGTCAGTAACAATCGTAATTACACCTAATTCCCATATACCTTTTAATCAGAACATTGGCCCTTGACCTGGTCAGCAGAGCCAATGGCACAGACAGAGTCAGTTACCACAGTATTAGACAAAAAATGGGGGTGATCAGGACAAAAGGATGATGACTTACCCACAGGTGCCACCAGTGATCAATATGCGGGCAACGTGCCCCGGGCTAACAATCCAAACTGGGGTGTATATATATCATATACAATTCATATACTGAGCTGTCTGCAGAAGTGAAAAAAGATATGCACTTTGCAGTGTTAGCACAAAGCTCCGAAACAATTAGAAATGTTACATACTGCAGAGGCTGTCTTTCCTCAATTATTTTTGGCATTGCAGAGCTCAGTTTCACTCAGGCCCTGTATCAATTTTCATCAGTCTGTGGTTGATTAATATTTTAGAAAGGTGCCAAATGCATTACAATAGCACTGAATTGAAATAGCAGCATGTTTCCTCCATACCTAAAACCCCTCAAGTTTGTATCTGGTGGATGTATCTATGACACGGCCATGTGTGAGGCTATATCTGCACAGGGATGGCCCAACACAAGTAAACTCCATCACGCGGCAGATGGCAGAGCTTTTGCTGAATTCCGCGGAGAGGCAATACTCAGCGAACTACTGCCCAGGCCTAAGTTAAACCTATGCTTAACCCTTTGGAAGCTTGGCACAAATGCAGTTAAGATTAACTTAGAAGCAATGTATGAAATATTTATGCAGCACTCAAACAGCAATAAAGTTAGAACTCAACACAAGAAAACTTCCAAACCAATTTAGAAAAATAGAGACTAGTTTAATAAATAAAATTACACTAAAATGACAAAATTCCAATAAGTAGAACCAGTGTCATAAATCTTTCAAGTTTAAGGTTCAAAATTTGGACCCAGCAGGGTAAAGCTGCAGGCTGTAGCCATTGAGGGCTCCATGAGGCACGACACCTTCTGAGCGAAGTCTCACTGGTTCAAATTTGCAGCTGCAGAGAAGAAAGCAGTGGGAGCTACCCGAATCTGTGGCCCAGCGGTGAAGCACCATCGACGGATGCGCTTGGCAGGTTGGTCCCATTCCGGCATCAGTTCCCAAAGCAAAAGGTTGAGGAGAAGTTTCCAAGTCCAAGATTTCTAGAACCTTTAGGAAGAGTATACTTTTAAACCAGCCAAGGGTCCAGGACATTAGGGAAAACACTTAAGGGTCTTGAGTCATTCCAGCAGAGGCCAACAGAAGGGTCCAGGGCAGGTCCAGTTGAAACTTGTCAGCTAGGCAATTGTAGGAAACGCTTCTGGAAGCTTTCTGTGTCCCTGTAGCTCAAACAGAAGGTCAGCAAACTGATCCTTGGAGTCACTTCTGTGGTCCTGGATTCAAGGCAAGCAGATCCAGTCTTCCTTCAGGATTTAGATAGCAGAGTAGTCCTTGTTCTGACCTTCACAGGCCCAGGAGTGTTCTGAGAGGGATACCGTGTACACCACTTTTATGCCCAGTGCCAGCCTGTGGGTAGGTGAACTTCTGGACACTTCCTAACCAATAGGGTGAATTACCCTACTCACTTTTGCAGTACTTCCTCTGTATTTTACTGTGAACTATCCCAAAGTTCCCTTCTCTATCTAAATCCAATCCTTCTTCCCCTTGTCGGAGGTCCCTGCGCCCACCAAGAGGTGTGGATATGATAATGGGGAACTCCTCCCTTGTGGTCACTCCAAATCAATTCTTGGACAGCCTAGTGTGAGCTACATTTGCCAGTGACAGGGTAGACAACCTTTGAAGCTCGGAAAGGGGCTAGGCACAACCCCCAGGCCATACTGTTCAAGGAAGAAGAATACCTCTCCACATCCAAGCCGTTTGTCCACTGTCTGGAAGAAGTCCACATCGCACCACAGAAGTGCCATTCACCAGTCATGTGATGCTGGACACTGGCAAAAATGTACATGTGGCCTTGGCAGGAAAATGACAACGTTCTAAAAAGTGTAATTTTCAAAATAGTAATATAAAATTTGAACTTTACCATTATGTTGGATTTTAAATTATAAATAAAATGTGTTCTTGAATCCTTTTCCAGCTGCTCCCAGACTGAAATTTTAGCATTATAAGTTGATATAATATAACCCAGTGTTCCCCAATGGGAGAGCATGCCTTGTTACAGTGAAAACCGACTTTGGAGGTTTTTCTCTGCCAGGACATGTAAAACTTTAAATACACTTGTCTTACTTTTTAAATACGAAGCACCCTGCTCTATGAGCATGTAGAGCATACCTTAGGGGTAGCTTATAAGTATTAACAAGCATTGGCATAGCCAATAGGTCTCGCCTTTGGGACCTTATAAGTTTTTAGTTATCCAGCACAATATCCTTGGTGCAACAACATCAACTGTTGCATGGCTAAACACTTATAAGGTCCCAAAGGCGAGACCTATTGGCTATGCCAATGCTTGTTTAATATTTGTGCGCCCGTCCCCCCTTCCTCCCCCACTTAAATGCATCCGACACTGGAGCCCAGGTATCGCCTACCAATGTCAGACTTCGAGATAGAGATGAGCCTGGAGAAACATCAATGAATGAGTAGGTGAAAGGGTTGTGCTCTTTGGTTGGATTGGTAAGGCCGACAGTCTGACACCAGGTGATGGGCCGATGCTTGAGTGCCAGCTGTAGTCCATATTTTCATGGTGGACATTTTGGCCTGTGTCTGTGTTGTTTGGCAGCTGCCAGCAGCCCAGTGAGGCGAGAGAGGCCTCCTCGGAGGCCTATAGCATGGGGCAGGTGGTCTCTGTCATTGGCTGGCATGTGCCGGGCTTGTGAGGGATTGTTACAAATGCATGTTATTAAATTGTACATTTACAGGTATATGAAATGTAGGAATTAATGGCTATTGGTTGAAAGTACAGCATCTCGCATACCACTGAGGAGTTTGCAATGTATTGCACTTACCAATGTATCTTTGTCAATTATTAGATACTTGGCATAGGGCTGCTCTGAAATGCTGTTTCTTGTATGAACTGAAAATTGGTTTAAAAAAAAAAAAAAAGTTTTTTAAAACAGTGACCACCCAGACACTCGCAGCAGCAAGCTAGGATCTCCCGCCATCAAAACTGAGCATTTAAGAGTGGGCATGCTTATGGGTGAGCAGAGGTAGGAACCCCAGCATTTCTTGCAGGACACCCAGCATTTTGTTTTACATCACTGAAAAGAGCAGAGGTGCAACCTTCTCACATGGAACTGAGAGTTCCCAGTAAGAAGCTGGACCATGGAAGGAAATGAAAGGTCTTGACATTTAGTTTATTATCTGTCTATTTATTGCCATGACCAAAGTCAGCACCTTTGAGACTCTATCACCTTAGCACTAAATTCCAATTCTTCTGACGTCTGTAGACCAGCCTGCAATTTTGCTGACACTTAGTCCCTCGTTTTGAAAGTTCTCGAACGAGAAGAATTTAAGAAATCACTTTTAGATTGTAAACCATCAGGATCTCCCACTGATCAATGTCCTGCAAGACTTCTCTTACCAGCAGAAGAAGCTGTTAGGCCTTTACTGAGACAAATTGTGACTCCTCTTTGGTATCTGGCTGTATTCCCATTCAATTACAATTTTTTTATCATCCATCTCCTTTTAAAGAAAACAAGTCTGAATCCTGACCACACTGCTAACTTTCCTTGAATTGCCCTCGTGGCGCTGTTCGCTAAATTGGTAGAATGAGCAGTGACCCGGCAGTTGCAGAATTTTCTGGAAAGTAACTTTCTTCTCCATACATTCCAAACAGTTGAATGTGAGAATACTGTAAAACGAAATATTGTCTGACATACAGTGTCCTAAATGTTGTTTACAAAATATAATTGCATTGAATGGAGATATTCGATTATTAACTTAAACAGGGTGACATTTTTGTAGGCTCTATTTAGGACACAATATGGATGCTGAATTATATTTTACCAACTATATTTTTGTAATACACCTGCCAACTATGTGTCCGTCCACGTTTGGGCGCAGAACGTTTTGTCCGAAATACATGATGAGCGCAACCCCATCTGGGGTTGATTGTGTTCCACTTTAGAAACAATGTGGCCTAGACTTTATAGTGAACTGTTCTTTTTGGGACTGAACTGGTTTGCATAGGGGTTGGCATAAACCAGCACATATTTATAGAAATGCTGCTTTTAGTTCTAAAGTAGTTCTGACACTAGCTCAAATATTTCAAAATAGTGAATGATATACTCTACTGATGTCAATCAAACAAGCCACAGGCCTGCTGTTCTAAGTGTTACAGCAAACAAATGATGGATGGAATGCTGACAATGCAAGCATTCTCCCCCATTCAAAAGATCTGGGTTAAATCCATCGTTCTTTTGCCCACTACGCCACCCCAGTTTGGACCCAGCCATATGCAAATCAGTCTTGACCCTGTGCCCCATGGGAACAGTCCAGACCGAACTGCCAGGTCCTCCTGGACCGGAAACAAGCATCCTGGGACCGGTTTCAGGGTATGTCACCCTTCTTCAGCCAGGCTAGCTTGAATCCAGTGGCACAGTGAGCAAGGGTCCCACGTCTGGGCATACCCATCCCACTTAGGGCGAAAAGTGTTACAGCAAACAAATGATGGACGGAATGCTGACAATGCAAACATTCTCCCCCAGTCAAAAGATCTGGGTTAAATCCATCGTTCTTTTGCCCACTACCCACCCCAGTTTGGACCCAGCCATATGCAAATCAGTCTTGACCCTGTGCCCCATGGGAACAGTCCAGACCGAACTGCCAGGCCAGGTCCTCCCTGGACCGGAAACAAGCATCCTGGGACCGGTTTCAGGGTATGTCACCCTTCTTCAGCCAGGCTAGCTTGAATCCAGTGGCACAGTGAGCAAGGGACCCACGTCTGGGCATACCCATCCCACTTAGGGCGAAAAGTGTTACAGCAAACAATGGTTTGCATAGGGGTTGGCATAAACCAGCACATATTTATAGAAATGCTGCTTTTAGTTCTAAAGTAGTTCTGACACTAGCTCAAATATTTCAAAATAGTGAATGATAAACTCTACTGATGTCAATCAAACAAGCCACAGGCCTGCTGTTCTAAGTGTACGTGGACAATTTTGGGGACCAGGATGTATTTTTCATTATCACACTTTGACTCCAACAAAGAGAGCGAAGGGTAGGAAAAGGGAGGGTGGGGAAATGGTGACAGAGGGAGAAAGCAGAAATAAAACGGAACCTGCAAGAGTGAGATAAACAGACGTGGAATGTAGGGTGGTGAGAAAGAAGAATGATGTAGAACATGTCAGAGCCTTGGTGTTTGGCAAACCTACAGTTCAGCCATGCTGAAGGTGGGCAATTAAAAAACCTTTAGGTCACTGCACTTATTCGTTTTAGAGGTCAGTGAGGTGGTGAGCCACTGAACGATCGAGCCTAAAGCCTGGCTCAAACTCGGCTCGAGGTCCTGTTGGAACCTCGTGCCCATAACGAGCCGAGCTTCATGTGGCTTCTGTCTGCTTCCCTCCCTATACCCAGGATGCGGCCTTACAGTCACAGCTGCCAACTGTGAAACTGTGAAATCAGATTGGTGTCCGCTCAACATCCTGTGATTCTGGGCAAGTAATGTAATCTGCCCGTGCCTATAAACAATACATTTGAATTTGTGTAATGTAACTGGAGCTCCTGTAAAGCGCTCAGGCCTCGGGGCGAATTCACGCTATGTTTAAAACTGCACTAAAAGGTAAAAACAAAGCCTTAACATGAGGGAAGACAAATGGATACCCATTTACTGGCTAAGTTGTACAAAGTGAAACCAGAAAACCTAGATAAATTGTTGGTTCCCCACTTAAATTGTGTGATCTGAGGCAAACATCTTATTTCACCAAAACTTTTTTTTTCATTCTCGTTTATGAAAGCTCTTCCAAATATGTGAGTTTAGACTACCAGTTGTACAAAACTATGGGGCATATTATCGAGGAAACACGATAAATATCGCATTTCCCGTTTTGCGCGATTCTGTTTAACGCCGCATATCGCAGGATTTAATCGCCGAGATATCCCGTTATTATCAACGCATATCTCCACGGCGATTAAATCCTGCGATAGCGGCGTGAAACAGAATCGCGCAAGCGGGAAACGCGATATTTATCGTGTTTCCTTGATAATATGCCCCAGGGTCTCAGCCGTACGATCCACCTGCCATATCAAGTATGGCTAAGTCGGATTCAAACCAGGCGTTGCAAACCCGCGATAACCGCGGTTAGCGCGGTTAATTCAATCGCATCGCGGGTTTGCTCGAGGCTTGGTAATGGTGCGCTGCCATGTCAGCGCGGATTTCCAGGGAGGAATGGAAGGAACGCCCACTTTGCATGTCATTAGCGATATTCTTCGCTGACATGCAAAGTGGAGTTAATTGGGCTGCTTACTCAAGGAAACACGCGTTAGCGTGTCCTTGATAATTGTGCGGAGTAAAATTCGCCGCTTTTCGGCCGAAAACGGACGATATAGCGGCGAAAATGGGCTTGATAATATGCCCCCCATAACTTTTAATAAGTACTTCCTACGCCACGTTAAAGAATTTTAGGTGATGTTCGCTGCATGATTTACACAGCAAATATTTTCAGGGCTCGGCTCGTGCACGGGCTCTAAGATCCGAGCGAGGCCCTTAGCTCGGCTGTGGCTCGGCTCTCCCTGTTAATCTGTTGGCCTCGCCCACCTCTGATTTCTTTACAATTCAGCCACTGTGACCATGCTTCAAACCGGCTTCCAACAGTGAGGTCGCTCCTTCAACCTCCTACACCGCCCCCACCCTCCTGGGATTCACTTGTTGCCATTCTTGGTCCTGCAAATGAGTGACCCAGTGGCATAGAGGAATAAAAGATTGAGACACTGAAAACAATTGTTTAGATGCCCCTCAAGTTTCACGATACAACAGGCTGCATCACATATATAGCAAGTCCTTAAGCAGAGTGAAGGGCCCTGGGGGGGAGGGAGCTCTCCACCAGGCCCCATAGTACGTTCCTGCAGTGACCAGCAGTTCAAGACGTGGCTGTTGCTCTTTGATGAGCACCTTCCGGGGCCCTGAAATGACCCCGCCTCAAGACGAGAGCACTAACATCACTCAAGCGCTTCTCGGAGGCTGAGTTCACACGGCGCTGTATAAACGCATTGTCTATTTCAGGTCTCCAGCTGCCCACAACAAACACAGCAGCTGCCCTAAAGAGTCTCCGGCACAGGGCACCCAGCTGGGGGTGATGGGGCATGCAGGGGAGGGCAGGTGCCCTTCCTGCGCCCTGGCCCTTTCTTTCACCTCTGTACTAATAGGTTCTCGAGATGAGGTGCCACACGTCGCCTGTAGGTGGCGATCTTTCAGTACAGGCGCCTGCTCAATCTGCTCGAGTCTGAGGTCCTGGCTTGCGTCCCTAAACCAGTGCTTTAAATGGGCCGGTACTAAGGGGCATATCTACAAGGGCTGGCGATAAAATTATCGCCGCTTTAGCGTCCGTTTTCGGACGAAAAGCGGCGATAATTTTAACGCCCTATTAGCAAGTACACGCTAACGTGTGAATCCATGCTTCTTCGCCCTTTCCTTATCGCCCAGCTTTGCATCTCTAATGAGATGCAAAGTGGGCGTTCCCCCCCAGAATAACGGGAGAAATGTCGCTAAGCGACATTTCTCCTATTATCAAGGGAATCGCTAACAAGCATAGCGATAAGAAAAGTAGCGATAACCACGGTTATCGCTACTTTCCTTACGCATGCTTTATTTCCGACTTAGCCATGTAATCCAATGGGAGGTGGATTACATGGCTAAGACCACCCTGCCCTATCAGCAAGGTATCGCCGGTCACAGTGCGATTATCGCTGGTTTCCCGGCGATAATCACACTGTTTTCCAGCTATCGCTTGCATTTCTATCGCTTTGGAGATAAGCGTTGCTGATAGCACGCTATCTCCGAGATAGAAAGCAGCGATAGCCGGCGATAATTATCCTAGCGCTAAGTGCGCTTAGCGATAATTATCGCCGGCCCTTGCTGATATGCCCCTAAGTTCCGGCACTTTTTTATTTTGAGACGGAGTGTGACTGCACTTCTTCAATGATACGTATTACTTTTAATTGGACAGTACCGGCACGTCTCAGAAACAAACAGGTACTTTGATACAGAGTACCTACACTTCTATTGTTCCATTTCAAGCACTGCCCTAAACACAGTTTTAATTTACAACCGAAAATAGCGGAATGTAAATTTAATAAGTGTTCACACAAGGACACCTGAAAGGTGAAAATCTTTTTACACTTGCATGATTGCACGCAACGGCTGCATACCATCACGGAGGTGCACACACCGCGCCACAGGTGTGCATAGGCTTTTCAAGACATGGTTAGCCTTCTGAGTGTATGCACGCGCACACTAGCGAATTTGTGAGCCAAAAAAGTGCATTTTCGCGTAGGCGCTGGCATTTGACAGTAGGGCTTGTACTTCGCATAACGTTTGCATTTTGTGCGTATCGGCTTTCGGAATGGTCACGAGATTTCCAGTAGCACACCTGGAAATCTACCCTTGGTGCAGCGGGAATGTTTGTAATTTCAACAAGCAGCCGCAAAAGTGAACGCGACCGCCATCTGTTTCCAATTAAGCGCAGGTGCGATAATTGGAAACAGAAGGTGCAGCTGCTCGCTCCCGCAAGGTAAAGGCCATACATGCACCAGTGCTCATTGGAAACAGTGCAGTACGTGCACGAGTTTCCCAAAAACTCCTGAGTGATTCCAAGAGGTCACTCCTACGCAACGTTTGCGCGCTGCTGGGCGAGACCTAAAAAGGAAGGTTTAGGCCTGGCAAAGGGTTTATTTTGTGAAGAAAATGAAGCCTTGTCTGGTCCCAAGCCACTATCACAAATGAGTCCAAAATTTCAACCAATTTAAAGTGGCTGTGACATAAGGAGTTATCAACCCTCTTGTGCTGCTGAGAAAAAGCCTGGACAGGCACTGCTGAAATAAGATGTTGAAACATGGATGTAACATGAAAAAACAAGCTTGGATTAAAAAACAAGGAGAACCTTTGTATAAAAAGAAAGGATTAAAATGGTGAAAAATTGGTTGAAATTTTGGACTAATTTATACAAGTGGCTGTGCATCTTGTTTGGGGACCTGACGAGGCCTCATATTCTTAGCATTCAGCAAATGTGCACGGACGGAGCGCATATCAAGGTTGCTTGCCTTAAACGCCGTTGAGCAGAAATTAAACATTGGATTATTGAACAAGAGTGCATTCTACCATCTACAGTGTGTACAAAGGGTTTATTTTGCCAGGTCGAATGGCAGTTTGAAAACTGCACACACTGGGGAGGCCTGGAGACATATTTTACAGGACTACTTTATCGGGTCGTGCAATGAGAGCTGCAGCACATTTGTAGTATTTAATTTACAGGCCCGGAGTACATATAGTACCATATACTAGGGATCTAAAGTAAATTAAATGTTCTAATTAGATGTATGTCAATTTTGCAGTGTTTAGAAAGGAGAGAACAGGTGCTTTACCACTGGTCAGCCGGGGCAAAGTGAACAGAGTCCTATTGACAAGAAAAAAATTGTGTTCAGCTACAGAAGATAAATATCTCCGGTGACCCTGCATGAAGGGCACATTTCCAGCAGTTATGGAAACAGCAAAACAGCAAGTGTTGTGTGTCAAGATGTCCACAAACTGTAACTCAAAACATTGAACACCAGTGTTAGGCTGATGAAAGTTGCTACTAATCTCAATCTCTTTATTTATTTGTAAACGTATTTATTTAGCAGCAACAACATTACAATCAGAAATGTTTTGCATATCAGCATTATTGGAACAGGAGTGATGTATGGTAAATAGCAAGAATTCCTCGAAAAATAACCATTATGGTTTGGGGCAATTGAGGCATTGTGAGCAAAGGGCTAGTGAAGACAAACAGGTCTGAAGGTGTGGGTCCCACATTATCTGGCAGAACAAAAAGGTGTTTAATGACCATATTTATAACATCGCGTACAGCTTATTTTATTAGATTTTCTAGTGTTAGTAGATATTATTTCAATGATGCTTTGAATTCATGGAGAGAACTTTAGAGGAAGCAATCCCGGACCTTGAAGGTCGTGTTTGTACGGCAAGAAGATTGGTGGATTTTAGTTTCTGAGCAGGTGTGTAGCATGGTAAACCATTTACGAAATACTGAGGTGCTAGACCATGTCCTGCTTTGAATACAAGCATTACTGTTTGGATAAGACCATGTTTTCGTCAGTGAATCTGCAGTCCTGATGCCGATATGCAGAGATGGGGGGATGTCTGGATAAGTTTAAAAGAGTTCTGGTAGCAAGGTGTGTTAGCTTGTCGAGCTGGGCTTATGGATAGTTGACGAGGCCATCCAGATGACTGCTACATTAGTTCCTTTTTCTCCATTCTAAATTATTTATGAGATTGTTTTGCTGTGTTGGGAATGAGTGATCGCATCTTATGTTCAGGAATTGGAAGTGTTTCGTCATGGGCAAGATGGCGATGAAGGTTCCATTTTCAAACTTGGTCTAAATGAATCCCTGAGATTTCTGCCAGAGGGGACTAATGTAAGGAGGTATGGGGGAAATAAAGAGGTAAGATAATAAATGGGTAAGAAAGGAAGGTACACAAGAGAAGAGGAAGTATTAAATCTCCATTTGTCAACGTGGTGGATGGCCATGAAGCAATGCAATATGCCTGTCTGGAGAGGAGTTGTGAAGGCTGGAATAGAGAATAAGGTTTAACTATCATCAGTGCAGAGGTGAATGGAGTAGCCACAAAGGGAGAGGATATCACCAAGAAAGTTTGTTTAAAGTGAGAAAAGACGAAGTAGAGGAGAGAGCTTTGGGAGATGCCCGCAGGGGATGGGATAGGTGAAGACCTTTTTGACTCCTAAACAACTGTGTAAGAGCAACCGGAGAGGTAGAAGGTGAACCAGGTGTGTGCTAGGCTTGTGATGTGTAGTGAGTCTATAGAGGACAGAACAGTAGATTTATCAACAGTGTGGAAAGCAGAGGACAGGCCCTAAAATGAAAGGATGGAAATGAGTATGTTTTTGGTGCAAATTCATCCTGTGGCTGGGCACCCCCCAACTTTTTGCTGACTGATACTGGTGGTAACTGACTTTGACTGACCCTAGGCTCTGCCTAACCAGGCCCAGGGCCAGTGCTATGCTGAAAGAGACACATTAGAATACAGTTAAAACACCTACATACACTAGGGTACACAATGGTATGGTGGGGTACCCCTGTGATTGGCATGACCTACCCTATAAGCCCCTAGTATATAATAGGGCAGGGGGATTGAAACTACCTAGAAGTCCCTAGTACCCTAGGGCATGGCAGTTTAAAAGCAGCCCTGGGTGCCAGGACTGCTTTTAAAAAGTAAATTGTGCCCAAACTCGACTTTTGGGTTTGGGGCACTTAAAAATGGATAACCTACAATGGTGTGGCATATTAGGGACCACCAGGGTCTCCCCTAGGTATCCCAGGGGTGGGGGGTCAGATATTTATAAGGTACACCCTTATAAAATGAGTTTTTATATGCCTGGGTTAAGTAAAATTTCACATTTCACTCCCACATTGTGGTAAAGTGCTGCCCAAATTCGACTTTGATGCTAGGAGCACTGTGAAGTGAGGATCTGCAATATCTTTACAGATTCAGAACCCCTAAAGTCTCCCCTAGTTGTCCTATGGGGTGGGGGTCCTGTAGATATAAGCAAGGTACTTATAAAATATGTTTTTGTAAGTCCTGGTGCTGGAAAAATGGCCCAAGTAATTTTTCCCATTGCAAATCCCCTGTTACATAGGTTAACATGGTAGGAAGTTATTAATTAATAACTCTTGATAGGAGAGGGCTAGAAGTGCCATTCAAAGATTTCCCCGAATGGTATTAATAAATCCAACAATATGATATTGTTGAATTTCTCCTAAAGTCTGCCTACAAGAAGTTATAAGACTTTCTTGTTTGTAAGTCCAGATTCAGCCTTCCAGTGGTCTGCCCTGATTGGTCAGAGTTAAGTGGATTAGCCAGCCTGCCTGGAGAGGTGATAAAGAGCCCCTGGGGTTATGCAGCTGGGCTGGGAGGGCAGTGTGCTGGTCCACAGGAATGCCAGGCCAGGGGGAGGGGTTGTAAACCATGGGCTTCAAAGAGAAAAGCAGAACCCAGTGTCATTTACAACTATGAACTTTGAACCTTAGGCAGATGGTAGGATTAGGGAAGGTATGAGCAGATGCAGGGGGGAGAGTCTAAGTAAATTAGCCATCCTAGAGGTGTGTTTAGCCAGCTCTTGCCTCCTTGCTGGAAAATCTGCCATTATGGATTTGGAAGATTTGATGCACTCTGGGACAAAATAATGCCACACTCTACAGGAAGTGGTCATATGTTTGAGGAGTTACCCTGCTCCCATTGGTCAGGAGTGACCTCCTGTCTGACCCAGAGAACATGGAATAAGTATCTGAGAGGGGCAGAGCCCTCCAGATCTGCTGCTTGAAACCTACTGAAGCAAGACATTGCCAAGCTGAGAAGTTTTGCTGTGCAAAGATTTCTAAGGCCTGACCTCGGAAAACTGCACCATCTGAAACTACGGCCCTGTGGAATATTTTGCTGAAAAAGAACTAAAGAGTGGACTCCCTGAAAGCTACAGGTTAAAAGAGCTCATCTGGAACATCACCAACTAAATCTGCACCTTGGAGAACTACCAGTGGATCTGTAAGGGTGACGTCCCAGTGGATTGTGGGAACTGAAGTCCTCACCTTTCAAGGACCATCTCGGAGCTTCCAGACCCTTGGAGTGAGTTTGAGACACTTTGGGACCCTTTGAGGAACTTCAGGAAGAAGTTCAAGAAGTTTGGAGAACTTTGGAGGAACTTTGAAAAAGAGCTCCATAGAGGGACCGATTCAACCTGGTCAGCCAAGCCGCCTGCCTTCAACCGCGAGCCGGCCAAGCCACCCTGGTTCGCCCCGCTAAAAGCTCCGTCGGTCCAACTTCCAGAGTTTGACCGGGACTAGAGGAAATCTGAAGCCGGTGAACCCTCACCGGATCCGGCTACATGAAGAGCATCGAGAGACCCCGCGAGAAAAAGCTCCAGAAAAGTTTCTAAGTGCGCTTGTAGAAAAGACGACCGGGAGCAACCGTGAGAGCCAAGCCGCCTGCCTTCCATCGCGTGTCGGCCTGGATTCCTGGGTTGCCCCGCTGAAGCGTTAAAGGAAAATTTTCTAAGTCCGCTCCAGGGAAGTTGACCGGGACCTCGTCACAAGTCAATCCGGCGAACCCTCACCGGATCCGGACTGGCTGGGAGCTTTGAGGACCCTCGAGAAGAAAAGCTCCAGAAACGTTTCTAAGTGTGAAGGTAGAAACTGAGACCGGGACTTGCCGCAAGCTGTAGCCGCCCAGGGCTCCATCGCGGTCGGCCTGAAACTTTGACTTTGCCCCGGTCTATCGCGAGCAGGTATCCCAATATGGTGCTATAATCTTCTAAGTGCTATATTTTATTAAATCTTTGAAAATTGGTGTTGGATTTTTATTATGTGTTGTGTCTTAATTATTCACTGAATTGGTGTTTTTAAATGCTTTACATACCTGTCTTTGAAGTTAAGCCTGTCTGCTCGCAGCCACGTTACTAAGGGTTGAGCATGGGAATAATTTTCTAAGACCTATGCTGAGTCCTATCATGTGTTAGGGGCCTTATTGCCAGTGGCAGACCTACATTTGCCCCTACCAATAATCCACTTTCCAACATTTGGTGCTCAGCGGTGTGGATGAGGACTTGTGTTTAAAAAGTACACCGTTCAGTGAATGAATTAAGATTATAAAAATACTCTAAATTGCCTTAGAACAAAACTTTTGAGTTTGATTTTTGGAATTTGGACTAAACTGTTTTTAATCCATTGTTTTGATTTTTCCAAATTGTTCTAAGTCTGTTGTGCCTAGTTGTTGTGACCCAAAACTAGGGAACCATGGAGCTGGACCTGGCTAAACTGTCCCAGTTCAAGCTTGCTGAGCTTAGGGAACAGTGTAGGCTTAGGGGGCTGCCTGCTGCCAAGAAGATGAGGAAGGCAGGGTTACTTGAGTCCCTACATGCCTGGGCCGGGGAAGCTGAGGAGAACCCAGGGGGGTGGGAGGATGTTCCCCCCAACCTCACCCAAGAGGGGGGTGAGGATGAGACCTCTTCCATTGTGACTAGTGTTAGCCAGGTGAATCAAGGTGGTGGTGGGAGTGGGGAAGGGTCCCTTACTCAGGAACCACTACCGTCCCTTGCAGAGAGACAGCTTCAGGCTCAATTAGCTTTGATAGCTTTAGAGCAGGAGAAATTGGAATTGGCTAGGAAGAGATGGGAGAAGGAGGAGTTGAGAAGAAATGGTGGCAGTGAAAATGATGAAGATTTTGAGATGTCCAGGGGTGGTGCATTTGAACCTAAACTTCGCAAGGGTATAGTGCCCAAGTACACAGAGGGGGATGACATTGAGAAGTGGCTGGCAGCTTTTGAGAGGGCCCTTAGAATGAGTAGGGTCCACTCTAGGTATTGGGGTGCACTCCTGTGGGAGTTGATTCCAGTAGCTGAGAGGGATAGGCTCCTGACCCTGAAGGGAGAGGATGCAGAATCATACCAGCAGATGAAGGCATGCTTAGTCAAGAGATTTGGTCTGACTCCAGAGCAGTACAGGGTGAAGTTTAGAGGCACCCAGAAATTGAGTTCAAAGTCTTGGGTAGACTTTGTGGACGTTTCAGTGAAGGCACTGGAAGGCTGGATTGTTGGTAACAAAGTTGACACATATGAGGGATTGTATAATTTGTTTTTGAAAGAACATATTTTGACTCACTGTGCAGAAGAGAAGTTACGCCAGTATCTAGTGGACTCTAATCTGACAGACCCCAGAGAGCTGGGGGAAGCAGCTGATGAGTGGGTGAGAACCCGGGTTTCCATACAGCACCAGGGGGGTGACCAGAAGAAAGGAGGACAGGTTCCTCCCCAGGGGAAAGCCCAAGGGACAGAAGGTCAAAACCAGAAGGAGTCCTCCAAAGACCCACAAAAACCTGCACAGGGAGGGGGGCCCCGAGCCAACCCAAATCCAAAGGGAGGTGGAATCAGGGAAAGAATGGTAGGTTCTTTGATCCCTCAAAAGTGGGTAAGTGCTTTGACTGTAACCAGCCAGGGCACAAGCAGGGAGATGTTGTCTGCGCCAAGAAGCTCCCCCCTAAGGGGCCCTCCCCAGGGATTGCCAGTGTCAGTGTAGGGGTGGAGAGTGGTGCCCCAGTGAGGAGTAGTCAGGTGGTGGAAGCAACCTTAGTGTCCCTGGGTGGGGTGAATATTGCAACCCTTGCTGCCTTACCTCCAAACATGGACAAGTACAGGCAGAGGCCTAAAGTGAATGGGACTGAGGTTGAGGCTATCAGAGACACTGGGGCAAGTGTAACTATGGTCCTGGATGAGCTGGTGCCTCCAGAGAGGTTGTTACCTGGTGAGTTTCACCAGGTGACTTATGCAGACAGAACTACCAAACTCCATCCTATGGCTGTGGTGGATTTGGAATGGGGAGGTGTGACAGGCCCTATGAAGGTAGCTGTGTCAAAGGTGTTCCCAGTCCAGTGTTTACTGGGCAATGATCTTGAAGCCTCTGTGTGGTCAGAGGTGGAGAGAGGACTCCATATGAAAATATTGGAGCTCCCTGAGTGGGTATGTGCTGTGACTAGGTCACAGACTAGCCAGAAGGGAGGGGCTGGACACTTGGACCCTGGAACAAAGGGCCAAGCATCCAAGGACAAGGGTACTGGGCCTGGTGAGACAGCCCAGGGAACTCCAGAGGTGCAGGCAGAATCTAACCCTGATGGGGAGGATCTGGCCTCTGAGGGAGGGACTCCATCCCTGCCAGAGCTGTCAGATTTGGCAGAACTGACAGGAGCAGGTGGACCCTCCAGAGAGGAGTTCAGTCAGGGACAGCGTGACTGTCCCACCCTTAAGAGCTTGAGGAGGATTGCTTCTAAGCAAGAGGAGGGGGATGACAGGTGGTTTCACAAACTCTACTGGGAAGATGGACTGCTTTATACTGAGGCCAGAAACCTCAAGGAGGGGGCCACCAGGAGGTTGGTGGTGCCCCAGAAGTACAGAGAGTTCATCCTGACTTTGGGTCATGATATCCCCTTGGCAGGACATTTGGGACAGACAAAGACATGGAACCGATTGGTGAACCATTTCTACTGGCCCCATATGTCTGAAAAGGTAAAGGAGTTTTGCAGCTCCTGTGTCACCTGTCAGGCCAGTGGCAAGGCAGGGGACAATACAAAGGCTCCCCTAATACCACTGCCAGTGGTGGGGGTTCCTTTTGAAAGGGTGGGGATGGATATTGCTGGTCCCCTGGACCCACCTACTGCATCAGGGAATAGGTATATCTTAGTGGTAGTGGACCATGCCACTAGGTACCCTGAAGCGATCCCTCTTAGAACCATTGATGCTCCTGCAGTGGCTAGAGCACTGCTTGGTGTGTTCACCAGAGTAGGATTTCCAAAGAGGTGGTGTCAGATAGGGGCACGAACTTCCTGTCCAGCTATCTGACTGCTATGTGGGATGAGTGTGGTGTCAACTACAATCACCACCCCCTATCACCCACAAGCAAATGGTCTTGTTGAGAGATTCAACAAAACCCTGAAGGGCATGATAAATGGGTTGTCAGAGAAACTCAGGAGGAGATGGGATGTTCTCCTCCCATGCTTACTGTTTGCCTACAGGGAGGTGCCACAGAAAGGGGTTGGTTTCAGTCCCTTTGAGTTGTTGTTTGGATACCCTGTGAGGGGGCCATTGAGCCTGCTGAGAGAGTCTTTAGAGAAGCCTCTTAAAGAAGCAAAGGACAATGTGCTTGACTATGTGCTAGGCCTGAGATCTAGAATGGCAGACTACATGTACAAGGCAAACAGGAAACTGGAGGCCAGCAAGGAGCTCATGAAGCACTGGTATGATCAAAAGGTTACTATGCCTGAGTATACTCCAGGACAATTGGTGTGGGTGTTGGAGCCTGTGGCTCCCAGGGCCCTCCATGACAAGTGGAGTGGGCCCTATCCAATCTTAGAAAAGAAGGGTGAGGTTACCTATTTGGTTGACCTTGGCACCCCCAGGAACCCTCATAGGGCCCTGCATGTGAATAGATTGAAACCCCACCATGACAGGGCAGACATGACCATGTTACTGGTCACTGATGAGGGTGTGGAGGAGGAAACTGAGCCTGTGCCCAACCTCCTCTACACTAATGTGCAATATGGGTCAGTGGAGGGGGTGATACTCTCTCCCAAGTTGACAGACCAGCAGCACAGAGACTGTAAGCAAGTGCTGGAGCAGTTTGCTGGCCTGTTCTCTTTGACCCCAGGCATCACTGAGTGGTGTGTGCACCACATTGACACTGGTGACAGCCTACCTGTCAAAAATAAACTGTACAGGTTGTCTGACCATGTCAGAGCCAGCATTAAAGCTGAGGTTGCTAAGATGCTGGAACTGGGGGTAATTGAACCGTCTGAGAGTCCATGGGCCAGTCCAGTGGTGCTGGTACCTAAACCTAATCCTCAGGGGGACCCAAGGAGTTAAGGTTCTGTGTGGACTACAGAGGATTGAATGCAGTCACAAAGACTGACGCTCACCCTATACCTAGAGCTGATGAGCTCATTGATAGGTTAGGGGCTGCTAAGTACCTGAGTACGTTTGATTTGACTTCAGGTTACTGGCAGATTGCCCTCACTGATGGAGCAAAGGAGAGGTCAGCATTCTCCACCCCAGAGGGACATTATCAGTTCAAGGTAATGCCCTTTGGATTAAAGAATGCACCTGCCACCTTCTAAAGGTTGGTGAACAGGGTATTGTCTGGGTTGGAACAGTTCAGTGCAGCTTACCTGGATGATATAGCTGTATACAGTTCTACCTGGGGGGATCACTTAAACCACCTAAGGGAAGTGCTTCAGGCCATGCAGCAAGCAGGCCTGACTAGTAAAGGCCAGTACGTGCCAAATAGGGCAGAGTTCTGTGGTGTACCTGGGCCACCTGGTAGGTGGGGGCCATGTACAGCCTCTCAAAGCTAAAATCCAAACTATTTTGGATTGGACAGCTCCTGTTACCCAGACTCAGGTCAGGGCATTCCTTGGACTGACAGGGTACTATAGAAGGTTTGTTCAAAATTATGGGACCATTGTGGGGCCCCTAACAGAACTCACTGCTAAAAAGAGGCCCAAGAAGGTGATTTGGACCCCAGAGTGTTAGAAGGCTTTTGACACTCTGAAAGCTGCCATGTGTTCAGCACCAGTGCTACTGGCCCCTGACTACACAAAATAATTTGTGGTTCAGACAGATGCTTCAGAGCAAGGGATTGGGGCAGTGTTGTCACAGCTAAATGAAGGGGGCCTTGATCAGCCAGTTGCCTTTATTAGCAGGAGACTTCTTCCCAGAGAGCAGAGGTGGAGTGCCATTGAGAGAGAGGCGTTTGCTGTGGTTTGGTCCCTGAAAAAGTTGAGACCATATTTGTTTGGGACTCACTTTCGTGTTCAAACTGACCACAGACCTCTCAGTTGGCTCATGCAGATGAGAGGGAAGAATCCCAAGCTGTTAAGGTGGTCCATTTCCCTACAGGGGATGGACTTTACAGTGGAACACAGACCTGGGGTTGCCCATGCAAATGCAGATGGACTTTCCAGGTTTTTCCACTTAGCTGATGAGGACTACCAGGGTGTAGGTTAGTAACCCATCACCTTTTGTTTGGGGGGAGGGGCTATGTTGCAAAGTCATCCTGTGCCCTGGGCACCCCCCAACTTTTTGCTGACTGATACTGGTGGTAACTGACTTTGACTGACCCTGGGCTCTGCCTAACCAGGCCCAGGGCCAGTGCTATGCTGAAAGAGACACATTAGAATACAGTTAAAACACCTACATACACTAGGGTACACAATGGTATGGTGGGGTACCCCTGTGATTGGCATGACTCTACCCTATAAGCCCCTAGTATATAATAGGGCAGGGGGATTGAAACTACCTAGAAGTCCCTAGTACCCTAGGGCATGGCAGTTTAAAAGCAGCCCTGGGTGCCAGGACTGCTTTTAAAAAGTAAATTGTGCCCAAACTCGACTTTTGGGTTTGGGGCACTTAAAAATGGATAACCTACAATGGTGTGGCATATTAGGGACCACCAGGGTCTCCCCTAGGTATCCCAGGGTGGGGGGTCAGATATTTATAAGGTACACCCTTATAAAATGAGTTTTTATATGCCTGGGTTAAGTGAAATTTCACATTTCACTCCCACATTGTGGTAAAGTGCTGCCCAAATTCGACTTTGATGCTAGGAGCACTGTGAAGTGAGGATCTGCAATATTTTTACAGATTCAGAACCCCTAAAGTCTCCCCTAGTTGTACCATGAGGTGGGGGTCCTGTAGATATAAGCAAAGTACTTATAAAATATGTTTTTGTAAGTCCTGGTGCTGGAAAAATGGCCCAAGTCATTTTTCCCATTGCAAATCCTTTGTTACATAGGTTAACATGGTAGGAAGTTATTAATTAATAACTCTTGATAGGAGAGGGCTAGAAGTACCATTCAAAGATTTCCCCGAAAGGTATTAATAAATCCAACAATATGATATTGTTGAATTTCTCCTAAAGTGTACCTACAAGAAGTTATAAGACTTTCTTGTTTGTAAGTCCAGATTCAGCCTTCCAGTGGTCTGCCCTGATTGGTCAGAGTTAAGTGGATTAGCCAGCCTGCCTGGAGAGGTGATAAAGAGCCCCTGGGGTTATGCAGCTGGGCTGGGAGGGCAGTGTGCTGGTCCACAGGAATGCCAGGCCAGGGGGAGGGGTTGTAAACCATGGGCTTCAAAGAGAAAAGCAGAACCCAATGTCATTTACAACTATGAACTTTCAACCTTAGGCAGATGGTAGGATTAGGGACGATATGAGCAGATGCAGGGGGGAGAGTCTAAGTAAATTAGCCATCCTAGGGGTGTGTTTAGCCAGCTCTTGCCTCCTTGCCGGAAAATCTGCCATTATGGATTTGGAAGATTTGATGCACTCTGGGACAAAATAATGCCACACTCTACAGGAAGTGGTCATATGTTTGAGGAGTTACCCTGCTCCCATTGGTCAGGAGTGACCTCCTGTCTGACCCAGAGAACATGGAATAAGTATCTGAGAGGGGCAGAGCCCTCCAGATCCGCTGCTTGAAACTTACTGAAGCAAGACATTGCCAAGCTGAGAAGTTTTGCTGTGCAAAAATTTCTAAGGCCTGACCTCGGAAAACTGCACCATCTGAAACTACAGCCCTGTGGATTATTTTGCTGAAAAAGAACTAAAGAGTGGACTCCCTGAAAGCTACAGGTTAAAAGAGCTCATCTGGAACATCACCAACTAAATCTGCACCTTGGAGAACTACCAGTGGATTTGCAAGGGTGACGTCCCAGTGGATTGTGGGAACTGAAGTCCTCAACTTTCAAGGACCATCTCGGAGCTTCCAGACCCTTGGTGTGAGTTTGAGACACTTTGGGACCCTTTGAGGAACTTCAGGAAGACCTTCAAGAAGTTTGGAGAACTTTGGAGGAACTTTGAAAAAAAGCTCCATAGAGGGACCGACTCAACCTGGTCAGCCAAGCCGCCTGCCTTCAACCGCGAGCCGGCCAAGCCACCCAGGTTCGTCCCGCTAAAAGCTCCTTCGGTCCAACTTCCAGAGTTTGACCGGGACTAGAAGAAATCTAAAGCCGGCGAACCCTCACCGGATCCAGCTACATGAAGAGCATCGAGAGACCCCGCGAGAAAAAGCTCCAGAAAAGTTTCTAAGTGCGCTTGTAGAAAAGGCGACCGGGAGCAACCGCGAGAGCCAAGCCGCCTGCCTTCCATCGTGTGTCGGCCTGGATTCCTGGGTTGCCCCGCTGAAGCGTTAAAGGAAAATTTTCTAAGTCCGCTCCAGGGAAGTTGACCGGGACCTCGTCACAAGTCAATCCGGCGAACCCTCACCGGATCCGGACTGGCTGGGAGCTTTGAGGACCCTCAGGAAGAAAAATCCAGAAAAGTTTCTAAGTGTGAAGGTAGAAACTGAGACCGGGACCTGCCGCAAGCTGGAGCCGCCCAGGGCTCCATCGCGGTCGGCCTGAAACTTTGACTTTGCCCCGGTCTATCGCGAACAGGTATCCCAATATGGTGCTATAATCTTCTAAGTGCTATATTTTATTAAATCTTTGAAAATTCATATCTCAGGTTCCCTACATTGGATTTTTGTCGTTTTGGTGTCATTTTAAAGATAAAAATATTTCCTATTTGTATAAATTGGTGTTGGATTTTTATTATGTGTTTGTCTTAATTATTCACTGAATTGGTGTTTTTAAATGCTTTACATACCTGTCTTTGAAGTTAAGCCTGTCTGCTCGCAGCCACGTTACCAAGGGTTGAGCATGGGAATAATTTTCTAAGACCTATGATGAGTCCTATCATGTGTTAGTGGCCTTATTGCCAGTGGCAGACCTACATTTGCCCCTACCAATAATCCACTTTCCAACAGTTTTGATTTGCGGCAGTGATAGTTAGATACATGTATTAGTGTCACGATTTAGTTTAGATGTATGAGGTGAAGTCATCAGCTGCTATTAAAGGGATTTTGATGGATGAGTGTGGAGGAAAGTGTAGGTTATTAATGATGTTTGTCAGTCGTTGTGAATGAGGACTAGTGAGGTAGCAAGGTTTTGTAAGTATGAATATTAGACACCATCTAATGAAGTGGATAATGTTTTCAAGGTTGGTTTGTGTTCGTCAAGGATTGTAATGGTTTATTTATGTTACAGTTGTGCTGAAGTGGTCTTAAAAGTGAGCATTATCCTAATCTAACATCATAAACTGTGGATGTCTGGTGACTATACATGAACACCAACTGTGTACCACTCATGACTTATGATGTCACAGTGCTTGCCAGTGATGCCCAGAGTGTTATGTCAGCTAACGTGACACTGACATATGACACTTCCAACTAAACAACTAAAGGAAATAGCGTAGTGTGCCAACATCAATGGGATAGGACAAGAAAAATTGAAGGTACATGGCCTAGCACTCTGTAAACACTGCTGCTGTACCTTCAATGTGATCCATTTATCATTCACATGTCCATACATGTGGATGTTCATAGCTGCAGTCGTACTACGTCTCCTGGTCACGTCACTACTACTCATCCAGCATGATGTATCAGAGTGCCTGCTGCAAGCAGGGCATGAGCCATCCAACATTGGTCATTCAGTTATGTCTGTAACCCCTGGAAATCAATGGCATTGTATATCCCATTCATTACAATGTTGACTGACAACAACTAACACATGTTGCTGATGGTTGTTGTTAGTGGTTACCCAGACTGGTAGGCCATTTGTCACACCTGAAGGATCATGTAATGCCCTTGGGACATCTTGTGGCCAGAAATAACCTGTAGGGCCCCCAATGCCACCCACTCCCAGTTGTCAATCAAGAATTGGACCCCAACCCGCTACCTGTGCTGTATAGCCAAATACACGGTAGAATACTCCATGGACATGGATTGTAACCCTCACAATCTTGATCGCAGGGCACTCATATCTTACAAGCACTACACTCTCACAGGCACCCCCCTACCCCCTTCTTCTTGTGCACAATATATAGACCTGTATATATGGACACAGACCCACCCACACTTTATGTCATAATCAAATGTTTGAACAGAAGTAAAATGCATTCTATGTTTTGTAGTGGTGTTAAGATAAGTACATTTGTGTATAGGGTGTTCTATTATGACCGAGATTGAACTTCCATGTTGTTCACTTCCATATAGGCATCATAGGCATATAATTACACATTAAAAAGGATATACATAAGCTGTGTAAGATATAAAAGGAAAGAATGGTTGAAAGACAGGAAAGGCAGGACTACAGCAGTCTCTGAGAGTTCACCAGGGATGCCAAACACACTTGTGAACTTGCAACATTTAGCAAGTCCATACATGAATACGACTGAGAATGTTACATTTAGTAGATGTAAACATAAGCAGAGTGGATTAAATATGTAAAAACCTGCATATGTTAAACAGGAAAACGACAAACACTCATCATACTGGTACTCCATTATGGACCACGGAAGTGGCACTGTAGTATGGTTGAGGCTTCACATGGACATATTTGGCTGTTGCAGAGAGGGTACTCTTCTGTCTGTCTGCACCTCTCAATTATTTGTTCCTCTAGATGAGGTAGTTCAACAAACATTGACACCAACATTATGGGACGTTTCTTGTGCCTGTGCCTGTGGTGTAACAAAACGTGAGGGGGCCGCGTGCAAAGTACATGGAGAGCCTTCCCTCAACCTTATCAGAAGCTCTCAGGTCAGGGGCACGCTGCCGTGCACAGTGCCAGAGGGGGCTCACTGGAACTCGCCCCCGCACCACGTGGGCTGTGGGGGCTAATGCTACACCCCTGGCCTGTGCCTGGCCTACATATGGTCTGACCTGTGTGTGAGTGGTTGGAGAAGCAGCGAGGGAAGGGTGTGGTATGGTGTTGTAAAATAGCACCCCTCCTTGGAATGGCTAGTGTGTGTGTGTAAGTGTTATGAAACGTGCACTTTCTACTCTATTTCTGTTGGGAAACGTCCTTTAAACCGAAGCCGGAACCCACTGTGCCTTTACAGCGCCGGCAAAAGAACGAACGCGCCTTTAGTACGCATTCGTTCAGCACTCAAGTCGTTATAACAACTTTCCTTAGGGCGGTGCATTGGTGGAATGGTGTTGGATTTAAAGTCCAACACCTTCCCTACTGTTGCGGATACTGGAGTTGGAATAGTAAATTAACCTATTCCAAAATCCAGCGCCCCCCTAAGGCAAGTCGTTATAATGACTTGCAGGCTGAACTATTGCTTACTAGAGACGCATTCGTTCTAATGACAGCCCTGTGAAGGCACAGCGTAATTTCGGCTTGTGGAATACCGTCACACATTAATTTCTGTTTAGCATGTATACATTTTGTGGTTTGATTTTGCTTTTTTTCTGCTATATTTGTTTCATGTGGCCAGCTACTTGTTTATTTGTGATCAATGATACATGGGATAAGGTTCCAGTTACTACGTATACATTACTTCAACTTTAGTTTTTCACAAGTCTTTTATCTGTTTCTGTTGTTATGGTCTTGATTGTGCGTGCTTGTACACTGTTATACCATTAACCTTTCATTTCACTTTTTTTTCCTTTGTCCTAGTGGTGTTACTCGCTGCCTCCTTTGGTTACTGTTACATTTCACTGCACTTCCAATGAGTGGCCTATGTGTGGTATGTGACTTATTTGAAGGCTGGATTGTTGTAACTTTGAGCCTGGTTGCCCTATCATAAAATTATGTAGTTTTGGATGTATCTTTTTGTGAATGAGACTGACTTACACTGTTGTATGTGTGTTAGTGGTTATGCATTATCCACCTGCCCCATCCCCTTAAATTATCCTTTGCACCCACTTTTGAGAAGATTTTTTTTAGCTCCATTCTCCTGCCAACATCCAAATTTACACCAGGGTGGTAGGTTTTTGTGTTTGCAATATTCCGTACACATGAAAGACTGTTATGCATCCGCATTTTCTACAACTCATAGGCATATGTTTCAGAATGTGTGAATTAGCAATTTACAAATGGTGAGTTTGTGCTATTATACATGGTGACAAATGGCTTTGTGAACTGGGACCTCTGTACTTTTGTCTTTGGTAAACAGTCATTGTGCACAACATTCTTCAATGTTTTCAAAATGCTTATATTGCCTCCTATTTTTCAGAGTCCTACTTCTATTTTTTGCTCATACTGATCTGAGCCAGAAGGCACAGTGTTCAGTTTGTCCATAAAACCATTCCTAGGCTATGTATTGAAAGAGGGAAGATCCTATTTTGGAATTTAGGTGGAAAGGGAGGCGGGGGTGCTTTGACACTGGCATTTCCGCTCAGGCTGATTTCACGCAGATGGTATTGTGTCTTGATTGACTACTTTAACAGTCATTTCGTTCTTGCTCATGTTGGGTGAAAATACTGCTAATTTAATCAGGTTCTAATTAGCTTTTTGCTCAGTTTAATCCTTAATTTGTTTTTGTGCAGAACCATGACTGCATGTTTAGAAATCATGTTGCCGCCATGCATAAGATTATCCCCGCTGCAGAATATTGCCTATAGGTGTCAGCCAAAAGCGCTTCCAACCTTAAAATGTTCTGTAACTCTGAAACCCTGCCAATAAGGAAAGGAAAGCCTTAAATGACTCTATATATTTCTAGTGTGTACATTTCATGCCATATATACAGTGCTTCATTTGTGTAAGAATAAGGCCCAAAGTATTGCTCAGAAGCCCGCGGCCTGCTCAAACGAAGGCCAGGTCGCTGAATACCTAGTCTTGATTCCACCACATAACTCTTTAATAGGGGTTGGCGTAACTGGCGTAATTCTCTCTAGCGTAATTACTCGTAATTTCCACAAATTTGCTTGTAATTATATGTAAATGTGCAAGAAGCCTAATCCAGCATTTAACACCATACTCTTAGTGGAAAATGCACCCTTGTGCCCAAAATGGGCTGGAAGATGCATTTCCCACTAAGAAAATAGGACTAAATGCTACAGGATCCGAACAACAGTAGCCGTTCTCTCTCTTTTTTTGCGGTAGGATTTTTGTCCCAAATTACTCTTAATTACTCAAACTAGCATAATCACGTAACTTCGCATCACAAGTGTAATGCGTAATTACTGAAATTACTCTAATTACTCCTGCATAATTAAAATTTCTCCCAGGCTTACTCTTTAATCCACCGCCAGACAATCCCTGCTTCTTTATCTCACTTTTGCAGGGCCTTTTTCATCCCTTCATCACTGTATTCCTGTCTTTCTCATCCTTTTTTTTCTCTCTTTTGTGTTTTTATCTCTCTCTTGTTCTGTATTTTTGTTGTGGAAAAATAAGTACTGGTCCCCAAAAATGAGTGCAGGTGGGCCCCACCTGCAACCACTGCCTCAAATTAAGCAATATATATATATGTGTATATATATATATATATATGACACCACAATCCTGAAATACCAACGCCTCAGCGATAATCAGGTACGGACCACAGCGTGCAATTGAAATAGTAATGTGCTTTATTCCATCTTGAACTGCAAAAATCAAATCAAAATGTCATGGTAAGTGCCCAGCATTACGCGTTTCGCCCGCGTTGCCGCGGTCTTGATCACATGACACGCCGGAACCCATGACCACAATAAATAGTGTTTAAGTGAAATTGATTGGGTTACTCCCCTCGCATGATAGAGCTAGAAGACATACTAGGCAGGCATAGAGATGGAAAACCAAAACCTTAGTATTCCGTTACACGTTGATACTTCTGCAATTGACAGTAACACATTGTTGTAATCATAACAGAGGAATCTCTCATGTTTGAAAAACCGAAGTATACATAAAACAATGTATGATTAGAACCCTATAAAGGAAGGCGGTTTCCTCTAACTAGTATCATAAATGATACATAAAGTAAACATCTTAAATACATAATAAAAATCAGTATTGATGTCATATTGATTAGCTCATAGAATAAAAGGGAAGTATAAACCAATAAAGTGCTAGTGCAAGAAATTAATAAATTCATCACATGTTGTCAGCTATTATCATACATAGTTGACAATAAATAAATAAATAACTAATAGAAGCCATGGATATGCCTTATACATATAAGCAATAAAGTGCAAGTGCACTGTAAACATATCAGAAAGTGCAAAGTTATGGCAAAAAAAGGTATATATACAGCCGAATATATGCATATATAAATCCAACCAAAAAGTGCCACTAGTGTAGACTATGTATGAATATGTATATATTTTTTTATTATTATTATTTTTTTTTTATTTAAAAGATGGCCCAGTGTGGCACACTTGACTCACATGAATCACAAGGACAGTGTAAGCAATTTGAAAAACATGTATTACATTGGTGTTAATATTGATGCAAGCGTCTAATTCTTAACTAGAAACAAGATTTGAGAGGAGTCAGACTTTCCTTTCATTTATCCGATTCTGCTATTAGTTATGAATGTGTAGTAATAATGAGGTCAGTCCCTACAGGCACAAAATTATGTTTCAAAGGAATTCAGGCAAAAGTAGATCCAGACTGCTACTGAAAAAAAATAGATAAACAGGCAAAAATTATGATGCGGAAAAAAGTGTATGCACCCATCCCACATTAAATACACTTCTATAGGCGCTTAAGGTATTACAATGTAGATGAAAAATAAAGAGAAACATGTAAATATGGTGATCATAGAATGCCAGTTTACCAAAGTTTTTATATGCATGATCGTGACTTGAGTATGTATGAATTACACCTGACATTTTTATTCAGGCACACAATTGATGTGTTCATTGCACACCTGCAAATACCAGCACAGCAGGGCATGGACGTCATTTGGAGGTAGTCAGGGGTCGCAGCTGTGATCTGTAGCTTGCTCGCTGATACTCCTGGCACTTCCTTTGCGACCCTGTGCCTCAGAGTAGACAAAGGTTTTGCCCCCTCTGAGGCCAAGCGTTCACAAAAGAAGTGCCAGGAATAGCAGGGAACAAGCTAGAGGTCACAGCTGCGACCCCAGTCTACCTCCAAATGATGACCATGCCGCTGGGTGAGATGATTAGAGGATGAACAATCAACACGCTATTCTGAGTTGTTGGACCTCAGCGACCATATCGCAATGGGCTGCACTGGCCCAGCACAGAGACGAGCACTTGTTTTTAGACACCTGCAGTGTGTAAAGGGAATTCATTTAACCCAATATTTGTCCTAGAGATGGACGAGCCACGGAAAACTTAAACCAGACTCGAGCCAAAGGCCTGGCTCAGCCAAAGGCACGAGTTTCTTTGGAAACCTCGAGCCCAAACCAAGCAGAGCTTTCATGGCAGACAATGTGGCCTGGTTGCTACAACTGCCGATCATGTATGATCGGGAGCTGGGTTTGAGTCCTGGCCTTGGCTCAGCACCCCGTGAATCCCCCTGCATGTCCCAGCAAATCTCCCTGTGAATTAAAAAAAGAACATTTAACATGTGTGTCTATTGTGAAGTGCTCTTATGTCCTTGGGCCAGGTCCACGCTGTGTAAAACTTCCAAAAATAAAATGTGGATTTTGTCTGTCACTCAGACTTCAATCTCATCCTCCAAGAATTAGGCACAAAGCATTAACCTTTGAAAACAGAAAATGAAGCCAATCTAGTGACTGAATTGCACAGTGTGAAACTGGAAAATCTGGGATCAAATCCCAGCTTCACCTTTTGATGAAGTTGTGTCACCCTAGTCAAAAACTTTATTTCACTGAGCATCCTTTTTGTTCATTATCAGATATGATAGCACTTACAAATACTTGAGTTCAGGACGTGCGTTGTGCAAAAATCTGCTTTGCGTTTGATTTAATAGCCTATAAAGTTGCTACAGCTACAATAATGATGTAGATATACTGTATACATGGCAACGGGCTTGCATCTTAGTTCACTAATAGCATTGTCATCAGGGTGGGGGCAGGAATGATTCCCAGGTCATGTTTAAAAACTCCCACTTTCAATAAATACTTTTCAAATAATTTAATGGACTAAGTTGAAACACTTCACTGTGTTAAAAAATTAAGGGGCATATTATCATGCCCATTACCGCCGCTTTTGCGGCCGTTTTCGGCCGAAAAGCGGCGATAATGGCATCGCAGTATTAGCAAGGACACGCTAGCGCGTGTTTCCTTGTCCTAGCACAGCTTTTCCTAACGCCCTGCATCGCATCTCTAATGAGATGCAAAGTAGGCGCTCCTGTGGAATACAACATGGATAAAGTCGCCAACCGCACATCGCGGTATTTACAAGCCTGTGCCCTGACACCTATGGCGATATTAACACCCGCGCTAACCGCGGTTATGGCTGTAAGCTTACGTCTGCTTAAATTGAGACTTAGCTATATTTGTAATGGGGGGTGGATTGGCGGGCTAAAACCACCAGGGGCTATTATCAAGCTTTCCCCTATTCCCGCATATCGCCGCTTTTGCTGGATTTTTTATCACCCTGGAGCAACGCGTTGTTGATAACGCGTTATCCGGGCAATAACATCCAGCGATGGCCGGCGATAACTGAAGTAGCGCTAAACGCGCTTAGCGATATTTATCGCCGTTGCTTGTTGATATGCCCCTAAATATTCTTGAATTTCATAGGTTATTTATCATAATCTAAGGTGTTGGTGGCTCGCCCACCCCCTAATTCTCCATGTGAATGCACAGCCCAGAAACAGAAAGAGGCAAACCCTGCTCACAGTTTCCAAGCTCTATTGTCTGAAAATCAAGCCATAACTAGGAGAAGTATTGTTTTAAATGAATTTACTTAACAAACTGCTAGCACATAAAAAAGACACTCGGCTCTGCACTAAGCCAGCATCCCTTTATACTACAGGCCAGATTAGAGGATAAAGCTATTTGCCCTTGTTTCCCCTATTCCGAGGTGCAGAGTCCTAAAATGTGTGCTATTTGCTCATTCAATTTGCTCCAAGTTTGATCTGCCACCAATAATATGAGCAAACACTGGTGAGGGTGGCATGAGCACCTGATATGAACCCCAATTTGAATGCAAACAGGAGGGTGCACCAGAACCAGGATTAGTGTGAAGGATGTCCTAAATGTTAACAGAAGTATTAAATGCAAAATAATGTTTTAATTTCTATAGTATAAATTGATGTTATATGTATTTGTGCTGGTAGTGTTTAGCCAATGCAATAAAATGCTCCTTTAGTTGTTGTTTTTCTGTTGAAATATAAACCCAAAATGCTTCAAGGAAAAAAACGTTGCAGCGTTGCAGCATGTTCTTCACCTCGGATTCCATACACTTTTTTTCAGATAGGGGTTACATTCTATCGGCATTGGATGATTCTGTGCTATGGGAGGTGGGCTGACCAATTGGGGAGAAGGAAGCTGCAGGCAGGGTGTAGTTGTAGCCCCTGCACCCCCAAATGATGCACCTGCACACGTGCTGAGAGTATGGCTGGGTCCACTTAGCCAGAATCTGCATATTGAAAGTACCCACAGCCTTTGAGGGAGAACTGAGGGCACCCGTTTTAGGGCCTTATACACAAATGTAAGCTTAGACTTAAGTGCAAGTTTACAACCTTTTGGTATTCACAAAGGTAAGTTACGACTAGTAAATTTACTCCTAGTAAAGTTACTACTAGTAAATTTATTAGTAGTAAAGTTACTGCTAGTAACTTTACTAGTAGTAAAGTTACTACTAGTAACCTGCCTTTGTGAATACCAAAAAGTAGTAAACTTACAGTTAGGTCTAAGTTTACCTTTGAGAATCGAGTCCACAGTTGTGCACTGAATGGCTGCAGAACCTTTGGTGGAGGTCATTAGCCTGCCTTTGAGAACTCAGCACAGTAGCACACAAAAGATGTACAGTTCCGGTCTAGCGGGTGTACACCCGCCGTAGACCGGGACTGAACACCTGTTTACAAAAAATGCATTATTCCTAACACATGTGCAAAACTCTATGGGCCCGATGCACAAAGGTAAACTGAGACGAAAGTCTAACTTTACGACTTTCGGTATTCACAAAGGGCATTTACAAGTTGCAAAGTTAGACTTTTGTCTCAGTTTAACTTAAGCTTTGTCTCAGTTAGACTTAAGACCAAAACTTAAGTCAAACTGAGACAAAAAGTCTAGCTTTACTACTCGTAAATGCCCTTTGTGCATACCACATGTTGTAAAGTTAGACTTTCGTCTCAGTTTACCTTTGTGAATCGGGCCCTATGAGCTTGTGACTGCCATGAAGACAGCATATAAGTGAAATATGGAGCCAAAGTTTTGAATGGTCTTTCACTGCACATGGATAGTCCATTCTTTGGAGGGGACGCAGGGATATCTCACAGTGGGGTGGCTGTCAGTAATTGCACCCCTGCAGGTTCCACTGGGCTGATCTTCTTCAAATCATATCCGCTACAGCCAAAGGACATTTCTAGACAGCGCACTGCCAACTGCTTTTCTAGGTGGTGAACAGTTAGTGCACCTCTCAAAACATCTATGCTCCTTTGGCTACATTAGTAATATGGCACAAGTGAATGTGCAAAGACATTCTCTTTCTTGGGTTGGGCCACAACCCTATGCCATTGAAAGGATAGCGCGTGGCTTTGCAATGTGTGCCCGCATTTTTAAATTAATGAGGCAGCAGGCACAAACATCTCCAACACCTTCTGCAGAAATATGCACCAATGCTTCTGCAACCATGGGACCCATCAAAAATCTGGCCCCTGGATATTTACCAGCAAAGACTGTGTGCTGGCTGGAAGCACTCCTTATTTCTTTCTCTATACAAGCCCACAAGTACTATTGAATATTGATTGATAGGGTGTCAATGTTTAATCTGCTTGCCGTAGAGCGTTAAAGCCTGCCACACCTTTAGAAACAACAAACACTCATTTTAGTGAATATATTGCATGCATTTCAAGTCAAATGTGTTATTTGAATTTGTCTTCTTTTAGTACAGTTTTGTATCCATTGTTTATAGTCTCATAATCTTAGAAAATGATGCTCTTTGCTCACAAATGGACATAACCTATTTGAGTGCCACTATACTGCTCACTTCAGGGCCAATGTTTTTTTAATAATATAGTTTATTGGCATTTTGGGGTGAGTAAATAATACAGAAAACAAAACAAAATCACTGCAGTAAGGTATCATCAAAAGCACTGAATATTCAAGCATTACACATACATAACGTATTCCCATATATCCCAGTTCTAGCACACCCACATGGCCCTGAAAGGGGTTCTCAGACAACAATCTTACAGTATCACCAACTATGATCATGTTTTTGTGGGAACCATGTGCCTCACAACCAGTCTCTCCAAGATTTCTATAACGGTCAAGTCCTGCCCTCCATTTGGCTATATTCAGAATTCCCGCCGCTTTCCAGGTATGAGCGATATCTTGGTTAAAGATAACCAAACCTACATCCACAAATTCATTGGTGTATCTGTTCATATCTAACTCCTCCAGCACATTCACTAATCCCTTGGTGTGGTGTGGATAAGGGGAAAACAATTTTTAATCAGACAAGAACCTGGTCGCCGCCTTCTCAATACTCTATAGCTCCACACTGTGTGGAAGACAATCCCCATCTTCCTACTGGCACCTCTCATGTTTTGTGGATGACTCCTTGTCCACTCACCATTCTTACTTTAGCATAGTAGATATGACGCGGGTAATTAAATTAAATAACTCTGTATCTCAATCTCTCAGGATGGCATTAAGGTACTCTGCCAGTCCTTCCCATCCAGTGTACCTAAATCAGTCTCCAATGCACTCATACATTCTGTAAGCACATGTATCACTGAGGTGTTGTAGATACATGTTATCTTTTTGACTTGTAGTGCAGACACAGTGAGCTTTTCTTCCACTGGGCTAAATTCCAGGAGGCTGCTCAGATTGGTCAGAAATGGGGGCGAAGCATTGCAGAGCCTCATGTAACAATAGACGTGGGATCAAAGTGAAACCGTTCTTCCTTGAGGAATAGAAATGTTTTCACGTGGTTGTGGTGACTCCCAGTATGTCCCAAACCATAACTCCGTGCAGAGCCAATGTCTGTGTGGAGTGTGCCAGTCCACAGTGGATCAGATGCATCAGTTTCCTGTCAGGGATCTAGCAAGTTTGGAACAATCTGCCAGGGACACTAGCTGAATTCAAGACAAGGCAAGGTAACATGGGGGTGCTTGCTCTCTGCAGGGACACGCGCATTTCAAAGAAGGGCTTACATATAAACCAGAGAGCTCCTGAAGCATGGGGGGAAAGCAGGAAAGAAGCAGGTAGTGAATAGGGAACTGGAACTATGCAAGGGTAGCTATGAAGATAACACAAGTACAGGAAGAAAAAGCAGGGAAATGATAGGCAAGCTATCATAAATGATAGTTTGTCTGCTCATCGGAGTGTGATATCTCTGTGAGGTGTAACAGATGTTACAAGAAGGCAAGAAGCAGGTTAATTTTGCAGAGTTGAGGGAGATACCCAGCAGGTCCTATGGAGAAGGAGGGCTGTTTCGTTCACTGTGACAAAAGCAGAAGCCTTCGAGTCTAACTGGGACCCTTGGGAGGGATAAAAATCAAGATAATATTATAACACACAAGACAAAGGGGAACAGTACATATAACACTCAAGCCAAAGGGGAACGGGGAAGGTACTCATAAACAAGAACTGGGCTCAGGGAAAAGCTAGACTGTAATAATGATTATGTCTTGACATATCCTGTGACTGGAATACACAAAACTGAGCATGCTGGAAATCTGCACACTAACTAGGATAGGACAGGAATATGCAGTCAGAACAGGAACAAAAAATTCAAGACAAGGAATTTGCATATACACGACCAATCAGGATGTGTGCCATCAGAACTAGGAGCAAGGCAAACACAGAAACAAAGAGGCAGAAAGAACAAGAGACAAGCAACAGACACAAATAACTAATCAGAACAGGAACACTGAATCAAAAAACAATGAAAACAGAATTCAAAAGGTAAGCCTGGAATATAGTAGCAGGTTCACACAGAACACAAGGGGACTCAGCAGAAAGATCAGTTGGGAGCTCTGCACTCTGTGCTCACTAGGCAGTAATAGCAAGGTGCAAGGAAGTAACCAGGTGCAAGGAAACAAAGATTCACCAATGAAGGGAAGTCTGAACTGCCATTTGGAAAGGGAAAGGGTAGCAAAACCAGGAGGCACAACACAGGACACAAGATAGCCAGAAACAGAGTATGGGTTGATGTCCACAAGCCAGGTATGTAAGAGTCAGGAAGCATGTGGGATCCAGGAATCAAGAGAGAGAATAGAGCACTACCACCAGGACGTGATCAGGGCTGGATTTGGATCGGAAAGGACTACAGGGACCATGATGCATAAGGAAGGTGATGCAGCAGCCTTGACTGGAATATGAAGTAGATCTAGGCATGTAATGTGTAGACAATCCTATTCAGGGATAAAGGCAGGACTCCAGAGGACCTTCGTGAGCAGCACCCAGTGGGCAGATGGTAAAATCCTAACATTTCTTAAACCACCCCACCATGCAAAGGGAGTCTTGCAATACCCTAAACATCAGTTTAGTTGCTGGAAGAATGACCACATTACCCCCCCCCCATAAAGGAAATCTAGCGGTTTATGTTGTCCCACTGTCCAACGCAGATTAATTTCCTTTTTATAACAGATAATGAGAGGAAGCAAAAAACAAAGTGTGAAAGCAAAGAGTTATAAACAGGAACAAAGAAAACAAGATGAGTCGGTCGTTGCTTGTGGTTTTCTTTTTTTTTATGTTCCTCTTAAAGATTACAGACAAGTGCAGCCAACGCATTATGCCTAACCATAAGCTTCCTCAGGTCCTTATCGTATATAACTGTGTTCTAGCATCGCAATCTAACACGGTGTCCTCAACAATACAACTAGCATTCGTAGTACACTAATATAGATGTCAGTAACAATTGGATACTGGTACAGAGATACTGAATAAGCAGAATACCATAGTTGTCAAGTTTGCAAACAAAGAATATCCAAGTATTGCTGTGTTCGGACCCATTGTCTTGTTTTCTTTGTTCCTGTGTATAACTCTTTGCTCTCACACTTTGGTTTTTGTTGCCTCTCATTCTATGTTATAAATTGTCTAATGTATAACCAATTGGTAGCTGGTTATTTGAGGTGGGCAACTTTGCTTGTTAAATGGTGAACACTTCAGGTGGTGCTGCAAAAGGTCCTCTGGCTGCCAATATTTGTGTCAACTGCAGATTGATTTCCTCTGTCAAAAATTCAATCTTTAATCACTGCTAAGTGGCCTGATAGTATGCTAAAGAGTCTGTCATGCCAAGCCCCCCGCCACAAGGAGACTTGTTGTACTTCTCCGTCCTAACTGTTAGCTTCTGATTGTTCCACAGAAAGGACCTGATTATGAAGTTCAAATGCCAAAAGAACTGTGTTGGTCTTTATACAGAATATTTTACAGGACATACAACACAGTAGAGAGTGCAATCATTTTAACCAGCGCCACTCGACCTATTAGGGAAATTGTTTGTGATTTCCATTGCATTTGTACCTTTTTTCAGTGTGTCTGTTATTGGAATTAAGTTGCACTCCTACATTTGGGATGCATCATCTGAAAAGAACACCTGGAGATATATTGTCCCTCCCAAGGCAGGTTTCAGTTGTGAGTGAACAGCACAGTCACTTTCTCCCCACTGTCAAAGACCATTGTACAAATACTGGAAACCATTCAGTTGACTCATAACCAGGTGATCATCCCAAAACTTATTCAGTAATTGCATTGCACTTGGTCCAGACTTCTACAGGTCAATTACAGTCAATCAAAATATAAAGAGGTCGTCCGCATGGAGTGAGACCTTATCTTCAATCCTTGGCTCCCATCTAAAACCTGTAATGTTGTTAGCCTTTATTAGTTCCTCAGGCAGCTCTATTGCTATAGCAAATAAAACCAGTAAAAGGAGCAGCTCTGCTGTATACCCTATTTCATTGAGAAGGAATCTGACAATATTCTATTTACATGCATCTTCTCGAATGGTTTCATATTCAACATTCAGTGGCCACAAGGAATTAAGCTGCCACATCCATGGACATTGGGCAATATCTCCTTTGACCATCACTAATGCATGATCTGAGAGTGCATGATCTGAGAGTGCATGATCTAAAAGTCCCCTAGTGTGGATTTGTGCTTGTGTAATTATAGATACATCGGACTATGGGATCAGGAAGTGGTAAATGCAAGAGAATGACCAGTGAGCCCCTAAGAAGAATATACATCTCTTTACCTTTGGGCAGCACATGCGCCACACATCACAAATACCATAAGCCAATGCAAAGGTTTCAAGGGAGGTGGGCCATAAACATCCATACCCTTCTGGCCATGTCAGTCTAACCTCCTATTCATCATGCCATTAGAAGTCTCATCCAACAACCATAAGCCTCTGTGGTGCAACCAATAGTAATGACCGTCTTTGTTGCAGAAACTTGTTGGTTAGTGGTCCTGGGGCACAGGCATTTAGGCATGTCTCCATGGATTCCCTCACAGACCCAGAGGCCATCACATCCATTCCCCAGTTTATCAAGGCATGTCTTGATCACCCTGAGTGGAAATTGTTTCTTGAAAAGTTGCCCTCCTCCCCTTGATCCCTTGGAGAAACCTGCATGGTAGAACTACCCAAATCTTCATTGGCCTAGGAAATCGCATCCAGTAGGGAAGCATTAGGATGTCTGGGCTCTATCATTTTGCAGTTTGCAGTGCTGCCCCAGAGGTAACGTTGTTTAGGAGCTCATTGACATTCTATGTTAGGAAGTGGATCCCCTCCCTATCTGTGTCTTGATGCAGTGTGGCCATGCTGTTCTCTGTGCTTAGACTCTAAATTGCCTATGAAAGAACTGTCCCTGCTGCAATGAATAACGTAAAAAATAAGAGTACGAATAACAACATTTTAGAACAACCACAATGCCACCACCCCTTAGTTCTAAACTGAAAGCATTTGCCTCCTCCTATTCCTGACCTCACAGTAAGTCACTCCCCTGTACATACTCTGTATCCCTAAATGATCCTCAAACACTTTCTCACAAAATCAAAGCCCAAAACTCCTTAACATCCCTCCCCCTATCTATTGTTAAGCACCCACAAATAAGTGCATCCCCTCCTTTGACTTCATCTATGTATCATTACAGCAAGTATCTCAGCCACTTAGGTTTTGCTGGATCTATCAACCCCACCATGGATCATCAGTTCCTCATCAGCACAGTCTAGAAACCATGTAATTTCCATGCATTTAGGGCTGTCTCTATGTAATCTTCTCATTGTCCATTATCTGTGCTACATCCGAACGGACACAATTCCATTTGTCCCTTGATTGAAAATCAGCGTAAACGGCACCATGTGCAGCGCAAGAGGATGCTACTTCTTTCCGCCACTCAAGTAGATTTTCTACTTGAGCGGCAGCTTCCAAAACGCTAACGGATGTTTTCTCAACGCGAGCGGGTCGTGACTACCTGCGTTGAGAAATCTTGTTGGGAGGTTGTCTAGCATTGGATTTTCCTCTCTCGCGTGCACCAACTGAACGCTGGTGAGCGAGGAAAAAACTCAAACTCTGCGTGCTTCACCGAGTGCGGAAAACGGTACGCAGACATAATATCGAGTTGTAAATATCGATATGCCATAATATCGATGTTTAAATTTCGATATGACAGAATATCGACCTGCAAGAATATCGACTACAAGAATATCGACATGCAGGTAAGAAATATTGTTTTACTTAATATCGAAGTTAGTAATATCGTAAGTCAAAATATCGTTGTTAATAATATCGATTTTATTTTTAGTGTTTTTTATGTTAGTATATGTGTTAAAAGTATAGGTTATTTTTTTAATGTATGTTCGAAATTTTTATAAGTAATTAATTTTATGTTAATTTTTTTTTGCGTATTTTCGTTCCGTAGCGGGTTGTGGGTTTATAGGGGAATAGGGTGGGAAGTAATTTAATTGAAATTAATTAATTAATAAATGTATTAATTGATATTAATGTATTTAATAATTTATGTTTATTGTGTTAAGTAATTGGTTATTAATTAAATTTTAATTGATTATTAATTAATAATAATTAATTGGTAAATATGGTAAATGTGTAATTTTTTTAGGTGTGGGTTGTGGTTTTATAGGGGAGTAGGGTGGGAAGTAATTTAATTATAATTAATTAATTAATAATTGTATTAATTAATATTTATGCAATTTATATTTTATATTGTTAATTGTGTTGAAAAAATATTAATTAGTTATTAATTAGATATTAATTATTAATAATTAATTGGTGAATATGTTAATAGTGTAATTTTTTTAGGGTGGGTTGTAGGTTGATAGGGGAGTAGGGTGGGAAGTAATTTAATTGTAATCAATTTTTTAATATTTTTATATATAATATTTATTTAAAGTGTTAATTGTGTGATCTAATTTATTTTTGGATGGTTTTCAATTTGCTTGTTAATTGTTATTAATTAATTAATTAATTGATATTTAATTATGTTAATTGTGTAATATTTTATAATGTTGGTGTTGTTGTTTATAGGGGAATATGGTGGGAGGTTAATTATTTTTGAGAAATTAATTATTTGTTAATTAATGTTAATTATTTTGCAGGAGTGGGAATACTAAATTATTCCCCTCCGCTATCAAACACTTTCCCTACTGTTGCATTTGCTGGAGTGGGAATAGTAAATTATTCCCCTACGCTATCCAACATTTACCCTACTGTTACACTTGGTGGAGTGGGAATAGTAAATTATTCCCACTCGCTATCCAACACTTTCACTACTGTTGCACTCGCTGGAGTGGGAATAGTAATTTTTACCCCCCCTGCTATCCAACACTTTCCCTACTGTTGCATTCGCTGGAGTGGGAATAGTAATTTTTACACACCCGCTATCCAACACTTTCCCTACTGTTGCACTCACTGGAGTGGTAATAGTAATTTTTACCAAACCTCTATCCAACACTTTCCCTACTGTTGCATTTGCTGGAGTGGGAATAGTAAATTATTCCACTACGCTATCCAACATTTTCCCTACTGTTACACTTGGTGGAGTGGGAATAGAAAATTATTCCCATCCGCTATCCAACACTTTCCCTACTGTTGCACTCACTGGAGTGGGAATAGTAATTTTTACCCCCCCACTATCCAACACTTTCCCTACTGTTGCACTCGCTGGAGTGGGAATAGTAATTTTTACATAAACCGCTATCCAACACTTTCCCTAGTGTTGCACTCATTGGAGTGGGAATAGTAATTTTTACCCACCCGCTATCCAACACTTTCCCTACTGTTGCACTCACTGGAGTAAGAATAGTAATTTTTAGTACTCCGGTATTCAACACTTTCCCTACTGTTACACTCGTTGGAGTGGGAATAGTAATTTTTATCCACCCGCTATCCAACACTTTCCCTACTGTTACACTCGTTGGAGTGGGAATAGTAAATTTTACCTTCCCGCTATCCAAAGCTTTCCCTACTGTTGCAGTTTTTGGAGTGGGAATAGTAATTTTATTCCCTACGCTATCCAACATTTTCCTATTGTTATAGTTAATGTAGTGTAAAATATTTTTTTAGAAATAAATATTAATTTAAATATTTTAATTTATTATATATATAATTTATTTTTATATTTATATTACAGCTTTATGTGTATATATATATATATATATGTATTTATACTTTTATTATGTTTCTAACATTTTATAATTAAATAAAATAATTATTTATTAATATTTTTAAGTTAATATATATATAATTTTTTTTAAATGTGTTTTTTTTTATATATTACATTTATTGTTTATCATTTTTAACTATTTTAAATAATTGTAACTATGGGGCTCATTACGATGGCGGGCGGAAGCACCACCGCCGTGCTGGCGGATGCAAAAAGCACCAGTTACCGCCGGCACGCAGCAGTCCACACGCCCGTCCAATTACGATGCGAAAAGTAGGCCAAACACCGCCGGCAAGCCAGCAACACCGTCCGCCATCAAAGTGCGCCCGTACACGTAGCGGCGCAGCCCAACTGACACACACCGTCCGACGAAACACGTCCCGCCCGGCGCATAAATTACGATGCCGCAAACAAACGGCTCCCGCGGCTAAGAGACACCGCACGTGAAAGAGAGGCGGTAACACGGACGCAGAGCACGGACAACGAAGAAGCGGCACCCCGAGCATGAATCCAGCACTGCAGGCCCTTCCCATGCTTCTGCTGATGCACCACCAAGGACGCAACGTACCGCGGAGACGCAGGTAGGCACACACACAACAAGTGCACGCAAACAGCGCACACAGTGCAAGGGCGGAAAAGCGGACAACCCCCACCAGCGCGTGTACACTACACATCCACCATTGCATCCACATATGACACACAGGCCAAATCGTAACATCGCGGAACACATGTGTACACACCACCTGGGACTAGGAACCAACCACCCCGTCACGGCCCCAAAGCGCCGATGACGCTGCCACACATGCGCACAACGCAGAGGCCAACCGCAGCGCCATGCATGCGTCGCACACAGACACAGGGACACAACCAAGCAGCACACACATCAGCCCCACCCCGAACGCACATGACACGTGACAGGCCTGCCACAGACATGTCCCCAACGCCCAATCCACGGACAACACCCAACGCCACACAACCGACGCACACATGTCAGTGAAGTCACGCAACAGCAGGACACACCCCAGTGTAACAAACATGGCGTAGCACACAGCGGCGGCAACACCAACTAGGAGAAGCAGGGCCCCTTCGGGAAGAGGAACGCCAGTACCACACTGAAAAACCCATACCACCCTGCACATATGAACAAGACATATAAAACGGAACACCAAAGAGCACGGGGACCGACAACAGGTGGCCCAAGAATAACATTCACACACAAGGCCCAACGCAGAGCGGAAAGGCAGCCTGCCGCCCACAGAAGGGAGAGCAGACAGCACTGAATGACCTTCCATTCCAACTCCGAAACCACAGCCCTACGACAGAAGCCGGTGAATACAGCCATTGTCCAAGAATAGACCAACACAGGCATGCCGAGGAGACCGACCACAGGGCAGATAGCGCATATCACAGAAGCACACAACGGACGGGAAGAAAGAAGAAAACACTCCCCATGTCGGCCACATGCAAGTTAATTGGAAGGAGTCACACATCACTGACCTTGAACTGTCTGAGAAGCATGTGGGATGAGGGCCCGTGTCCTCCAAACAAGCCAACAGAACACAAGTCCTGTCTCCCTACGACTACACAGAGCTCACAGCAACCTCGGAGCGTGCACATTGCAGACTGCACACACAGCCGGAGCACGCCACCACAACGCACCGCTGCGAAATGGCAACCGCAACACACCTACCCAACTACGCCGAACAGCTCAAGCTGTACAAAACCAACCTGTTTCATACATTGGGATGCGATCTCCTGTCCCTGCTGAACGTAAGTTACCGACTGACTTACCGCATCACATTGTTCAGCTGCGTCATGCCCGTCTTCTACTGTCGGAGGTGTCCCTACCAGCATCCCGTGGAGATATGCCTCTCCAACCCGGCATGTCTGAAGGCGGACCTGCTACCACTACTCCTCCCTCTGGACGCACACGACAGGGCCTGCTCTGCCTATGGGGGCATGGCGTATGTGGCCAACATCGCACTCGCACTGAAATGGGACCACTGTGCCTCCACACGACGGATCATCGAGAACAGCTACATCGAATGTCACCCAGCATGCCCCATCATGGTCCTCCAAGGGACAACTTACGAACAACACCTTGACAGCCACCATCCGCTACATTGGCTGGCAAACATGTACACCACCAATGACATGGAAGCCCTGCTGGACGGCATCGCATACCTGACAACCTGTAAATACGTCGGACCACAACGCAGGTTCCCGAGTGACCTATGATGTCCAACCCCGCACCCATGCTTAGCTTCCGCACGGACTGGCCAGTCACCACCACAACAGCCATACCAAACGACCGGCAACTGTAACCACACCATCAACGACATCGCCATGACATCGGATATGACCGGGACATGCACACTGTTCCCCATCACATCCAGGAACACTGCATGCATCGTGGGAGGCAGTGGCATGGGCTCTGTGTATCGCACCCACATGGACGGAACTGCACGAACAACCAGGACACGACATGGATCCAGCGCACATGGACACACACACCGCTCAGTGGACATGAATAGGTCGCCTGGAGTCTGTGGGTGCTGCACCCTCCCACCCCCGCCCCGGGAATCCCATACCAGGACCTTTGCATGGACGACAAGTGCATACAACAACAACACGACCCCAGTGACTGTGACATGTCCAGTAACCACCACATTGCAACAACAAGTGGCACGCCGCTGCATGCAAGCAAGCACATGCCCTGATGTCATCTCACATGCACGCGTGCATGAGGAACAACCGCAGCAAACCTGTCACATGGAACTGAGATGGACTGTGCCCATGATGCCAAGCGGTCTGGTAGGCTACATGTATACCGTCTGTGTCAAAGTCCGCAGCTCCGCAGCTATACGTAAATGTACATTAGCACAGCCTTGGCCAAGCAGATGTCACTCTGAAGCCCACATCCCACAGGCAACAGCCAATCACATGTAACCCCACACCCTATCCCATTTGCAATCATGCTCAGTATGTCCTCAACATGTATTCCGCTGCCAGTAGTGTCCACTATACTCCATCACAGAGGACAGAAGACTCAATATAATGTTTGAAACCAAAACTGTCTCCGCTGACTCATTTCACAAGTACGAATGAGAGAGGATGAGAGTATGTGAAGTACACGGCAGTCGTGACATGACCATGTAGTCCACTGGTATTGGATGTCAACGCAAATGAGTAGCACAACTGTGGAAGACACACATGTGTCGTGTGAAGTCGTATGGACGCAGTGCTCAGGTGGGTGGGTGTGACGGGTAGATGCGCACATGCCAAGTTGGAGCACGCCGTGTTGGGAGGGGTCATGAACAGTACACCACCGCTTCCCTGGGCATTGTGAGAGGACACCTGTCGGGGGGAGTGAACACGTGTGTGCACAGCAGCCGGGCACACGTACAAAGCGGTACCAGGCGCACCTCAGCCCACCCTCTGTGGACAAGCTGGATCCTGTTGTGCGCCCGCCATGCCCCTTGACAAGGCACACACAGCCCCAGTCGACCAGGTGTAACCCCAACATAGTCAATCCGCACAGGCGATACAGGGCACGGGATGGCAGTGGAGCATGGTGTGTGAGAGGTCTCCTCGCGCTCCTCCTGGTCATATCACGCAGGCAATAGAACCTCAACGTCTAGCATGGCACAAGTCAAATGGAAGTGTAGGGGACGCACCACAGCACGAGCAGCACTGACGTCACGGGAGGTGGCTCGCACCATCCCATCCATTGCCCATCATACCAACCACGCCACATGCCATTGCGACTAAGTGCAAGCGCGTGCGCCACCACCCCCGAGCCCTCCCCAGAGAGGCCAAAGAGTGAATGTGTGGGCCATCAGCCACAGACGGACGCGGCATGGCCGCAAGGGCAGCCACAGCCACTGGGTGTCGCAGGTGGCGGATCCGGAAGGCGAAGACTGTGATGCATAGTCCATGCAGGCCGGGTCTCCATTTGGGGCACCACGCAGGTGGACGGCGTCCCGCCACACATCATACCCTGAGACAGCCCACTCGTGCAACTGGACCCACACATACACTCCTTGCCCTCTCTGGTGCGAGCTTGGGGCTGCCTGTGCAAGCGCTAGCCTCGCAGGTGAGCATGCATATTGGGGGAGCGAGGGGAGGACATGAGGGCTGGGGCGAAGATGACTGTATCACTGTCAGTTAGTACAAGGGATGACCCAGATGTGGAAAGGAAGAGACGTGTCCCGTGTGTACTGCAACTAGTCGCCAATCCAACTACCCCCATGTCCGGGAATGTAAGCCCGCACCTAGGCCCGCCCATCCGCCACATCGAACATACCACCAGCACGACAACCTTCCCATTCGAAACACTGACTGGGGGTGGCGACCAGTGAACAATCATGTGTAGCCTACCCACGCGTACATGTGGGCCCTCCATGATCCATGTCACCTGCGGCAAAGTCATGACATGCGCAATGAGGGAAGTGAGGAGAGCTGTCCGCCCCACGCACAGAAGGTGCATCAGCTCCACAGACCCAGCAGCGAGTCCAGCAGGGGTCACATGTGCAGGGGCAGCTGTGCCTGGTGTGAAGGCACATGCATATAGACAGCACATCGACCAATGTGTAGTCTGCCCACATCCACAGTCCATCATCATGCGGACATAGGAATTGAACACAGGGCAACACATCTTAGTTGGTGCACCCACCGTGACCAACAATGCGCAATCATCGACGTACCCGCCCTGTGCATGGCCCCCACCCAACGGAGGCACATCCAGTGCCACCATCCCACACACACAAGCCTTCCACGGAACATGCTGTGTCCAATGGTCAGTACAGAGTCAGCGCCCATCTGGTGGATCCTGAACAGGAGACACATGCACACACATGCCAGCTCCCACTATGTACGTCTGCCACCTGGCACGTGCAATGTAACCTCTCACCTGTGACGTGTGACTGCAAGCACACAGCCGTCTTGGCATGGGGCTGTCAATGTGGACACTCTGTCAATGTTTCGGGAGGTGTGATCCGTACAGTGCTGTACATAGGGTGCAGTGCTGACACCTACTACTGTCTCATATCCCCTCGTGCCACAGGTCCCACTTGTTTTGGCCGCTCAGCCTGTGCCCACATCGTCGTCGTCGTGTGCCATACTCATCCAGCCTCGGAAGCAGTTCCATACTCAGCAGACACTCATGTTGCCGTGGCGTTGCCGCTTGACGAATATGCAGTCAGTCCCCATCAGCACGCCCGCAAGTCATTGGGGCCTAGATCCCCATGTGCATGCACATGGCAGTGGTATGTCTCACTAGCCATTGCCATTGTTGGGAGACCTGTGTAAGTGTATTGTGGCCGTGCCGTCCCAGCTTTACAGCTGGGCTGTGGCTCATGTGCTTGCTCAGTCATGTCAGTGATGTGTATGCGAAATTGCTATGTGTTGTGTTGCTTTGACATGTGTCCTCTGCCATTTTCCCTAGGCGGAGACCGAACATTGACCGCCCATACCAATTGCTGGTGGACATGGACGATACAGAGGTTATTAGGAAGTTTCGGCTGGACAGGCCAACCCTGCATCGACTGTGTGCCATGTTAGAACCCCATCTCCGTCCCCGCAGGGTGTATCCGACTGCTATCACCCCCACGGCTAAGGTGATGGCCGCCATGCATTTCTTCGCCACTGGGTCATTCCAGCACACAGTGGGCAGTGGAGGAGGGATGTCCCAGCCCATGTTCAGCAAGGTGCTGAGGGATGTACTGGCAGCCATGATGCTGTACCGAAACAGGTACATCCGCTTCCCCAGGGCTCGTGAATTGGCGGCAGTGAAGGGTGCATTCTATGCCCTTGGCAGAATCCCACACGTCGTTGGAGCCATTGACTGCACACATGTTGGCCTTGTTCCACCACAGGCCACTGAGCACCTGTACCGCAACAGGAAGCACACGCACTCCTGAATGTGCAAGTGGTGTGCCTTGCGGACATGGTGATCACCCACGTGTGTGCAAAGTTCCCAGGCTCGGCCCATGACGCACACATAATGCGCAACAGCATCTTGCCACGACTGATGGCCAATCTGCAACAGGATCGTGGCTGTATTGTCGGTGAGTATGTGGAGTGGTGTAGCGTGCTGGTTGTGCGATGCTGTCCCCTGTCCAGTTGGAATAGCAATGGTTCTCTGTGTCCCTCACACCCAGGTGACTCTGCGTACCCGAATGGGGCATGGCTGCTCAGTCCATTGAGGAATCCTCGCACCCCAGCAGACGATCGATACAATGAGGCACATGGGAGGACCAGACGTGTGGTCGAGCGTACCTTTGGCCTCCTCAAGTCCAGGTTCAGGTGCCTGGACCGCACCGGGGTGCACTGGCGTACTCCCCACAGAAGGTGTGCCAGATAGTGGTGGCGTGCTGCATGCTGCACAATCTGGCCATTCGGAAGCAGATCCCCCTCATTGTGGATGACGGAGATCAACCAGGGCCCCAGCCCGCAGACCAGGACAGCTCGAGTGAGGAGGACAGCGGAGAGGAGGAAGCTGGGAATGTGCGGCAGCAGCTCATCGCCCGCTACTTCACTTGACGGTGAGTGTCCATGTACGACGGCTGATGTGGCTGTATCTGTGCAGGTGTGTGTGTGCTGTGTCAGGGTGGCCGTTTGTTCACTGCGTGCTGTGTGTCAACGCTCCATGGCCAGGGTAGTATGCCACTGTTGGTGGCTGTGGCATTGTGCCCTATTGCTCTGTGCGATGTGTGTACATTGCTTGTAGTTGTTGACATGTACTGTGTGATGGGTGTGTGACACACTCATTGAATGTGCTCCTGTTCTGTCTCCCACCCCTAGGTCCCTACAGGCCCTCCGGATTCCATTGCCATGCCACGCATCAGGTGCCTTTCCGCCCAAGGTGGCCGTTGTATTCCGTACAAATAAAACACAGGGCACAAACAGCAGTTTGTGTAAGAGGTGCATTTATTTCAAACTGTGACATGTGATTGTGTGTAAGGTGATGACAAAAGTGGTGCGTGCAGTGACAATGAGCTGTCGGTCATGGCTGCGTGATGCTCAGGGTGTACCCACTGGTTCTATGTCCATAGTCCAACACACACATGCCATCCAGATGGCTGTGTGGGAGGGATCGTAGTCCAAGTCAATGCAGTGGGTGATCAAGGAAGGCTGGCTGGCTGCCTCACTTGCGCTTGGAGCGTGCGAAGTCCTCCCGGGAGATCGGTTTCCACTTCGGACGGCCCCTTCCACGCTTGCGAGGGGGTGCCTGCTTGCGACATGCTGGTGGTTGAGGTGTGCTCACTGGCTGTGGACGCAGGGGAACTGGACACTGCTGCTCGACCCTGCGCCCCGGCAGGTGGTGGCGGAGGGGGAGCTGCTATCCCTGGCCGTGTCCTCACCGCCACCACCAGCTGGCCCATGAGGTCCACGAGCTGACCTATACGGGCATCCATGGACCTCAGCACCCCCAGCACCTCCCGCGTGTCTGAAGCAGACCTGACCCATTGTTCTTGGGCCTCCTCATAGGCCCCAAGGACTCTGGCCATTTGAGGCAGGGCATGGCTCCCAGGGAGGCTGGCGTTTCCCTGACCCTGCTCCTCCTACCAGTCCTGCTGCCACCGGCCTGCCCACTAGCCACATTGCTCACCACGGTCCTCGCTGTGGCTCCCAGGGTGGATCCAGTCGGCCGGGCCACCACCTGCGCTGGGGCTGGTGCCAGCGAAGACGTGGTGGTGGTGGCGGCGGTGGTGGTCGGTGCGGCGATGGTGGCGGTTGCGGCAGTGGTAGTGGCCGCAATGACCGTGGGTGTGGCCGCAATGACCGTGGGTGTGGCCGCAACGACAGTGGCAGCAGGGGGCTGGGACTGTTCAGCAGCCCTGGATGATGGGTTGGTGGGTAGGAGGGGTCCTGGGGAGCGGCTGGGCCCTGCCACACCAGATGGGCCTGCTTGGTGGTCCGTGTCCGAAGAGGAGGTGAGATCCTCCACATCTGTGTGTCCTCGTTGGGGGCTTGTGGGCTGGCTGTGCTGGCTGCTGTCTCCATCCCCAGCATCCGGCAGTTCGTCACCTGTGGAGAGAATGAGATTTGTTATTGTGTTGCACCTGGCGAAGTATGTATTTGTCGTCTGACATTGACAGTTCGTGCAATCTCGTACATGGGTTTCCCGGAGGCGTGTGTGTGGCTGTGGCATTTGTAGTTGTGTGTGCTTGGCAATGGGACTGTGTGCTGTGCACATGTGGCATGGGACGGATTGGCCATGCCGATGGGTGTGTTGCTGTGCCCCTACTCATTGTGACTCTGGTGTATGCGGGCTCCTGGCCCATCCTGGGTCTGGTTTGTACTTTGCTTTTGGTGTTCAGATGGAACGCTTAGGAACGCATATGGCAAAATGGGGGCCATGCCCCAGATTCGCATTTGGGAGGGAATATGCTTTTGGGGTTCAAATGGAACGCTTAGGAACGCATATGGCAACATGGGGGCCATGCCCCAGATTCGCATTTGGGAGGGAATATGCTTTTGGGGTTCAAATGGAACGCTTAGGAACGCATATGGCAACATGGGGGCCATGCCCCAGATTCGCATTTGGGAGGGAATATGCTTTTGGGGTTCAAATGGAACGCTTAGGAACGCATATGGCAACATGGGGGCCATGCCCCAGATTCGCATTTGGGAGGGATATGCTTTTGGGGTACATGCTGTGAGCCATGGGTGCCGAACGTGACATGTGTTGTGGCAGCATGACAGTGCATGGTTTGAGGTGTGTGCATGCTTGACATGGCCTGCATATTTGCTGTCTGTTGTGATTACTGGACATGGCATTGGACGCATCGTTATGAGTGAGTGATGGTTGTGTGTGAAAGCCAACGTATTGCAGTTGTCCCATCTCCTTGGTGTGCGTGCTGCCCTGTGCCATGTGCATCACTGCAGTGCTCGTGGGGGTGTGGCCCATGTTGTGTGTTGTTGCTCACAGTGTGTCGTGCGCTTCATTGACTTCTGGCACATGGTTGGTCATGGGCATGTATCTTAGCGTGACTGCTGTATGTGTGGCAGCTGTGCGGATGACATGCCTTTCATGAGACTGGGGCTGACGGATGGGATGGATGGTATGTTGTATGTGCATGGTGTGTCTGTGTGTTTGATGGGTTCAGTGGTGTTCGTGTGCATTTCTGTTGTTCCGCTCTGTTGCGTCTAGTGTTGTTTGTCTTACATAGGCGTAGTTGTGGGGTGTGTGGTTGACAGGCAGTAGGGGCTACATGGACAGGACTTCAATGGTGTTTCGGTTCTGTGTGATGAGTTGCACAGTGGCTGCCGTGTGGTACTATATTCAGTGTGGCTTGTGTATGCAGACGTGGCTCCTTGGGTGTTGCTATGTCTGTGATGGGTCATGTGGGGTGTGAGTCTGTTGTTCATGTCCGTGTGCACATTGTTCACTTGTTCGTGACGGTAGGCGGTGCTGCGTGTTCGTCTGCTACGTGACATGTCCCATGTGTTGGTCGTGTACCGGTCCTCATGCCTCCAGTAATCCAGCCCTGTCCAGTTTCCCACCTGCAGGTTGTTCGTGCGTGCACTGTACTGGATGCCACATGGCTCTAAGCGGGGGTGCTCCATGTTGCAGGTCTGTGGGGGTGGGGGGTGTTGTGGGTCGTGGGGTGGCTGGACACCCACTGACACCGATTGCTGTGGACCGTGATGTCTGCCTTTCGGCTGTCGTTGTGCACTGCGGTGGCTGACACGTGGCTGTGGGGTGTGGGGGATGCTCCTCCTTGCTGTGCTGTGGGACTAGGGGCCTGGTGTGTGTTGTACTTGGGCTGTCCACCGTCCCACCCACTGCACTTTGTGTTCCTGCCACTTACCTGTTACTTGTCGGTTTGTGCAGCTGTGGCGGACACATGGGTGTGGTGGGTGCTCGTTGTGGCGCTTCTGGCATATTTGGGGACCTGTTGGTGGTTACGTGGCTGGCTGAATGTACACATGTCCCCACGCATCTTACAGTTGTTCTGTTTGGGCTGTGTGTGGTGGTGTCTGTTGCATGTGTGTGTTGTGTATTGTGTGCTGGACATGGGGGTGTTTGTCCCTGGGAGCTGTGGCATGGTGGTAGTGCATGTGAGTACATAGCGGTGTGCTGGTATACATTAGTTTGTACTTACCAGCCTCCACTCCCCTGCTAATCCGGCGAGGATCTCGGGATGGATGATGACTCGCACCTTCTCCTCCCACGCTTTGAAGGTCTTGAAGAGCGCGGGATTCCCTCCGCCAGTGACGGCAGCCAGCTCTCTGTTTTTGCCCTCCTTCTTCTTGACCAGGCTCTTGACGTCATTCCACCGTTTGTTTATTTCGACTCTGTTCCTGGGCAGGGTCCCGACTGCATTGACCTGGTCTACGATCCGGTTCCACATTCTGTTTCTGGTGGCTAGTGGTGTGTGTTGGACCATGTTCCCATAGATTTGTGGGTGCACCTTGATGATTTCGTCGACCATGACCGTCAGCTCAATGGGCGTGAACTTGGGCATTCTTTGTGGTGCCATGGTGTTTGTGGTGCTGGTGCGGTGTGTGTTGTGTAATGTGCAGGGGGTTTGTGGTGCCGGTGTTTGGTGGTGGTGGTGGTGGTGGTTGTGATGTGTGCGTTTCTGTGGTGTGCTGTTGTCCTTGCTGTGTCACTGTGTCCTCTCCTCTCCTCTCTGGTTTGCAATGTTGCAAGGGGTTGTGGTCTGTGGGAGTGCTGCTTTTGTACTCACCTATGTGGGTGTGTCCTCATGGTCTGTTGTTTTCAGGTGTGTTGTGTCTGGGGTTCTGGCCTTTGTAGTTTTTGTTTGTCCGGGGGTGTTTTCGGGATGTGTACTGTGCTTGTGTATTTGTGCGTGCCTTGCTGTGTGGACTTGTTGGCCATGTTGTGTGCTATTGGTTTTGTGAGCGGATGGTTTCTGTGCAGGGACGTGGGCGCCATGGCTTCTGCCGTGTCGATTCTCATCGGCGTAGTTTGCGCTGGCGGGCGGTATATTTGTAGTTTTCCCGCGCTCATGGCGGTGCGATCGTAATTTCACGTGCGGTGTGTCGGCCGTGAGGGCGGGCGGTTTTGTGTTGTCGTGCGTGTTTCCGTCCGTGGCGGGCGGTTTGACTCCGACTCGGACGATGGCGGGCGGTATTTTGTGGTGATTTTTCGCCGATGGCGGTTTTCGGTTTGTGTAATCGTAATGGCGTGGTCGGTGTTCAGACGGTGTGTGCGGGCGGATTTTTGCCGCTTCCATGCCTGGCGGATTTATTTACGCCGGGTATCGTAATGGGCCCCTATGTTTTTATTAATTATATTTATTTTTTAATTAATTTTACATTATTTTTAAGACATTTATAAAAAATGATATTTTATACAACGATATTTTAAACAACGATATTTTGGTTTCGATATTTTTGTACTTACCTTTGTAGAGATAGGATGTCAATATTCTGTCCATCGATATTCTGGACTCGATATTGTTGTAGGTCGATATTCGGTCCGTCGATATTATGTCAGTGATCCGCGGAAAACTCTGCAAACTCCGCAAACAGAGTGGAGTTCACCACCCAGGCCTCTGAGTGATTAATTCTACAATGATTGTGGAGGTCTTTCTTTCCTCCACCCAGCCTAGGCCAACTCTAGGGTCTCGAAAAAGAACAATGTACTCTGAATAATGACTTTGAACTTTGCTGGGTAGACAAACATACTTGAGACAAATAGCATGCGGCTTCTGCTTGGCATGCTCAACTGTAGCCATTTAAAATAGTCTCGAAATTAATAATGATTTATGGGTATCAAAGGCGATCAACTCTAGCTCCTTAGCTGCTCTCAAGATTGTGTCTCAGTCTTTATAATTTAGGATGTGAGCTACGAGCTGTTGTGTAAGGGCATCAGGAGGAAACCTAGTGGCAAATGTTCAGTGTGCTACCTACAAAGCAAGCAGAGAGTTAACATTCTGGTAGCTTCTGCCTCAGCCAATATTCCAGGCATAGTTCCATAGTGTTGCCCCCCAACCCTTCAGGAAAGCCAACAAGATGTAGCTTATTGCTCCAGACTCTACCTTCTGCGTCTTCAGCACCTTTTTTCAGGTCTTTTGGGTTGGCAGCTAGTTAGGATATTGTGGTTTTCAGCTCTTTTATGTGTCCTTTAGTTTGGGTAGTCGACCTTCTGTCTTAGTCACCTTATTGAATGTGTTTGTGAGGTCTTGCCACAGGATGACAATGTTCCATCACCATTTCCCCAATCTTCATCTCAAGGGCAGTTCTGGATGATACAATCACTTGCAATACAAGGTTGATTGAGGTAGAAGAATCAAGATGACCAAAGTATAACTCGTCTTGGGCTGACACCTCCCTGGTAGAAGGTGTGGAGTATGCCAATGCTTTAACAAATATGTCCCTCTTTCCCTGGTGTCGGATAAGGGCTGACTTGTCCTTAGCCATGTATCACAATTTTGCCCATCTGTGATGAGGCCTGTCCAACAATGCATTGGAGTAGCACTTGTTTAGCAACACATTTGATTACAGACATAGCTCTGCTGATGGGCCCCCCTCCTGGGTGTTACACAAGGTCAACCTACTCTCTCTCTAATTCAGAATTTGGACAATGTGCCAGATCAGAATCCACACAGGGCTGTCCACCGGGTGATGAAACCGCTATGGGAATAACCCCTTTGGTGCTTCCCAATCATGTCTTTACTTGCCCACCCTTTCCTCACACCACAGTCGTTCAACAGTTCTAGTTCCCCACCTGTGGCATCAGACCATTTTCAGGTGTCATATCAGTTCAATGAATGCCATTGAGTATGAGCATTATTTGCCAGGACAACGCTCCTGTGAATGTGCTCCTGCACAAGTAAATTCCAACATTTTTAATGCAACAGAATGATGATTAGTGTGTTTCTGCATGTCTTATTGTGGGTATATTCCAAGGGTGTTTTAAAGAGGCCCTCTACACCTGTCAGTTCTACAGGTTCTGCAATTGATCACAAGTCAATCTGTGTTGTGTGGCCTCCTCCATCAGGTAAGTAAGATGCTGCAGCATTTGCCTCCCCCAGTATCGCTAGGGGAGCCTTGTTGTGTGGATTGTCACTGCACTCTAAATTCAAGCACCACTCCGCGAGCCCCATTCAATGCCTTCTTCTTTGGCTGCGGTGTGGTATCGTTGGCTCCCATGGCTCACCTCACCCTGTCAGCTGCATCCACCATCACATCCCCTTCAGTCTGCTCAGTGTCCCTCATAGCACCTCCGACCCCCACAGCAGAAATGAACTTTGCTGGGGGACCCAAACTGTACATTGCTGCTATAGGACTGCCTCTGCATTGGCCTAGGCAGCTGTTATACTCTGCTTTGTCGCGACATCCCAATGGCAATCTTTCAATCGAAGGTTGTTGCTATGACAAGCAGGTTTCTTGTTGGACTGATCCAGTGGCTTTAGGATGACCTGGGGTGCTCTCTGGAGCAGGATGTTGCAGGACAGATGGCAATAATAGGAAAGAAATGCATTTGTGGAACTTAGAGAAAAGGTGTGTGGATGTGATAGTAAAGGCGGAGATGTACATGGTGCAAAGAGGGTGGATCTGCATGAGTGTTCTGTGAGACATTGAGAGCCTGACATGTGCATGTCACAGTGAGTATTACAGATATGTAGGTATGACAAAGAGGATTATATATATAAATATTTCATGAAACTTGTGGACCTGCTACAAGGCTGAATTTGGTGGACATGTCATGATTCTGAAACTGGTAGACATCCTTTGAATATGAAACCTAGACGACAGGCCACAATTCCGTACTCAAATGAATTAGAGGTTTCCAACTGCTGATTCACTTTATCTGATGTTATAACCCCATTTTGTGATAATCACAAAATGAGTTTAGAAAACCATTTTGCGGTAATTGCAAAATAGATTTAGAAACCCATACAAACTGGCAATTTGATAGCGGCATGTTAAGAGTGTTCCTTACAAATTGTGAGTCAGCAAGGTATGAATCAATGGTTTACAACCATAATTCCGGTCACAACATAATGATTTGTTACCAACTCACAAGTTAGGAGGTAACAGATTCTTAAAGGGGAAAGTGCCCCTTTTAGACCCCTTCCACTTTAGGAATCGGAGTCGCAGCTTTAGGGGGAGTAAACAGAGATCCAGTGGAACGCTGCCAGCTCTCACTGAATTTTGTCTGAAATTAAAAACCTTTTTCGTTTTTTTAAACAGCCCGTTAGCCTTTGAGGAGCTCGGGCTGCTTAAAAAATGTAATTTTCATTGTGGAAAGCAATCACATGGATGGTGGTATGCTGTCCTGTGCAGACCACCATCCCTATGATTGTACCCAATCATAGGGGTTTACAAATTGCACCTCTGCCTAAATTACATTAATTAGTCAATTCATTCTGCGACCCCCAGTAATTCTATATTTTGTGAACTGACCTATTTTTACGCAGCAGAATAAGATTGCACTTGCAAAATGATTGGCGTCGGTGTGAAATATGCAACCACTTTTTGTGAATATAATCTTTGTATATCGGGTCCCTAGATTACCAGACTCTCTGCCAACCTATAAAACCATGATGGCATATATAAAACTCTAAACTCTCACTCCAGTGATTAACAAGTGAATTTGTGTATTAAGTCCAAAGCTAAATGAAGGGTACCAAATGCCTACTATGGGAAAGTGCTTGGGTAATATCAGAAATTGGCCAGAAACCTATAATCTGTGACTCAACTGCTATTGAAAGAGCATGGAACTCAGAGAGAGAGCACAGAACACAGAGACACAGAGGATGCAGGGGACGCAGAGCAGACGAGAGTGAGGCACACAGAGCAGATGTGGAGAAACAAGCTGGTCGGGTGCTGGCGGTCGGGAGCTGGTGGAAAGGCATGTGCTGGGGGTTGGGGAAGTGGCATGATACGGACTAAGTCGCCCACCAAAAAATCTGCCATGACTTACTAAAAACCGCTTGTCGCCCTCCGCTTGTCTACCACTTGCTGCTCGCCGGACGCTGCAGCCGGACATCGCTACCACCAGTGCTTTAAATGGGCCGGTACTCACCGGTACTAAGTACCGGCACTTCTAAATTTTCTGCCTTTGAGTACCGGAACTTTTTCTCGTCCCAAAGAGAGTACCGGTACTCATGGGGCAGCAAGCCAACTTAGTGCAATTTAGCATGCTAAGAAAGAAGCGTGACACAGCTGAGGAGTCGGTCCCTTTTCGTGAAGCACTCGAGTGCTAATCTCCCTTTACAATCTACTAATTGACAACGCCCATATGTATTCAATCAGAGCAGGCAGGGAGTTTGGGAGGGGCCCGCTTCACACTGTGATTATTGACACAGTGTCCACTCAGGCTCTGTGGAGACAATAGCACCTAAGAGAAGGCTTCCTGCTGGCGAGTAGGGCAGCACTTGATTAGAGCCAGATCGAGGAGAAAGGTGGTGATGATGAGGCTGTAGCACAGCAGTGGGGGGTGCGGTCGGGGAAACAAGGTGTAGTAATGTGGACAACAGAATATGCGTTTCTAAAACACATGAGCTAAATACCCTGTCTGCGTGAACAAGTGCTTCTATGTCCCTGTGCATGTATTTGTATGACTGAGTGTTGTCTGCAGTGTGCATATCTGCACACCATTTAAACTAAATGTGTAATGTGTGCCTCTGGCCCCGTCCCTTAGTACTGCCCGTAGCCCCGCCCCCATAGCCCTGCCCCCCTAACCCCGCCCCCCCTAACCCCGCCCCCTAATCCACATGTCAGGTGAGTACCTGCACTTATTTCTTTCCATTTAAAGCACTGGCTACCACTGTATGCTGCCAAACAATGCCAGAGATTGCTGAGCGTCAGAGTCCTCAGTGAGCGCCGGAGTCAGAGCCGGAGTTAGCAAAGGTGAGGTCAGCTGTGAGCGGTAAAGCGCTAAAGCATGACTCTTGAAGCAGCAGCCTCAAAACCGGCCGTGAGAATTAGACTCAGTAGGCATAGAAGCAGGGGGCGCACAAAGCGCAAAAAAGTGTGTGATTTCTCGGTGCATGGAGGCAGCCAGTCTTGATGCTAGTGCAACTTGTGCTCGGGGTGCCCACCTGTCTTACCCCTGTTTGATCAAATGGTCAATGATTTCTCTTGGACACCTTCTGGGACACTCCCCCTATCTCTAGTTCTGCCAGGGGGTGAGGCGCAGAAGCGTTTGAGGTGTTTTATAGCACTCGGAAAATAATGCCTGGTTATGGTCTCAGTTGGAGGTTGCAACTTAGTGACCGTTGACCTTGTGAGCCATTAAATCCACAGAAACCTTCTTAGATGAATTAGAGAAGTTTATTCCAGCATACAAAACCACCGACTTGTCAGCAGGTCGCCCAAGCACAGAATGACTGACCCATGACATTCTCATGGATCACTGCATTCTATGGCATGAGCCAGAGTTCCACGAATGCTAGAGAAGATAATTACAATACATCCCCTTTACAGCAGAAAAGAGGAAAAACAAAAATCAAAACAAGGAAGGAAGGAAAACAATAGCGTTAGCACATTTTAAATAATAACAGAAATACAGTAGATGCCATCACAACCTAAGGGAAGCAAAAGCGAAAGGGTTAATATAAAACATAATCCTTCAGCTTTGCAGGCAAATTTCTACAACTTTTTGCAGAAGAACTGCCCACATCACTGTCACGGGAATCATCACACACGGGGACCACAACCATAAGAAGAAGCGGTGACATGGTCACCTGGAAATTTGCCAGTGTACCTCACCAGCCTGGACATACTCCACGTGCTGCCAGTGTCAACCTTCACGACATTCTTTCTGATAGCAATGACGGTATATGGACCCATAAAACCTGAGATCCCTTCGCAGGTGTGTCTTGGTTTTTTCACCAAAACCTGATCCCCAAGACACCACTTCCTCCTTTTCACAGACATTTTAGCATCATACCTCAACTTGTATTTCTGCTGGTAATCCAAAAGTATGGACCGTCTCGTTTCACTTGAAATACCCACACTGCTACACTCAGGCAAGCACGCAGGATTCAACTTAGAAGTGGCTTTTCTTCCCCGCAAGGCTTCAAAAGGAGACCTCTGCGTTACCAAATTGGGAACAGTGCGATGAGCCCACCACGTTTCTCTCAAAACACTACTGAACGACAACCTTGATTCAAGTGCACGTTGAGCACAACTTTTAACCACTCTGTTCATCCTTTCAGTTAAATCGTTGGCTTGTGGTGCATACAAGGCTGTCTTTTGATGAACTATGTCAAAATCTTTAAGAAACGCTCGCATTTCTAGAGACGCAAATTGCACCCCATTGTCAGTGACCAAATACTTTGGAACACCCTCAGACACAAACACATCTTTGAGGAAATTTATTACAGTCTTGGTATTGACTACAGCCACACATTTCGTCACCACCCACTTGGAAGTATAGTCTACCAATAGGCGAACAAATCTTTTGTAAGAGGGCATAAGTTCGAAAGGACCAACTATGTCCAAACCTAACTTAGACCACACAATATCAGGGACCTCCACAGGAGACAAAGGAACATGACTGGTGACATGAGATGTGTCATTGGTGGCACACAACAAGCAATCTTTTACCACATTTTCAATCATACGGGCCATTCCTGGCCACCAGTACCCCTCTCTTACACAAGCTTTAGTGAGGCTCCTTTCCAAATGTCCTTCATGAGCAAGATTAATTATCTTGACCCTGAAATCAGTAGGAGGGACTACTCTATCACCCCTCATAAGATTGCGATGGTAGAAGGACAAATCGTCCCTCACAGACCAAAAGGGTCTCAGGTCCTGATCAAGGGTCTTATAATCAGGCCAAACTTTGGTTATGCTCACCTTGAGGGAAGAGAACACCTTGTCCTTGTTAACACTGTCCAACCACTCCTCATTAGACAGAGCCGGTTCTGCTACCCAACTCACACACTCAACCTCAATATCACCCTGCACATGCTCCAAGGGCAGGCGAGAAAGACATTCAGCAGACCTGTTACACAAACCAGGTATATACTGTACACAGAAATTGTATTCTTGGAGTCTTTCACTCCAGCGTTTAAGCCTGGGAGTCATGTGTTCATTATGATGCCAGGAGAAGACTTGCACCAGGGCATGATGGTCGGATCTGACCAAGAACAGAATACCCCAAAGATAACATTTAAAATGTCTCACAGCACAGAATACACTCAAAGCCTCCTTCTCTATACAGGAGTAATTCACTTCAGCATCCCTGAGCGCCCTGGAAGCAAAAGCAACCACTCTCTCCTCACCTCCCACCACCTGGGAAAGCACAGCTCCCAATCCCTTGAGGCTGGCGTCAGTAGTCAAAATGGTCTTTTGCTTGACATCGAAATGCCCTAAGGTGGCCATTTTCCCAATTTCATCCTTAATAGTGTCAAAGGCTTTCTGACATCCACCAGACCACTCAAAATGCACACCCTTCTTAAGTAAAGCCCTGATGGGTTCAGCCACACTCGCAAATCCCGTAACAAACTTAGAGTAGAACTCTGCAAGTCCCAAGAACGACCTCACTTGCTCCTTATCTACGGGGGTGAGAGCTTTCACAGTACTCTCCGCAAGCTCCATTTTAGGTTGTATTCCCTCTCCTGAGATAACATGCCCAAGATACGTGACTGATTTCAAACCAATGCAACACTTTTGTTTTTTCACAGTAAGCCCTCTCTCCTTCAGCCTCTTTAACACACCTTCCAAGGTCGCACCATGTTCCACTTCATTCTTTCCATAGATCAGGATATCGTCCTGAAAAAACAAGATGTTATCCATATCACCAAGGACTACCTTCATAACCCTTTGGAAACAAGCCGCTGCCGAGGCCAGGCCAAAGGGCATTCTAAGAAAACGGTAAGCCGCCAAAGGTGTTACAAAGGAAGTCAGGTGTCTGTAGTCTTTGTGTAAAACGATCTGATGGTAGGCAGACAAGAGATCCAACACGCTAAAAATCTTGGCCGCCTTCAACATGCTAATAGACTCTGAAATATTAGGAAGAGGCTGACGATCAACTCAAATCCACTCGTTCAACCCACGCAAGTCCACACATATTCTGACATTGGCACCACCATCTTTTGGGGCCAAAACAATCGGAGCCAACCATTCTGAGGCTTCTATTTCCTCGATGACTCCCAAATCCAACAATTTCTTGAGTTCAACCTTCAAGGGTTCCATCATCATATTAGGTACCCTTATCACTTTATGTACACAGGGTACAGCCTTTCTTTTTAAGATGATGCAATGCTAAAAACCTTTGAGACATCCCAGTGTGTCAGTAAAGACTTCAGGAAATTTGTTAAAGTACTCTTTTCCACAACTCTCATAATCAACCAGCATAACCTGATCTCTAGGATGGCTAGCACTTGGGTTAAGTATGATACCCAAATCACGTTGGTGCCTCCACCCTAACAGGTTATCTCCCCTTTCTGCCACATACACTTGGGTGTGTCTGCCTCTAAATTGGATTTTGGCTTCAATATAACCAAGGACATTAATCCGTGAACCTCCATAACTGACAGGATTGATATCAGGAGGCATAAGGGTCATGTTGTCCAACCCGACACACTCATCCCATTGTTTATTACCAATCATGGTGAAAGGTGAACTAGAATCAGCCAACACAAAAAAATCATGTCCATTCACTGCATTATCACATTCTGGCATTATCACCTTCCCCACATCAACACCACCATCACCCTTCTTGACATTTAAAATAATAGTGCGTACAGTTTCAGATGAGTTCTCGGAGGTACGGCTTTTCCCAGAGGATCTACAAACTCGAGCGTAATGCCCCTTGATACCACAATTCTTGCACACCGACCCTCTGGCATAACAGTTGGGATAATTAGAAAGATGCGAGAAACTTCCCCATCTAAAACACCTCAACTTCTGAGAGTCATTGACATTCTTATCATTAAAATCACGATCCGCACTAGATTGACAAGTGTCACGCTCTGGCCGTGATGGAAGATCCCTGCTAGAGCTGCGCACAGTACGTGCATCCCTTTCAGCCCCTTTACCCTTATCATTGGAAGAGACCTTAGCAACATTGTCGCAAGATGCAAGACAATTGTCGGAGTCAAGTAAGGCATGAAAGTCACCCTGACCATCCTTCTTTTCCTCACGGTTCTTCCTCATTTCCTTTACCCACGTAGATGTGTTTTCCATTCCTTCAACTATAGCTATGGCTTCAGACAAAGATGGATTCTTGGATAGCAACTTCTCTTGTACTCTGGTGCTGTTGGTGCACCTCACCAACTGATCCCTGACCAAGGAATCAGATAACTCACCAAACTCACAAGTCCGTGCTAGAGTTTTTAGAGAGGCAACATAACTTCCCACCCGCTCAACTGGCCCTTGAACCCTGGTGAAGAATCTGTGTCGTTCAAGAACTACATTGATACGGGACCAAAATACCTCTCCAACATAGTCATTGACATCTCATAAACATCTGTAGGCTCCCTATCACCATTGCCAACTGGGATTAAATCCATGCTGTCATACATATCTCTCCCTTCTACACCTAAATTGTGCCGGAGTCTAGCCTGTTTCCTAAAAGCAGAAAATGTTTCCCCTCCAATTGCCACTATGTATGAGTCGAAAAGATTCCTCCATCTCTTCCATGGGAGGAAAGGATCTCCCTTTCTGATAAAAACGCAGGAGGTTGCGACATGCTAGTAGAAGTTGCCATGGTGATATATGTGGAACAGTATGCAAAATACACCCTCTTGAAATGCTTTGTCATTGCGATAAAAGTACAAGAAAATGTGCCTTAAAACAATTGTAGGTAGAAATGCTGGTTGTCAAATGCAGAACAACAAAGCAGGGTTGTGTGCTATACAACTGTGAATTGGAAGTCTTAGGCACTAGTAACTGTCACAGTACACAATACTCAGTCACAATGTCACCAAAGATTTGGGCGATCCAAAGATAAAATCAAAATAACACAAAATGAATATAACTAAATGTCCCTGCCTACTCTCACTGTAAGGTAGACAAGATGAAGCGAAGTCCACCTGTTGAAGAATCGGAGTCCATTTGCGCAAGGCTCCGATATCGGGAAACAGTGACGAGGTGACGTGGGCTCGTTGATGGAAGATACTACTTCCAAGATGGCCGCACGCCGCGTAGGCAACGGCGTGATTACTCGCATGTCGGCGTGTGGCGTGCGTCACAGTGAGCCAGGAAGAAATCCAAAGCAAGGCGCGAGTTATCGGAGGATTCTGAAGAGCGTGTGAGAAGGCTTGTGGTGCAGCAGTTGATAAGGTGAGCCTTGCGCCGGTCCAACGGTTCCCCACACGACAAAACTCACTGTTTTCTGCCTCAAATCCAGCCTCAACTCCAGTTGCAGCAAGGAAATACGCACAGGAAAGTCCAAAGTTCGGTATCCAAACCACTCCAGAGCAGAATAAATTTGTAAACTGCGTGGTGAAATCTTTATTAAACACGGTACACACAAGTAGGCAGGCAGGGGAGTCGGTGGTAGCGTCGCCTGTCCCGAATCAGGCAAGAGACCATCGTCGCCAGTATTAAATCCACAGAAACCTTCTTAGATGAATTAGAGAAGTTTATTCCAGCATACAAAACCACTGACTTGTCAGCAGGTCCCCCAAGCACAGAATGACTGATCCATGACATTCTCATGGATCACTGCATTCTATGGCATGAGCCAGAGTTCCACGAATGCTAGAGAAGATAATTACAACATGAGCCCTTGGTTTGGACATTTTCTTTGTGCAGCAAATGACTGTAAAACAATTGCGTCATCACTTGTGACTACTTCAGTTACTTAAATCATTAGCCTGGTCCCGACGATTGAGCTTGTGGCCTAGCTTACACTGTCACAGTGCTTGCTGAGACGGAGAGGTAGGGCAGCTGGGGTTGACGCTGTTGAAGGATGAAGTGGTGAGAAGTGTGTGCTCATAAATGCTGTTGAAGTGGGAGTTTCAGTACAACCTCCCCCAGTAGCCCCTATGTCTGTTTTAGATATATCTGAGGATGTCACCCTAGGACCACCAGAGGCTTTTGACATGGGGGTTTTTGAACCATGGACTGCCAGAGGGGTGATATTGCAGAGGATATTACACCGATATTCAATGCCCTTCGAACGTGGTCAATGCGGGTACCCCCGACGCTCCTAACGCAATGCAGGTTACAGCCGCGATTGTGTCTCTGCTGGCCATTCAAGGAGAGTCCCGTGCCTCTTCTACATATAGATCTAAACAAGACCTGCAGGACAGGACGGTGGAGCCTCCAATGAAGCTCTCATCAAATGCATCAAACTCAGTAACTTCTACTGCCCATCCTCCAGTGCCCAAGAGGAAACAGAAGCATAAGTTGGACAGGTCAGTCACAAGGTTGCCATCATCCCTGCAAGACTTTGTTACGAAGCATTTCAAAGCAAGAAATCCAACAACTGAGGTGATCGAGGGGATGGGTAATGAGGAGCAGGGTATTGATATTGATAATGTCAATGCAGTAATGATGCAGACGGATGATGGAATGGGGTTTGAAATAGAAGAACCAGAAGAAACTCCAATGGAGACTTACATTCCTGTTTAGTCATTGGTAATCCTGCCCCCGAAAGCAAACTGTCCCATTCGTTATGGTGAGATGGGCAACGTTGATGCTTTTCCTAAGGACCTAGGGAGGCAAAATCTTGCTGTGTTGACGTAACTCAGAGTGTATTCCAGAACGAGGGTGGTGCTCCTACCGTGGATAAGTCTGCAAAGCTTGTTAGTCACTCAATCCACAAGGTATCTAATGTCTATAACAACGTTCCTGCCAAAAGAGTGATTGTCGCTGGGACCACCCATCCTCCTGCTGGTAGTACCCGAATGGGGCCAGGGGAGTTGGAGCTACCAAGCAATTCTGGTTTGATGGAGGGGTATCAAATGGGGTAGGGGGGGTTCCATGGGGGACAGACCCCCAAGATCATCATCTTCACCAATATCTGTGAGGGAAGGTGGGTTTGGTTTAGCTTGGAATGAACCATCTTGCAACACTCAAACTGAGGGGCTACCCTCCTCCGAGCATGAGGAGTCAGGACCTGGATTGAGGAGAGAGGGCCTAGGAGATAATTACGAATTTACCAATGAGACCAATCCCCAGGGAAATGTATCTCAGTTTGTCCAAGACCCGTCAATGCTGAAACCTTTATCCCTTAAGCAAGAAACATTCCAGGGAATGTTAAAGTCTTTACTATTGAATAACCCCCAAAATGTTAAGCAGATTCAGCTTCTTGAAAACATAAGCAGAACACTAAAGGATGGGTCTAAGGAGCTTACCCTGGGATTGGGGTCAATGGGGCATACCCCAGAGACAGGAGAGTTATCTAGGCCGCAAGAGGTCATGCCATCTACCCCTCATGTTGTTGGTGATGGGTCCTTCACCTCAAAGTGGCCCTATCAAGTTTTTAAAAAAGGTAGTGTGTTTGGGAAGAGAAGGGTCCTGTCAAAGTTTGGTATCAACCTGTTGTGCAGAATGGGGGGTGAAAAGAGGGCCACGGGCAGGAGGGGGAGTGTAAAACATGGCAGAAGGCAGGAGCTAACATGTGCACTGCTTGCCTCTGAGGAGGTGAAGGGCTTAGTTGAAGCCTTGGCACCTGCTTTGGTAGCCAACGGCATCTGCCTAAACGAAGGTGCTGAGGTACAGTGGAAGAGAACCAGTCAGCAGCCGGTGGGAAGTGGTTGTCCCTAGAAAGCCCCATTTTTGATGCCCACACTAGGTTAAAATGCAATCAGGTAATCTGTAATCTCAACTAGGTCCTTGGGTGTAGGACAGAGTACAGGTGCCGGTAGGAGCTGGTGGGAACGGATGGGTAATAAGAAAGAATAGTGACCATTACCTTTCAAAATTATAGATCCCAAACTAGGAGCAATCAAGACCCGCCCCACCATCTAGATGTGATTAGACATCCCCACAACCTCTGGCGTAATGAGGGCCCCAGCTGTCAGTGGTATAGTTCTTGGAAAGCGGAGAGCCCCTTTCCCAAAGTCAAGCAGGGTCGTCATACTTCATCCCGTAGTGATAGAAGAGCTGATGAAATTGACTGACAGGAGGCAGGGCATCTACTGCCAGGACGTGTCTTGGTATGGAACATTCAGTGGTTTAAATCTTCCATCAAAGTGGAAAACTATAAGGAGGTCCTGAGTAATTACCATGTATTGTCCCTCCAGGAAACCTGGCTGATAGAGTGCCTGGTAGTTGAGGGTTATGTCCTGATAGCACAAAATGCTACCTACCAACCAGCCAACTGTCGTTTGATATCCTTATTGCATATTTCTTCTAAACTATTTGCCCAGACCCAATAAGAGCAGGTTTGTGATGTAGATTTACCTAAGATGTACTTTTAAAAGGTATTTTAAATATGAATTGTTGCCTTGCCGTTTTAGGCCATGTTGACTTACTACAATGCACTTTAGTTACTTAAGCAATCAAAACTAGTTTTGTATTTTAATAGGTCAAACTGATGCAGTCCTAAAAACCTGTGTTATGTGTTGGCTGAATTGATATGATTTAGTGTTATTTATTGGAGATGTTATTGTATTTCTTATTGTATTGTATTAATTAACTTGAAAACTGTTTTATATTTCTGTAAGAATTTGTTTCGTGGAAATATAGAATTTGACTTGGCTTGAAAGAGATTTAACACAAAGACATACACCCGGGAGTGAAGCTCATACCATTGTGTGATGCGCTAAATTATTTTTTTATTCTCAGTGCGATGATAAATATTTGACTTGGGTTTACACCTTGCATTCGACTCATCTCTGACTTCCGACACATTCCACAAACTCACAAAAGGCGATATGTACTACTCTTTATGAATCCACCCAAAAAATGCATATTCAATGATATAGACATACAATTCAATGTTTTCATTGGTGTGTAGTGAGGTAATGTTTCGGGATGTAAATTCTTCTCGTGACAATTACAGGTTCTGAGCTCTGTTTGGCTCTGTGATTTCTAGGTCACTGCTTTCTTGTATTCATTTAGTGATGTTATCGGATGTGTCTTCTTGTCATAGCATAATAAATTACCAAAGAATGTGCTTCAACAAAGGGTTTTTTGCCACCTGGTCAAATCCGATAACTACCATGTATGCACGCGGAGGCAGGCTTCAGTGTTCCATGATGACACCTGTTATAATTAAGGTGTCACGTGTCGCTTGAATTAGGTCTTTTTCAAGAAGACTACACACACTGGCATGATATTGTACTAACCTTGTTACTTGGGCCCATTTCATCAAAATAATTAATACACATCACTTACATCCGTCCTCGCACATCCCCCTAAAGCACGAGGCGAAGACATGTGCAGCGCACACCGAGGGAGCACCGGCGAACCTGTTCCGGGGATATTATGATGAGTAAAATCCCACTTCTGGGACTGGCTGCAAACATGCTGAAGTGGAAGCTTAGACAACAAATTATACACAATGAGTATGTATTATTCGTTTTTATAAGAAAATAAAGTGTATTAGTCTATTTACGTTATTAGCGACATATTTAATTCTATTGGCCCTGGCACACTATCGTCAGTATGACTGCATGCATAATAAAAACAGCAAGCGCTAGAATGTGTTGTGTATACACAACGTCTTTGTAGGTGCTAAAACAGTAGGGGCTATTTTACTGCTGCTCCATGGCGCTCACTTTTTGACCATTAAAGGATGAAAGGCTGAGTAGATCCTGCCAAATTTCAAACATATGACCTGTAAGGTCAGGATGACATGGACTACACCTGCTGAATTATGAACAAACTAGCCATTATAAGCACAACACTTTGTACACGTTGATTGGTTGAGCAGCAAGGTCCCGTTGAAGCGGGCTCTAATGCAATGTACTTAATCTGGCCACAGTTTTATAGGTTTTCTTTTAGCTCTTTTCGGGTCATATTTACTAGGAAGTGGCGGAGCACGGCGTTAGCAACCTTGGCTTAACGTTGCACTCCAGCACTTCCAAAACGTAGGGCTGCACAGTATTTGCAAGGATACAGTGCAGCCCTGCATTCCCCCCTGCACTGACACTGATTTTAGCTGCCTAGCGCCAATGCAGGCACCCTTGCACCATAGTGCAAAGGTGCCTGAGTTGTAGGGGAAGATTGGCTATGTGCAGGAAGGTGTCCCTTCCCGCACAAAAACAATCTTAAATGGCATTTTGAAACTTCTATGTGTGCTGCTGCACACAGAAGTTGCAAAACGTCATTTTTTTTATTGATTGGTTATGTGCAGGAAGGGTCACTTTCCCGCACATAAACAATCAATGGCCTTTTGCTGTTTCTATGTGTGCATAGAAACAGAAAAAAACAAGGAGAAATGAAACATTTGCACCTGTTTAATACCAGGTTTTCCCTGGTCTTAATTTTGGTGCTGCCCTATTTGTACGCTGCCCTTGTAAATATGGGGCAGCGTCAAAATCAATGGGTGTTGCGGTGGAACGCCCACTGCAACACCCATTGCCCACCCCTTTCACGCTAACTATAGCGTGAAAGGGGGCCTTATTCACAAGGCAGCGTTAAGCCGCGTTAAGTGGCTTAACGCTGCCTTGTGAATAAGGCAAAGCATCTATCCCCACCACGTCAGAAAAAGGGATGCTGTGGTGGCGATAGGGGCTTGTAAATAGGCCCCTTCATTCTATCCTCGTTTGCATGTTCGCACATTTGCAAAAAGCATTACCCCCAGGTCCCTCCTGTCCTCGTCCCATTCTTGAACTAAGTGGAGATGACCATCTCCGCGACAGAAAAAAAAGAACAGGAGCATGCTGGGATACCCAACCCACTCCCTCCCACTGGGAGTACATAAGCGGTACCAGCTCAGCATGCAGCCTGTTCTTTTTTTCTGTCTTCCGACAGGATGGGACATGTTTGGACTTACCTGCTGGGATTCTTCACTGGACGTCTCGTCGGGGCTGCTGGGCTGTCCTCGCCGTCCTCCTTCCACGTTCTCCTGGCCTGCCGGGCTTGCCAGGAGCCGCGTTGGTTGCCGACCGGCCCTTTGCGGCTGGGGCGCTGTTCCTCCTGGTCTCTTCCGGGTTGCAATGCGCGTCTCCCTGTGGCTTGGCTGGTCTGGGGGACGCGCTGCTGTGGATGTTTGGCGGGTCCTGGGGCTCTGCTGGGCGATGCTCCTGGGCTCCCTGCCTGGCGTTTGGTGTCCTGCCGGCCTCCTCTACTTCCTGGCGCCCCTGCTGTTCGATTGGGAAGGTGCAGGGGCGGACCTTGCTGTGGCCTCGGAGGCCGTTTTCGGTGGGCTTCTCCGCCCGGCGCTGGTTTCCTGGAAGGCGCCTGGGCTGGCTATTGGGGGGCAGTGAGCTTGTGGTGCGCTCTTCCTGCCCCCTTGGTGAGTACCGCGTAGCGGTTCCGTTTTTTTCTCATACTGATGGTATGGCACATGACGTGGGGTACACTTGCGACCATGGAGTGGTGTGTCTTCCACAGGCCCTCTTCACGTATTTGGGTTGCACTGGACACGGCTGGTCTCCCTGCGGCCTTGCCATGTGGGTTCCTTGCTTTCTTTCAGGTGCTGTTGGATCCCGTCGTCCTCAGGTCTCTCCCGGTGCTGGTGGATTCCTGTTGGGGCTTTTCTTTGCAGGCTCCTGTTACTGCTTACTGGCCCTCTGTGCTTTGCTGGTTGCGGGAGGCGTGGGTCCGAGTGCTGTCTGGGTCCGGGGCCCTTGTTGTCTCCGGCCTGGTTCTCTGCCTCCGCTGCCCCCTGCTCCCGGGGTCCTCGCAGCCCTTCAGCATCTTCAGCAGCCTGCGACAGCGGCTCCCCTGCCTTCGCTGTGGGTCCGCTGTCATGTCTTGGGCCGTGGTTTCCGCTGTGTTGCTGCCTTTTTTTGCGGGTTCTGCCTGTGGCGGGTCCTTCGGGGGCTTCCTCCACGGGTTGTGTGTTCCCAGGCCTTCTGGCTTGCTCGGCGCTTGTTGCTGGTTGGCGTCTGGGATGGGGGTCGGTCTCTGTGGGAGTTCTGTTGGCCTGTCCCCCTGGTGCGTGCCACCTGGCGGTTTCTTGCTTGCTGTGCTCTCCTGCTGTGCTGGCCTGCGGCCTTGGCTTCTGTTCCTCCTGCTGCCCGCTCTATGGTTTGGCCGGGTCGGCCCTGGTTCGTCCCTGGTGTGGTGTCTACTTGCTGGGCCGTGGCACGCTTTGGTGCGGTCTCTCCCGGGGATTTTTGGGTTCAGTGGCGGTTCGTCCATTGGGGGCGCTGGGGCGTTGCCCCACTAGCCACATCGTCCTAAATTCGTGCAAGCAAATGAAGCAATCTCAACTCCTCCACTCTCGCTGCTGGGAAACGCGCGCGCGGCAATCGGCCGCTGAAGGGGGTGGGGGCGGGGCTGCGGCAGCACCTCAACGCGGTTTGAGTGACAGTCAGACTGTCACTGACAGCGGCGCATAGTGCGCATGTTCGGGTTTGGGCTGGTCATTTTTATGACCAGCCCGTATATGCGCACTGTCAGCCACTACTATACCTTCAGTCGGCGAGGGAGGGGGGAACCCGAGAGGCCGTCGCAGCCCCCCGGTCTCCTAGTGGGCGGGCCGTATCCGTGCCCTAGCCAATCCTGGCGCTGCTAATGCAGTGTCTGGATTGGCTGAGAGTGAGACACCGGCCGCGCAGTCTGAAGTTGTTCCTGCTCCGGAGTCCGGACCGGCCCAGGAACTGGACGCAGAGGCGGCGTGGGACCGGGATCGGGATCAGGTAAGTTTTTTATGTATATCCCCCCCCCCCGAGAATTGCGAGCCGTGACTGCACGTCCCCTCACACAAACGCATGTACACTCTCATGCACACGTGCCTCCACAACGGCACAAGACAAGGTAGCCTGCTACGGCGAAGTACCAATCCACTATTTTCTTTTTTACCCGATATTATTGTTGCCAACAACCGACATTTTTATGTGTACAGTAACAAATGAATCCTAGATAATATCGAGAGCAGACTCGAAGAACATTCATTCCTCTTGTGCCAGAGGCGTCACATTTCGCTATCGTGCATGTTTCTCTGTTTAACCACCCGAGAGGAGTCGAAGTGAATTCCGAAATATTAATCCACTTCCCTTGTAAACGCAGAACTTTTATGTCTGCTAGCTTAGCGGCGTGCGCATAGTAGGCCAAACTGATTGGTAACACTGGTGTGGCCTGCGAGTGACAGCCTAGCCTGATGCCTGCGAAAGGTGGGGTTCTGCTGTGTCTGCACGCACCGGAAAGCCTAAGTCTGAGGTTGCGGTGCTGCTGCTGTTACGGAATAGGAGCCCCTGTTTGAAGCTAAGGCAGATCAGCAGAGGAAACAGACCCTCCAATGCTGTTTGAGGTCCTAGGATGCGGCACTGACGATTCTACCTAAGCTGGCACCCACCATGCAGCCTACAGGAGAGGGTTCTCTAAGGAAAGTGAGTGCCAACAAGAACCCCTTACAATGCGCGCAAATTTATGCTATAACTGTGATAGATTGCACTTTAAGCACTGTAGTACAATGTGGGAAAAAAAACTTCTACTTCCTTTGTAAACTTAAACCCAACAGTTTTGTTATAACGTCACCCTATAACCTTAACTTAACAGTGTTGAGCAACAATCACATAAGGCAATTCACTACTACAATAATTCAATTTATTATGTCACAAAATTTTTCGATCTGTCTACTGATAGTGTAAGCTGTCTAACATAGCTGATGTCAACACCATAAACTGTAGAACAAGCAACAAGATGCTTGTTCTATGATCAACTCACACTACATCTTATTTTATTTTCAATAGAACCTTTGTACTAGTTTTGACGCTTTTGCTGCGGCGCCTCTTCATGGGATGTATTTCAACCTTGAAAGTAACGATTTTCCTCGTACTCTGTAATGACGAAAATTTCCTTGTGACTTTCTCACCCAGTATGAATCTCTGGGGCATATTAGCAAGGGCTGGCGATATAATTATCGCCGCTGTAGCGTCCGTTTTTGGGCGAAAAGCGGCGATAATTATATCGCAATATCATCAGGACACGCTAGCGCGTGTTTCCTTGATGTAGAGCCCAGCTTTTTCACAGCCTCGCCTCGCATCGCTAATGAGATGCAAAGAAGGCGTGGCTGTGAAAACAACACATGTTAATATCGTGAAGGCAGCTTCGCGATATTAACAAGGAGGTGCAGCAATAAAAAATCGCGCTACCTCAGCCTTAACTCAGGAATTTAACGTCTGTTAAATTCCTGACTAAGGCATACTTTTAATGGGAGATGGATTATGCTGATACGACCACAGGGTCGTATCAGCAATGTTATCAGCTGCTTTCAATGGAACATCGCTGGAAAACCAGTGATGTTCCATTGAAAACACCGCTTATCGCTGAAATATTATCGCAATAGCGCTATGCGTTGTAAATATAGCGTTATCATGGCGATAATATTCAGCGATAGCCAGCGATAATATTTCTATCGCTATGTACGGCCAGCGATAATTATCGCTGGCCGTTGATAATATGCCCCTCTGTTCTTTAGAATTTAACTATCCCTTAATGGGATGAATAACCAAGCTCTCCCAGAATGATTTAACCCCACATACCCTGTTGATGCTGTAAGCGTGCATTACATGTTAATGGTTTCTTTTAACACGCATCATACAACTGCATGGTGTTTGGTTATTTGTAATTTTATGTGCATGCTGTGTATTATGACATCTTGCTTCACCACATTTTCCTTTGGTGTGTATGAAGTAGCGCGCCCACTTCAGAAGGTACTTTGATGCAGACTCCTGGTATGTTTAGAAATGTCTGTTTTGCGTTTTTTTGGTGCCCTTTCTAAAATAAAACGATGACAACTCCAAGTACCATCTGCTACCTATTTTGGACATGACCACGTCCGATTTGAGATCTAAAGGGTTGAAACGTCAACGATTCATATCCGATGGATTTATATTATTTCATGGCTCTTTTTTAAACTGGTGCCATATCTGTGCATATTTTATGGTATATCCCGCTCATACTGAGCACGTTCCCAACACAGGATCTACAAAAGTTATCCTACACTTTCCAGTGGAAAAGCTTGAAGAGCAGTGGTAGAGCTTGTGTAGGGTATAGGAGCCCTGACGTTGTCAGGTGCTTTGTAAATATACCAACAATCCATGCAAATTACAAATACACCTTTTCATTATCTGCAGTAATGGTATTCGTGGAATTCAAGGAATACCAGCTCAGTTTAGTACAAACCCTCACTTGTGAAAGAATAGCACACAGATGGACAGAGCTAGTGGTAGGCCGGCGTCTGGATATGCATCCAATTAGACTGACAGCTTTGCCAGTCACTGTCTTTGTTAGAACAGATTCACAATTTCTTTATTAACCCTCCTACTTTCTCAAATTTGCTTGAAAATGCACCATTTGTCCACTCTTTTTCAAAATTTTCTCGGGGGGATAACCCCCCTTGTACCTCCTGTAGCTTGTCCGGGCTCGTGCAGTACGACAATTATTATACGCCCTACCACTTTCAAATGTCACCAGCCGCCACTGGTTGGCTTCTTGCGGCCTCTTTGCTCTGTCCTTTGGGCCTACGGCCGTCCTGCCCTGCGGGCTTCTGTTCTCCCTGGTCGGCCCTGGTTGGGGGTCCGCCTGGGTTTGCCCGTTGCTGTGGCCTGCTCTGGTGGTCACTGGCTGCTTGTCGGGCGTGTTTGCCCTTTTTCGGGTCCTGGTGCCTTGCTGTTCTTGGGCTTCCTTCGGCTGCCTGCTGCCCATCCGCCCGTTGGTTCCTGCCCTTTCTGTGGGTTCGGGCCTGGTGCGTGCCTGTCTGGGTGCCTGCCTGCGGTTTTCGCTGTTGGGCGCTTCTTGCATCCTTCCGGGTGCTTTTGCTTGGCCCGTGCTCGGGTGTCTGGTTTCTTCTTGCCCTTCCGCGGGTTCGCTGGGTCCTCCCCTTGTTTTCCGTGGGTGGGGGCGCTGTTGTGCCCTCCCTCTGTCCTGGTGGGCCCTTGGCCTTGTTGGGCTGTTGGCTCGGGCGGTGCTGGTTGTGCCCCTGGTGGGTTCTGGCTGGAGTTAGGTTTGCTTCTCGCCTGCTGCCGGGTTGTGTTGCCTGCTGGGGTTTGGTTTCCGGTTGTGGTTTCCTTCTCCTCTTGTGTTTCTCTTGGTGGCTTGGTGCGCTTTGGGCTTTGCATCTCGCCTGCCTCTCCTTTGCCTCCTGTGGTGGCTGGGTGTCGTTGGTCTTCCTTGGCCTCTGCCTTGGGTGGCCCCTTGTTCTTCGGGTGCCCGGCTCCTGTGCCCCGCCCTGTCTGCTGTGCCCTTTCCCTGCTTTGTGGGTGTTGGGTGTTGGCCTCCCCTGGTGTGTGGGCCACTTTGCTGCTTCCCGCTCCTCTCTTTCCGCCTTGGGGTTGCGGTTGGCTTTGCCTCGGGTCTAGGGCTCTGGCCTTTCCCCTTTGGGGGCCTGTCGTTGGGCCTGTGCTTTTTTCTCGCTCCCGTGCGGGCTGCTTTCGGCCTGTGGTGTCTGTGGCCCTTGCTCTCTTGTTGGCTCTGGGGTGTTCGTTCTCCCCTTGTTTGAGTCTGTTCCCTCACCCCTGGTGGATGGTGCGCCTTTGGCTTCTCCGAGCTCCTCTCCTTTGGTTTCTGGTGCCTGGGTTGTTCCGGTGTGCTGTTGGGGCCTGGGCTCTGGCTCTGTTGGGTTTGCCCTTGCGGTCCCTGTGTTTGGCCTCCTGTTCACTTGTGCGTGTGGGTCATTGGTGCACCTCTCGGCTTGGATATGTCGGGCTTTGTGCTGTGGGGCCCTTGGTTGCTTTGGGGTCCTCTTTTGGTCCCTGCTTGGGTCCTTTCCTGACCGCTCCTTCTCTTGGGCTTTTGGCGTTCTTTCGGCCTCTTGGTGCCCGGTGGTTCTGGCCCTGGTGTTCTTGGTCCTGGACTGGTCTTCTGTCCTTTCCTGTGCCGCTCCTTTGCGGCTGGCTGTTGCGCTGGGGCCGTTGTGTGGGTTGTCTGGTGTGGGCTGCTGGGCTCCCTCCCTGTCTTCCTGCTGCTTCTCCTCTCTGGGTGGCCTGGCTGTGGTTGGCTGCTGTGCCTTTCCCTGTGCCCCTTCTTGGTTGGGGTTTTTTTTGCCTCGCCTTCCTGGTCCTGGTGGCGCCGTGTTGAGGGCCTCCTGGCTGGCTGGCCTGCCGGTTTCTCCGGCTGGCTTCTTGGGCGTTTGTGGGTCACCTGCGGGGTTGGTCTGTTGGCCTCCTTGTTGGTCTTTCCTGTTTTGCCCTTCTGCAGCTCCTCTTGGGGTTCGCCTTCGGTGGTTCCTTGGTGTCCTCCTTTGTCCTTCTGACTGGTGGGTCGGCTCTTGGTTGGTGGAGGTTCCTCCTTCCCGGTTCTGGGGTTTGGCTTCCCCAGTTCCGTGTTCGGCCTCTGTTGTTGTCTTTCTTGGTTGTGCCCTGGTTTTGACCGGGTCTGCTTCGGGTTGTGCTTCTTTGCTCTCCCTGGCCTCCGTTGGGCGGGTTGCTGGTTTTCGTGTCCCAGTGTCTCCTGCTTTGGGGGTGTGCCTCGGGCCTGGCCGCTTGGCCGGTTCCTGTGCCCCGGGTTCTTCTCCCGGTGTGGCGGCCTTTTTTTCCTGCGGCTCTTCGGTGTCTCTGCTGGGGTTGGCCGCTGGTCGTTCCTGCCCTGTGGCTTGGGCCTTCTGTGTGTTTCTGTGCCTCTGGGTTCCCTGTTGCTGCTGTTGTCGGCTGGGGGGGGCCTTGCTTGGGTTCCCTGCCCCCTTTTCTTCCTGGCTGTTCCTCTGGGTCGGTGCCTGTTTTCTTGTCTGGTTCTGCCCTCTTTGGTCTTTGCGGCTCTGCTGGTGGCTTCCCCTGGTGTGTTGGGGTTGGTCCTGTGGTTGGTCGTGTCTTTCCTTGCTCTCTTGCTTTGTTGTGCCTCTTCGGTTTCGTCTTCCTTCCCCTCGCTTGTTTGGTGTGGTCCTTTGTGGGTTCCTGCGCCTGTGGGTCGCCTTCTTCCCTGTTCTGGGGGGTTCGCTTTCTGTCTTGCCTCTGCTGTGTTCCTTCCTGGGCCTTCGGATGTGCCACCCTGTGCGACCTGTTCTCCTCTGCTCTTGGCCGTTGGGCAAGGTTGGCCTGTTTTGTCCCTGGTTGGGAGGCTGCCTGGTGGTGCCTGGGGCTGTGGGCTTCGCCCTTGGCGGTTTCTCCCTGGTCGGTTGCCCTTCCTGGCTTGGTTGCTCCGTTGGGGCGCTTCCGCATCTCCTGGGCTCCCTTTGGTCGTTCGTGGGGGCTTTGTTTTGGCCCCTCTGGTTGTTCCCTTGGGGCTGGGCTCTGAGTGCGGGGCCTCCTTCTGGCTTGCCTGGGGGGTTCTTGTGCTTTTTTGCTGGTCGTACCCTGCTGGTTTTGGGGTCTCGGCTCTGTCCGCTTGGTTGGGGGCGTGGTTGGTTGTGTGCTCCTGCCTGCGTTTTTTCTCCTTTCTTGTGGGCTCCTTTTGCTCCTGTGGGGTGCCGTTTTTCGGTCTGGTGCCCCTGGCCGAGTTGTCTGCTTTGGTATTCTCCACTTAGTTCAGGAATAGGACGAGGACAGGAGGGACCTGGGGGTAATGTCCTATTACTTACTGGTAATCTTCATTACTCCTGGTCCTGTTGTCCTCGTCCCATTCCTTACGCCCTCCCTCCCTGGCGGCCGGCCTTCCGGTTGTTGGCTTGGTGTTTTCAGGCTGCATGCTGGGCTGGTACCGCTTATGTACTCCCAGTGGGAGGGAGTGGGTTGGGTATCCCAGCATGCTCCTGTTCTTTTTTTTTCTGTCGCAGAGATGGTCATCTCCACTTAGTTCAGGAATGGGACGAGGACAACGGGACCAGGAGTAATGAAGATTACCGGTAAGTAATAGGACATTGATGGTTTAGAGAGCAGTCCCTACAAGGGCTGCAAAATTGGAGGAAGGCCACCACTTCTGTGTGATGTGGGTGATATCAGTTACTGGCTATAGGTTTCTGCTGTGTGGTTTACTGAGGAGTGCACGTGACCTAAGCTGTTTATGGTTCACCCACTTCAACCTCTCTCACACCTGCTTCTTGAAATGATGGTTTTGGTGCCTTTCACCCTAATCAAAGCAAACACAAGGAGATGATGGACGGAGCGCTGAAACTTTTCAGACACTCACTCCCAGTCATAGATCTGGGTTGAATCCATCATCATTCTTTAGCTCACTTCGCCACCCCAGTTCAGACACAGCTATTTGCAAATCAGTCTTGACCCTGTGCCTCATGGGAACAGTCCAGCCCGAACTGCCAAACCGTGTCTTCCCTGGACCGGAAACAAGCATCCTGGGACCGGTTTTGGGCTAACGGCCCTCATCAGCCAGGCTAGCTTGAATCCAGTGGCAAAGTGAGCAAGGGATCCACGTCTGGGCATACCCTGCCAACTTAGGGCGAACAAAGCAAACACAAGGAGATGATGGACGGAGCGCTGAAACTTTTCAGACACTCACTCCCAGTCACAGATCTGGGTTGAATCCATCATCATTCTTTAGCTCACTTCGCCACCCCAGTTCAGACACAGCTATATGCAAATCAGTCTTGACCCTGTGCCTCATGGGAACAGTCCAGCCCGAACTGCCAAGCCGTGTTTTCCCTGGAACGGAAACAAGCATCCTGGGACCGGTTTCGGGCTAACAGCCCTCATCAGCCAGGCTAGCTTGAATCCAGTGGCAAAGTGAGCCAGGGACCCACGTCTGGGCATACCCTGCCAACTTAGGGCGAACAAAGCAAACACAAGGAGATGATGGACGGAGCGCTGAAACTTTTCAGACACTCACTCCAAATCACAGATCTGGGTTGAATCCATCATCATTCTTTAGCTCACTTCGCCACCCAAGTTCAGACACAGCTATATGCAAATCAGTCTTGACCCTGTGCCTCACGGGAACAGTCCAGCCCGAACTGCCAAGCCGTGCCTTCCCTGGACCGGAAACAAGCATCCTGGGACCGGTTTCGGGCTAACAGCCCTCATCAGCCAGGCTAGCTTGAATCCAGTGGCAAAGTGAGCAAGGGACCCACGTCTGGGCATACCCTGCCAACTTCATTCTTTAGCTCACTTCGCCACCCGTGCTCTCCATGCCACTGGAATCAAGCTATCCTGGCTGAAGAGGGGTGAAACCCCGAAACCGGTCCTAGGATGCTTGTTTCCAGTCCAGGGAGGACCTGGCTTGGCAGTTCGGGCTGGACTGTTCCCATGAGGCACAGGGTCAAGACTGATTTGCATATGGCTGGGTTCAAACTGGAATGGCATGGTGAGCAAAAAAACAATGGATTTAGGCCCATATCTGTGTACTGGGGTGAATGCATGACATTGTTCTGCATTCTGTCCATCAACTGTTGTTTTTGCATTTGTCACCCCGAGTGGGATGGCTATGCCCAGACGTGGGTCCCGTGCTCTCCATGCCACCGGAATCAAGCTATCCTGGCTGAAGAGGGGTGAAACCCCGAAACCGGTCCTAGGATGCTTGTTTCCAGTCCAGGGAGGACCTGGCTTGGCAGTTCGGGCTGGACTGTTCCCATGAGGCACAGGGTCAAGACTGCTTTGCATATGTCTGGGTTCAAACTGGAATGGCGTGGTGAGCAAAAAAACGATGGATTTAGGCCCAGATCTCTGTACTGGAGTGAATGTATGACATTGTTCTGCATTCTGTCCATCAACTGTTGTTTTTGCATTTGTCACCCCGAGTGGGACGGGTATGCCCAGACGTGGGTCCCGTGCTCTCCATGCCACTGGAATCAAGCTATTCTGGCTGAAGAGGGGTGAAACCCCGAAACCGGTCCTACGATGCTTGTTTCCAGTCCAGGGAGGACCTGGCTTGGCAGTTCGGGCTGGACTGTTCCCATGAGGCACAGGGTCAAGACTGATTTGCATATGGCTGGGTTCAAACTGGAATGGCATGGTGAGCAAAAAAACGATGGATTTAGGCCCAGATCTCTGTACTGGGGTGAATGTATGATATTGTTCTGCATTCTGTCCATCAACTGTTGTTTTTGCATTTTTCACCCTAATCAAGGCAGGGACCCAATTCACAACACAGAGGTCTGTTACAGAAATGGAGGCTGCAGTATTGGACAAATACCGGACATGTTTGCTCTCCAGCACATTATTAGGAGATTCTAAATGACCCACTAAGGGCCTGATTACAATGTGTATTCTAACCCATGCGTAAACCCCATGGTCGGAATTATGAGTTTGGCTGTATTTTACTCATCCAACAATTGTCGGATGCATTAAATAGCTCACTTGTCTATAAATTTCGGGAGGTCAAACCTGCCAAAATTTAACCAGGAATATCATACAGTATTTAGCGTATCATGCGGATTTTGTGCATTAAACAGTGAAATTTGCATTTTATTTCCCACCAACTACTCAATAGGTGTTATTGCACCTGATAAGTAATATACCTTCTGGTAACTTTATTTATCAGGTGCGATAAATAACACCTAAACTCATAACCAGGCCCTAGGTGTACTGATGTGTGGGCAGTTTAGATCGATGCCTAAGACTGCCCTTACTTTGGAATTAGTGAGCACAGCCTGCTTAGGCCCTGATTACGAGTTTAGGTGTTATTTATCACACCTGATAAATGATGATACCACGGGGTATGTTATTTATAGGGTCCGATAAATAACACCCCGCATGATTAGCTGAATACTGCATGCATTTCCCCCGTTAAATTTCAGCAGGTTAGACCTGCCAAAATTTAATGAAGGTCAAGATACTGAACACATCTGATAACGCATTAAATTGCTACCAACTCATAACTCCAACCCCTGTGTAAACACTGACCAACTCGTAATCAAGGCCTTAGTGTGCTGATTAGAATTGTTTGCAAGAGAGGGGATTATGTGAAATATGCAGTGGACTGAGGTTGGCAATTTGTGTTTAAAAGGGTAGAGGATATCACAGAAAATCATTAAAGACTTTTACTTATGGAGGGAATAATTTATTTATTGGTTGAGCACAGAATGAAGTGGTTGCCAGGGTAGTTAGCATGCTCATGCTCTTTACAGTGCTTAATGTATTACAAAATGTATATATATGACTGCATGGACGGAATGTTTTTTAGGAGCCCACCACTGGTGCTGCCAAATGCTTGGATTGCCAGATGCAAACCTACCTAGTCCTGATTCCATCTGATGCCTCTGCTCCACCACCCTACACATCCTTTCTCTTGATCTAACTCTTTCAGGTTCTATGTGCTGACTGCTTTTTCCCTTTGTCACACTTTTCTATCTTTCTTTTTCCCCTTTGTTCTCCCTTATCTGCCTTTCTGTCTCTTGTTCTGGTTCAAAGTCTAATATGAAAAATAAGTTCCGGTCCCAAAAAATGAGTGTCTGTGTCCACTACCTGCATCCACCACTACACAGAAAGCATTGCTCTCCTAACACCTAATAATTGTCTCACTTTTCTTTTTCTGATCCAGCAAGACACTAGTTGAGTCCATTCGCCTCTGGGACCTACCTGCTTTGCATTGATTGCTATTCATGTTGCACAGCCTCTCTGATGCTAGGCACCATGGCTAAAGAGTAAAAAAAAAGCTTTTGATGCAGCCAAAAAATAAAAAATAAAGCATCTGCGCCATTTTGTTGGTGCATGCATGTGTGCTTCATTCACCTACAAAGTAGGGAAGCCGCTTTTTTCATTTTGCTACCAATCTGAGTTGGATCATTATCTAATGAGAAAAAATGTTGGGGCATATTAGCAAGACTGGCGATAAAATTATCGCCGTTTTAGCGGCAGGAAACTGCCGCTAAAGCGGCGATAATTGGCTTGCTAATAAGCGTTATAGAATTCAATAGAAGCCCAGGTTAGATGTCCTGCACATCTAACCTGGGCTTCTATTGAATTCTATAACGCATATTAGCAAGCTAATTATCGCCGTTTTAGCGGCAGTTTCCTGCCGCTAAAACGGCGATAATTTTATCGCCAGTCTTGCTAATATGCCCCCCTATCTTTTTCAAGACGTGTTTGTAAAAGCAAAGGGGGGCTGTAGCAACACAGGGGGCTGATGGGGCAGAAGCAAACATGGGACCAAGAGAAGCGGAAGTAACATGGGGGTGCAGGTGGAGGCCATAAGCAACACAAGGGGTCTGGTGGAAGGCAGAAACAAACACGGGTGGAAGCAAAACAAAGTAAAGCAGATGTGAGAGAGAAGGAAAGTGGAGTGCTCAGTCACGGCCCGTGCAGGTAAGAGCAGTGGGGCTGGCTGGGATTTCGACGGACGATGACGAGGGGAAATTAAATGAATAATTAATTTGCCTCGTCATCATCCGTCGAAATCCCCCCCAGCCGGCCCCACCGCTCTTACCTGCAAGGGCAGCTCTGGGAGTTCTGTGGGTGGGGGAGCAACCAGGTGAAAGAGAGCAATGTGGAGATGGTTGGATGAGAAAGCAACGCCGAGGTAGTAGTGGAGAAATACACAGGTGAGAAAGGGGTACACCAGAGCAAAGTGGAGGGACAGGAAAGTACATGAGGGAGACAGCTGGGAAACACATAGACTATCATGGGGTGATTAAACAAAAAGAAAAAAACACCTGAAAGGTGAGCAGTGGAAGAACACAAGTAAGGCATCCCTGTTCCAGTGGAGGGACAAACACATGAGGAGGAAGGAAAGCCCACACAACCTAATAATAGAAACCAAGCAAATGAGAGTGATGATAAATGCAACTGCTTTTAAACAATCGGTTGTCCCCCAGGCCCAGGGCCGACTTTAGAGCAGTGTAAATGGTGCCACCGCTCCAGGCACTGACCTCTGGAGACATCCAGGGGCATATTCACAAGGAGCTATCGTCGAATTAACAGCACTTTATCGCAGCCAAAGTCGTGATAAATTTACCCCCCCATTCACAAGCAGGTGTTAACAGCCCACAGCACCAGTTTACCCGCGATAGCAGCCGCAAAAAACATCGCCACAGGGGACCCCCGCAAATATCGCTAATGAGATGCAGAGTAGGCGTTCCCGTGCCAAAAGCCGAGACAACATCACACCTCAACATTCACAACGACCAGCCACATCGGCGATAAAAACACAAAACAGACGATAAGGCACGTTAGCACCAAGAAATTTACACCTGCTCTGACCTGGTGTAAAGTTGGATGGCAGGCAGCACCACAAAAGGGAGCACAGCCCAGGGCCAAATCCGAAGGGCAACAGATGCCATGGAGCCACCCATCATGCGGCCCGGACACCCAAGAGGGCCACAACACCCACCACCCCAGGACCCCATCCCACACACGGAACACCCCCCCGGACCACCACAGACGCAGCGCAGACAAAGACAGCGGAACCCCAGGAAACGTACCAGCCGCACAGACCCAACATCTGACAATGTCACCGTCCACTACAGGCTGAAAGGGACAACCATCCTACGCCTTGTGACCATCTTCCCCTAACAGGCCTACGGCACCAACACAGCGGACAACCAACATCCCACCCCACACAAAGCTGATGGCTTGGCTGCACCTGTTGGCCCCTGGGACTCCCCAAACAACACCCGCCAGAGTCGAAGGAGTCACACAGCCAGCCACATCCAAGTCCCCACACCTGTCCTGGACATCACCATCACCCTGGTACCCCAGTCCCCATATGTACAACACAATGTGCAGGATCCGCTGGAGACCAAGCAAGGACCATATGCCATAACAGTATGCACGCACGTGTTGGGGGCAATCCACAGCACACATGTACTACCTGTGCCCCCTGGTGACACAGCACACAATCACCTCAACAGGAAGCACACGTCTTACATCAATGTGTAGGCAACAACAGAACACCGTGTAACCCCCAACAATGTCGCCTTCAAATACACAGCCAGTGTGCATGATAACTTCATCCTCCGACAGCCCATCATCAACCAGCGTTCCCAGGATGGCAAAAAGGGAAATGCACACCCCCTTGGCAAGTCCGAAATGAACACCCCACACACCTCAACTCCACAACCATGCAACTCACAACTCTGGCAATGCACACGCCACAAAATCACACCAACATGCACAACAACATGACCACCCACCAGACACGACAGAACAACTCACAATGGTAACCTGGGCAAGCCCTGAACATGAGCCATCAACGGCATGGCACCTCAGCCACATAATAGCCGAATGTTGGTAGAGGTGGCAACCAGGCATGTGTGAAGGATGCAGTAGAGCTATGATCGGGAAAGCACACAATGCCAAGAATGGCGGAGATGTGGCGGACAGACCGCAGTATGCAGAACACACCCATATCCATGGCGACATACACCTCTGGCGTATGGAGTGCAGTGGACAGTGGACGCAACCATGCCACCACAGCTAGTGGGGGAACTCGCGGAAATGTTGCCTGTGACGCCACCCACTAAGCGTCACCGGAGTGGGATGGCCCGCGTAGGCCACGCCAGCGTAGGGGTGTGAATAAAAAGCACATAGGCCTGGGCGTGGTCCTCTCCCGGAAAGACCCACGTCTCTGCCAGGGCGGCGCCTCCCACCCCGCCACGAGGCCGACGCCGTCCTCCTGAGCGTAGTTGCCTGCGATGCTGTGCGCCTGCCGGACCCCGGCACGCTGGACCACGAACCCGTCAGGGCCGCCCCTGCGCAGCCAGGCCACACTGATCATCTGCCGACACTGGCGTGTGTCAAGGAGGGCCCACCACGTGCCGGCGCAAGCTCCAAGCCCGAGTCCCATGACCTTGGCAGCCACCTCAGACCATCACGGCCTCCACGACACAGGCCCGCTTTATTCCCTTTTCGTTGACGTACTCCACTGCCGCCTTCGGCCTACTCCTCGGACCAGTAGGTCCCATATGTGAAACTGTGTCCTGAGTCATGAATGGCAGTGACCCCAAATCCCGGCCAGCGACCACAGCACCAGACCCCCCGATCAGTGAGGCATAGTTCCATATGAGCATCTTGCGACACGTGGTGCCACTAACCCTGTTCAACACCAGCCGGCTACACGTGGTGCCACTAACTCTGTTCAACGCCAGCCGGCTACACGTGGTGCCATTAACCCTGTTCAACGCCAGCCGGCGACACGTGGATGAGGGACCAGGACTACCCTGCAGACCAGTAGGTCACACATCCAGCACCTAGTTGCAAAGCACGAATGGCAGAGTCCACACCAGTGGTCGCACAGAGAGTGTAAGAGGAAGATGCGGCCCAGTCCGGACGAATGCTGGGTCACATACACGGAGGTGACCGAACACGTGGTGCCACTGAACCTGAACAACGCAGGCCGGTGGGGCCATCCAACCTATGCCGGCGACACTAGGTGAATGGGCCATGCTGACCGCTGCCTCAGGCCTACACCACGGTCAGGTAGGTTACACATTTGGAACTGAGTCTTGATTACACCATGCCAGTGAACATCATGTAAGGCAGAGAATAATCCAATATACTCCCTTCGGTGTGGTGCCAACAAGTCTGTGCATGGCATCACAACCACACGTGTCTGTGGGCCTACGCGGACCACTGCCCTGGGCCTACGATGCGCACGAGTGGGATCACAGATTTGGAACTGAACATCGGTAATTCAAAAGGCAGAATACATATCATCGCACGCACGGAGAAGCGTGAGTGGATGACGCTTTGCAGTCCGGAGGGAACAGGATCATCGTTACGGAGGTGATCGAACACTACCGACAACTGCCCTTGTGTCACTAACTCTGTGCCTCGCGAGCCAACGACACGTGGCTGTGGGCCACTGCTGACCGCTGCCTCCGGCCTACACTGCTGTCCAGTGGGTCACAGTCCTGATTTGACAATGGTGGAGTTCATATCAGTGTACCGGCATCATTGCAGAATGCATCCCCTCACAGCACCTGTGCCACTAAGTGTGTTCCCCGACATTCATGGACACTCACTGGTCGTACATTGGTGGCGTTTGAGTCTATGGACTAGAGGCTAGTTTTCATCCTCATGTAGCTGATACCGAATTGTTGGTGGAAACGAGGGTTGCGCTTTCCACTCCTCCATTTGCTGCTTCCGGATAACATCAGACCTTCCGCATCATGCCCTGGAGGACACCTTCCACTGTCCCCCGCAACACTCCGCAACATACACCTCAGACATTGATGGGGACCCGCTCAGGTCGCATGGCCCATCTGACTGCACCGCAGGTCACCGTCCCGTGGCTGGGTGCCTGTGCCGGCCGCAGTGCATCCGGGGCCACTAACTCTGTGCTGCTCAGGCCTGGGACCCCTTCTTCTGAGACAATGAATGGCCTCTGTAGCGATGGTTTTGGGGTCATCAACGCCATGTGTCTGTGACCCTGCGCTGTCCGCATCCTCCGGCCTCAAATGCGGGCCACCAGGGCCCACACATAGCATCGAGTGTTGACCGGCCCGGACGTCGCATCACCGCAGGAGGCACACGCCACCACGGCAAGGACCACCTCCAACCGCCATCTGCCAGAGTCAAAACGGTGGTCCTGACAGACCTACGGGGTTGCTCAGACCTGTCGTGGATGCCATCATCGGCCTGATACCCTGCTCAGCACTCCAGGTGCCAGTGACTCAGTGCACCGCAAGCCATTGTCCGTTACTGATTGAGTTTTGTGCTGTTGTGAGGTTGCGCAGCAATGTCACCTCATGCAGTGGGGGAGACCTGGGACAATGATGAGGAAGATGTGTCAAGTGTGCGGACGGGAGAAGGCACAGACAATGAGAGGGCAGGAGGCAACAGCCCCAAGGCAGGAATGCAGACTGGTGGTGGTAGTCAAGCTACACACCCGGATCTATTACTGGGTGTTGCGCTGTGGACTGCGGACGCAACTGTCACCTCAGGCAGTGTGGGAGACCTGGGACGCTGATGAGGAAGTTGATGCAGGTGTACCACACCCCATTGCATCTGCATCAGGACTAACCCGAAGGGACACAATCCTAGCAATTTCATCACATGAGCGCGCTCTCCTCTAGTGCCCCTACCTCAGTGCACTGCAACTCACGGAACCTCCTTTCTGAATATTGGGTGACCTCTGTCCTTACTCCGGATCCCTCCATGTTGCTCTGCAGTTGGCTCTGTTATGCTGGTGTTTTCTGTTTCCATTACACTGGTGTCCACTGTTCAGGTTGTTGCCAGCACCTGGCACTCCGTGCGGGCTGGCTTATACTCACCCACACACATCCAGCACAGGCGTCACTGTACATGTGGCCCTGCCAATAAAGGGCCGGGCGCACGTGCCCGTAGCCAGTTCAACATGATATGTGCATGTGTCCCTGTGGTCCTGTTGTATGCATGGGGGCCCTGGGCCCTACAACATTATATTGTGCTGTGTACAGCGGACGCAGACATGTCACCGCAGGCAGCGGGCTCGAACCTGGACATGTAGCTTTGTCGTCACCCACTCAATTCGTAAGGGGAGTGGACTGTGCCGTCGTACGCAGAGCCAACTTGGGTGTGTGACTGATATGTGCGTGCCCCTGGGCGTGGTTCTGTACTGGGTATGTGCATCTGCATGTGTCTCTATAGCAGTGTGGGTCTCCTTTGTGGGGTGGAGGTGGTCCCTGAGGGGTAATGGACACCCACGTATGTGTTCTAGTTCGCATACCATGGGTTCGGCAACACCCGCACCTGTTGGGCCACCTCCGTTTGGCGTTCTGACACCTGGCATTGGGGTGCCATGTGTGGGTCGGTGAAGTGTTGTGAGCCAGCCGTGATTGTGGGTGCTTCATGCTGTGTGGTCTGTTGCAGGGGCTGGGTTCTCCTCTGAGTAGCTTGTCTGCCCTGGTCCTGGTGGTGGGTTGTGTGGGATGTTCATGGGCTGTTGTAGGGCATCGGTGTCGAAGGTGTGGTGTTCGTCTCCGGCATCACTGATGGGTTGTCTGTACTGACCTGCTGGAGGTGTTGTTTATCCCTCTGCATTGTGAAGGGGAGGTGCATGTTGGCATTGTGTTGGCGCCTTGTTCTTGTCGACATGCAGACTGTGTGACAATGTACATTGTGACTGTTTGGGCGGTGGTGGCTATTTGAGTTGGGACAGTGTACATTTGGCCTACATGGCTGATGTGGGGTTGTAGCCGCAGATATGCATCTCACAGTTCCCTGCTCTGTCCTATGTGATTGTTCTGTTTCTGGCCTGGGCGGACCCAGTTGTGTCCCCTGTTCTGCAGTGTGGGTGTTGCACTTTGTGCCACATTGTCATGGTATGTGTTGTGATTGCTATGTGTGTGTGCTGCAGTGTGCCACGGGGATGGGGGACATGTCCCTGGGTAATTGTGGGTGTGCAGTGTGCTACTCCTCGTTGTGCATGTGTGCCATTGTGCCCATCACCCCCGTCCCCCCAGTCCCTGTTGGATCCTCTCCCTGTTGTTGTTGTGTCGGGTCCTGTCGAGCTGTGTCCGTACTCCCACCTCCTTGCACCGTCTCGACACTGTTGACTGTGACCTGGGTGTCCTTCAGCTCCTCCTGTGGCGCTGGACTGCCACCTCCTGTCGCCGTTGCTGCCTTCCTGTTGGCAGCGGGTTTGTGCCTGGTTTAGGTTGTCACGTCCTGGCGGCGCCTCTTGGCCTCACGGGATTGGCCTCCTGGGCACTCCAACTGCATTCCAGGTGGTCTGCTTGTGGGTCAGTTGCTGGTAGTGTTCTGTGCCTCCGTGGCGCTGGTCTTGTTTTCCTGCGGGCTGCACCCCGTCTTCCTCTCCCTTTCTCCTTGGCCTTCCCCGACCCCGTTGTTCCTTGCTGGTGGTCTGTGGGGGTTGTGGGGTTCGCGTTGTCCTCTGCGCTGGGTCAGGGTGCATCCATGTTGCTACGTGCTTTGGCTTGTTTCTGGTGTGTTGTTTCTGTGGTTTTTATGGTGCAATTTCCCGCCAGACGTGTGGGATTTGCAGGCCTGTGGCTGCTTTTCGCTGCTTTTTTTTACCGCGATTGGCCTCATCGCATGATTTCTCGCGTTTCGCATTTTTTCGGCGTGGCGTTGATTTTCACGCTGACATTTGACGCGTTATCTGGTGACTATTGCATGGTACCGCCTTGTTGTGATTTCCACGTTGACACGGGGTTATTTTCCCGCGATAGGCTGCGATATTGAAAGTTGCGTTACGCTACTCTTGCGGTAGTTATCACTCGTTCTTGTGAATATACCCCCGAGTTTTAAAATATATTCTGATTTAAAAGCACCCGCTGTAGAGTTCCTTGCCTTCAGCACTCTTCAGGCAACCGCACAAATGTCAAGGTAACTTTGGCGATTAATGTTCCTGCTGGAGAGAGATCAGAGTTTTGTGTATAGGTAGTTTTGACACATCATGAAGTAGTACAGAGGGTTAATATGCTGCTGCAGAGCACGTGTACCATGCAGATCACAAAGTGCATATAATGTAGATAGTTCATTGGGTTGCTGCTTTCGTAGAGAGATGGTTTTATTTGCAGTTTAAAAGTTACAATCCTAATATAGCAAAGCGAGCTATTAATTGTCAAAGAACTACATGCAAACTGCAAGGTATAGGCTGGGCCACTGGAATCATGCAGCAGAGTAGGGCCAAATTATGCAGCAAGCTTGAGTAAATTATGTGGCAAGGAAAGAAAAATTATGCTGCATAATGCAGCACATATTGTGATGCCATTACTTCATTATTTTGCAATTTTTACCTGTGTTAACACTGCCTGGGCATTGGTTGCACCTCATTAGTACCAGTTTGACACCCAGGTAGAGCAGTAAGCAATAGAAAGGTGAACATCCAGGTATAGCAGTAAGTAATAGAAAGGTGACCACTCAACCTTTGCAAAGGACCTAAAACTGAGCGGTAATACGTGTTACTGCACTTTTAGTAAATTTTTAACAGTTTGAGCTAGAAACTATTTTTTTGTTAAAATCTGCAGATTATGCAGTAGATGATGAATTACTTTGCAAATGAAGCAAATCTATAATAATAGAAAAATTGCTGCAGCCGCACAATTACATAATTCCAGTGGCCCTGAGTGTAGGTTAGAGCATTATAATTTTTTCTTGTATCTTTCCTTATTCTAATTTTGCCAAAAAGGGTTCATCGAGTGATAATCAATTCTTATTGTAAAAGCCAACCACCAACCACAGTGTTACAGTTTAAATCCTGAGTTTGTGCTACTCCAGAGCAAGCACTCTTGCACTGTACTGCCTACAAGTATAGAAGGATGACATGTGATGCCTGCACATTGTAGTCCTCTTTGTCTTATGTAACATTTCCTATGCACTGGTTTATATATGTATGATTCATTGTGTGTGTGTGTATGTGTGATGTAAAGGGATCTAACACCCTACTCTGGTATGAGTAGCGCTATAAAGCAAATTAAACACATGTGACAGAGATTGGTTATGCAGTCTTAAGGGGCACTGTTGGAGGATGGTAGTGAGGGAATTTGTGGAGAAGGAGGTAATTGGGGGGTGCCAACAAACACTGTCACACATTGCGCCACCAGCACTAAAGTCAGCCCTGTCTAGGCCCACTGTGAGCTAACAATAAATCTTGCAACAGACAGAGCATATGCTGTCTAGTAGGCGTGACCTAAAAAAAGGGATGTACCCTATAATTTCAAATATGCTATTGTACAATTTCTTAAGAAATCCACTGCTAATCCAGATATCTTGACAACTGCAGTCCAATCTCTGACCTACTCTCTATTATTATTATTGCTAATATTGTCATTAGTAGAATTTGTAGTCGTAGTGGTAGTGATAATAAATCTGTTTTTTTTTATAGTTTTGATGGGAGATAGGAAAAGTACTAGAACAGCATAAACTTTCATTTCTGTTTTAATATTTTGAAGTCTTGTTTGTGTTGTAGTTCTGCAGTTCTGCAGGAAGGTTGTTCTACCATCATGTCCCAAGATGTCCCAGTGTACATTCAGGTGGCAAGTGTATTTTACCACCTATTACTGTTTATAGTATTTTTCAGAGGATCGGTGGACCCTCGATGGGATCCTCTAATTAAATATTCCCTTAAAGGGTTTAGGTCACTCACTTATATAGTGCACTGTAACCGCTGATGCCAACTTCAACTAAGCACAGGAGTAGGATAGTATGAGAGAGACTATTGAATCCCCCAAGTGATACAACAGGATTGGAGGCAAGCACCACAAGTATCCAGATTCAAGGTGAGTTATCTAGGGCTACAATAAGAAAAGATTCTGTGCCATTATCTGCACAATAACCTTGCCTAGAAATGGTCTAGCGAAGAGCGTGAGAAAGTTGAGAAAGCTAACTGTTAACTGAAATATCAAGAATCATGGTGGAAGTGATAGCAAAGAAATAGTAAAATATTTTGACAAAATTAATGTATGAGTGGGAGGCCCTACTGAAACGTTCTTATAGATTTTCGTACCATAACGCCGGATCTGGACATGTTGCATTTCTTATTAGGAGTAGGGGAGGTAACAGTACAGATCATCTGTAGATTCCTAGAAGGACAATGGGCCAGGGGAATTCCTAATTTCGCATTGGAAAGGTTTGCAAGCACCAAGCTGTTTTCCAAAAAAGACAAGATATTCAGACTAATAGCACCATGAGAAGAGGTTATTTCCACTTTTTCTATGGAATGTCCATCCAGATAATCATACACAGGCTGCAAGGCATGACAGGGAAGGGGCAAATAGGGCGTGGTGAGATGCTTGACCATTTGAAAAAGTGCAGAGAAGGCTTTTTTGGCATTAGAAATATGCTTAGATTGAAAATCAGGTCGAGCTGCCAGTCAGTCTCTGCAGTGTCTGCCTGGGCTACAGGTAACGTGGCACAGGCCATCGTGACATTCAATGCTCTAGTCCTCTCTTTGTTCAGCACAAGCTCTGTGCCTACCACTAGACTAGGGCTCTTCAGTAGAGGTTGGCTCCACTCTTAACCATCTCTTCCATCAAAACATCTCCCACTAATAATTACAATAATTTACAGTCATCTCGAATTTCAGAGAACTTTAATAACCTGGATCTTTCCACGCCCATTACTATTGTGAATACAGTTAATCTTAAATAAAAGCTAGGCGTCTGCCTGCACAACTGAACATTGTTTACACCATTCTTCAACACCTCATGCTTATCTTCTGCGGCGCTGCAACACCAAGCCTAGATCATGCCTCTAAACAACACAAACACCATTTTACACCTTCCATATAAGTCTAATTCTAACAATACCCTTTTCAACCCCCTATGCTGAAAAGGTGCATAGAAACTCTATGTAAATCGTATTGCTTTGCTGCCCCATCAGGGGTATGAAGCTTTATAGAAATGCTAAAATATTTTGTTAAGTATAGTTTAAACTAAAGACATAGCCATTTACATTTCATTCTCGCTTTAACTGGAAATGTTCTTAAGGCTCCAGACTTATGGTCATCTTGTTTCATTCCTCTTTCTAGGCACAATCCCATGTTATGTGTATTTTTTTGTAAGGTCAGATTTATTTTTTGAAAGTAAGAATACTCCATTGCAGTGGCGATGGAGTATTCTTACCGCCAAGATGATGGTTTACCTGCCTGATTTAAATACGGGTGGACCATAGTTTGGCCACTGCAGAGACAACTCTGTCTCTGCTGTGGCCAAACTTCTCAGAAGGCCTGACGGAGGCAGGGCTGTCAGAGAAATAGGTAGATGTCCGCCTTCCTAGTTTAGATGGGCAGACATATAGCCATTTTTTACTGCCCATCACCACGTGGCAAATTCTGGCGATAAGGGGCAATAAAACCTAATAATTCCCCCCCTTCCTGGCCATGGGAGTTTTCTCCCCTGGTTGGGGGGGGGCGTTGTTTTTTATTTTTAAGTTTTGTTTTTAAAAATAAAAAATGCTTGAAAATTTGACGTACAGCTCCGTCTTGTTGACTGAGCTGTCCGTCAAACTTTCAACTCATTTCCAGAAACCACCATTATGGCGGTTCCTGGAAAATGCTAGATATGTCCGCTGGCTGAGTACCCTCTGCATGGTGGTAGTAAAGTACTCCGCCTATGCTGACGGATAATCATTCATCTGCCCAGATATAAATATGGGCTCTTAGTCTGCTTTTTGTGATCTCTAGGTTTAATGCACTGCCTTAGTCAATTACTTACTCCTATGTAGGGCTTTTATAGTGGCTGGAATCTATTGTATGATGGTTTCCCCGGCATAGGTAGCTCTGCATTGTGACGAAAATGTGTTCGGGTCTACCGGATCTACGGTGAACTTTTAAAGTAGATGTTTAACCACTTAACATTTTAGCTGCACTGGCAAAATACCCTTTTTGAATGAGTTTGTTACAGATGTTATGAGCGGGGTGAATAAACTATTAAAAATTCTTTAATAATCATATGTCACAATATCGACAACAGCAACATTGTGGTACCAGAATGTCATGGCGTAAATAGCGAGGGACAAAATGTTGTGAAGGTAAGTAGCATAGGTAAGTGCAGATTTACCATTCATCTTAGGGCATGGTCTCATGGGGCGCCAATACCCTGTAATGTGCTCAAAATACCATTTATTTCTTAATCTAGCTAGTGAAAAAATTATGTAAAGTGCTTCGTGCTTAATTGCAAGGTGTTTCAGGATAGAGAAATCCTTTGTAACATATTGCCTATAGTGTACATTTTTTTTTTTTAAATAGTGAGAGGTGCTGGCCGATAGGCATTGATTATATCACTGGATCATCCAGTTATAAAAACAGTTTTTAAGTATCAATATATGTTAATGTTAGACCTGGTACCATTGGCGTGGGTCTCCCTTCCATTTTTTGCGCTATGCCTCCTCTGTTACTGACCTGTTTTTGCTGGATTAGATGCTTTGGGCACTTTGCCACTGCTATTCAGTGCCAAAGTGCAAGTGCTCCCTATGATAAATTGATGTATAGATTAGTGACTCCATGTTTGGCCTATTTGATTCACTGTCAGACCCTAGTACAGTGCACTGGTTGTGCCCAGGGCTTGTGAGTCAAATGCTGCTGGTGGATTGCAGCACTGGTTGTGCCACCCACAGGAGCAGCTTGTAAAGTGTGTCTCAGGCCTGCCATTGCAGAGCCTGTGTGCAGTCTGGTACTGCCATGTCGACTTGGTAAGTGCACCCACTTACCAGTCCCCAAACCTTCCCTTTCCTGCATGTTAGTCACCCCTAAGGTAGGCCCTGTGGGCAGGGTGCATTGTATGTAAGAGGTAGGACATGCCCTGGTGTGTGTGGCATGTCCTGATAGTGAATTACAGCCCATTTCGTTTTTCACTATTGCAAGGCTACCTGTCCCCATAGGCCAGAATGGGCAGTTTGATTATAACATCTTATAATCCTAACTGACCCAGGGAACATGGTAGAAAAACGGATTTAGTATGCCTGAACTCAGAATGATAAAATACATCTTTTAGTGAAGTTCGTTTTAACATTCTGTGTTTGAAAATACCACTTTTAGAAAGTACGTATTTTCTTGCCTAAGCATCCAGCCTGCCTCTGCTAGCTTGTGTATTGTGTGTCTGGGTTTGTGAGTGACAGGGGCTGGGGGACTCCAGGAGACAGGGTGAGTCAGCACAGGGCTGAATAGACCTATCTACATGTAGAGTGGTGGGAGGAGTAGCACCTGGGTCTGAATAGGGCTGTGCCTGCCTTCCACAATGCTGGCTCCACCTCCTGTGGTGTGTCTGATGACCCTGGCCCACCCTGACAAAGGAGAGAAGGTGTGCACTGGCAGAATGCACCCAGAACTGGTTTGGACTAGGTACAGGACCCTCTGCCTTCAGAGGACAAAGGATTTATGGGTATAAATACTGGGGCCCTGACACCAAGACTTTAGATCACTTCTGGGAAACAAGAAGAACCTTTGCGGAGGAGAGGAACCAGAGAAACTGAAGGAGGAGACTATCCCTATGCTGTGTGCTGTTTGAGGGATTGGCCTGCAGTGGTTGCCTGATTGCCAAAGAAAGGAGAAAGGAACTTTGTGATTACTTTCATCATCTTGCAGAACATCTCCAAGGGTTTGAAGATTGAGCTTGCCTCCTGCTGAAATCTCAGGGATACAAGACTTCAACAACCAGCTCCCCTGAATTCCCTTGCTGGGAATTTGAAGTGCCTACTGTTGTGTTGGGCCTTCTGAGAGACTGCGTGTCGCTGGGAGCTGGAAGCGCGACTCACGAGGAAGAAGCGTGTCGCAGCCGCTATCGTCACATGGCCGAGAAAGCGTGCCGCAGCTGCCGCTGTCGCCATCGCATCACCGAAGCGCCTCGCATCACCGGAGAAGAGTGTCGCCGTCGCATCAGACGCCGTCGCATCATCGGAGAAGCGTGTCGCAGGGCCTGTCGCGGCACAGAAGATTGACCGAGTCGCCGCACGGCCGTTGGGCGTGCACGCATCGCCCCCTTCGTGTCGCATCAAGAAGAAGATGCCATTTTGTTTCATTGCACCGGGTCGTCATCGCATCGTGGCGCTGCGGGTCGCATCGCCACAGAAGCGCAGTAAGAAACCGATGCCTCACCTCCCCACGCGGTGAAGAACCGACACATCACCTCCTCTCCGGTAAGGAACCGACGCACCACTGTCCCCTACGCAGCAGTAGGGAACCGACGCACCACCTCCCCCGGAGCAAGGAACCGACGCATCACCGTTCTTGCGTGTAAGGAACCGACGCATCACCTTCCCTGCAACTCTTTTGTTTGTATCGCGTTACTCATCCAAAGGTACATTGAACGTTGAGTGTCGCATTTACCATCTTTATTGAACTGAACTATTTTCTACCATTGACAGTCATATTTTTCATAGTGTATTGTGGATTTTTGTCGTTTTGGGTCTTGTGTTAAGTCTATATAAAAATGTTTATTTTTATAATACAACCTGTGTGGTGTCCATCTGTAGTGTTGTCACTGTGTTACTGTATGTGTTCACAAATGCTTTACACATTGCCTCTGAGATAAGCCTGCCTGCTCGTGCCAAGCTACCAAGGGGGTGAGCAGGGGTTATTTTGGTAGTGTATCCCCCTTACCCTAACTAGAAACAAGGGTCCCTATTTGGACAAAGGTACCTACCTCTGCCAAATAGAGACCCCCAGTTCTAACATTGGTGGTCAGCGGTGAGGATTCTGGACTTGCATTTGTGACTCATATACAGTAATTGGTGTACACTACTAGTGAGTGCAGACCAAACGCAGCCACTTACATTTTGGTAGATTGTTTTTTCCTGGGATTTCTATTTTTGCCAAGAACTGCCAAGTTTAGTCACCATGAGCAAAACAGCATCCATCGCATCTGTTGATTTAGATTTTGAGGAAGAGAAACTGGAAAGTTACACTGTAAAACAGCTGAAATACTTCTGCAGGAAATTGAAAGTTGCTATGACCGGTCTCTCCAAGAAGGATGAGTTCCAAAAGGCACTGAAGGCCTGGGTGGAAGCAAGAAGCACCCCTGAGCATGTGGAAGAGCAGGAGGAGGGGCTGAGAATGCAGAAGGGCAGCTAGATGGGCTATTGGGTCCAGGGGTAGGAAAGCACCTTCCCCAGCAGGTAGCAGTGTTTCTTCCAAGGGCCTGTCCTCAGGAGAGCTGGAGGACAGGGAGAGAAGTAGGATGCATGAAATGGAGCTGACCAAGCTTAAGATGGGTGGGCAGTTAGAATTGGAAATTAAGAAATTGGCCCTAAAGGAAAAGAGGATGCAAATGGAGCATGAGAGAAGTTTGAGGGAGTTGAAGTTGAAAGCTAGGAGCTTAGAGATTACTCCCTCTGGTGGCAGCACACCGTCCATGCCTGTTGAAGCAAGGGTGTATATACCTAAAGATGTGGTCAAAGAGTTTTATAAGAATGATGACATTGGGCAATGGTTTAAAGCCTATGAGGTAGCTATGACCTCACACCGGGTCCCTGAGAAGGATTGGGGAGCGGGGTTGTGGGGGCGTTCCTTAGTGAGGGGCGGGATACCTTATTAGACTTGCCCTCTGATGTCCACAATTCTTATGGTCATATGAAAGAAGCATTGATGTCCAGGTATGGGTTGACTCCTGAACTGTATAGGCAGAGGTTCAGGAATTGCAAAAAGTTGGAGGGCAGTACCTGGGTAGAATATGTGACTTTTTTTTGCAGAGCATTGGATGGTTGGGTGAAGGGTAGCAAAGTGAATGATTTTGAAGCGCTCTTTGATTTGATTGCATGGGAGCACTTGTCAGGAAATTGTTTTCCAGAGCTACGCCAGCACCTTATTGATAGTAGGGTGACTAACCCTAGGAAGCTTGCTGAGGAGGCGGACCGCTGGGTGAGCACCCGGGTCCACAAGGGTCACGTGGGAGACTCCGCCAAAGGTGGGCAGGGTCCCCAGCAGAGGAGTGGGGGGGACAAGGGTAAACAGAGGGAGTTCCAGAAAGGGCCCCAAAGTAATCCCCAAGGGAACCAAGGGAAGGGTTCCCAGCCTCCCCCTGAAAAGAAGCCAGGGGCCCTGACAGATAAGCCTGTTCACAGGGGGACCAAGACTTGCTTTAAGTGTGGTCAAGTGGGCCACTGCTTCTGGGATACGAGATGTCCCTTGTATGGAAAATCAGCACCCACTGGTGCACCACCCCGGCAGGTAGCTAGTGTAGCCCTGGGGGAGGAGATGGGTGCTCAAGGTGGGTGGGGTCCCGTAGCAATGTCCTTGGTCTCTTTAGGAGACAGTGAGATGGTCCCCAGGGCCCAACTGCCTGATAACACTAAGAAATACAGGCAGTGGGTGACCATCAATGGCCAAAGGGTGGAGGCTCTGAGAGACACCGGAGCCAGTGTGACAGCTGTCAGTTGTCGGCTGGTGTCTGAAGAGCAGGTGATCCCCAATGCATTCTGCCCAGTAGTTGCCGCGGACAACTCAGAGAGCCACTGCAGAGTGGCTCAGGTTCCCTTTGAGTGGGGGGGGTCTCAGGTACCTTTCAAGTAGCTGTGAGGCCAGCCATGCCTGTAGACTGTCTGTTGGGCAACGATTTAGAAAGTTCACCTTGGGCAGAGGTGGAGAGAAGGTCTCATTTAGAGATGTTGGGTCTGCCTGAGTGGGCGTGCGCGACCACTCGGTCTATGGCAGCCAGTAGAGGTTTTCAAGAGGACCTGGAGACTGAGAGGGTGGCCCAGGTGCCTGCCTTGAAGAGAAGAGGCAGGGGGCGCGGGAAACCGGCCCCCGTAGTTCCCACGGTCCAGGAGGAAGCAGAACCTGAGGGGGATGCTCTGGAACTTACAGGGGAGCAAGTGGCCGAACTGGGGGACCTGCCTGAGCTGACCCATTGGCAGCAAGAAGGAGGACCCTCCAGGGAGGAGTTCTGTGAGGAGCAGAACCAGTGCCCTTCTCTCGTGGGTTTGCGGCAACAGGCCACAGACCAGGCAGCAGGTGATCAGTCTGGATCACATTGGATCTACTGGGAGAATGGTCTCCTGTATAGCGAGCCTAAGGTTGCTGAACCTTGGTCAGCCCATGTGCTGGTGCTACCCCAGCGCTTCAGAGCCTTCCTACTGGGTCTGGCTCATGATGTGCCTTTAGCAGGACATCTGGGGCAGAGCAAGTCCTTTGAAAGGCTTGTCACCCATTTTTATTGGCCCCAGATGCGCAGGAGTTCAGACACTCACTGCAGGACATGTCAGACTTGCCAGGCAAGTGGAAAAAGTGGGAGGAAGCACAAGGCTCCCCTCCAGCCATTCCCTGTGGTCAGCACCCCCTTTGAATGGGTGGGTATTGACATTGTGGGGCCACTGGACCCTAAGACAGCCATGGGCAACAGGTTCATCCTGGTCTTGGTGGACCATGCCACCCGGTACCCGGAAGCCATCCCTCTTCGGACAGTGACGGCCCCCGTGGTGGGACGTGCACTGATGAGGATTTTCTCCTGAGTGGGGTTCCCCAAGGAGGTGGTGAGTGACCATTGTACAAACTTCATATCCAAGTATATGAAGTCCCTGTGGCAGGAGTGCAGTGTTACCTATAAGTTCACCACTCCTTACCACCCCCAAGGAAATGGGCTGGTTGAGAGATTCAACCGGACCCTGAAGGGCATGATTATGGGTCTGGAAGAACCCATGAGCCATAAGTGGGACGTCCTCTTGCCATGCCTTCTCTTTGCTTACCGTGCGGTGCCACAGAAGTCCTTAGGGTTCAGTCCCTTTGAACTGCTCTATGGTCACCCGGTAAGAGGACCTCTGAGTTGGTGAAAGAAGGCTGGGAGAAAGCTCCCAGTAAACCTCCCCAGGATGTATTTAGCTACATGCTGGCCTTTAGAAACCAAACTAGGCGATTCAGACAACTCGCTGAGGCGAATCTGGAAGCCAGCCAGGAGGAGATGAAACGGTGGTATTGATCAGAATGTCACTCTGTTCGAGTTTCAGCCTGGGCAGAAAGTGTGGGTCATGGACCCCATGGAGCCTTGCATGCTCCAGGATAAGTGGACCGGACCATTTGAGGTGGTGGAGCGCAAGAGTAACGTCACCTACCTGGTGGACTTGCGATCTCCAAGGAACCCTTTGCGGGCCCTACATGTCGACCGCCTAAAGCCCCATTTTGAGAGGTCCGAAGTGGGCATGCTCCTAGCAACAGATGATGGAATGGAAGAGTAGACAGAACCTCTTCCTGACCTCCTGTCTGCGACAGAGCAAGATGGGTCAGTGGAGGGTGTGAACCTCTCTAACTCCCTGACACCTGAGCAGCACTTACAGAGTGACTGACAGGGTGAGAGCTTGCATCAAGGAGGAGGTCTCCAAGATGTTTGCATTGGGGTGATTGAGTCCTCTCACAGCCCTTGGGCCAGCCCAGTGGTCTTGGTCCCAAAGGCTGCCGCGCCTGGTGCCACGCCCGAACTCCGGTTCTGCGTGGACTACCGAGGACTCAATTCAGTCACCAGGACTGGAGCGCACCCCATCCCCAGAGCTGATGAGCTCATTGATCGGTTAGGGGCTTCCCGGTACCTCAGCACGTTTGACTTAACGTCTGGGTACTGGCAGATCGCCTTGACTGATGGGGCCAAAGAGAGGTCAGCATTCTCCACACCAGATGGGCACTACCAATTCCGGGTTATGCCCTTTGGGATGAAGAATGCCCCTGCCACCTTTCAGAGGTTGGTCAACCAGGTGTTGGTCGGACTGGAAGATTTCAGTGCCACCTACCTGGATGACATCGCAGTGTTCAGCGCCAGTTGGGAAGAACATCTGCGCCACCTCTGGGAAGTGTTGATGGCGCTGCGGAGGGCAGGCCTCACCATCAAGGCGAGTAAGTGCCAGATCGGGCAGGGTTCCGTGGTGTACTTGGGACACCAGGTTGGGTGCGGCCAGGTGGCGCCCCTACAGCCCAAGATTGATACCATTCTGGCTTGCGAACCCCCCAAGACCCAGACAGAGGTAAGAGCCTTTCTAGGACTCACCGGGTATTACAGGAGATTTGTCAAGGGGTATGGCCGCTTCGTTGCACCCTTGACAGAGCTGACTTCCAGGAAGCAGCCCAAGAGAGTGATTTGGACTGACACCTGTCAGAGAGCTTTTGACGCCTTAAAGACTGCCATGTGCACGGCCCCCGTGTTTCAGGCGCCCAACTTCTCAAAAGAATTTGTTGTTCAAACAGAAGCTTCAGAGCATGGTGTAGGGGGTGTTCTGGCACAGTTAAATGAGGAGGGCCTAGACCAACCTGTAACCTTCATCGGTAGGAGGTTACTTCCACGGGAACAGAGGTGGAGAGCTATTGAGCGTGAGGCATTTGCTGTGGTCTGGGCACTGAAGAAGTTGAGACCATACCTGTTTGGGACTCACTTCTGGGTTCAGACAGACCACAGGCCCCTCAGATGGTTGATGCAGATGAGGGGTGAGAATCCAAAACTGTTGAGGTAGTCCATTTCTCTACAGGGGAAGGACTTCACGGTGGAACACCGCCCTGGTACAGAACACGCCAATTCTGATGGTCTGTCCAGATTCTTCCGCCTTAGTGATGAGAACTCCCTAGAGGTAGAATAGTTCTCCCCACATTTCAGCTGGAGGGGACACGTGTTAGACCTGGTACCATTGGCGTGGGTCTCCCTTCCATTTTTTGCGCTATGCCTCCTCTGTTACTGACCTGTTTTTGCTGGATTAGATGCTTTGGGCACTTTGCCACTGCTATTCAGTGCCAAAGTGCAAGTGCTCCCTATGATAAATTGATGTATGGATTAGTGACTCCATGTTTGGCCTATTTGATTCACTGTCAGACCCTAGTACAGTGCACTGGTTGTGCCCAGGGCTTGTGAGTCAAATGCTGCTGGTGGGCTTGCAGCACTGGTTGTGCCACCCACAGGAGCAGCTTGTAAAGTGTGTCTCAGGCCTGCCATTGCAGAGCCTGTGTGCAGTCTGGTACTGCCATGTCGACTTGGTAAGTGCACCCACTTACCAGTCCCCAAACCTTCCCTTTTTTGCATGTTAGTCACCCCTAAGGTAGGCCTGTGGGCAGGGTGCATTGTATGTAAGAGGTAGGACATGCCCTGGTGTGTGTGGCATGTCCTGATAGTGAATTACAGCCCATTTCGTTTTTCACTATTGCAAGGCTACCTGTCCCCATAGGCCAGAATGGGCAGTTTGATTATAACATCTTATAATCCTAACTGACCCAGGGAACATGGTAGAAAAACGGATTTAGTATGCCTGAACTCAGAATGATAAAATACATCTTTTAGCCATCGTCCACAAGAACACTCTCAGAACACTCTCAGAGTCTCGACCAACACCGACGACACCCTCAGCACCGCCGAACACCTGCACTTCCAGATCCACACCGATCCCAACACCACCCTCAGAGGAACCCTCGTCTACAGACCCCCCGGACCCCGACCACAGTTCAGCGACTCCATCGCCAACTTCATCAGCACACACGCCCTCGCCTCCACGGACTACATCCTCCTCAGGGACCTGAACTTCCACCTCGAGAACAACAACAACACCAACTCCACCACCCTGATCGACAACCTAGCCAACGTCGGACTCAGACAACTCGTCACAACACCCACCCACTCCGCCGGTCACACGCTTGACCCCATCTTCTCCGCAAGCCCCCACGTCTCCTTCAACCACACCACCGAACTCCACTGGACAGACCATCGCTGCATCCACTTCACCTTCAAGAAACACACCACGCACCACCGCACCCAACAGATGCCCCGCCGCTGCTGGAGCGAAGTCACCGAAGACCAACTAACCACCACCCTCGCCCAGAGCCCACCCGCCGACCCCACCGACCCCGACACCGCCGCCCGCAACCTCAGACAGTGGATCAATGACTGCGCCAACACCCTCGCCCCGATCAAGAAACCCTCCAACAGTCACACCAACAAGAAAGGCAGCTGGTTCACTGAAGACCTCCGGGCCTCCAAGCAAACCTGCCGAAAGCTGGAGAAGATCTGGCTCCGTGAACGAACACCGGACAGCCACGCAGCCCACAAGAACGCCACCCGCAGACACCATCACCTCATCAGATCCGCCAAAAGGGCCTCCTTCAAAGACCGCCTAGACAACAACGCGCACAACAGCAAAGAGCTCTTCAACATCGTGAAGGAACTCTCCAAACCCAGCTCCAACACCAACGACGTCCCACCCTCGGAAGACCTGTGCGACTCGCTGGCCACCTTCTTCCACCGCAAGATCGCAGACATCCACAACAGCTTCAACGCCACGACCGCCCGACAACCACTGAGACCTCCGCCCCCACGACCACCATCCGCACCAACCGCCTGCTCTCCTGGACCAACATCAACGCACGACGACACCATCAAGATCATGAACAGCATCCACTCCGGATCTCCGTCAGACCCATGCCCACACCACATCTTCAACAAAGCCAGCACAGGCATCGCACCCCATCTCCGGAAAGTCATCAACACCTCCTTCGAGACAGCAACCTTCCCGGAGAGCTGGAAGCACGCCGAGATCAACGCCTTACTCAAGAAACCCAAGGCGGACCCCAAGGACCTCAAGAACTTCCGGCCCATCTCCCTGCTCCCGTTCCCGGCAAAGGTCATCGAGAAGACCGTCAACAAACAACTAACCCGCTACCTCGAGGAGAACAACATCCTGGACCCTTCCCAGTCCGGGTTCCGCAGCGACCACAGCACCGAGACTGCCCTCATCGCCGCCACCGATGACATCAAGTCCCTGCTGGACAACGGAGAAAGGGCGGACCTCATCCTCCTGGACCTGTCAGCCGCCTTCGACACGGTCTGCCACCACACACTACGAACATGCCTCCACAACGCCGGGATCCAAGAGAAGGCCCTGGACTGGACCACCTCCTTCCTCTCCGGCAGAACACAGAGCATCCGCCTTCCCCCCTTCCGCTCCGAAGCCACCGAGATCATCTGCGGCGTACCCCAGGGCTCTTCCCCCAGCCCAACTCTGTTTAACATCTACATGGCACCGCTCGCCCACGTCGCCCGTCGGCACGACCTCAACATCATCTCCTACGCCGATGACACCCAGCTGATCCTCTCCCTCACCAAGGACCCCCACACCGCCAATTCCAACCTCCACGAAGGAATGAAGGCCGTCGCTGAATGGATGAGGAACAGCCGACTGAAGCTGAACTCGGACAAGACGGAGGTCCTCATCCTCGGATCCACCCCTTCGGCCTGGGACGACTCCTGGTGGCCGACCGCACTGGGAACCGCCCCAACACCCACCGACCACGCACGCAACCTAGGGGTCATCCTCGACTCCACCCTCTCCATGACTAAACAGGTCAACGCCGTCTCCCTCCGCCTGCTTCAACACTCCTCCGCATGCTCCGCAGGATCTACAAGTGGATCCCCACTGAAACGAGAAGAACGGTCACCCAGGCCCTCGTCAGCAGCAGGTTGGACTACGGAAACGCCCTCTACGCAGGGAGCCTCGGCCAAACTCCTGAGACGGCTCCAACGCATCCAGAACGCCTCTGCACGCCTGATCCTCGACATCCCTCGCCGCAGCCACATCACACCCCACCTGAGAGACCTGCACTGGCTCCCGCTCAACAAGAGGATAACCTTCAAACTCCTCACCCACGCACACAAGGCACTCCACAACACCAGACCAACGTACCTCAACAGACGACTCAGCTTCTACACCCCCACCCGCCAACTCCGCTCCACTGACCTCGCCCTTGCCACTGTCCCCCGCTTCCGAAGAGCGACCTCCGGTGGCAGATCGTTCTCCCACCTCGCCGCCAAGACCTGGAACACCCTCCCCATCCACCTACGGCAGACCCAAGACCTGTTGACCTTCAGAAAACTCCTCAAGACCTGGCTTTTCGAGCAGTAGCAGCATTCCCCACCCCAACGCCTTGAGACCCTCACGGGTGAGTAGTGCGCTTTACAAATGACATGATTGATTGATTGATTGATTGATTGATTAGTGAAGTTGGTTTTAACATTCTGTGTTTGAAAATACCACTTTTAGAAAGTAGGTATTTTCTTGCCTAACCATCCAGCCTGCCTCTGCTAGCTTGTATATTGTGTGTCTGGGTTTGTGAGTGACAGGGGCTGGGGGACTCCAGGAGACAGGGTGAGTCAGCACAGGGCTGAATAGACCTATCTACATTTAGAGTGGTGGGAGGAGTGGCACCTGGGTCTGAATAGAGCTGTGCCTGCCTTCCACAATGCTGGCTCCACCTCTTGTGGTGTGTCTGATGACCCTGGCCCACCCTGACAAAGAGAGAAGGTGTGCACTGGCAAAAAATTCACCCAGAACTGGTTTGGACTAGGTACAGGACCCTCTGCCTTCAGAGGACAAAGGATTAATGGGTATAAATACTGGGACCCTGACCCCAAGACTTTAGATCACTTCTGGGAAACAAGAAGAACGTTTGCGGAGGAGAGAAACCAGAGAAACTGAAGGAGGAGACTATCCCTATGCTGTGTGCTGTTTGAGGGATTGACCTGCAGTGGTTGCCTGATTGCCAAAGAAAGGAAAAAGGAACTTTGTGATTACTTTCATCATCTTGCAGAACATCTCCAAGGGCTTGAAGATTGAGCTTGCCTCCTGCTGAAGTCTCAGGGATGCAAGACTTCACCAACCAGCTCCCCTGAATTCCCTTGCAGGGAATTTGAAGTGCCTACTGTTGTGTTGGGCCTTCTGAGAGACTGCGTGTTGCTGGGAGCTGGAAGCGCGACTCACGAGGAAGAAGCGTGTCACCGCCGCAGCCGCTGTCGTCGCATCGCCGAGAAAGCGTGCCGCCGCTGCCGCCATCGCATCACCGAAGCGCCTCGCATCACCGGAGAAGAGTGTCGCCGTCGCATCAGACGCCGTCGCATCATCGGAGAAGCGTGTCGCAGGGCCTGTCGCGGCTCAGAAGATTCACCGAGTCGCCGCATGGCCGTCGGGCGTGCACGCATCGCCCCCTTCGTGTCGCATCAAGAAGCAGACACCATTTTGTTTCATTGCACTGGGTCGTCATTGCATCGTGGCGCTGCGGGTCACATCGCCACAGAAGTGCAGTAAGAAACCAATGCCTCACCTCCCCACGCAGTGAAGAACCGACGCATCACCTCCTCTCCGGTAAGGAACCGACGCATCACCATCCCCTACGCAGCAGTAGGGAACCGACGCATCACCTCCCCCAGAGCAAGGAACCGACGCATCACCGTTCTTGCATGTAAGGAACCGACGCATCACCTTCCCTGCAACTCTTTTGTTTGTATCGCGTTACGCATCCAAAGGTACATTGAACGTTGAGTGTCGCATTTACCATCTTTATTGAACTGAACTATTTTCTACCATTGACAGTCATATTTTTCATAGTGTATTTTGGATTTTTGTCATTTTGGGTCTTGTGTTAAGTCTATATAAAAATACTAAGGGGCATATTATCAAGAACAGCGTTAAAAATTATCGCCGGTTTAGCGGCAGAAAACTGCAGCTAAAGCGGCGATAATGGGCTTGATAATATGCCCTTCAGAATTCCAATAGAAGTCCATGTTCTGGTGTGAACATGGGCTTCTATTGGAATTCTCCAGGGCATATTATCAAGCCCATTATCGCCGCTTTAGCGGCAGTTTTCTGCAGCTAAACCGGCGATAATTTTTACGCCATTCTTGATAATATGCCCCTTATTTTTATAATACAACCTGTGCGGTGTCCATCTGTAGTGTTGTCACTGTGTTACTGTATGTGTTCACAAATGCTTTACACACTGCCTCTGAGATAAGCCTGCCTGCTCGTGCCAAGCTACCAAGGGGGTGAGCAGTGGTTACTTTAGTAGTGTATCCCCCTTACCCTGACTAGAAGCAAGGGTCCCTATTTGGACAAAGGTGCCTACCTCTGCCAACTAGAGACCCCCGTTCTAACATTGGTGGTCAGTGGTGAGGATTCTGGACTTGCATTTGTGACTCATATACAGTAATTGGTGTACACTACAAGTGAGTGCAGACCAAACGCAGCCACTTACATTTTGGTAGATTGTTTTTTCCTGGGATTTCTATTTTTGCCAAGAACTGCCAAGTTTAGTCACCATGAGCAAAACAGCATCAATCGCATCTGTTGATTTAGATTTTGAGGAAGAGAAACTGGAAAGTTACACTGTAAAACAGCTGAAATACTTCTGCAGGAAATTGAAAGTTGCTATGACCGGTCTCTCCAAGAAGGATGAGTTCCAAAAGGCACTGAAGGCCTGGGTGGAAGCAAGAAGCACCCCTGAGCATGTGGAAGAGCAGGAGGAGGGGGCTGAGAATGCAGAAGGGCAGCTAGATGGGCTATTGGGTCCAGGTAGGGAGGAAAGCACCATCCCCAGCAGGTAGCAGTGTTTCTTACAAGGACCTGTCCCCAGGAGAGCTGGAGGACAGGGAGAGAAGTAGGATGCATGAAATGGAGCTGACCAAGCTTAAGATGGGTGGGCAGTTAGAATTGGAAATTAAGAAATTGTCCCTAGAGGAAAAGAGGCTGCAAATGGAGCATGAGAGAAGTTTGAGGGAGTTGGAGTTGAAAGCTAGGAGTTTAGAGATTACTCCCTCTGGTAGCAGCACACCGTCCATGCCTGTTGAAGTAAGGGTGTATATACCTAAAGATGTGGTCAAAGAGTTTTATAAGAATGATGACATTGGGCAATGGTTTAAAGCCTATGAGGTAGCTATGACCTCACACCGGGTCCCTGAGAAGGATTGGGGAGCGGGGTTTTGGGGGCGGCTCCTTAGTGAGGGGCGGGATTCCTTATTAGACTTGCCCTCTGATGTCCACAATTCTTATGGTCATATGAAAGAAGCATTGATGTCCAGGTATGGGTTGACTCCTGAACTGTTTAGGCAGAGGTTCAGGAATTGCAAAAAGTTGGAGGGCAGTACCTGGGTAGAATATGTGACTTTTTTTTGCAGAGCATTGGATGGTTGGGTGAAGGGTAGCAAAGTGAATGATGTTGAAGCGCTCTTTGATTTGATTGCATGGGAGCACTTGTCAGGAAATTGTTTTCCAGAGCTACGCCAGCACCTTATTGATAGTAGGCTGACTAACCCTAGGAAGCTTGCTGAGGAGGCGGACCGCTGGGTGAGCACCCGGGTCCACAAGGGTCACGTGGGAGACTCCGCCAAAGGTGGGCAGGGTCCCCATCAGAGGAGTGGGGGGGACAAGGGTAAACAGAGGGAGTTCCAGAAAGGGCCTCAAAGTAATCCCCAAGGGAACCAAGGGAAGGGTTCCCGGCATCCACCTGAAAAGAAGCCAGGGGCCACGACAGATAAGCCTGTTCACAGGGGGCCCAAGACTTTCTTTAAATGTGGTCAAGTGGGCCACTGCTCCTGGGAGACGAGAGTCCCTTGTATGGAAAATCAGCACCCACTGGTGCACCACCCCGGCAGGCAGCTAGTGTAGCCCTGGGGGAGGAGATGGGTGCCCAAGGTGGGTGGGGTCCCGTAGCAATGTCCTTGGTCTCTTTAGGAGACATTGAGATGGTCCCCAGGGTCCAACTGCCTGATAACACTAAGAAATACAGGCAGTGGGTGACCATCAATGGCCAAAGGGTGGAGGCTCTGAGAGACACCGGAGCCAGTGTGACAGCTGTCAGTTGTCGGCTGGTGTCTGAAGAGCAGGTGATCCCCAATGCATTCTGCCCAGTAGTTGCCGCGGACAACTCAGAGAGCCACTGCAGAGTGGCTCAGGTTCCCTTTGAGTGGAGGGGGGGGTCTCAGGTACCTTTCAAGTAGCTGTGAGGCCAGCCATGCCTGTAGACTGTCTGTTGGGCAACGATTTAGAAAGTTCACCTTGGGCAGAGGTGGAGAGAAGGTCTCATTTAGAGATGTTGGGTCTGCCTGAGTGGGCGTGCACGACCACTCGGTCCATGGCAGCCAGTAGAGGTTTTCAAGAGGACCTGGATCCTGAGAGGGTGGCCCAGGTGCCTGCCTTGCAGAGAAGAGGCAGGGGGTGCGGGAAACCGGCCCCCGTAGTTCCTACGGTCCAGGAGGAAGCAGAACCTGAGGGGGATGCTCTGGAACCTACAGGGGAGCAAGTGGCCGAACTGGGGGACCTGCCTGAGCTGACCCATTGGCAGTAAGAAGAAGAACCCTCCAGGGAGGAGTTCTGTGAGGAGCAGAACCAGTGCCCTTCTCTCGTGGGTTTGCGGCAACAGGCCACAGACCAGGCAGCAGGTGATCAGTCTGGATCACATTGGATCTACTGGGAGAATGGTCTCCGGTATAGCGAGCCTAAGGTTGCTGAGCCTGGGTCAGCCCGTGTGCTGGTGGTACCCCAGCGCTTTAGAGCCTTCCTACTGGGTTTGGCTCATGATGTGCCTTTAGCAGGACATCTGGGGCAGAGCAAGACCTTTGAAAGGCTTGTCACCCATTTTTATTGGCCCCAGATGCGCAGGAGTTCAGACACTCACTGCAGGACATGTCAGACTTGCCAGGCAAGTGGAAAAGGTCGGAGGAAGCACAAGGCTCCCCTCCAGCCATTCCCTGTGGTCAGCACCCCATTTGAACGGGTGGGTATTGACATTGTGGGGCCACTGGACACCAAGACAGCCATGGGCAACAGGTTCATCCTGGTCTTGGTGGACCATGCCACCCGGGACCCGGAAGCCATCCCTCTTCGGACAGTGACGGCCCCCGTGGTGGGACGTGCACTGATGGGGATTTTCTCCCGAGTGGGGTCACCCAAGGAGGTGGTGAGTGACCGTGGTACAAACTTCATATCCAAGTATATGAAGTCCCTGTGGCAGGAGTGCAGTGTTACCTATAAGTTCACCACTCCTTACCACCCCCAAGGAAATGGGCTGGTTGAGAGATTCAACCGGACCCTGAAGGGCATGATTATGGGTCTGGAAGAACCCATGAGGCGTAAGTGGGACATCCTCTTGCCATGCCTTCTCTTTGCTTACCGTGAGGTGCCACAGAAGTCCATAGGGTTCAGTCCCTTTGAACTGCTCTATGGTCACCCGGTAAGAGGACCTCTGAGTTTGGTGAAAGAAGGCTGGGAGAAAGCTCCCAGTAAACCTCCCCAGGATGTATTTAGCTACATGCTGGCCTTTAGAAACCAAACTAGGCGATTCAGACAACTCGCTGAGGCGAATCTGGAAGCCAGCCAGGAAGAGATGAAACGGTGGTATGATCAGAATGCCACTCTGATCGAGTTTCAGCCTGGGCAGAAAGTGTGGGTCATGGCCCCCAAGGAGCCTTGCATGCTCCAGGATAAGTGGACCGGACCATTTGAGGTGGTGGAGCGCAAGAGTAACATCACCTACCTGGTGGACTTGCGATCTCCCAGGAACCCTTTGCGGGTTTTCTACATGTCGACCGCCTAAACCCCCTTTTTGAGAGGTCCGAAGTGGGCATGCTCCTAGCAACAGATGATGGAATGGAAGAGGAGACAGAACCTCTTCCTGACCTCCTGTCTGCGACAGAGCAAGATGGGTCAGTGGAGGGTGTGAACCTCTCTAACTCCCTGACACCTGAGCAGCAGGAAGACTGTCGCCAACTGTTGGGACAGTTTCCTGAACTGTTTTCCTTGATTCCTAGTGTCACTGATTGGTGCGTCCATGATGTGGACACTGGGGACAGTCTTCCTGTCAAGCACAAGGCTTACAGAGTGACTGACAGGGTGAGAGCTTGCATCAAGGAAGAGGTCTCCAAGATGTTTGCATTGGGGGTGATTGAGTCCTCTCACAGCCCTTGGGACAGCCCAGTGGTCTTGGTCCCAAAGGCTGCCGCGCCTGGTGCCACGCCCGAACTCCGGTTCTGCGTAGACTACCGAGGACTCAATTCAGTCACCAGGACTGGAGCGCACCCCATCCCCAGAGCTGATGAGCTCATTGATCGGTTAGGGGCTTCCCGGTACCTCAGCACGTTTGACTTAACGTCTGGGTACTGGCAGATCGCCTTGACTGATGGGGCCAAAGAGAGGTCAGCATTCTCCACACCAGATGGGCACTACCAATTCCGGGTTATGCCCTTTGGGATGAAGAATGCCCCTGCCACCTTTCAGAGGTTGGTCAACTAGGTGTTGGTTAGACTGGAAGATTTCAGTGCCGCCTACCTGGATGACATCGCAGTGTTCAGCGCCAGTTGGGAAGAACATCTGTGCCACCTCTGGGAAGTGTTGATGGCGCTGCGAAGGGCAGGCCTCACGATCAAGGCGAGTAAGTGCCAGATCGGGCAGATTCCGTGGTGTACTTGGGACACCAGGTTGGGAGCGGCCAGGTGGTGCCCCTACAGCCCAAGATTGATACCATTCTGGCTTGGGAACCCCCCAAGACCCAGACAGAGGTGAGAGCCTTTCTAGGACTCACCGGGTATTACAGGAGATTTGTCAAGGGGTATGGCAGCATCGTTGCACCCTTGACAGAGCTGACTTCCAGGAAGCAGCCCAAGAGAGTGATTTGGACTGACACCTGCCAGAGAGCTTTTGACGCCTTGAAGACCGCCATGTGCACGGCCCCGTGCTTCAGGCGCCCAACTTCTCAAAAGAATTTGTTGTTCAAACAGACGCTTCTGAGCATGGTGTAGGGGCTGTTCTGGCACAGTTAAATGAGGAGGGCCTAGACCAACCTGTAGCCTTCATCAGTAGGAGATTACTTCCACGGGAACAGAGGTGGAGTGCTTTTGAGAGTGAGACATTTGCTGTGGTCTGGGCGCTGAAGAAGTTGAGACCATACCTGTTTGGGACTCACTTCCGGGTTCAGACAGACCACAGGCCCCTCAGATGGTTGATGCAGATGAGGGGTGAGAATCCAAAACTGTTGAGGTGGTCCATTTCTCTACAGGGGATGAACTTCACGGTGGAACACCGCCCTGGTACAGAACACGCCATTGCTGATGGTCTGTCCAGATTCTTCCGCCTTAGTGATGAGAACTCCCTAGAGGTAGGATAGTTCTTCCCACATTTCAGCTGGAGGGGACACGTGTTAGACCTGGTACCATTGGCGTGGGTCTCCCTTCCATTTTTTGCGCTATGCCTCCTCTGTTACTGACCTGTTTTTGCTGGATTAGATGCTTTGGACACTTTGCCACTGCTATTCAGTGCCAAAGTGCAAGTGCTCCCTATGATAAATTGATGTATGGATTAGTGACTCCATGTTTGGCCTATTTGATTCACTGTCAGACCCTAGTACAGTGCACTGGTTGTGCCCAGGGCTTGTGAGTCAAATGCTGCTGGTGGGCTTGCAGCACTGGTTGTGCCACGCACAGGAGCAGCTTGTAAAGTGTGTCTCAGGCCTGCCATTGCAGAGCCTGTGTGCAGTCTGGTACTGCCATGTCGACTTGGTAAGTGCACCCACTTACCAGTCCCCAAACCTTCCCTTTTCTGCATGTTAGTCACCCCTAAGGTAGGCCTGCGGGCAGGGTGCATTGTATGTAAGAGGTAGGACATGCCCTGGTGTGTGTGGCATGTCCTGATAGTGAATTACAGCCCATTTCTTTTTTCACTATTGCAAGGCTACCTGTCCCCATAGGCCAGAATGGGCAGTTTGATTATAACATCTTATAATCCTAACTGACCCAGGGAACATGGTAGAAAAACGAATTTAGTATGCCTGAACTCAGAATGATAAAATACATCTTTTAGTGAAGTTGGTTTTAACATTCTGTGTTTGAAAATACCACTTTTAGAAAGTAGATATTTTCTTGCCTAACCATCCAGCCTGCCTCTGCTAGCTTGTGTATTGTGTGTCTGGATTTGTGAGTGACAGGGGCTGTGGGACTCCAGGAGACAGGGTGAGTCAGCACAGGGCTGAATAGACCTATCTACATGTAGAGTGGTGGGAGGAGTGGCACCTGGGTCTGAATAGGGCTGTGCCTGCCTTCCACAATGCTGGCTCCACCTCTTGTGGTGTGTCTGATGACCCTGGCCCACCCTGACAAAGAGAGAAGGTGTGCACTGGCAAAAAATTCACCCAGAACTGGTTTGGACTAGGTACAGGACCCTCTGCCTTCAGAGGACAAAGGATTTATGGGTATAAATACTGGGGCCCTGACCCCAAGACTTTAGATCACTTCTGGGAAACAAGAAGAACCTTTGCGGAGGAGAGGAACCAGAGAAACTGAAGGAGGAGACTATCCCTATGCTGTGTGCTGTTTGAGGGATTGGACTGCAGTGGTTGCCTGATTGTCAAAGAAAGGAGAAAGGAACTTTGTGATTACTTTCATCATCTTGCAGAACATCTCCAAGGGCTTGAAGATTGAGTTTGCCTCCTGCTGAAGTCTCAGGGATACAAGACTTCACCAACCAGCTCCCCTGAATTCCCTTGCTGGGAATTTGAAGTGCCTACTGTTGTGTTGGGCCTTCTGAGAGACTGCGTGTCGCAGGGAGCGCGACTCACGAGGAAGAAGCGTGTCGCCGCCGCAGCCGCTGTCGTTGCATCGCCGAGAAAGCGTGCTGCCGCTGTCGCCATCGCATCACCGAAGCGCCTCGCATCACCGGAGAAGAGTGTCGCCGTCGCATCAGACGCCGTCGCATCATCGGAGAAGCGTGTCGCAGGGCCTGTCGCGGCTCAGAAGATTCACTGAGTCGCCGCACGGCCGTCGGACGTGCACGCATCGCCCCTTTCGTGTCGCATCAAGAAGAAGACGCCATTTTGTTTCATTGCACCAGGTCGTCATCGCATCGCGGCGCTGCGGGTCGCATCGCCACAGAAGCGCAGTAAGAAACCAACACCTCACCTCCCCACGCAGTGAAGAACCGACGCATCACCTCCTCTACGGTAAGGAACCGACGCATCACCGTCCCCTACGCAGCAATAGGGAACCGACACATCACCTCCCCCGGAGCAAGGAACCGACGCATCACCGTTCTTGCATGTAAGGAACCGACGCATCACCTTCCCTGCAACTCTTTTGTTTGTATCGCGTTACGCATCCAAAGGTACATTGAACGTTGAGTGTCGCATTTAACATCTTTATTGAACTGCACTATTTTCTACCATTGACAGTCATAGTTTTCATAGTGTATTGTGGATTTTTGTCGTTTTGGGTCTTGTGTTAAGTCTATATAAAAATACTTATTTTTATATTACAACCTGTGTGGTGTCCATCTGTAGTGTTGTCACTGTGTTACTGTATGTCTTCACAAATGCTTTAAACACTGCCTCTGAGATAAGCCTGCCTGCTCGTGCCAAGCTACCAAGGGGGTGAGCAGGGGTTATTTTAGTAGTGTATCCCCCTTACCCTGACTAGAAGCAAGGGTCCCTATTTGGACGAAGGTACCTACCTCTGCCAACTAGAGACCCCCAGTTCTAACAGTTAATATTTGAATTCTGTGTGTTTCCTTTTTTCTCAAGCCGGAAACATTCCTTTCCTGTTATAAAGACATTGTGATATTAGTGCGCCTGTAATCTGAGTTGTTATCTTTCGCCAAATCATGGTTTCTCCTCTTCTTTTATAAACCTCTATTTTCTATTTCAATGCTTCATGATGCTTTGTGTGCTAGGGATTTCAATGAATTTGCTTCCTAGTCATTTTTGGGGGACTAGGGATGTTAACACTTATAAGCAGGTATTGTTGAGGCCATCAAGCTCCAGACTACGTGACAATTGCTCGGTGTTTAATGTCTGGCATTGGAGGTTGTAGCAGGTTCATAGTAGCATGGTGATATGACCAGATGGTTGGTCATAAGTCCACAATGCAACCTTCTAAATGTTTGATAACAATTATATCGACGGTAGGGCCTGTTCCATGCCTAGGGCATTTGAATATTTGCTTGAGTTTTTATATTGACCCTGATAGGGTCAGCTCATCACCTTGAATTATGTCACAGTTCTTCAAACTGTGGGGCACGCCCCCCGGGGGGGGGGGGCGCAACACCATCTCAGGGGGGGCGCACACTCCACCCTAACATCTCATTGTTCCCCACTTTCCTAATAGATGGGGCACGACGTGCCCGTACTTTTGTCATTTTGAAAGCAGTTCGCTTTCGGTTTCAGAGCACAGGAGAATCCCTGCCTCCCACATCAGATGAAGCATTTAAGCTCTCGGAATGAACCAATTTCATGAAGATAGTGTGGACATTTACTGAGTTGGCAACATTCAGACACATTGTACACGGACAAATTTATCATTAGTTTGAATTTAAAAGCAATTCTGTTTCTGTGTCAATGATTATGTTTTTAACAAAATGTAGTATCCTCATGTTATGTTATAATGTTCCCTTTCACCTTGTTCCTAGCTGCTCAGCCAGTGTGAGTGTTCTGTGTGGAATGTTGGTGTGATTGACATGAGTGGAATGCTTGGGTGCCTGGTGTGAATGTTGTCAGTTGGAAGATGGGCTGAGCAGCTAGCAGGCTGCTCCTGGTGTGGCTGTTACCTTACATCTTATGGACTTAATAAATAACCTTAAAAGACACTACCTGGCTGCGTCTACTGTGTCACCTCTACGCATGGGACAAGACCACTACATTTTGGCGACGAGGATGGTGAAGAGAAATGTTTGCATGTTTCACTGTTTTCATTTTTTATGGGTTTGAGAAGGGGCACATAATGTGGCATCGTATTTTGTTTAGTTTCATGTCACGTGAGATGATTCAAATACTCTAGGGACGCTCACGGTCGTTTAATCATACATTAGCAGTTCTGTGTTTGGGAAGATGGGGCGCGGATACGGTTCAAGGTATATTGCACATTTAAGTTGTGAGTTGGTTCAAGGTATATTGCACATTTACGTTGTGAGTTAGAAACACGTTGTTGTTATGATGTTGTTCCTGTTGAACACAGAGATGTATCAGCATGTTTTTGTTTTTAATGTCGGGTGATGGTTCACTGACACCGAGCATGTCGGGTAGCATCAAGATGAGGTCAAAGGTTTTAGTTTATTTGCATCATGAAATGATTTGGGTCTACGCTTCGGTTGTGTTTTCACTTTTTTCATTTTTTTCATTTAGTATGTTCCATTCACTTTTTTCTCATCTACTTTGTGATGGATGCATGTTAACAAAGGATAGATTACACACCTAGAGGTGTGCATTAAATACCAACAGCCCATAGGTGTTTGGGAAGGGCATTTGGATTGATATGTGTTTTATTTAATTGTAGTTACCCCTGAAGAAGGTCAGAGGCTGCCCAAAATGCATTGGGTCACATACGGTTTCACCGGGCCGTGAGGAATAGTGAATCCCCAAGTGTTTGGAAGAAAAGCCATTATAGGCACTTGTTGAATTTGTGGCGAAAAAGTGGAAGCATGAGTTGGTCTGGATAAAAATGATGGTAATAAAATGGCTTAAAAAGGAGAAAATGATGTGAAATCATCTGTTTTTTTTAGTTTAAAAGGGAAGTTTATTGAAGAACAAAGAATAAAGGAATACAAAATATGAAGAACACAATATACATACTGTAAAAAGGAAAAAGGAAAACAAATACAGTGAAGGTAAAATATCATACAATCATGGCTGTAACTGAATCGTAGTATAACAAGATAGCATTATAAACAATAAGATAATGTATTTGCAATTCATACGAAAATGAGATAAACAGAGATATGACAATATGTTCTTAAAAAGAGGAATGTCATGGAGGTTGGGCAACTTCTTGCTGAGTAGGTGTTAAGGAAAAGGAGCGCTTAGCACTAGCGTCAATAAACATTGTGACTGGTGACCATAGATTCAAACGTTTTATAACAAAATGAATGGGATGAACAAAAACTGTGTCATGTCTATGATTGTAACATACGGCATACCACCAAGCTTGAAATGATAATTGATTCAAATCTTTCCAATTTTTAGTAATTTGTTGAAATGCAACCGCTAACAATAAATCAATAATCTTTACATTGTGTGTGCAGTCTTCCCAAATAGATGACAAACTTCCTAAAAATAAGTGAATATTAGAGAAAGAAAAACTAGAACCAAAAATTAAGTTGATCTGGGACCAAACGAGTTTCCAAAAATTATGTACAGGTGTGTAGGTGAAAAGATGGTGTTTCAAGTCAGCAGTTGGGGAAGAGCAGGACCAACAAATGTCAAGTATGTCAGTGTGTCTCTTATGCAACAGGACCGGGTGGAGTAAAAGCCTTTATAGATCAAAAACAATGTTTGAGTGGAATTTGCAGCTCTAGAAGACTTTGTAATCTTGGTCCAAATTTTATTCCACATAAGAGTAGACCATTCTATCCCAAAGTCCTCTTCCCATGCAAGTTCCACCTTAGTTTTTTGTCTATCCGAGGGTGAAAGACGTAGTGGAAGCTCTGGTGGAGGATTGTAAGAGATTGTGTAATTTATTAATAGGAGGTGAGCCGGAAGGAGAGTGGGAAGAAACTTGAGTATAGGCATTAAGTAGAGCTTTTCTAAGAAGGTTGTATTTAGACTGAAAAGACGGAGGTAGGTCAAAGAGTAGGCTAGCTCTGGAAAAAGATATAACAGTATTCTGAGAAAAAAGTTGACGTACCCAAATTAGACCCTTTTGTCTCCAAGATTTCCAATAGAAAGGTTTCCCACGAATTAATAGAGCTTTGCTATGCCATAAAGAGGAATCTAGATAGGAGGTTGGATCAGTAGGAAGTAATAATGAACCAAAGTCCAGGAGTTTACAAGTGTACTTAATAATGGGGGTAGATAAAGATTGTGGTCTACGAGTGAAAGAAAGATATTCTTTAAATGAAAAAGGAGAAAGGAATATATGTTCAAGGTTTACCCAATGAGGGCAATCTGACAAAGAGTCATCAAGCTATCTAGAGGCTTGACGAAGTAAGAAGGATTTATGATAATTAAGAAAATCAGGATAATTCGCTCCACCCTCTGATTTGGGTTTTATTAATCGAAACAGTGACATGCAGGGTTTTTTTTTATTCCACAGGAATAATAAAAATAAAGATTTTTTTATTTTTTATTTTTTTAAAGGAATAGGAGCAGGAATAGTAGAGAGAGTGTATAAAATAATAGGAGAGAGCATCATTTTAATAGTGTCTAAGCCGCCCCACCAGGATAGATATAGGGGATGCCACTTAGTTGTCAGGGTGGAGATTTTTTGTATGCATTTCTCTAAACACAAAGAGATTGTAGTTGAAAGTAAGGACGTGAAAAAGAGTACCAAATATTTAATATGTTGAGAATTCCAGGAAATATTTGAAACACTAAAATCATCTTTAAAAGTATATTTAGTTAAAGGTAGTATTTCACACTTGTCTTTGTTTAGTTTAAAACCGGAGACAGAAGCAAAAAGCTCCACCTCACGTAAAAAGACTGGGATAGAGGAATGTGGATTCGAAATGAATAATAAAATATCATCGGCATACGCAGCCAACTTAACTTGAGTATCAATCACTTCAAATACCTTTATGTCCCTATTTTGACGTAATCTGGATAAAAAAGGTTCCAAAGCTAAGTTAAAAAGAATGGAGATAAAGGGCAACCCTGACGCACACCCCTCTTCAGATCGAAATAGGAAGATGTAATGCCGTTTACAAAGACGGCTGCACGTGGGTTGGAATAGAGAATCGAAATCAGAGAGATGATCTTTGGACCAAACCAAACCACTTAAGCACATGGAAGAGGTATGACCAATTGACTCTATCAAAAGCTTTCTCTGCATCTACAGCTATAGCAGCTAAAGAGTGAGATAAATGGGAGGATTTAGAAAGGATGTCAAAAAATAAGCGAGTGTCATCTGAAATAAGATGGCCTTTTACAAATCCAGACTGTTCCGCACCGAGTAATTTGGGAAGGAAAATCTCCAAACGCAAAGCCAATGCCTTAGAGAAAATTTTGTAGTCTAAGTTGACAAGGGAGATAGGCCTATAATTTTTACAATATTTTAACTCCTTGCCATCCTTAGGAATTAGACATATTAGAGCCTCCAAAAAGGATCCAGAGGACTTATTCAAATGTGAAAATGAATTAAGGAGGGTAAGTAATTTGGGAAGGAGTAAAGAAGCAAAGAGTGTAAAAAATTCCATTGTGAATCCATCCGGTCCAGGAGCTTTATCCTTCTTTAAAGAGAGCAAAGCAGTAAGAAGTTCTTGTTGAGAGATATCTGTTTCTAAAGGAGTAAAATCTATTTGAGTGTAATGGGTGCGATGAGTGTTGTCAAGGAAATGTGCAATTTGGGATTGTGAAGGAACCGTTTCAGGAGAGTAAAGTGATTTATAAAAGAAAAGAAATTCATTTAATACTTCTGAGTCATTTGTTCGTAGTGTGTTTTGTTCATTCAAAATACATTCAATATGAAGCTTATTATGTTTAACTTTTAAATAGTTTGCCAAATGCTTACCCGCCTTATTTTGACCACCAAAGAACTTAGCGCTAGATTTTAACAAATAAAGTGATGCATTTTCAGTTGATTCCTTATTAAATTGAAACTTTGTCTTGATATGTTAGGACAGACATTGCTTGGATTTAGAGGTGTAATATAAATGCTCCAGTCTCTTTATCTCAGCTAACAGAACATCAGCAGCTTTGCGGGAATTTTTGCGTTTCCTAGAAACAAAACCAATAATGAAATCTCTTGCAGCTGCTTTGAAAGCATCCCAAATTACATGAAAGGGAAGCGTGTCAGACTGGTTTAAGGTGAAATATTCATGGAAGAAGGAAGAGGTAAATTTGGGGTCTAAAAGGAGTGAGTTATTAAAACGCCACCTCCTAGGGATATTAGATCTAGGGGGCACATGCATCAAGGTAGGCTTTATGATTCCTTAATTGCGATTTTTAAGGAATCGCAATTAAGGAATCGCAAAAGCCTATGCATGTAGGAATCGCTATAAAAATAGCGATTCCTAAACATTCCTTAATTGCGACTCGCTAATTGCGAGTCGCAATTAAGGAATACCTCCCATTAATTCCTATGGGCCTAGAGGCCCATAGGAATGAATGGGAAGACATTCTCAATTAGCGATTCGCAATTAGAGAATCGCAAATTGAGAATGCAATTTCAAGGGTGCCAGGGTGTCAAAATGACACCCTGTTGCACCCCTGAAATTGTGATGTGCACCCATGTTGCGCACACACATGCCCCAAGGGCAAGTGTGTGTGTAACCTAAAACTTAAAAAATGCATTTTAGAGCATTTTTCGAAGGTTTTGCAAATTACAGACAAGTTTGATTTGTCTGTAATTTGCGGTCCCAAATAGCGAAATCGCTATTTGAAAGTGCTTCTAGCATTGCATTTAAGGAATCGCAAATTGCGATTCCTTAAATGCAATCGCAATTTAGGAATTCGCAATTAATTGCGAATTCTTAAATTGCGCATAGGAAACACTTTCATGCATCTCCAAAGGCCAATTTGCGATCGCAAACGGCCGATTTTTGCGATTCGTACCGTTTGCGATCGCAAAAACCTTTGATGCATGTGCCCCTAGGTGCTTTGTAATTGAACAAAGATGGGGGCATGGTCTGAAAATAGAATGGAACCAATTTCCTCACCTCTCAATGATTGAGAAATGGCATGAGAGACAAAAAAATAATCAATTCGGTATTGAGTCTGATGAGCTGGAGAGTAAAAAGTATATTCTCTTGTAGTGGGATTACAAAGTCTCCAAGCATCTATGAGTTTATACTGCTGGAGAGTGTGGAGGAACATGTTATGTGCTTTGTGCGCTTTGAAAGATACTAACGAATGTCGATCTATAAAAGGATCTACAATTTGATTACAATCCCCCGCTAAGATAAAATTCTCGTCAATGCACGATGAAATGTGCTGGGAAAGGGATAGCCAAAACGAAGGATCGCCAATAGTAGGAGCATAAATGTTAAACAAAGAAACTGAAGCATTTCTAATCAATAAATTAGTATATAACCACCTCCCTTCCTCATCAGCGAGTTGTGAAATCAATTTAACATTAAGTGATTTGTGACAAAGTGTTATTAAGCCATTACGTTTACCATCCCCGGGTGAGAAGAAAACATCTCCAACCCAACCTCTCTTCAATGTCATAGATTCGGTAACCGTTAAATGAGATTCCTGTATAAGAGCAATGTCAGCTCCTAGTTTAGAGAGATGGGTTAGGACACGCTGTCTTTTGATAGGGGAATTCAAACCCCTGACATTCCATGAAACGATCTTCAGAGTCATGTAACTAACGTTGAGAAAGTGAGAAAATATGAAATGAAACAGACCATGAACAAGTATAAGGCAGAATAAATGACAAGCCAACGATGAGAGCAAGAAGTAAGGCAGGAAAGGAAAGCTAAGAAAAATAAGCACAACAGTAAGTGTGTATTATTGAACCAGAAGAGGACAAAAAAAGATACAAGAAGTAAAAGAAAGGGAAGTGAGACAGAGAAAGAAAGCGAGGGAGAAGAAACAAAGAACAACAATGAAAAAGAAACAACATACCTACATCAAAAGACATCATGAGGAGGTGGGGGGGGGATGAGACCACGAGGAACGAAAGGCGCGTCCAAACTCAACGGAACAAGGGCGAGAACAGACCACAGCAGTTCAGAAAAGGTGAGGGTACATATTGGGTGTGAATATCAAATAACCTGTAAAGAAGAGGAGAGGAACGATTATCATAGTGAGAAAACATGAAGTACATAATACAGTAACACCACAACAAGATAAACCGACCATACGTATGATGATATATAAACAAATATTATAAATTGAAGTAATAAATGTTAGAACCTAAAAACAAAAGAATCAAAAAGAGAAATTGTTATAATAAACGGAATAACCAATCAAACATTTTGAGAAGATGAAGCTCCAGAGAAGTCCATAGAGTCAGTTTTGCAAGAATTGATGAAACACTGCAATTTAATGGGATCCTCATAAGTTGTCATTATGTTTTTATAGGTAACCTTGAGGAGGCAGGGGTGAAAGAGGCCGTATCGGGCACTCATAGCTCGTAAATCAGGTCTAATGTTCAAAAATTCTTTGCGTCTGTTTGCAGTGGATTTGGCGTAGTCTTGAGCAAAAAATAATGTAGAACCGGACCAAGAAATATGTTGAATAGATTTAGCTGCTGAAAGCACTTTGAGAAGATCCGTGTATTCGAGGAAATACATGATGACCCCTTTTGGTCGTCGAGAAGAGCAGGTGTCTGCGCGTTGATGACCAAGTCTGTGAGCGCGTTGAATGTTGAGCAAAGTTCCTTCAGGTAGGTGTAGTAATTTAGGAAGGAAGGATTTGAAGAAAAATAAGGGGTCTGAGCCCTCTGAACCTCCTGGTAGGCCATAGATGCGAAGATTGTTTCTTCTATTTCTATTTTCCAAATCTTCAACCTGTTGCTGTAGCGATGAAACCTGAGACTGAAGAGTGTTAACTCTCTCATTCGTATGTGCTAAGGAGGAAACACTGTGCTCCACCGTGGTAAGGCGCTCATTCATTTGAGACCAGTTTTCCGTCAAAAATTGCAATTTGGTAGACGTGTCCTCTATAAATGGGCAGAGCGCCCGTATCTCTTCCAATAATATATCTAAAGATACAGGAAAAGAGGGTTTTGGTGGAGATGGTGGGTCCTTCTTCAGTCTTTTGGTAGTGACTTTTCCAGCAGCAGAAGCGCCTGTGTTCGAAGTAGAGGAAGCTTTGGAGATAGAAGCCAATGACTCTTCCAGTTTAGAAAATTCAGAGAAGATTCTAGAGTTCCCTAATAAATGTGTGCGTGGTATGTGACGCAGAGGGCCATAGCTTTCTTAATCTTCCCATAAGAGAGTCAAAGAGATGATGGAATAAGACTCAGTTATGCTATGTTCCCTCAAATCCAAAACCACACCATGTGAGGAAGGGCTTTGAGCAAGCTTTAAACAGGATTTAGTTCAAGCAACGTGCTCAACAGGTTAGCAACAGGAGATGAAGAGCATTCTCAGGAAAAATTAAAAAGTCGCACTAACAGGCTTTTATACCATCTCCTGACAGGAGCAAAGCGTAAGAATATGTTAGTGTGCATTTAGTTTAATTTCACAAACAAGTAATCCAACGTGAGGTTCCATGTAATGTTAAGGCCCCCATTTGCAGAGTAATCATGGTGCTGAGCAGGGAATACCATCATATGCGCGTATAGGCAAGATGCCTCTCACCGGTATTTCACCTGAAGGAGAACGTCGCATTGAAAATGGCGGGCGCGGTCAGCGCGCCAGAAACGCCGAGAGCGACACAGAGGAATCCCAGCCAAGCATGCTACAAAAGGTCCCAAAATGAGGCTCAGGGAAGTCAGCAGATCTTCCGCTGTCCAAAACCTCTCACCAGGTCCAGAGAGGAAGCTTCAGGATTCGGCCGCTCCGACCCGTCTTGCGGAGCTTCACTTGAACGCCGCCATTCACCTTGGGCATCAAGCCACGCCCCCTGAAATCATCTGTTTGTGAACAGACGTCATTGCTGTGCACCTTGGGTTAGGACCTGATGAGGTTATTACAAAAGTGCACATTTAATGTAGTCATTTTTCATGCTTGTTTAGTACATCGTGCTCAAGGAGAACAATTTTAAGACAGATCTTTCAGTGTAATAGGCTGAAAACAAATGGCTTAGGGGACAAATGAAGGGCAGTTGACTCATGCTACTGTGTGGTTTCACAGCTGAGGTTCCATCACATGAGAGAGCGTAATCAATTAAGAGACTACAATTTTATTTTTACTTGCGTTGCAGTGCATAGGCGGCTGTGTCGACTGGGCCAAGGGTTCTGGGGCAAAGGGTGATCTTACGAACAGTGCTTTCAACCAGTCCATTCCTGACCTGACCCACAATGGGCAGAGCTTCCTTTATATAGGAGGTGGCAGGTGGTGGCCCCCGGTACTCATTTTTAGGGACCAAGAATTCTTTTCCAGCATCCAACTTTGACCAAGAGCAAGAGAGAGCAAAGCAGACTAGGGGGAAAGAAAAAGGACGAAAAAGCTGTGAAAACAGAGAAAAAGGGATAAAGCAGAGATGAAAAACCACCTGCAAGAATAAGACAGAGGCAGGAAAAACAGGGTGGAGGAAGAAGGAGGCGTGTGTTGGTTCGTTCAAGACCCAGCTGTCCTGGTATACAGCCACCCTGGCAACAGCCAGCACTAGCAGAAGTGACGTAATGAAAGCTTTGGCCCCTGTGCTTTTATTTTATTAATTAAGCACGGCCATTGGCATCCACCACAAACCCTTTCAGCCTCTAACAATCTTTTCTACTCTCTGCCTAGACCCACTCCCTGGAGGCTCACACATCAGTCGTGGCTGGTGCAGGTAAGCCCGTAGGGCAGGGGGATGGAATAGGTTTTATTTATTTATTTAATATGACCTATTCCGTCGTCTGTCGACTTTCCCGGCCCACTGCCGCCTCACAACACCTACCTGCGCCGGCCGCCACTGAATTCTCATGCACTGCAATACTGCCAGTTCACTGTCCAGCTGCACCCAGATCCATTTGGTCACCACAAAGTCTGTCAGACAACATTCCTCTGAAGTAAAATAGGCAACATAATTCAGTTTTTATTAGTTCTATTTTTTTAAACATAAGCCTGACGTGTCCTAAACCCCCACTCAGGGCACAAGTCCTAAAAAAACAAGTGGGGGGCTAATTAGCAAAAGCAATGCGCATTGGTGTCACATGACATCACAGGAAGGGATGTCACCACCCTGTGAGATCCTTCTTTTCAAAGGGAATGTGCTAGGCTTTCCTTCCTTGCTTGCTGTGGCCACCTCCTTTGATAGTTACCCACGTTTTATCAAGACAAAGCCTTCAATTGCATTGGTAATGCTCATAAATTTGAGAAGGTGCAACAATAAGTCTGGGACTTGTTAGATTTGAAAATCCCATTCCTGCTATGCACTCGTATCATGCTACATTAGGTTAGAATGTGTGGCTAAATATACGCCATTTGTATTCACGTTATGCTACCCACGGAGTTATCCCTGCATCGTGCAAGCTTTCCTGTAGTCAGCCAGTGTGACTCCATTTTGCATTTCGCAATCCCTATTGAGCCGCTTAGGCCGTGTCTGAACTAGGCCTCATCATTCGTATTGCTTGCCTCAGCAGAACACTGTATTTTGTTATTATTTTCTCTCTGTTCAAGGCTGTTTTCCGACTTACTAATGAATAGGCCATTCTGCCCTCGCATACCTATCCAAGTGTGTAGTTCTGCTCCCACGTTGGGAGACGCTGAGACTCAGCGCAGGGACCTCGAATCACAGATAGCATGTACCCATCTGGCAGGTGGTAGCCCATCCTCCTGTGCCTTCTTTGTTCATGATCGACTCAGGCCGGTTACTTTCCACTGTGGGTGTGGTTGGAGGCTTCTTGGGAAGAATGATTACTCACTGCAGACTGTTGGGGAGTCAGTCCCCTCGGCAGACATCTTAGGGTGCAGGTCAGATTGGACTCCTCTGCAGAGTATTACTAATGAAGGTATGTTTGTATTCTCTACTGTCTGACCGACTCTTCATTTTTTGGGAAGGCCTAGCAGGTGGTTGTAAGTAACCCGGGTGGCCCCTAAGGGCCACTTCCTTCAGTTGGCGCCTGAACAGGGACCCCGCAAGGTGATCCAGCTCACCCGTAATCGGGTTGCAGGGTCGGGGCTGCGTCTGGTCGGTCGGGCAGATCGGGGTACCCCACACGATCGAGCTTGGTTCTCGCAGCTGCCCCACCCGTCTGATTGGGCGCTTCCTCGTCTAGTGGTCACCGGCTGGGGTCCTGAGAAGGCGAAACCTTGGAGTTGACCGTTTGGTCCGAAGAGTCAGCAGTGGAGAATAACTTGACTCGACCGGTGTGCACCAGGTGAGAGATTTGATTCTTGGAAAAATGGCGCCATCCTTGAATGGCGCGAGCCTACGGGCTGTGTCTTAGTACAGTCTCTGGACTGTCTTGGCGCAGTTTTCGGACTGCCTTGCTTGAACGGCACGAGTCGACTGGCTGTGTCTTCGTATGGTCTTCGGGCTGTCTTGTCTTGAATTTGGTGGGTCTGCGGACCCTTAAAAAAAAGGGCACAGAGTGCTTGCGAGCAGTTTACCAGACCAACTGGAAATTCGGCCCGCGCTTGAAAAGGTCTGGGTCTGTTTGCGAACAATCTGCCAGGCCAACTGGTAGTTTGGTCAGTGCTTGAAAAGGTCTGGGGTTAGAGCCTGTCTTCTTGAACTTGGTACAGTCTCCGGTCTGTAGGAAGTGGTCTTTGGACCATTTGGTTTGGTTTCTGAATAATTTTTGTTGCTTATCTTTTCTTTATATTACTGTTTCTGGTGTTATACTTGTCCATTAGGGACAGTGCATGTGTCTTACATTAAGATGCCTTGCTTAAGCAAATTGGGGTGTTTTGGATGTTGGTGTTGTTATACTGAGGCTCGATTGGAAGAGAGTCAGCCTGCGCCTCCGGAGGGTACTCCAAATTTTGATGTATACGTCAAGCATGGTATTGGCCCTATTATGTTTAGCACATTGTGGAATAAATATACGAGGGACAATACTGAGTTACAGTGGCCACTTACTGGCTCGTTTGATGAGCAAAAATTGAATTTCTTGCAGGACAAAAAGAGCAGGCAGTCGATGTTTGATTCTCTCAGAGTATGGCAGAAGGAAGCAAAGCAGCGGCGTATGAGAGCAGAGAAAGAGGCCCGGAAGAGGCAGACACAAACAATAACGCAGAAAGCAGTGGCCTATGAAAGGGCAAAGATAGAGAAAGGCATAGAATGTGCTGATAGAAAATTTCGATTGCAGGCAGATAAATGTTATGTCAATAGAGAGGAAGGTGATGTTTTCGTTGAAGAGCTATTGGATTCTCGCCCTCCTCCACCTTATGCTCCTGAGCGGATATACCCAAGGGTTCCCACATCTCAGTCCCCGGCCTCTGGTGCCGCGCTTCCTAGTATTCTGGCCTCTAGTCAAACTGCTTTGGCCCCAGCCCCGCCTGCTCCTCTCCTGCTCACGCCAGGAACGGGGGTGGGAGCCGTTAGCTCTCCTGTTCCGTCTACTGACTCTGTATCCACTGCTACACCCCCTTTCACTCCTACGACACTGTCTCCTTTCATGATGATACCTGTCTCCTCATCTGCTCTTTCTCCCTCAAGTAGGACACCCCTAGCACTGCCGAATGGTGAGACCCCTGTACGAGGAATACATGAAGGGAACTGGGACGAGACCGTATGGACAAAGTGTTGGTGCGTTCTGCTGTGGGTGATGAGGAGAAGCAAATGGTGGCGAATCAGGCGGCTCAGTGGGCTCGGAACCCGATCTATAGTGTGGAAGATGTGTGTAGTGTGATGAGAGATTATGGGGCATATTATCAAGGGCAGTATCGCCACTTTAGCGGCACTTTTTGCCGCTAAAGCGATGATATTTTTATCGCCCTATTAGCAAGCTGTTGCTAACAGCTGTTAGCGACAGCTTTATGGCGAAGCGGCCGTTTTCTTGCCGCTTTGCATGTCAGCGATAATTATCGCTAATGACATGCAAAGTAGGCGTTCCCAACTAAAAGCGACTGAAAACAGTCGCAAACACAACTTCCCCCTATTAGCAATGCCCGCGAAGCTGATAAAATAATCGCGCTAACCGCGATTATCGCTGGAATCTAACACCTCTTTAATACTAGACTTAGCCATTCTAGTCAATGGGAGGTGGATTGTAAGGTTAAGTCCTCACCTGCCTATTAGCAAGCTTTTCATTAGCGCGTGGAATTTATCGCTGGATTTCGCGCGCTATTGCTGGGTTTCGCCGCTATCACTGGATTTTCTATCGCCTTCGAGATAAGCGTTGATAATAACGCGTTATCTCCGCGATGTAATCCAGCGATAGCCGGCGATAAAAAAAACAGCGCTAAGTGCGCTTTGCGATAATTATCGCACATCCTTGGTAATATGCCCCTATGAGTCCTTCATACAGCAACATGCCCTTAAGCACATGTCGGCCACGCTAATAGGACTGTGGGAGCAGTGTTTTCAGGGTATTGCACCGCAAATTATCTATGACATACGGGACAGGTTATATGCTGCAGATATGGCTCCGAATGAGGTTTTTAGCAATGTAACGACATTAGTGGGTTATCGGGGCAGATTGCACGAAAAGGTTCCGACGATGGTGACCCAGTACCCCATGAGAGAGGTCCATCCCATTTATCATCCTGAAATACCAGAACTGCACGACTCCACAAATGCTGTAATTCGGCCGCGGGTCGATGCTCGGTTCCAGGAACAGTGGATCTACACTCCTTGGAAGACGAGTGAGGTAATATCCCTTAAAAGTCAGTTGCCAGACTATCGGAAAAACCCGACTGCGTATTATAAAGAGTTGACAGAGGCGGCCTCCTCCACGGTGATGACGTTAGCATATATTGACTTGTTCTTTGGCTTGTTGGTACCGGTGGATATTTGGAGGCAAGTGCATACACAGGATCATGTGGTGGAATTGGGAGGAACATGGGATGAGATCAGGGCGTGGGATAAGGACTGCAAGCCCGGTGACAAGCTGAGGGCGGAGATATTGGCTTTACCGGGCCGCATTATCACCTATATGCATTCGCTTATCCCGCTGAGACGGGTGGACTGGGACAAGTTGACTGCATGTCGTCAGAAGAAGGACGAGAGTGTGTCTGATTTCTTTACTAGGTTTGAAGGGGTGTTTCTCGACTTTAGTGGCCAGGATCTGTCATTGGAAGGTGGTATCTGGTTGTTTGTCAGCAGGTTCGTTACCAATTTTCTTCCTGAGATTGCGACTAGGTTGCAGGCTTCAGAAAGCACTTGGAGCACCTCTTCCCCATCAGTAATTTTGAGTATGGCACAGTACTATGAGCATAGAGAGAATGAGGACAAAGAGAAGGTGGAGAAAAAGTCAAAGGATTTGAAGACGAGGGTGTTGATGCAACAAGTTGCGAGAGGAAGAGGTTTAGGTTCGGCCCAGCGGCTGCCCTGGACTAACAGGGGTGGTACTTCGAATGCACCCCTTGGGCTCAATCAATGTGCATATTGCAAGCAGGAGGGACATTGGTGGAATGAGTCCCCGGAGTTGTCGCAGAGAGGTGAGGCCCCGAGAGGTGTGGGGTTTGGAGGACGTGGACAGGGAGGAGGAAATCGTGGGGACATGCGATCAGACAAGACATCAGCCAATAGACAGAGCGGGAACTACTTCGGCGACCTCTGAGGGGGACAGTACTATCATGACGACTATGACATGGACGAAGTAACAGGGATGTCTCACAGCTAGGACAGCCAGGGACAGGGTAAGGGACCAGTTCCGGTGCCTGTAGATCAGTGTGGACCCTATGTCACCGCAGATTTGCATGGTACGACCGAGAAATTCTTAATTGATACAGGGGCTATGAATAGCTCTGTTTCCCGTTCACTGGTCCCGGGGGCAGCTATGTCTGGCCAAAATAATGTTTTGGTGGGTTTCTCAGGCATGCCGGTTGTCAGCTCCATTTCCAAACCTCTTGCTTTGACTATTGGCCCCTTCACGGTTGATTCACCATTTCTATTAACGTCAAATTGTGGGGAAAATTTTTTAGGGTTGAATTTGTTGAAAAGGTTGCATGCGACAATCTTTTGTTCCCCAGACGGTGTTTACATGACTATTGGACCGCATGTGGCCCATGCCAAACAATGCCTCGCAAAAGATGCCCCCCTCCCCACTGAGTTTCAGGATGTGCCACGTACACTGTGGGCGACAGGAGACACGGATGTGGGGTTACTCCAGATCTCACCGGTCTCTATACAGATCAAAGACAATGCTGTATTACCACGTATTCCCCAGTACAAGATATCCCAGGTAGGAGAAAAGGCCTTATTGCAAATAATACAGGATTTGATTAAGTCTGGTGTGGTTGAAGAGACAGCGGCGAATGTGTGTAACAGCCCTATTCTTCCTATTCTTAAAAAGGCACCCTTGGATTCTTCTGATGCTCACCCTGATGTTTACCGCTTCGTAATTGACCTTAGAGAGGTGAACAAGATAGTGGTCCCCCAGTATCCTGCAGTCCCAGACATTACCGCGATTTTGACAATGATTCCCCCGACTGCAAAATTCTTTTCAGTCATCGATTTGAAGAATGCTTTCTTCAGCATTCCGATCCATACAGATAGCAGACATCTGTTTGGATTTGCAATAGCCGGAAGGAGTTTTAGATTCTGCTGTGCTCCACGAGGCTATACAGAAAGTCCGAGTATCTATAGTCAAGCTTTGAAAGCTCAATTGGATTCTTTAGAACTTCCCCCTGGTAATGTGCTGTTGTAGTACGTTGACGACCTCCTGGTGGCTTCAGACACTGAAGATGGTTGTAAAGAGGCCACAGTTAAATTGTTGATACATTTGGCTCACCATGGACACAAGGTGGCACTTTCGAAATTTCAATATTGTCGACAGGAGGTCACCTATTTAGGTCACCTACTGTCGAAGGAGGGTCGCAGACTAACACCTGAACGCATTGTTGCTATTACTAATATGCCTGTTCCTAAGACCCAATGCGAGGTACGCGCGTTCATAGGTATAACTTCTTATTGTCGGCACAGGATCCCTAATTATTCCCTACTAACAAAACCCCTCCTTTACTTGACCACTAAAGACGTGCATGAACCCTTGCCTTGGACATCTGCATGCCAGCAAGCTTTTGAGCAATTAAAAGTTGCGCTTTGCTCTGCTCCTGTGCTTGGTACTCCTGATTACCAGAAGCCTTTTGTGCTTTATGTACATGAGGCGGACGGTTGCGCGCTTTCTGTTCTGACACAGGGTTTTGGTGGTAAGCAGAGACCCTGCGTGTATTTCTCTGCTATTCTTGATAATGTCGCCAGAGCTCTCCCGAGCTGCCTGAGGGCTGCCGCGGCGGTGGCAGTTTCTATCAGACAATCGGCAGGGCTCGTCCTTGATCTCACAGTAATGGTACCCCATGCTGTGGACACGCTTTTGAACAAGACAAAGACGCAGCACCTTACTAGTGCGCGTCTCACTGGATATGAGTTAACCTTGTTTGCTCCGCACATTACCATCAAAAGATGTGCTACTCTGAACCCAGCCATGTTACTACCCCTCCCTTCGGAAGAAAAGGACAATGATGTCCATAATTGTTTATTTCGGACTGAGGAAGAAACGAAGGGACGGGTAGACCTGACTGATGTTCCCTTATCTGACCCCCAAGGGGAACTATATGTCGATGGATCTTGTTTCAAACTACCCGATGGCACTACCACTGCAGCTTATGCAATCACAACGTTACACACTGTAGTTGAGACATCCCGTATCCCATACCACTCGGCCCAGGCTGCAGAGTTAGTTGCCCTCCTTAGGGCTTGCGAGTTCAGTGAGGGACTGACTGTCAATGTCTACACTTACAGCCAGTATGCCTTTGGGGTGGCCCATAATTTCGGGTGCCTCTGGGCGGAGAGAGGGTTCTTGACCTTGCATGGGTTGCGCATACAGCATGGTCCATTGATACATAGACTGTTGACAGCACTGACACTTCCTGATAAATTGGCAATAGTAAAATGTAGCGCTCACCAAGCAGTAACAGACGATGTTGGAAGGAGCAATGCTTTTGCAGATCAGACAGCTAAGGAGACAGCTAGATCGAAGATGAAAAAGATGTTCGTGGCAGGTCCCGCTAGGTGGGTTCCAGACAATGGAATGTTCGAGGATACATTAGACAATGTCAGGGAAATACAGAGTGAGGCGACAGTAGATGAACTGGCAGAATGGGAGGAGAGGATAGGGCGTTTGGACGAGGATTGGTGTTGGACTGATTTGTCTGGGAAACAGAGATGGTTGCTGCCCAATGCATATGTGCTCCCTGTTGTTACCATGGCCCACGGCCCAGCACACATTAGTGCCAAAGGAATATGTAAGCTACTGGACCCAGTATGGCAAAATGATAATATCCCTAAGGTAGCCACACACTTGGTGAAACACTGCATCATTTGTCTGAAACATAAACCTGGGAAAGGTACTCCTACACCCGCAGATAATTTTGCACCGCCTTCCTTCCCTTTCGAGGTTCTCCAGATGGATTTCATCAAAATGGAACGAGTTAACAACTTGAAGTATGTGCTAGTAGTGATTTGCGCATTCAGTAAAAGGATTGAGGCTTACCCCACTAAGGAGAATATGGCCATGGCGACGGCGAAGGCCCTCTTAAAAGAGTTCTTCCCGCGCTATGGATTACCACGTGTGATCTGGAGTGACAGCGGAAGTCACTTCAATTCAAAGGTCATTGAATTGGTGTGTAAAGGCTTGCATATTAGACAGAAGTTTCATGCAGCGAACCACCTCCAGTCAGCAGGCCTGGTTGAGAAGTGCAATGGTACTCTCAAATTGAAGTTAGCGAAGATTCAAGAAAGCACAGGATTGCGATGGCCCGATGCTCTACCTTTGGCTTTGTTGTCTACCAGAGCGACAGCGCATTCTAGAACAGGGTTGTCCCTGTACGAGGTGGTCTTTGGGTGCCCAGCCAACGTCTGGGGCGTCCCAAGACCCAAACGCTTTTCCGAGATAGAGTACCCCCTACTTGTGGACTATTTGTATGAGTTGACTAAAGATCTTCGTTCTGTCCACCAACAGATTCACGCCACACTGCAACCAGTACCATAGGGGCCCAGGCATCAGCTACAACCCAGGAACTTTGTAATGGTCAAATATTTTCAACGGAAGAATTGCCTGGAGCCGAGGTGGAAAGGGCCCCTGATTGTCCTGCTCGCCACCCGCACTGCAGTGAAGCTTGAAGGCCGGAAGCACTGGGTGCATGCATCCCATGTCAAAAGGGTGCCTCTACCACTTCCGTATGATCAGTGGGCCCTCGAAGGAATTGCTTACCAGGAAGGGGAGCACGTGCCCCGTTTCGTTCCTTTCTCTGACGCCCGATTTAGGTGGGTGCAGACAGACGAAGAAAGTGACGAGGCCTTACTTGAGGCAGTCCCCCCAGAGATAAGGGCCGCCCCAGATGCTCCCGTTTCTGGTGCACAGTCACCTGAGTCTCAGTGCCCTGCTGAGCCTGAATTTCTTCCCCTTTTTGTTGATGAAGAAGTGCCTGGGGTGGCCAGGTACAACCTGCGGCCCGACGGAAGGACAGTGCGCCAGTAGGACAGTCCAGGAGTTAGGGAAGGACTCGAGCTTAGGGCGTAGGTGCTATGCCTAAGGTGTCTGCTTTAGATTAGAGTGAGTTACACTGGTGCACTGCCCTGGACACTGGACAGGATTAGCTGAGGGTGTCTTCCAAGGAGGGAGAGTGCCCTATCCTGAAAGAAGAGGATTTGTTTTCCAGCAAGGGCTGCGATCGCGCAGCTCCCCCGTGGGAGTGCTTCATAGCACTGTCGTTGATGAACAATAGGAGTCTACCAGTGAGGCTCTGTAGGACACTGGGTGATTTGTACCCCTCTGGTCGGTTGTATTTTTTTTTTTTTGTGGCTCCAGTCTGTGATATTTTTTCCTGTGATGCATATAAGTTGTTTTTGAAGTTTTGAAAATGTATCCTTTTGGTCGTCCTACCCATGATGAGGAGCAGCCCATTGCGGCTCCGCATCCCACTTCAGATGGGCCCGTTTGGTCTTCTTGGCCCACTAAGAGTAAAATAGTGTTTGTCGCAATAATTTGATTTCCTTGATAGTTGTATTGGGGGTGCTGTTCTTCTTCATAGAAGAGAAATACCCTGTGCCCGTTTGGATAAGTACTACGCCGGCCCCTCCTGAACATATTTTTGGTACTTTAGCGCCTCATAAAGAAGAGCACCGGAAGTCCTATAAGGACAATGTTTTTATTCAGACGTTGCACCAAACGCATGCTGCCTATAATATGACAAAATGTTGGGTGTGTGGTTTCTGCCTTCTACTACACATCGAAGTGAGAACCTGTTTCCTATGCCCTTATCCTATGTTAATAGTTGTGAGGGGTGGTTTACCTTACTTAGTATGATCCGCTCGTTCTCTCAGGTTGACTCCTTGGAACAAAAAGACACCCATTTCCGTTCCTTGACAATGAATGTGTACTCCCAACATAGGGCCCCACCTGGTGTTCCCCCCGGGAATGGGCGGTTTGATTGAGTGTTCTTGAATTCTTGCCTCAGAGCAGCAGATCGAGGTAGAAATGCAAACAGATTAGAGATGGACAGGGATGGGTTCTCGCAGTTCAATGTATCAGAATATTATCAATACTTCCAAGCCCGCAATGTCACCAAAGATAAGCCCATACCCCTGGCAGTGGTAGATGTACTGGCTCCTTTTTGCGTTCAAGGGACATTAGACATAGAGGTGGGAGATAGTAGATGCAACACCACTTCTATATTGAGGATGCCTAAAAGTCCGCCCTTGATCCCGCCGCCTAATGTTTATTTTGTTTGTGGTGCTCTTGGTTATGTGTGGCTTCCTGAGGGACGGTCCGGGTGGTGTTACCTTTCCTACCTCCTTCCCCCAGTTTATATAGCCCCTCCCAACTACCACAAAACTCATCGCCTACAGCGTAGAGGTGTCCTAGCCTCCCGGTTTAAGAGGATGATTAGTACAGACGACATAGACCAGACTGACACGACCTTGCAACAGTTTACTGACGCAATGAAAGGCATTCTACCCTTCTGGGGCCCCATGGCCAATAGCCTCAATATTAGACGACTCACCCGGGCGGTAGAGGGGGTTATCAATATGACGGCAGGAATATTGACCAACATTACAGTAGAGCTTCAGGCAACGAGACTTGTTGCTCTTCAAAACCGGATGGTTTTAGACGTCATTCTCGCAGATAGGGGTGGAGCTTGTCGCGTCATCAGTAGCAGTTGCTGTGTTTACATCCCTGACCACGCCCCACTGTATATTCTGCTATACAGAAGCTCCACAAGCTTGCATCTGACATTCACCAAGATAATGGGTCGTGGTCCTTGACAGGGTGGTTCTGGGGTCTGCTGACATCATGGGGTTGGAAGATACTACTTGCCCTCATAGCTATCGCAGGTGTCATCTTCACATGTTGCCTATGTATTAATTGCCTTCCAGCATGTTGCACCTATTGTATGAGCAAGCTCACCCCTACCCCTAAATTGCCAGGATGTGATACTAAGGTCTCTGCAATGATGATGCAGGATGTCCAGGATATCATGCTCATCGATGAAGGTATTTTTGAGTACTAAGTAGATGTTGATTCTCATGTGTTGTTTTATTCTTTCTTGTAACGTGAAGTGAGCATGCATTCTCTTCCTCCCACTTAGAATTGTAAAGACCCTACCGGATAGCCTAATAAAGCATTTAGCCACCCCTGCTAAAAGGAGGGTCTGTTAGATTTGAAAATCCCATTCCTGTTATGCACTCGTATCATGCTACATTAGGTTTGCAGTGTGTGGCTAAATATACGCCATTTGTATTCACGTTATGCTACCCACGGAGTTATCCCTGCAATGTGCAAGCTTTCCTGTAGTTAGCCAGGGTGACTCCATTTTGTATTTCGTAATCCCTATTGAGCCGCTTAGGCCATGTCTGAACTAGGCCTCATCATTCGTATTGCTTGCCTCAGCAGAACACTGTATTTCGTTATTATTTTCTCTCTGTTCAAGGCTGTTTTCTGACTTACTAATGAATAGGCCATTCTGCCCTCGCATACCTATCCAAGTGTGTAGTTCTGTTCCAACGTTGGGAGACGCTGAGACTCAGCACGGTGACCTCGAATCATAGATAGCATGTACCCATCTGGCGGGTGGTAGCCCATCCTCCTGTGCCTTCTTTGTTCATGATCGGCTCAGGCCGGTAACTTTCCACTGTGGGCGTGGTTGGAGGCTTCTTGGGAAGAATGATTACTCACTGCAGACTGTTGGGGAGTCAGTCCCCTCTGCAGACATCTTAGGGTGCAGGTCAGATTGGACTCCTCTGCAGAGTATTACTAATAAAGGTATGTTTGTATTCTCTACTGTCTGACCGACTCTTCATTTCTTGGGAAGGCCTAGCAGGTGGTTGTAAGTAACCCGGGTGGCCCCTAAGGGCCACTTCCTTCAGACTGAGTGGCTCACTTCCATTAAAAATGTTTACGAAGAGGTTAGTAGGTATTTGCCTGACTTGAGGGTAATTACTTAGGAGGTGACTGGGCTGCTCCAGATAACACTGTCCCATTATGACTCAATTGCATAAGTAAAACCCTAGTAAAAACAATTTGCGCACATTTTATATTGGAAATTTTGATTTGAACTGTGTAATAAGCCTCTGTCATTTAACCACACCCATTACAAACCTGCAGTTTACTAAATACTCTTCCTGTTTTTAACATTATTTGCCAGATATGGCCTGGGATATGCGGATGGCGGTTAATTATGTAGTGTACCAGATTTCAGAAATTTCTGTCAGGTGGTGGGGGGGGGGGCCCGACATCTAAAATAATCTTGCTGGGTGGGCTCAACCTAAAAAAGTTTGAAGTGAATATTATCAGTGTGGAAAAGAAAATATAATAGAATTTCCTAGAGTTTTGGCTTGCGTCCCTTGAGAACTATTAATGGCTAATCAAATAATCTGAAGCAAGAGATTTGTGCTAAGCACCAATAAATGGAAGCTGCTATGTAGACGCATAGCAGTCGCGCCACAGGTGCTCATATAAAGCAAGCCCAATTGAACCCATCCATGCCCAAACACAGGCAGTGGCCAGCCATATGGTTCAATCCAGAACCCAACCATTACAATACATGTATTTTGATGAGTCTCCCCAGGCATCCATTTCAAATATTCACATTCTTAATGTAGAAGCTAAAGTGAGGCTCCTATCTGGTAAACTGCTCTTCCCTAAACTGCTCAAGGTGCTTCCTTCTAACCTGAACATCCTTAAATCAGCAGATTAAAAAATGATTCCTGCTTGGTAAGCTCGTTTCTGTAATGGTATTTCCTCTGTACAAAATAGGAGCATTGTTAATGAGCTTCTCATTGATAACAAACTTCATGTGCAATTGCTGAGGCATTGATTTCCCCTGAATGTGACTGTGTCCTTGATTAACTTGTCCCAGCAGGTTTTAAAATTCTATGTATTGATCATTTGGATAAAAGAGGTGGTGGAGGCGTAGTTACATTTAGGGATGTACTTAAAATTGAAGCACCCCTGTTGCCCCCAGTTCCAATCGGCAGACACGTTCGGTAGATCTACAGGTTGTTATTCAGTTTACCAGTCTCTCCATGGAATATTCGGCCTGGTCTGAGGAAGAACGTATACAAGCCCATTGTAATTTATAAGAGGGAGCTTGTCCTAGGCAATTTTATTACCTGGGTCCTTAATTCCTTAACAGTTCCCACTTAATAGACATATTTAGCATAATGACACTGTTAGAAATTGGGTTACTGGTTGACTGGGGTGTGAGGCTTGGTCAAGTGCAAAAACAACAATTGATGGACAGAATGCAGAACAATGTCATACATTCACCCCAGTACAGAGATCTGGGCCTAAATCCATCGTTTTTTTGCTCACCATGCCATTCCAGTTTGAACCCAGCCATATGCAAATCAGTCTTGACCCTGTGCCCTATGGGAAAAGTCCAGCCCGAACTGCCAGGCCAGGTCCTCCCTGGACTGGAAACAAGCATCCTAGGACCGGTTTCAGGGTTTCACCTCTCTTCAGCTAGGATAGCTTGACTCCAGCGGCATGGAGAGCACGGGACCCACGTCTGGGCATACCCGTCCCACTCGGGGTGACAAATGCAAAAACAACAAATGATGGACTGAATGCAGAACAATGTCATACATTCACCCCAGTACAGAGATCTGGGCCTAAATCCATCGGTTTTTTGCTCACCATGCCATTCCAGTTTGAACCCAGCCATATGCAAATCAGTCTTGACCCTGTGCCCTAGGGGAACAGTCCAGCCCGAACTGCCAGGCCAGGTCCTCCCTGGACTGGAAACAAGCATCCTAGGACCGGTTTCAGGGTTTCACCCCTCTTCAGCCAGGATAGCTTGACTCCAGCGGCATGGAGAGCACGGGACCCACGTCTGGGCATACCCGTCCCACTCGGGGTGACAAATGCAAAAACAACAATTGATGGACAGAATGCAGAACAATGTCATACATTCACCCCAGTAGAGAGATCTGGGCCTAAATCCATCGTTTTTTTGCTCACCATGCCATTCCAGTTTGAACCCAGCCATATGCAAATCAGTCTTGACCCTGTGCCCTATGGGAACAGTCCAGCCCGAACTGCCAGGCCAGGTCCTCCCTGGACTGGAAACAAGCATCCTAGGACCGGTTTCAGGGTTTCACCCCTCTTCAGCCAGGATAGCTTGACTCCAGCGGCATGGAGAGCACGGGACCCACGTCTGGGCATACCCGTCCCACTCGGGGTGACAAATGCAAAAACAACAATTGATGGACAGAATGCAGAACAATGTCATACATTCACCCCAGTACAGAAATCTGGGCCTAAATCCATCGTTTTTTTGCTCACCATGCCATTCCAGTTTGAACCCAGCCATATGCAAATCAGTCTTGACCTTGTGCCCTATGGGAACAGTCCAGCCCAAACTGCCAGGCCAGGTCCTCCCTCGACTGGAAACAAGTATCCTAGGACCGGTTTCAGGGTTTCACCCCTCTTCAGCCAGGATAGCTTGACTCCAGCGGCATGGAGAGCACGGGACCCACGTCTGGGCATACCCGTCCCACTCGGGGTGACAAATGCAAAAACAACAATTGATGGACAGAATGCAGAACAATGTCATACATTCACCCCAGTACAGAGATCTGGGCCTAAATCCATCGTTTTTTTGCTCACCATGCCATTCCAGTTTGAACCCAGCCATATGCAAATCAGTCTTGACCCTGTGCCCTATGGGAACAGTCCAGCCCGAACTGCCAGGCCAGGTCCTCCCTGGACTGGAAACAAGCATCCTAGGACCGGTTCAGGGTTTCACCCCTCTTCAGCCAGGATAGCTTGACTCCAGCGGCATGGAGAGCACGGGACCCACGTCTGGGCATACCCGTCCCACGCGGGGTGACAAATGCAAAAACAACAATTGCTCCGTCCATCATCCCCTTTGGTATCGCTTTGTTTGCCCTAAGTTGGCAGGGTATGCCCAGACGTGGGTCCCTTGCTCACTTTGCCACTGGATTCAAGCTAGCCTGGCTGATGACGGCTGAATAGCCAGAAACCGGTCCCAGGATGCTTGTTTCCGGTCCAGTGAAGACATGGCTTGGCAGTTCGGGCTGGACTGTTCCCATGAGGCACAGGGTCAGACTGATTTGCATATGGCCATGTCTGAACTGGGGTGGTGGAGTGAGCTAAAGAATGATGATGGATTAAACCCAGATCACTTGACTGGGGGTGAGTGTTTGATTTGCCCAAACGCTCCGTCCATCATCCCCTTTGGTATCGCTTTGTTCGCCCTAAGTTGGCAGGGTATGCCCAGACGTGGGTCCCTTGCTCACTTTGCCACTGGATTCAAGCTAGCCTGGCTGATGAAGGCTGAATAGCCAGAAACCGGTCCCAGGATGCTTGTTTCCGGTCCACGGAAGACATGGCTTGGCAACTGGGCTGGACTGTTCCCATGAGGCACAGGGTCAGACTGATTTGCATATGGCCATGTCTGAACTGGGGTGGTGGAGTGAGCTAAAGAATGATGATGGATTAAACCCAGATCAGTTGACTGGGGGTGAGTGTTTGATTTGCTCAAACGCTCTGTCCATCATCCCCTTTGGTATCGCTTTGTTCGCCCTAAGTTGGCAGGGTATGCCCAGACGTGGGTCCCTTGCTCACTTTGCCACTGGATTCAAGCTAGCCTGGCTGATGACGGCTGAATAGCCAGAAACCGGTCCCAGGATGCTTGTTTCCGGTCCAGGGAAGACATGGCTTGGTAGTTTGGGCTGGACTGTTCCCATGAGGCACAGGGTCAGACTGATTTGCATATGGCCATGTCTGAACTGGGGTGGTGGAGTGAGCTAAAGAATGATGAAGGATTAAACCCAAATCAGTTGACTGGGGGTGAGTGTTTGATTTGCTCAAACGCTCCGTCCATCATCCCCTTTGGTATCGCTTTGTTCGCCCTAAGTTGGCAGGGTATGCCCAGACGTGGGTCCCTTGCTCACTTTGCCACTGGATTCAAGCTAGCCTGGCTGATGATGGCTGAATAGCCAGAAACCGGTCCCAGGATGCTTGTTTCCGGTCCAGGGAAGACATGGCTTGGCAGTTCGGGCTGGACTGTTCCCATGAGGCACAGGGTCAGACTGATTTGCATATGGCCATGTCTGAACTGGGGTGGTGGAGTGAGCTAAAGAATGATGATGGATTAAACCCAGATCAGTTGACTGGGGGTGAGTGTTTGATTTGCTCAAACGCTCCGTCCATCATCCCCTTTGGTATCGCTTTGTTCGCCCTAAGTTGGCAGGGTATGCCCAGACGTGGGTCCCTTGCTCACTTTGCCACTGGATTCAAGCTAGCCTGGCTGATGATGGCTGAATAGCCAGAAACCGGTCCCAGGATGCTTGTTTCCGGTCCAGGGAAGACATGGCTTGGCAGTTCGGGCTGGACTGTTCCCATGAGGCACAGGGTCAGACTGATTTGCATATGGCCATGTCTGAACTGGGGTGGTGGAGTGAGCTAAAGAATGATGATGGATTAAACCCAGATCAGTTGACTGGGGGTGAGTGTTTGATTTGCTCAAACGCTCCGTCCATCATCCCCTTTGGTATCGCTTTGTTCGCCCTAAGTTGGCAGGGTATGCCCAGACGTGGGTCCCTTTGCTCACTTTGCCACTGGATTCAAGCTAGCCTGGCTGATGACGGCTGAATAGCCAGAAACCGGTCCCAGGATGCTTGTTTCCGGTCCAGGGAAGACATGGCTTGGCAGTTCGGGCTGCACTGTTCCCATGAGGCACAGGGTCAGACTGATTTGCATATGGCCATGTCTGAACTGGGGTGGTGGAGTGAGCTAAAGAAGAATGATGATGGATTAAACCCAGATCAGTTGACTGGGGGTGAGTGTTTGATTTGCTCAAACGCTCCGTCCATCATCCCCTTTGGTATCGCTTTGTTCGCCCTAAGTTGGCAGGGTATGCCCAGACGTGGGTCCCTTGCTCACTTTGCCACTGGATTCAAGCTAGCCTGGCTGATGACGGCTGAATAGCCAGAAACCGGTCCCAGGATGCTTGTTTCCGGTCCAGGGAAGACATGGCTTGGCAGTTCGGGCTGGACTGTTCCCATGAGGCACAGGGTCAGACTGATTTGCATATGGCCATGTCTGAACTGGGGTGGTGGAGTGAGCTAAAGAATGATGATGGATTAAACCCAGATCAGTTGACTGGGGGTGAGTGTTTGATTTGCTCAAACGCTCCGTCCATCATCCCCTTTGGTATCGCTTTGTTCGCCCTAAGTTGGCAGGGTATGCCCAGACGTGGGTCCCTTGCTCACTTTGCCACTGGATTCAAGCTAGCCTGGCTGATGACGGCTGAATAGCCAGAAACCAGTCCCAGGATGCTTGTTTCCGGACCAGGGAAGACATGGCTTGGTAGTTCGGGCTGGACTGTTCCCATGAGGCACAGGGTCAGACTGATTTGCATATGGCCATGTCTGAACTGGGGTGGTGGAGTGAGCTAAAGAATGATGATGGATTAAACCCAGATCAGTTGACTGGGGGTGAGTGTTTGATTTGCTCAAACGCTCCGTCCATCATCCCCTTTGGTATCGCTTGGTCAAGTGTCAACAACAATCGATGTCAGGGTAAGGCACAAGCAAGCCCAAAATTAACTTCTGCTTAACCCCCTGGTAGCTTTGCACAGAGGAGTCAGGCTTATCTTAGAGGCAATGTGTAAAGTATTTGTGAGAAACTCAAACAGTAACACAGTGAAAACACCACACAAAAAAGGATCCCACACCAGGATAGAAAATAGAGCTGAATTTAATAAATAAAACAAGACCAGAAACGACAAAAAACCAATCAGTAGAACCAGAGTTATGACTTTTTAAAGAATAAACTGTAAAACAGTGCCTAAAAGCAGAAAGTGCCAACCATGAATATCTGGTCACGCTGGACCAGGTCAAAGTCAAAAGTTCATGTCGATCTTGATGTCAGATACAGTCCCAGATGAGTCCCGCTGAAATCTGACCTTCTCAAGTTTTGTGGCAAGAGTCCCATTCACGTTGGAGAGGGTCACAGGGAGCAAGGAGCAAGGAGAGTGGCGTGGGCGGTGGTCGGCATGGCGCAAAGAGCAGGCCGGGCATCACAGACTGGTGGTCTCCACGGGCAATCAATGCTTGCTGTGCAAAATCATGAGCTGGTGGCAGCTTGTGCTGAATATCCATGCGAGCAGCATGGTTCCGGTGAAAACGGGCTTCTTTGCAGTCGCAAAGAGCCCAAAACTTGATTTAGAGAGCGCATGAGCAACCACAAGGGTCCGGGACCTGCAAGGCACCACTTGGGGGTTAGAAACCCGTTCCAGCTGGGTCCAGGAGCTGGTTGGGGAGCCTTTTATGTCCCTAAGGCTCAGACCAGGAGGCCAGCACACTAGCCCTTTGAGTCACTCTGGGGTCCTGGGTCCAAGATGAAGTTGAAGGTTCAGTTCTTCTTCCCCAGGCAAGAGGGCAGCAGACAGCAGGTCAGCACAGCAGGGCAGCAGTTCCTTTAGAGCAGCAGTCCAACAGAGTGGCAGTCCTTGTAGCAGAACAGTAGTCCTTCTTCCTGGCAGAGTATCCACAGGTCCAGAAGTGTACTGAAGAGTTGGTGTCTTAGGTCCAGTATTTACATAGTTGTGCCTTTGAAGTAGGGAGATGCTTTTAGAGGCTTGCCTTTGAGGTGCACAGATGTCCTGCCAACCCTGCCATGGCTCCAGACTAACTACATGGGCTATGCAGAACTTTGTGTAGAGACAGGATGCAGCCTATTCACGTGTTAGTGGGGCTGTGCTCAGCATCTCCCTCCCATCCTGATAGTGATGGCCCATCCAATCACATCTAAGCTCCCATTGTGTGTGGATATCTAGGCGGAATACACGAAGCCCAACTGTCAACTACACCCAGTCATGTGACCAGAGACAGGCTGCAGGCACCAAATGGCTAAGGCAAGAAAATGCCAACTTTCTAAAAGTGTCATTTTCAGAATTGTAATTTACAATCCGACTTCATCATAAGTTATGCTTTTAAATTAGGATTCAAGAGACACCAAAAATGAACTGGTCATGTCTTCCCATTTGGAAATTACATTTATAAAATATAATAAAGCAACTTCAGTGTTATCCTGTGAAAGAGATAGGCCTTGCAGTAGTGAAAACCAAATATAAGAGTTTTTCACTACCAGGACATGTAAAACTTGAAAGTACATGTCCTACAATTTAAATACATTTACCCTAGTGGTGACATATCTATTAAAAAGGAACGTTCGGGCCTGGCAAAATGTTTATTTTGCCAGGTAGAAATGGCAGTTCCAGCTGCATACACAGGCTCTGCAATGGCAGGCCTGAGACATGTTTAAAAGGACTACGTAAGTGGGTGGCACAATCAGTCCCACCAGTAGCATTCAATTTACAGCCCCTGGGCACATATAGCGCTGCTTTAGTAGGGACTTACAAGTAAATGAAATATGTCAATTGGGTATAAGCCAATGTTACCATGCTTTAAGGAGGGAGCACAATCGCTTATCACTGGTTGGCAGTGGTAAAGTGCACAGAGTTCTATGGCCAACAAAACAAATTCAGCAAAAAGTGGAGGGTAAAGGCAAAAGGTCTGGGGATGACCCTGCAGAAGGAGCCAAGACCAACAGACACTTTTTAGCCGCTCACGGTTTGTAACGGCCCACTCACAAAGCTGGTCAATTACTTGACCAAATGTTTTGCAATCAATGGTATTATTGATACCACTACCTTCTTTAAAATGCTCTCCACAGATCATAGACTCATTTTCTTTCTGATTGCTAGTCTGCTGACTTTAAACAAAATTAAACCCCTATAAAAAAGATTATTAAAACATTTCTCCCTCTTTGGTAGGCCAAACCCATGCAAACACATGGCCCTTTGGTTTCCCCGTGTAATATTGTTGATCCTGTATAGTGAGTAAAGACTTTCCAGGACAATCCTAATACAATTATATATGACTTCATCCCTTTTGAAACAAAGGGGCATATTCTCAAGAACGTGTGATAACCATCGCAAAACTAACAACGCAACCTTCAACATCGCAGTCTATCGCGGGAAATTTACGCCTTGTTAACCAAGTATTCACAACACGGCGGTACCATGCGATAGTCCCCAAATAACGCGTCAACTGACCGCGTTAAAATCAACGCCACGCCGCAAAAATGCGAAACACTAACGCAAAAAAAGCTGCGATGAGGCCAATCGCGATACGAAAATCAGCGAAACCCAGCTACAGGCCTGCAATCCACACGCGTCAGGCGGGAACAATCACCATAAAAGTAGAAAAAAAACAGACAAACAAATGCCAAACAACAGCGAAGCACAATGGACGTTGCCGGAGCAAGTACGGAGGAGAACCAGAACCCCACAAGCCCCCCGGAGGACCATCCTGGGACTTCGGGTTCAGGGAAGGGCAAGGACAAGAAGAAGAGGAAGACGAAGTTCAGTCCGCAGGAAAACAGGATCCTGATAACGGAGGTGACAGAACACCATCAACAACTGTTCGTCACCTCCACTGTGTCATTGGCAACAAAAAATGGACTATGTCAGTCCATCATTGGCAAGGTGAATGCAGTCGGAGTGCTGAAGAGGACAATGGACGAGGTCAAGAGGCGCTGGAATGATGTCAAGCGCAAAACCAAGCTGAAACTCGCCAACAACCTGAAGGCAGCAATGCAGACTGGAGGTGGGAGCCCAGCGCCACAGGAGGAGCTGGACGACATGGAGGAAATGGTGTCCACAGTCATCAGTGGGGAGACGGTGGCAGGAGTTGGGGGCCCGGACACTGCTCAACAGGACCCGACACAACAGCAACAGGGTGAGTAACGACCAGGGCCTGGGGGGACGGGGGGAGATGGGCACAATGGCACACATGCACAATTAAGTTGAGCACATCTGCGGACAAACCATGCCCCAGACCACCAACTCCCACCAAGAGACCAATGTACCCAAGTATGCAACATGTCAACACTGAACAAGCACAGAAGTCAAAGGCACACCTCATGAAAGTGATAAGGGGCAGCAAAATCTGAGCTGCAGGGGCGACTCCCCCAAAATGCAGCACACACATCACATGCAGAGCACATCTACATTGACAACGATGTGACACAATCCGCAAAACACCTACAACAGAACACAGGACACAACTGGTGCCGCTTGGGTGCAGACACTGGCCAATCACATTTGGCATTGCAGGGAAATGTGCGTTGATAATGTACAAGTACAAACACACACACGTCTGTTGTCGAAATGTCCACTGTCCCCCATCAAATAGGCAGCTCCTCCCAAACAGCCACAATGTACCCAGTCATGCTGTCTGTATGTAAACATGTACAATGCGACAACATACATGTGGACACATTGTTAAACTGCATCTCCCCTTCACATTGCAGAGGGAGAATCAGCACCTCCTGCAGAGTAGCCCGACCCTCTCTTCTCTGGAGACGAAGAGGACCACCACATCTTCGTCTCTGACGCCCTCCAACTGCTCGTGGACAGCCTTCGCAGCCCACTTCCAGGAGCTGGGCAGCCCAGCTGCTATGAGGAGACCCCACCCCCTGCACAGACCACACAGTAGGCAGCACCCACCACCACTGCTGCCTCCCAGGACCCCCACGGAGAACACATGGCCTTCCAATGCCGTGTTTTGGGGTGCCAGGAGAATCTGGCTGAACAGGTGCGGGTGGGCTTCGACCGCATGGCAGACAAACTAGATGCCATACGTGGGTGTCTAAGTCCCATCAGGGACCACTCACGGTCCCTAACGGACACCCACAGTCCGCTCCATGCTCTCCAACGGACCATGGCTGACATCGCTGGAGCCCTGACTCAGAGAATAGTACAACTGTCCAGTCCGAGTGGCTCTAGCGATGTCACACAGGAGTTGGGAAACATGCGGAGGTTAATGGAGACCATGGAGCGGGCGAATGCGGAACGAGCGGCTGCCACGGCTGCACACCAGCGAGAGGTAGCTGGGTTCCTCAATGACCTCAGGACCCTCCTCATGGCATTGCTGCCACAAGGCCTGGCGCGGATGCATGCTGCTGCCACCACTCCATCCACATCTCCGCCCCTGAAGTGTCAGTACCACACAGTGCGGCAGACCTTCCACCACCGGCCACTGATGTGTCACTGCCACACAGTGCTGGAGACAGAACACCCCCCCCCACACGTGAGGCACATGAAACAGCAGAGAACGAAGATGCGGATGATTCTGCCCTCATGGTAAGAAGGACGCAGCAGCATGCATCTCATCCATAGGTCCGGCTTCAGCTTGGTACTGCCCTCTGCATCATCACCTTCCACTGTCCCCCGATGCACTCTGCGACACTCACCTTGGACCTCGACATGGACTGCCATATGCTGTTTGATCGCCATTGACACAGCAATCAGACTGCGGACTGAACTCTTCCTCTTCCTTTGGACTTGTCATTCCCTGAAGGACCCTGGCTGGCCCTCCATGGGACAACATCGTCATGTGGGGTTTGCATGGCCCTGTACTGCTCCAGATGCAACACTCCACTGAATGTGCATTAAACATTCATATTCACACAGATGTGTCATGTCTATGGTCTTTCAAGTGTGGAAGTATGGATGAATGTAGGCTCACTGGACTCCTCTTACGTCCATGTGGCTCATGTCGTAGAACAGGGGTCACAGGGTGACACATTGCCCAATGCGGTCCGGCTGGCGCTGACACAACAATAGGGACACACGAATGAGTTACTTCCTTGTCCAGCCCAGTACGGAACCACGCCCATGGCCCCGGGGTCATTTACAAACCCTTACGCTGGACTGGCATACGCCAGGCCAGCCCACTCCGCTTACGCTCACAGGGGGACGGCAACGCTACATGTCCCATGTCTTTCCTGTAGTGATCTGCTGCTCACAGGTCTAGTTGTCAGCATGCCACAGCCACTCCCTCACGGCTGGTTTACACCCACACCCCACCCATCCAGCACACGCGTCACAGGACATGTGACCATGCCAATAGAAAGGGCCGGGCACACGTGCTCGACGCCATTTCCATTCTCTATCTGGGTGCATCCGTGTGGTGTTAATGTAGGCATGAGGGCCTCGGGCCCTGCAACATCACATTCCCCAGGACCGGAGGTGACATGATGGCGTCCGGAACACGATACCCAATCATACAGGGTCCATGACTTTGGGACACAGACTTGGTGGCACTGGATACATTGCGGCCGGCACAGGCACACCGCCACGGGACGGTGACTTTGGGTGCACTGAGATAGGGGCACCTTAAGTGCTGAGCGGGTGTGCAGCCTGCGATGATGCCCCATCCCGGCCGTCCGGACTGCTCAGGATTTGTGTGCCCTGCTGGACCGCAGTGTAGGCCAGAGCCAGCGGGCAGCGCGGGCCTACCGCCACGTGGCGTCGCATCCCGGATCACAGAGTTAGTGGCACCTCAAGGGCTGAGCGGGTGTGCAGCCTGCGATGATGCCCGGTGCACTGGTATGTCCTCGGCCATGGCAAAATCAAGACCCAGAATCATATGTGAGACCTGGTGGCCTGCGGAGCGGGGCTGAATGATGTGGAGAGTGCCATGCCCGCGGGCCCCGGGCATGTGGCTTGCAGCGGCACGTGGTGGGCCATCATTACTACACGCCAAGGGCGGAAGGTGAGCAGTGAGGCCTGGGTGCGCAGGGGCAGGCATGCACCGCTGGGCGGCGGGAGGGGCTGGGGTACATCTGCCTGGGTGCGCAGGGACGGACAGGCGATGATGTCTTGTGCAATTGTATGTACGTTGCCATTCATGTGTCTGGACTCTGTTTCAGATGACGGATCTGTTTCAGATGTGTGACCTGGTGAACTGCACTACATACAGGCACGTGGTTGGAGACACACCTGTGGCAGCAGGTGGGCAGTGTGGCCTGGGTGCGCATTGTCGGCACTCTCTCTCCCTGTCCATCTCTTCTGTTATCTGTGTCTCGCTCCCCCTCTCTGTCCGTCTTTCTCTCGCTCCCCCTCTCTGTCCGTCTTTCTCTCGCTCCCCCTCTCTGTCCGTCTTTCTCTCGCTCCCCCTCTCTGTCAGTATTTCTCTCGCTCCCCCTCTCTGTCCATCTTTCTCTCGCTCCCCCTCTCTGTCCGTCTTTCTCTCGCTCCCCCTCTCTATCCGTCTTTCTCTCGCTCCCCCTCTCTGTCCGTATTTCTCTCGCTCCCTCTCTTTCTCTCTCTCTCTCCTTCGCTCTCTCTCTGTCCTTTGATGTGCGCAAGACACACCTTCTCATCATGATTTTTGTCTTGCAGGCTGTGACCTACGGATTGTCCCGAGGGGAGCCGCCATGTGTCTTCATTTCTGTTCTGTGTTTCTTGGAATACATTTTCATTTGTTACTTCGAAGGTCGATGTGTGATGCTCATTTTTGTGACGACACATGCATGCCACCAAATGTGATTGTGCGACATCAGGCGGATTATTTGGTACATGATTCCGTGTAGTTGATGTGGCATGTCTTTGGCTGGGGCGGGGGGAGGCCCGGGGAGGGGGGTCCTGGGGGTGGCGGCGGTGGGTGTTGTGGCCCTGTTGGGGCTCCGAGCTGCATGATCAGTGGCTCCATGGCATCTGTTGCCCTTCAGGTGTGGCTCTGGGCTGGGCTCCATTTTGTGGTGCAGGCTGTGGTCCGACTTTGCACCAGGTCAGAGCAGGTGTTAGTTTCCTGCTGCTAACGGGCCTTATCGCCTGTTTTGTGGTCTTATCGCCGATCTGGCTGGTCGTTGAGAATGTTGCGGAGTGGTGTTTTCGCTGCTTTTTGCACGGGTACGCCTACTCTGCATCTCATTAGCGATAGTTGCGGGGGTCATCTGTGGCGATGTTTTTTGCGGCTGCTATCGCGGGTAAACTGGTGTTATGGGCTGTTAACACCAGCTTGTGAATGGTGCGATACATTTATCGCCACTTTGGCTGCGATAAAGTGCCGCTAACTAGGCGATAAGTCCTTGAGAATATGCCCCAAAATGTATTCATCTGATCCACATTCTCTGTTGTGCTAATACTCAAAAAATGCATACAAAAGAAACTCAAGAGTCAAAATATAACTCTTTGGACAAAGAGAATTACATAAATCAGATATATAAATACAACTACCTTATTAGGAAGGCTAAAATAACCTACCATTCTGAAAAAAATCTCAGTTTAACAATGTTGTAAAGGAACTATTTCTCACAAATGACTCCTTCAATTGGCCTTCCTTGTGTAGTAAAGGATATCACACAGTCCCAGGACCTTGTTAAAATATATCTAGTTTATTCTAAAAAAAAATAAAACATAGAGATGAGTTGGATTCCATGACTATAGGCGACTGCAAAACTCTTCTTGAAAATAGCCGACTAACTTAGTCACCAATTGACCCAGTTCCTTCCTCTTTTTGGAGATCAAATAGCAAGATAGGGCCAGATGTATCAAGCAAAATTGCGTTCGCAAACGCCGAATTTCGCAGAATTTCGGCATTTGTGAACGCAATTTTGCTTAGTGGTATGTATTAAGGCAAAATTGCCTCGCAAAATAAGGAATCGCAAAATTTGCGATTCCCTATTTTGCGATTGCATTTAAGGAATCGCAAATTGCAATTCCTTAAATCCAATGTAAGAAGCACCAAAAAAGTGCAATTTGGCCTTAAGGAATTGCAAATTACCACCAACTTCAAGTTGGTGGTAATATGCGATTTCTTTGAAAAATGCACTTTTTAGCATTTTTCAAAGTGCCATGTGGCGCACATACATGCCCTTAGGGGCATGTATGTGCGCCACATGTGCACACATACATATTTCAGGGGTGCAACAGAGTGTCAAAAGGACACCCTGGCACCCTTGAAATTGCATTCTCAATTTGCGATTCTCTAATTGCGATTCGCAAATTGAGAATGTCTTCCCATTCATTCCTATGGGCCTCTACGCCCATAGGAATGAATGGGAAGGTATTCCTTAATTGCGAATCGTAATTTGCAATTCGCAATTAAGGAATATTAAGGAATCGCAATTATTATTGCGATTCCTACATACATAGCATTTTGCGATTCCTTAACAGCAATTCGCTAAAATTCGCTATTAAGGAATCGCAAATGCAATCCTTGATACATCTGCCCCTAAGTCCCTTCGTCTTTGCAATTCTAACTTTGTTGCTCAATACAACAGTCAGGTTCTGTTTTTATAAACATGTTATAGTCTGCCCTCTGCTAAAATAAAAGAGGTCTGATCCCTATGGACTCCTCAAGCTATAGACCCATCTCATTGTTAATTTACCAAAGCTATAGCAAATGACAATCAATGTCCAATTTCAAAGCTATGCTAAATTGAAAGACCTTCAATGCCATATGCAGGCCTGATTTATACTTGGGAGGAAGACAGAAATTGTCATCACACTCTGTGATCAATGATCTCCTGATGATGGTAAATGTTGAATGATTAAGGAAATATATATCTTCTTAACCTATTCGCCACCTCCATTACCATTTATTCACTGTCCCCTCCCCCAATAACAAGAACAATTTCAAATCAATTATATTAAAGGTCGCTTCCACATATAATCACTGTTAGACCTGGCACCATTGGCGTGGGTCTCCCCTGCATTTTTTGCCTTTGCCTCCTGTGTTTATGCTGTGTGTTGGACTCCTTTTTGCTGGTCTAAATGCTTTGGGCACTTTGCCACTGCTGTTCAGTGCCAAAGTGCAAGTGCTCTCTTTGTGTATTGTTGTTACGGATCAGTGATTCCATGATTGGCATATTTGATCTACTAGTCAGACCCTAGTACAGTGCACTGTGTGTGCCCAGGGCCTGTAAATCAAATGCTGCTAGTGGGCTGCAGCACTGATTGTGCCACCCACAGAAGCAGCCTGTAAAAGGTAACTCTGGCCTGCCATTGCAGAGCCTGTGTGCAGTCCGGTACTGCCATGTCGACCTGGCCAGTGCACCCACTTGCCAGGCCCCTAACCTTCCCTTTTCTTACATGTTAGTCACCCCTAAGGTAGGCCCAACGTACCCCTGTGGGCAAGGTGCAGTGTATGTGAAAGGTAGGACATGCCCTGATGTGTGTGGCATGTCCTGATAGTGAATGACTGTCCATTTCGTTTTTCACTATTGCAAGGCTACCTGTTCCCATAGGACAGAATGGGGAGTTTGTTTATGACATCTTATAAACCTAACTACCCCTGGGAACAAGGTAGGAAAATAAAGTTTAATATGCCTGAACTCAGAATGTTAAAATGCATCTTTTAGTGAGGGTGATTTTTACATTCTGTGTTTGAAAATACGACTTTTAGAAAGTTGCTATTTTCTTGCCTAACCATCCAGTGTGCCTCTGCTAGGTTTGTGTATTGCATGTCTGGCTTTTGTATGACAGGGGCTGGAGAGGGGCAGTGGCTCCAGAGAGCCTGATGAGTCAGGGCTGGGCTGAATAGACCTGGGCTGCATTTAGAGTAGGGGGAGGAGATTTCCTTTCACCTGCATGGGCCTGGTCTGCCTTCAACAATGCTGTCTCCACCTCCTTCCAGGAAGCTGCACCAGTGTGGACAGAACTGTTTTGGCTGGGTACAGACACTCTCTGCCTTCAGAGAACAAAGGATTTTTGTGTATAAAAAGAGGGGCCCAGACCCCAGACTTTTAGATCACTTCTGGGAATCAAGAGGAACCTTTGCCAAGGAGAAGAGCCGGAGAAGCTGAGGAGGAATACTGTCCCTGTGCTGCTTGCTGTCTGAGGTTGGCCTGCAGTGGCTACTTGCTACCAAGGAAAGGAGAAAAAGACTTTGCTGTTTGCTTTATAACCTGCTTGAGGAAAAGATCTCCAAGTGCTTGAAATTTAGCTTGCCTCCTGTTCTGAAGTCTCAGGGACACAAAGATTTCATTTCTTCTGTCTCTCTGCATCTGGAACTGCTGTTTCAGCTGCCACAGAAGGAGATTGCAAAAGAAACAATTGATGGACGGAATGCTGGACAATGCAAACATTCACCACAAGTCATAAGGATCTGGGTTTAATCCAGCATTCTTTTGTTCACCACACCATCCCAGTTTGGACCCAGCTATATGCAAATCAGCCTTGACCCTGTTCCTTATGGGAACAGTCCAGCCGGAACTGCCAAGTCAGGTCCTCCCTGGACCGTAAACAAGCATCCTGGGACCGTTTTCAGGGCATCACCCTTCATCAGCCAGGCTAGCTTGAATCCAGTGGTGTAGTGAGCATGGGACCCACGTCTGGGCATACCCTTCCCACTTAGGGCGACATATGCAATAGAAACAATTGAAGGACAGAATGTTGGACAATGCAAACATTCACCCCCAGTCACAAGGATCTGGATTTAATCCATCATTCTTTTGCTCACCACACCACCCCAGTTTAGACCCAGCCATATGCAAATCAGTCTTGACCCTGTTCCTTATGGGAACAGTCCAGCCCGAACTGCAAAGCCAGGTCCTCCCTGGACCAGAAACAAGCATCCTGGGACCGGTTTCAGGGCATCACCCTTCATCAGCCAGGCTAGCTTGAATCCAGTGGTGTAGTGAGCACGGGACCCACGTCTGGGCATACCCTTCCCACTTAGGGCGACATATGCAAAAGAAACAATTGATGGATGGAATGCTGGACAAAGCAAACATTCACCCCCAGTCACATGGATCTGGATTTAATCCATCATTCTATTGCTCACCACACCACCCCAGTTTGGACCCAGCCACATGCAAATCAGTCTTGACCCTGTTTCTTATGGGAACAGTCCAGCCCGAACTGCCAAGCCAGGTCCTCCCTGGACTGGAAACAAGCATCCTGGGACTGGTTTCAGGGCATCACCCTTCATCAGCCAGGCTAGCTTGAATCCAGTGGTGTAGTGAGCACGGGACCCACGTCTGGGCATACCCTTCCCACTTAGGGCGACATATGCAAAAGAAAGAATTGATGGACGGAATGCTGGACAATGCAAACATTCACCCCCAGTCACAAGGATCTGGGTTTAATCCATCATTCTTTTGCTCGCCACACCACCCTAGTTTGGACAGCCATATGCAAATCAATATTGACCCTGTTCCTTATGGGAACAGTCCAGCCCTAACTGCCAAGCCAGGTCCTCCCTGGACTGGAAACAAGCATCCTGGGACCGGTTTCAGGGCATCACCCTTCATCAGCCAGGCTAGCTTGAATCCAGTGGTGTAGTGAGCACGGGACCCACGACTGGGCAACCCTTCCCACTTAGGAAGACATATGCAAAAGAAACAATTGATGGACGGAATGCTGGACAATGCAGACATTCACCCCCAGTCACAAGGATCTGGGTTAAATCCATCATTCTTTTGCTCACCACACCACCCCAGTTTGGACCCAGCCATGTGCAAATCAGTCTTGACCCTGTTCCTTATGGGAACAGTCCAGCCCGAACTGCCAAGGCAGGTCCTCCCTGGTCCTGAAACAAGCATCCTGGGACCGGTTTCAGGGCATCACCCTTCATCAGCCAGGCTAGCTTGATTCCAGTGGTGTAGTGAGCACTGGACCCACGTCTGGACATACCCTTCCCACTTAGGGTGACATATGCAAATGAAACAATTGATGGATGGAATGCTGGACAATGCAAACATTCACCCCCAGGCACAAGGATCTGGGTTTAATCCATCATTCTTTTGCTCACCGCACCACCCCAGTTTGGACCCAGCCATATGCAAATCAGTCTTTACCCTGTTCCTTATGTGAACAGTCCAGCCCGAACTGCCAACCCAGGTCCTCCCTGGACCGGAAACAAGCATCCTGGGACCGGTTTCAGGACATCACTCTTCACCAGCCAGGCTAGCTTGAATCCAGTGGTGTATTGAGCACGGGACCCTTGTCTGGGCATACCCAGAAGGAAATTGCAACTCCGACACCGGAGAGCGACGCTGTAACCTGCACCAAAGCCATGGGCACCGCTCATGAAGAGCACGACGCACCACCCTGACTTGCACCGTAGGCCTGACGCCTGATGACGCCGTGACGCATCGACTCCGAAGCCGTCACCGAGGCCGCTGCCCGCACCGGAGCCGAGGACACAACGCTTGTGACGTCCATGATGCACCATCCCAACTCGCACCGCAGCCCCAACTTCACCGACGCCGGTGCTTCATCAATGCGGAGCCGATACTCAACGTGGGGGACTCCTGAATCCATCGACACCGCACCGTCGTAAGGAACCGATGCCTCACCGCTAGGCCTGGGTGGAAAACTACGCTACGCTCGCGGAGTGTGCGTAGTTTGCGCAACTATGCGCTACGCGAATCGCACGTAGCACAGTGCAAAAATACGTAGCGTAGCGGGCATTTTTTGCTCGCTCGCGGTCCTCAACGTCAAGTTGGCGACCGCGAGCGAGCAAAATCAACATCCCGGCGAGACTTTTTCCTCGTTCGCGATCGGCAACATCAAGTTGCCGATCGCGAGTGTGGAAAATAAACCTCCTGACGAGATTCTCAACGCGGGGTGGTCTGGTTTCTCATTGCGAGTGGTCGCGTATGCTCGCGACCGCTCGCAATGAGAAACTACCAGTCCGCGTTGAGAATGCTGCAGCTCGAGTACAAATCTACTCGAGCGGCAGAAAACGACCGCTTGCACTGTGCATGATGCCGTTCGCAATGATTGCACAGTGCGGACAAGCATCCGGCACTGTGCAATCATTGCGAACAGCATTTCCCTACCGCACTACGCAGTTCGCGTAGCTACACGTAGCGCGCGTAGTGCAAAGTACACTTCACGTAGCTACGCATAGCGCGAGTACGCGAACTACGCCCAGGGATAAAAAAATGCAACTGCGTAACACCATGGACGCACCCGGACCGAGTTCAGAGGACAACGCGAACCCCACAAGCCCCACAGACGACCAGCCAGGAACCCCAGGGCCGGGGAAGGGCAAGGAGAAGAGGAAGAGAAAGACGGGGCAGTCCGCAGGAAAACTGGATCATCGTCACGGAGGTGACAGAACACTACCAACAACTGTTCGTCACCTCCACTGTGTCATCGGCCACACAAACGGAAATATGGTAGCACATTGTAAACAACGTGAATGCAGTCAGAGTGTCGAGGAGGACAATGGAAAAGGTCAAGAGGCGCTGGAATGATGTGAAGGGCAAAACCAAGAAGAAACCCGATGCCAACATGAAAGCAGTAACGCAGAATGGAGGTGGGGGACCAGCGGCACACCAGGAGCTGGATGACATTGAGAAAATGGTGGCCACAGTCATCAGCCGTGATACGGTGCCAGGAGTCGGGGATCAGGACACTGCTCAACATGACCTGACACAACATCAACAGGGTGAGTACCTACCAGGGACTGGGGGGATGGGGGGAGATGGGCACAATGGCACACATGCACAATTAAGTAGAGCACACTGCACACCCACAATGACTCTGGACCATGTCCCTGATCCCCGTGCCACACTGCAGCACACATACAGAAACTCAGGGAATGTGTGTTGAAATGAATTTATTTCCACATGCTGTGCCTGTGGTCATTTTGTACTGTCTCATGATTGCTAAGGACTGCCACAATGTGACGTCCTCATGTGAAGAAATTGTCTATGATGATGTTCCTACGGGCTATTCCTGATGCAGCTGCAGTGGGGTGTGGTCCACCTGCCTCATCTTCCTCATCATCGTCCAGTGCATCTGGCACTTGTAACCATGGGGCATTGGTGCGTACACATATGTTGTGCAACACACAACATGCAACGATCATCTTGCACACAATGTCTGGGCTGTACAGGAGCCTCCCACCTGTGATGTCCAGGCACCTGAAACGTGACTTCAACACGCCAAATGTGCGTTCCACGATGCCCCTGGTGCGTTTGTGGGCCGCATTGTACTGCCTCTGGGCTTGTGTGTTCGTGGCTCGGAGGGGTGTCATCATCCAAGGGCAGAGTGCATATCCTTGATCACCTGTGACAGTGCAGAGAGACATGAGTCAAAATTCGGTTCTGCATGATGTGTTGGCAGGCTCTCTAGTTGATTGGCGTGTGATATGTGTGTCATAGTGATTCCTGTGTGACATGTACTGCTTGTAGCAAATAAGCACCATCAATGTGTATTACATAGCCTCACTGCTGCTCCTCCCTCCCCCCGAGCCTAATTACTTGTGTGCGCTGCGCGGTTGCATCACTTGCACTCCTACGGCACACCATTGTCATGCCTGTCTGCGCATGTCCACAAGCCTGACAACGACACTGTGATGTTGTGCGTTGAAGGTGGGCGGCCACGTGTGTGTAGGCCTATGGTAAGGATAGGGCGGACACAGATGTAGAGTTCATGGCTGGCTGAACTCGCGATGCGGTCGAGGCAAGACCTTTGGCTTATGCTGCAGCACTAGCGATACACACACAACAGTTGGCATGTATGATCCCGGACCCCGAGCGGGCTTGCGCTCATACATTTATCCCTTCGGCCGAGCTCGCACTCCGGGGGCATGTTACATTGCAACTTTGTCCATTGCGGGACGGGTGGCGCCGACACTACAACAGAGACACACGCATTAGGTACTTCATTGGCAGGCCTAACACTTAACCATGTCCAGAGCCCCGGGGTGATCATCCACACCCCTACGCTGGACTGTCATACGCCAGCCCACTCCGGCAACGCCAACAGGGGGGTACGACACAGCTATATGTCCCAGGTCTCATCCACTGCCTGAGGTGACATGTTTGCGTCCGCTGTACACAGCACAATGCAATGTGGCAGGGCCCAGGGCCCTCATGCATACACAATGACCACACGGACACACTTAGATAGTTTGTGGAACTGGCTACGGGCACGTGCGCTCCGCTCCTTTTATTGCCAGGGTCACATGTCCAGTGACGCCTGTGCTGGATGGGTGTGGGGTGAGTGTGAGCCAGCCCTCAAGGAGTGGTTGGTGCTGGCAACCACTACAACAGTGATCAGACAATCAGAAGTTCACAGTTCAAACAGCAAGGGTCCATGACTTGAGCTGCACGGAGTTAGTGGCCCCGGATGCACAGCGGCCGGCACATGGAACACCGCCACGGGACAGTGACTACCGGTGCACTGAGGTAGGGCCACGAGAGCTGAGCGGGTCCTCGCCGATGTCCAAGGTGAATGTCGCGGAGGGTTTTGGGGGACAGTGGAAGGTGATCTTCCAGGGCATGATACAGAGGGCAGTACCAAGCACAGGCAATATGGAGGAGATGAATGCTACAGACTCATTTTTGACACCAAGTCAGTATCAACTACATGATGATGAAGACAACCCCCAGGCCATAGACTCAGACGCCACCAAAGTTCAACCAGAGAGTGTCCATGGATTTCGGGGCACAGAGTTAGTGGCACCAGAGCTGAAAGGGGATGCAGTCTGCGATGAGGCCTGTACAATGGTATAAACTCTGCCATTAATAAATCAAGGCTCAGTTCCAAATGTGTGACCTACTTGACCGTAGTGTAGGCCGGAGGCAGTGGTCAGCAGGGGCCCCCAGCCACGTGTCCTTGGCTTACGATGCACAGAGTTAGTGGCACCAGAGCAGTTGTTGGTAGTGTTCGGTCACCTCCGTAACGAGGATTCTTTTTTCATCCGGACTGAACCGCATCTTCCTCTTACTCCTCTCCTTGCGTACAATGATATGGACTCTGCCATTGCACAAGCAAGACTCAGTTCCAAATGTGTGACCTACTTGACCGCAGTGTAGGCCAGAGGCAGCGGTCAGCGCGGGCCAACCGCTGTTCAGGCAGCTCCTCCTAGTACTCTCACACATGACGTTGGAATGCCCTGTGGCGATGATTTGTGGTTGACGGAGGTAGAAGCACCAGAGCTGAGCGTGTGTGCAGCCTGCGACGATGCCGTGCCCTGCCTGGTCCGGACTGGATTGGATTGGTGTGAGGCCTGCTGGACCGCAGTGTAGGCAGTACACAGGTGACCCCGCGGTGCTGGGCCGCAGTGTAGGCCGAAGGCAGTAGTCAGCAAGGGCCCACAGACATGTGTCGGTGGAATGCTATGCACAGAGTTGGTGGCACCACATCGAAGGGAGTACGGTGATATAAAATCTGCCATAAACGTATGTACTCTGCCATTGTATAATCAAGACTCAGTTCCAAATGTGTGACCTACTGGACCGCATTGTAGGCCGGAGGCAGCGGTGGAGTACGTCAATGAGAAAGGAGTACTGGGGGCCTGTGTCGCGGAGGCCGTGATGGTCTGAGGAGGCTGCCATGGTCGCGGGCCTCTGGCTTGGAGCTTGCACCGGCACGTGGTGGGCCCTCTTTGACACACGCCGGTGTTGGCAGGTGAGCAGTGCGGCCTGGGTGCGCTGGGGCGAGCAAGACGGGTCTTGGGACCAGCGGCTTGGGGTGCAGCAGGCATACAGGATCGCAGGCACCGCCGCTCACGGCGTCGGCCTCGTGGCGGGGTGAGAGGCGCCGCCCTGGCAGACACGTTGGCCATTCCGGAAGAGAACCACGCCCAGAGTAGCGGGCTTTTTATTCACACCCCTACGCTGGCCTGGCGTATGCCGGGCCAGCCCACTTCGCTCACACTTACAGGGGGGGATGTAACAAGCTACATTTCTGCATTCTTCCCCACTGGCTGCGGTAACATGGTTGCGTCCACTTTCCACCACACTGCAAACACCAGCAGTGTATGTCGACATGGAAATGTCTGTGGTCTGCATACTGAAGTCTGTCCAGCACATCCACGCCACACTTGGCGTTGTGTACATTCACATTCATGGGTCACTTGCCTCCTTCGCACATGCCTGGTTCCCACCTCTCCCCACATTCTGCTATTGTGTGGCTGAGGTGCCATGCCGTTGATGGCTTGTGTAGATGGCTAGCCCAGGTTGCCACAGTAAGTTGTGTTGTCGTGTCTGGAATGTGGGGATGTTGGTTGTCATGTTGTATGTGATTTTGTGATGTGTGCATTCCCAGAGTTGTGAGTTGTCTGATTGTGGTGTTGAGGTGTGTGGGGTGTTCCGTTGGTACTTACCGACGAGCAGTGCATTTCCATAGGTGCCATCCTGAAAGTGCTGGTTGATGATGGACTGTCGGAAGATGAAGGAATCATGCACACTGCCTGGGTAGTTGGCGACGACATTGGTGAAGAGTCCCCGGTGGTCCACTATTGCCTGCACATTGATGGAATGCGTGTGTTTCCTGTTGCGGTAATTGTGTGCAGTGGCGGCAGGGGGCACTAGGAGTACATGTGTGCAGTCGATTGCCCCCAACACGTGCAGGAAGCCAGCTATGGTGTAGAAGCCTTGCTTGATCTCCAGCTGTTCCTGCGCAGTGTGTGGGAAGTAAAGTTGCTGGGGTACCAAGCTGATGATGGCATCCAGGACAGGTGTGAGGAACTTTGACAGGGCTGGTTGTGAGACTCCTCCGACTATGGCAGTTGTTGGTTGGAAGGTCCCAGAGGCCAACAGGTGCAGCAAGGCCAGCAGCTTTGTCTGCGGAGGGATGTTGGTTCTCCGCTGTGTTGGTACCATCAGCCTGTGGGCAATGAGGGTCAGGATGCGGAGGATGGTTGTCCTTTTGAGCCTGTAGTGGGAAATGACTTTCTCTGGCGTTAAGTCTCCGAGGCTGGTGCGTTTTCGGAAGGTCCGGTGTCTTTGTCTGCGCTGCCTCTGTGGTATTCCGGGGGGAGGGGTCTGGGGGCGGTGGGGGTCCTGGCGGTGGTGGCGGTGGGTGTTGTGGCCCTCTTGGGGCTCCGAGCTGCATGATCAGTAGCTCCACGGCATCTGTTGTTCTTCTGGTGTGGCTGTGGGCTGGGCTCCCTTTTATGGTGCAGGTTGTCGTCCGACTTAGCACCAGGTAGGAGCAGGTGTTAAATCCCTGCTGCTAACGCGCCTTATCGCATGTTTTTGAATCTTATCGCCGATCTGGCTGGTCGTTGAGAATGTTGCGGAGTGGTGTTTTCACAGGTTTTTGCACGGGAGCGCCTACTCTGCATCTCATTAGCGTTAGTTGCCGGTGTCATCCGTGGCAATGTTTTTTGCGGCTGCTATCGCAGGAAAACTGGTGATATCGGCTGTTAGCACCAGCTTGTGAATGGTGCGATGAATTTATCACCACTTTGGCTGCGATAAAGTGCCGCTAACTCAGCGATAAGACCTTGAGAATATGCCCCTCAATGATTAAAAACATTAAAAGAAGTTAGACATAGGTCAGGTAATAAGCACTTTACTTAGGGGTTTCTAGGAATTGTCAGCAATGTCTTGAATAAAATGCTGTTTCCACACTAAAACAACAATGTAAGAAGAAAGCTTTCATCGCAATGGTTTTATTTATTACATCATTATAAAATTTAATGCTACTGACCTTTCCCAGTGGTACGGTATTTTTTAGGTCAGTGCAACAAACTCTTATAGGAATATTGGACTCTTAAAAGAGTTTAATCGAGAGACTCTCTGCTATAAATGTCTTTTCCTTGTAAATGTCTAGTGCAAAACGTTTATCACCCCATAAAATCACTACAAATGGAAGGTATTTTCAGGTTTTTACTTACGTAGCCTATTGGAAAGCCATAAACTGCTACAGCTTTCATTGGCCAGCAAACGCTGAAACTTTCTGATTAACCCAAAGGTGACATGGACAGGGGCCAATACAACGATTCCATTGAGTTAATATTCATGTTATGAGAGAAAATGGCAAATGTTTTAAAAACAATAGAAAGGTCATAGATTAATGAATACTCTACTTAGGAATCGTAACTTTACTACTCCTAAATGCCTTTTGTGAATACCAAAAGTCGTAAAGTTAGGATTTTGTCTCAGATTACTTTTGTGAATCGGGCCCATAAACCCTGGTGGGTAACAAGGGGAACAAATAGATATCATAGGCTGCATGAACACTGACATAATATTTAAAAACAGATGTATAAGAGGAAATGTGTACGAGACTGATCTCCACATTATCATAACTCCATGAGCGTCCACTCTGGTAAAGGTGGTTGAGGACACTACATGAGAGGATATCCTGCTGGGGGGAAAAATGTCATCAGAGAGGAGATCAGTGAAGTGAAGGGCTATGTACATGAAATTAAATTGAAACAAGGAGCTCTTCTCCTACAACACAAGGTCAGGAGAGTACTGATTCTTGTGAGGGAGTAAGTTAAAAAAACACCTGGGTGATATGCTTGACCTATAAAGCACATCAAGACTGTGTAGAGTAATCGAGGTGGCTTGTAGTGTTGTTAATGGTGAACAGTGAAACTGGAAGAGAGTTGTGAAATATGACAGACCGGGGTGTGTAAGGAATGATAATGAGGATTTGGTGGCATTAAGGATGAAGTGTGCAAAAGTATAATAGTCGCATATGATAAAAAAAAAAAAAAACTATAGTCACGGTTGATGCTAGTGCCACTGGCATAGTTGGGTCTGGTGGCTTAGTGGACTAATGCGCCCACTGTATGGGCCTGTGTTTGACCTCATGGCCACAGGTTCAAATCCTGGCGGGTCCACTCAGCCTTTCATCCATCTGAGGTCGATAAAATGAGTACCATTGAGGTGGGTAGGAAAAAATGTTTGCTATTCAGTGCCATGATGCCCAAGGGTGAATGTGCTCTTTACAAATACATATGTTATAGGGGCAGTGTTGTCACAAATGCATGGTTTTGCATAGAATACCACAGCCTTTGCTTCACGTTCATTGACATAGCGTCCTTATGCTGTAATTGAAAGGGAGCCTCTGGCAGCAGCAGGGGAGTGAGTATTTCATAATGTATGTGTTGGGGGGCCAGATTGTTCTGTGTATGGACCACAAACCTCTCATGGAAATGATGTCACCAGGAGGAGCAGGTAAAGGCTCAGTAAGACTTGCAAGTCTAGCTTCACGCTTGCAGGATTATAATTACACCATCGAATTTATACCTTGGTAGAAGAATGTTCAGGCGGATTGCTTGTCTCGTCTGCCTTTAAATTGGAAGGATGTGTCTGAGAAGGGTGTAACTGGCAGTGAACTGGAAGGTGCAGTGGCAAGCAAAGGGGATGTGATCCATTGGAGTTGTGGGGTGGTGAGTGAAGCAGAATGGACTTGTGCCATTGGCAATGATGATGTGTTGAAGAACGTTGTGGAAATGGTCAGAAAGGGGGGAAGAAGAGAGAGTATGTTGCCTAATTTATTGCAGCCTTTTGGTAAAATTCTTGATGAGCTATCTGAAGTGGAGGGTAAATTAGTTATTTGCGGGGAAACAATCGTTCCGCCCAGTGAGTTGCATAAGAGACAATTTGAAATTGTCCACAATGGACATTTGGGCCAAGCCTTCACAAAAAAGAGAATGAGAATGGAGTTTTGGTGATCAGCAATTGACAGCGATGACTTGGAATGGGTTGAAAGATGTGATAAATGCAAGATGGCTGAGAAAAGACTGAAATTTGATGTGCAAGCAGACCTAGGCAGTATTCATGACCCTGGAGTAACATGGCACAGTGTATGTACTTCATTGGTCCAATGTCAAACTTGGTTAATGGAAGGAGATTTGTTATGGTAATGGCAGATGCACATTCAAGGTGGTTGGAGGTGAAATTTCCTTCAGAAGTTTCAACAAGTAAGACTATAAATGCCTTACGTGAAGTTTTTCGGCTTGAGGGTTTCCCAGTAGTTCATATCACTGATAATAGTAGCTAATTAACATCAGGGGATATGAACAACATTTTACTTTCTTATGGGGTAAGGCATTCACATATTGCCCTATATAATCACCAGGCCAATGAAATTGTGGAGAGGGCGAACCGTATGATTAAAGGAACATTACAATTGGCTGTAGCCAACAGGTTGGATTTGAAGGATGCTATATCTGACTTAGTTTGGGCCTATCGCACTACAGAAAATTCAGTCACAGGTAAGTTTCCTTTGTACATGATGAGGGTAAGGAAACCCATTTCTAAGCTCAATCCTTCACGGATGCGAGATTTGATTGAGAGAAGAAGGCGTCCAGGTTAACATTGGATAGTCTGTGGTCAATTGTAGAACTAGAATTACACCAGGTGATTGGGACAAGGTAAAATATGGGTGTGTAAAGAAGGTCATTGAATAAATTCAGAGGGCCTTTTGAAGTGAAGAATGTACATAGGTGGCATGTAGTGTTGACTAATGGTGAATGTTGGAACTTGAGGAGAGTTCCAAAATATGACAGACCTCGGTGTCTAAGGAATGATAATGAGGATGAAGGATGCAGTGGTTTGTGGTGATGAGAGACGAGGAGGTTGTGAATGGTTTAAGGATTATTAGGGTCAACTCAATTGGTACAAGAGTGGATGATAGGAGTGGTGTTTAAAGTGGGTCCGGTTCTGGTCTGAATGCTGGCTGCAGTAAAGGAAGCATGGCCAGCAGAAGGCTGAGAAGGCCATATGAGTATCTTCAAGACTTTGTAAGGTAAAGTACATCAAGACTGTGTATGCTAAATTACATTTAGCATATTAGAGAAATGTTATTCAACTTTTCAATGGAAAGATGTTATTCAATTTTCATATATTTATTTATTATTTAAACATCTTTTCCTTGACTTTATTGTTTTAACTTGTATTGATAACGGAGGGGGGTTGTTGCATTTTACTTGGTGTGAAATTACCTATTGCTTTAAGATCAGAATGCCTTTACCTTTGGGCATGCCAACAGTATTGTCATCTGTGGGTTCCATCCACTGGCAGTTGCTTGCTGACTGGTGGAGGGAGCACCACATTTGAGAGTCTCTAGCTTTATGAATAAAGGCCTTTCGGCACCATAACTGGATACAGCCTCATTACTAGAAGCTGCAAGTGAAATAATTTAGACAAAGCAACACCAGTCATTGCCCTACTGGCTGCTTTAGCCACACATACAAACATACACAACCTTGCAGAATGTGGCTTGATTTTATTGCACCTACCACGTGAACAATGCCAACCAGAATTTAAAAACTCATCCAGGGCTAAATATTCCAAGACAGTGATTGCAAGTTTACCATTGCAGTGAAAGAATAGGGCAGGTCTATACTGCCTTGTTGTTCTTCAATACATTCAGAATGTAGCAGCCGAGGATATTCACAGCTCTTCTTCTAGAGGCGGCGTCACTTGGGGTCCGATTTACATACCACTCCTGCAGTGACAAACCCTGCAATTCTCAAGATTTCAAGGTTTGTGAGGGCAAAAGGGATTTTTACTAACTTTTTACAGCCAAAACCCATAGATGGGTTGTAAAGCATGCAGCATTAAAGAAAGTATGCACCACTGATCCCATGTTTCTTTGTTTTATGAGGTGTGTTGGACTGAATACATGAGTGTGTGTGTGTGTGTGTGTATAAAGCAAGCACACCAGTTTGATTTGTGCCTCAATGTGAGCCCCCTTAAAATCACTTCTAGAGATGCTATTGGGTGTATCAATGATTTGTCATCTCAATTGCAGTCACAAATTATTGGTCACATCCTGACACTCAAGTGGGAGTTGCATCTGATTCACAAAAGGGAAGCTGTCCCTCGAGGACAGATTCCTCTTTGGAAATCATGTTGAATGACCATGGGGGACATAGGCAGAGGTCCCAGGGACCACCTGTTATGAATTCTCAACGGGGAGGGAAACATTTTGTTTCTAAAAGCAGCATCTGTCTCTTTAATGCACCCAGGATGCTTTAAAAAATGTTTCCTGTTTGGGAAAGGAAATTCAGCAATGGTGATCAGTTGTCCCTTTCAGCCAACCATAAATGTATCTACAGCCATTGACAGAGGGTCACAAAATACAACCTGCCTAATTAATATTCATTTGACAGGTTCTTTTGCGACCACCAGCGAATGGGAAATTTGCTAATCGGCCTATTACTACATAAGGTGCATGACAAACTGCATTTCTCTTCGCAAACCAGTCGGTGTGTAATTTTCACGTACATGGCTTGCGAACAGGCATAATACATCAGACCCTTATGGACATATTTACTATTATTTAGTGCAACGCGCCGCAGAAAGGCAGCATTCTGCCCTGCGTTGTGTGAAGGGGAGACAGCAGAAATGCTCCATATATGCTGATTGACTTTAAAATATGCTTTTCACAATCAATATGTCAGACCTACTGCCTTTATCTTAACTTTTCATAATAAACAGATTAGGCCTATAACCTTGATATTTGGCTTGCCACCACAACAATTTCAGGCTTACTTATTGAGTGTAAGCATTTCCACAAGGTAAGTGCAATACCGGAACTATCTTTCAGTGGAAGCGCAAAACATCTTCCTATTCAAATGCTGTATTCAAGGAACCAAACCTGTTGAAGCGGAAGGTGTGACATGAGTTTAGTGTTGGAAGTTGAGGACGTTTTCCTGCTGCATTCTGAACGATCTGAATTTTATTTTGAGTTGCTTGATTATTCCTCTGTAGAGAGTGTTCGTATAGTGCAGTCCGCTGGCGATGAGGACTTGAGTGATGTTTTTCCTGGTAATGATGGGTACCCAGTTGAATATATTTTTCTCCATCTTCAAAGTGTAGATGCAGCGCATGTGATTGAGTGGACTTGTGCTAACATGCTCAATTTGTTCATCATATTAAATCTGAGGTTTCTTGTCTTTTTGCTAAGGTCCAGTCCCACGGCAAGGTATATTTTTATAACACCACCAGTTTTGTCTTGTCTGTGTCAATTCAGCTTGAAGCAGTTGGACTTCATCTAGGTAGCCACCTTGGTCTTGCACATGTGGAAGTTGATCCTGTTGCTGTACGATTTGTCTGATAGGCACAATATAATTTGCTCACTGTTCATGTAGGTGATTATGTTATTGTTGTGTGTTTGGATGAAATCTGCCAGTGGAGTCATGTAGATGTTGAAGAGGGTTAGTCTGAGCTGTGAACCATAAAAGAGATGGGGTGGGCATAACTCACGGAGTTGTACTCCGGTTACCTAAAAACTCCACGAGATTCCACAGAGTTCCAAAAGATTCCACAGAGTTCCGTGAGCCGCGGAATTTAAAAACATTACCTAAGGAAACAACATAGGCTTGTGCTATACTTACTGGGGGTCATAAAGTGTATTGCTCAGCTCCAATGTTTCCCTTCCACCCTGTATTCACAACATCTCCGGGTGCTCCAAAGGCGCTGCGCAGATTCAAGCATGGGATAGGGGGACAGAGCAGCGAGCGTGGCACATGGTAGGTGCTCATTCACCTGCCTATGAAGTTCTCGAGCACCGAGGTCTTGCCAGTGCTCTGCCCACCCAATACTGCATTCTGTGGCAGGTCTAGGTGGCAGGAACTAAATGCATCCTGCGGCCTGTTTACCAACGGGCTCAGCTGGCTCCTCCATCCCATGGTTCCTCATGGCGGTGGCTGGGGCTGTAGGTCTTGTGTAGCATCACATCACCCTGCAACCTGTGTGACATCAGCGGAGCGGACCAGGATGCGCCAGTGTCCCTTTTACTGACTTGTTGTGTTCATTATTTTAATTCCAGGCCGTCATCTTTTCCGTTCGGCCCCTTCCCAAAAAGACAACTCCCGGAAAATAAATACATAAATTAAAAAAACTGCTGCTCCTTACTTTAGTCCCACCTCTCCGTCAAGTAGCACCATCTCTGTCTGCTTCCCTATTCGTTGACTGCTCCATCAACTTGCCCTTCCCATTGCTACTTGCCCTTCCTATTGGACAGTTATCGCTGTCATTTATATCCAATGGGGGATGGGTCACCTGGGAAAGGAGGAGGCATGCTCATTATTGGTCAGCGTCCTGTGTCCGTCAGGGTAAACTTTCAGAACTGGAAGGGGCTTTCATGTGCTCATGTACGAGGTCTGACTGCGGTAATGATCCATACATGCACCCTGCTTATAACTTTCTAAAACAAAGGGCTCTAGGGATTTGTGTACACACTGAAGCAAATTTCTGTATTTATGTGAATGTGTACACACATGTTTGTGTAGTTCTTTATTCGTTTGTACTATGGTATCATGGGTGCTGTATTTCTTATGCTGCTTAATTGGACATTGTCACATCTATGACTTCTTTGAGATCACATGGCCATTGGTCCCAAAGAAGATATGGGAAGACTGAGGGGTATATTCACAAGAACGTGTGCTAAACATCTCAAAAAAATGTTAACGCAACTTTACACATCGCAGTCTATCGCGGGAAAATAACCCTGTGTCAACGTGGAATTCACAACACGGCGGTACCATGCGATAGCCTCCCAAAACCGCGGACAATGTCCGCGATACAACAACTGCGACGGTGATAAAAACACAAACCTCAACGCAAAAAAACATGCGATGGGCCAAACCGCGATGAGGAAATCAGCGATAAGCAGCGCCAGGCCTGCAATACACACACGGCTGGCGTGAAAATCACTACAAAAGTAGAAAAAACACACAACACAAAATGACCAACACCGAAGCACCATTGAGGCAGCCGGACCAGGCGCAGAGGACGAGCGGAACCCCCCAGGCGCCCCGGACGACCAGCCTGGGTCCTCGGGGACAGGGAAGGGCAAGGACAAGAAGAAGAGGAAGACGAAGATCAGTCCGCAGGAAAACAGGATCCTGGTCATGGAGGTGATGGAACATCATCAACAACTGTTCGTCACTTCCAACGTGTCATTGGGCACCAAAAATGGAATATGGCGGGCCATCGTGGACAAGGTGAATGCCGTCGGAGAGCACAAGAGGTCAATGGACAAGGTCAAGAGGCGATGGATTGACATCAAGCGCAAAACCAAGGAGAAACTCGCAGGCAACCAGAAGGCAGCAATGCAGACTGGAGGTGGGAGCCCAGCGCCACAGCTGGAGCTGGATGACATGGAGGAGCTGGTGTCGACAGTCATCAGCGTGGAGACTGTGGCAGGAGTCGGGGGACCGGACACTGCTCGACATGACACCACACCACAGCAACAGGGTGAGTAATCACCATGTACTGGGGGGACGGGTGGAGATGGCCACAATGGCACACATGCACAATCAAGCAGAGCACAGTGCACACCCACAATGACTCTGGATCATGGCCCTGATCCACAGACTGTCAAAATGTACAATGCCATGCTGTCTGAATGTGAACATGTACCATGCAGCTACATACATGTGGACACATTGTAATACACCATCTCCCCTTCACATTGCAGGGGCACTGTCAATACCTCCTGCAGAGCAGTCCCAGCCACTCTTCACTGATGACGAGGAGGACACCCCCAGCATCGACACCCAAGCCCTCCAAGACATCATTGACATCATCCGCAACTCACCTCCAGGATCAGGGCAGCCCAGCTGCATCGAGGAGACCCCACCCACTACACAAACCACCCAGCAGGAGGCACACACAACCCCGGCTGTCTCCCAAGGCCCCCACGAACAACACATGGCCTTCCAACGCCGTGTGCTGGAGGGCCAGAGGGAGAAAGCTGAGCAGGTGCGGGTGGGGTTTGACCTCATGGCTACCAAACTGGACGCCATCCATGGGTGTCTAGGTCCCATCAGGGACCAGCTCCAGTCCCTAACGGACACCCACGGGCCGCTCCATGGTCTCCAATGAGCCCTGGCTGACATCGCTGGAGTCATGACTCGGAGACAAGAACACCTGTCCGCTCAGATTGGCTCCAGCGATCCCATCCGTGAGCTGGCACACATGTGGAGGCTCATGGAGGACATGGTGCGGATGGAGGTGGAAAGGATGGCAGCCACCGCTGCACATCAGCAAAATGTAGCTGGGATCTACCATGCTCTGCAGATCCTCATCATGGCATTGCTGCCACAAGGCGTGGCGCAGATGAATGCTGCTGCCCCCACACCATCCACATCTACGCCCCCTGGTGTGTCAGTGCCTCCCAGTGCGGCAGGCGTCTCCACTCCGGCCCCTGATGTGTCAGTGGCACACAGTGCAACAGCCGGAACTGCAAAACCCACAGGTGGGGCAGAGCACACATCCGAGGATGAGGACGTGGATGGGATTGAGATCAGAAGGAGGCACTAGCATTCATTTCCGCCACCTGGCCTGTTTCTGCTTGGTGCCGCACATAGCCCCATGACCTTCCACTGACCCCCGATACACTCCGCTGCACTCACCTTGGACCGCGACATGGAGTACCATATCCTGTTTGATGACCAATGACACGGCGACCAGACTGCGGACTGTACCCTTCCTCTTCCACAGTACTTGTCATTCCCGGATGGACTCTGGCTGGCCCTCCACGGGCCCATAATGCGAAGTGGGGTTGGCATGGCCCTGTACTGCTCCAGCTGCAAAACTCCACTGGATGTGCATTAAACATTCAGAAACGCACTGCTGTGTCATGTCTTACATCATTCATGTATGAATGTGTGGATGAATGTAGGGACAGTGATTCCCCCTAACGTCAATGATGCTCATCTAGTGGGATTCCAGTCACAGTGTGCTACATTGCCGATTGCGTTCCGGGTGCCGTAGACACTACAACAGGGACACACGCATTAGTCACTTCCTTGTCCGGACATGGACTGAATCACGCCCAGAGCCCCCGAGTCATTGTTGCAAGCCCTGCGCTGGTCTGGCGTACGCCAGGCCAGACCACTCCGCTTACGCTCCGAGGGGGGACCCACATAGCTACATGTCACAGGTGTACACCCTAGTGGTCTGCAGGTCACTGGTCTAGTTGTCAGCATGTCACGGCCACTCCCTGAGGGCAGGTTTGCACACCCATCCGGCACAGGCGTCACAGGCCATGTGACCCCGCCAATATAAGGGGCCGACAACGTCACATTCCCCACTGCCGGTGGTGACTGGATGACGGATGCTCCAAGGTTCTCAATCATAAAGGGCCCATGAGTTGTTGAGCACAAGGTTGGTCGTACCCGAAGCCTTGCGGCCGTCTTGGGCCTACCACCACGTGGCGCTGACTGGGGTTGCACAAGGTTAGTGGCACCTGAAGCCTTGCGGCCGTCAGGGGCCTACCACCACATGGCGCTGACTGGGGTTGCACAGGGTTAGTGGCACCCGAAGCCTTGCGGCCGTCACGGGCCTACCACCACGTGGCGCTGACTGGGGTTGCACAGGGTTAGTGGCACCCGTAGCCTTGCGGCCGTCACGGGCCTACCACCACGTGGCGCTGACTGGGGTTGCACAGGGTTAGTGGCACCGAAATTGCTGAGCGGGTGTGCAGCCTGCGATGATGACGTGTGCACTGATGTGGTCTCTGCCATTGATGCCTCAGGACTCAGCGTCATGTGTGGGACCTGCTGGGCCGCGGTGCGGGTCCGCATGATGTGGTCCATGCCATGGTGGCGGGACCAGGGCCTGGAGCTTGCACGGGCACGTGGTGTGCCCACTGGTGGACACACCGTTGGCTGCAGGTGAGCAGTGGGGCCTGGGTGCGCAAGTGCGGACAGCCAGCGCTGGCCGGCGGGAGGGGGTAGGGTGCGGCTGCATGGGTGCGCAGGGACGGACAGGCGTTGTTGCGGTGTGCAGTGAGATGGACTCTGCCATGGTTGACTCTGGCCTCGATTACATATTGCAGACCTGGTGGCTTGCAGTGTATACCGGCACATGGTTGGAGACACACCAGTGGCAGTAGGTGGGCAGTGGGGCCTGGGTGCGCGGGGGCGGCAGTGTCCCTCCCTCTCTCTCTCTCCCTTCCTTTCCTTCCCTCTCTCTCTCTCTCTCTCTCTCTCTCTCTCTCTCTCCCTTCCTTCCCTTCCCTCACTCTCTCTCTCTCTCCCTTCCTTTCCTTCTCTCTCACTCTCTCTCTCTCTCCCTTCCTTTCCTTCTCTCTCACTCTCTCTCTCTCTCCCTTTCCTTCTCTCTCATTCTCTCTCTGCCTTTCTTTCATTCTCTGTTTCTCTGTGTCTCGCTCCTTTGATGTGCGCATAACACACGTTCTGATTTTGTGCTTTATTTTCCAGGCTTTGACATCAAGATTGTCCCGGACGGACCCGACAGGAGTCTTCCGCATTGGTGTTTTGTGTTGTATTGCAATAAAGTTTTTGGTTGTTACTTCAATGATGTGTGACTGTTTCTCGTTCTTCTGACCACCCATGTGTGTTTCTTTTTGTCATTGTGCGACATCATGCGCTTTTTATGGCTCTTGTGTCGTGCACGGTATGTGTTTGTCTGGGGAGGGGGACGGGGGGGGCCTGGGAGTGGTGGCGGTGGGTGTTGTGGCCCTCTTGGGTCTCCAAGCTGCATGATCATTGGCTCCATGGCATCAGTGGGCCTTCCGATGTGGCTCTGGGCTGGGCTCCCTTTAGTGCTGCAGGTAGTCGTCCTGCTTAACACCAGCATAAGGCAGGTGTTAAATCCCTGCTGCTACCGCGGCTTATCGCCTGTTTTTGGTTCGCATCGCAGATCTGGCAGTTCGTTGTGAAATTGGTGTTGTGGTTTTTTCGGGAGTTTTTGCACTGGAACGCCTACTCTGCATCTCATTAGGGTTAGTTGGTGGTGTCACCCGTGGAGATAAATTTTGGGGCAGTTATCGCGGGAATACTGGCGATGTCTGCTGTTTGCACCCACTTGTGAATGGGGCGTTAAATCTATCTCCACTTTTGATGCGTTAAGGTGGCGATAAATCGGCGATAAGTCCTTGTGAATATGCCCCTTAATTGCCTGTCTGATACAAATCTCACCCATGCCTCCTCTTATTGTTGTGCTCACCTTCCCTCCCCATTAGCATTCTTTGCCAAGGGCTATATCATGTGCCTCACAGTTTAGGGGTGAGCGGCATGCACTGGTAAACTCTGCTCCGCTGGCCTTTGGTGGAATTTTTGCCGAACTCTGCACTCCAAGAGGAGCACAGCTGGCAAAATTCTGCGAACTCCGCCGGTGGAGTAGAGTTCACCACCCACACCTACAAAGGAGTTCCTGTGCTTGTGATGAATATGGTGGCCCATGTATCTATGCTTCTCTATTACCTCATTTCAAAATCTACTAGGGGTGGGATAGGGACTAAGAAACCTATTTAGCTTTTTAAAAGGAAAATAAGAAATGTTCAGCATCCAAAAAACATATTTATTTTTGGGCTATTAAACAAAGTGCCTCCTGGCATCCATAGAGTAAGTTGCTTGCATCTTGTATTTATTTGATAATTGTTTACAAATATTTGTTCATATTTTTAATAACACATTTTTTTCTCTTTAAGAAGATTGAATTGTGTCAGTCCCAATTTATTTTTATTTTTGGGCTCTTGTGACATTGTCGAGGTTGTTGATTGGTGTTGTGGCAAGGCACTTTGCAGACTGACATGTGGCTGTTTTACTGATGTTCCCTTTAAGCTGGTTGCCTGTTGTGTAAATCGTCCTCTGTGTCCTGGTCTTTCAGATTTTTCCAAATCATATCTTTTGCCCATCTTCCTAAATCCACAAGCTATTTTGAGTTCTTATTGTTCCTTGCGAACTGCAATTGTTTTTTTAGTTGCATTCGTATTTGCTAGGAGATAAATAATAACTGATTATCAATGTTAACAATTATAAGCTAAACAAAAATTGAAAATCATTGATTTACAATGTTTGGCATATTAAACAAGAATTTCAATCTCATTATCATATCCACAAGCTGTATTATATTTGATTGTTCTCTGAAATATTAATATCATCATGATGGAAAAGTCAAATCTAAAGTAAAAATAAAAACAAATCTGTATGGCTGTTATTTGTACACTATGACTGCTGCAAATACTACAACATGCAATTTTTTTTAAGTTTATATATTTTTTAAAGAAAGCAACAGGTTTTAGTAGGTGATGTAATTTGTTCATTTATAAATGTTACATTAAGTTTGACCCAGAGTCAGTGATCTAAATAGTAATTTGCCACACACGAAAGCAAAAATTGAGTGCCACATATTATGACAAATCATGCAATGTAACGCAGCAAGGCAACTTGCTGTGCTGCATAGCATGAAAGGTCAGAAAAAGAAATGGGTCATATCTACTAAGATAGGATGCATTTTTGCTGTCTGCTAGTGCTGGTTATGTTATGTTAATTTCATTTCTTGAGCACACGGTTACCCGAGGGTGTCCTGGCGCTGGCTACTGTCTTTCGAATTGCAGAGTGTGTATTGGCCTATGTGGCAAACAGCCAGGTTTTCAGCCCCTCCTGAATGTCAGCAGCTCCGTAGCGTTCCTGAGATGGAAAGGAAGCTCGTTCCATGCCTGAGCGGCGCATGTGACAAAGCTTCTACCACCCCAGCTAGCTTTTTTAGCTAGATATATAACCACCCCTTTGGCTCCAGAGGAGCGTAGGACTCTTCTGGGGATGTACCATTGGAAACTCCGTTTCAGGTAGTCTGGGCCTATTCCGTGAAGGGCCTTGAAAACCGTACACAGGCATTTGAATTTAACCCGTTGTTTCACTGGGAGCCAATGTAGCCTTTTTATTTCTTTTGTGACAGAAACAAACTTTGGTGTCCCAGTAAGCAGTCTGGCCGCTGCATTTTGCACCAGTTGAAGCTTGTTTAGGTGTTTCCTTTGGATATTAAGGTAAAGGCTATTAGAATAGTCCACATGTGACAGGATTAGAGATGTTATCACTATCCTTTGACTGCCAGCTGGTAAGAATGATTTTATTTTTCTTATCATTCTGAGGAGATGGAAACTAGCAGAGGTTACCGCGTTTACCTGGCCCCCAAAGGTAAGTTTATTGTCAATTATGACACCCAGATTTTTTGCTTTCCTGGTTGGCTCAGGGAGAGTCCCTAGTTCATCCGGCCACCAATCTGGCATCCAAAAGTTGACATTACTGCCAAAAAATGAGGACCTCTGTTGTACTGGAGTTTAACTTTAAGCAGTTGGTCATCATTCATGACCTGACCGCTTTCATGCAATCGTGGAACCTTTTCCCTTTCTCTACCTCCTGTCCGGGGAGTAGTGACACCACTATTTACATGTTGTCAGCGTATGATGTCAGTTGAAATCCAAAGGATCTGATCACCGCCATCAAAGGTGCCACATAGACATTAAAAAGGGTGGGACTATGGGAGGAGCCCTGTGGTACTCCACATGGAAGGGAGAAAGGTTTTGACTGGGCTTTATCTAAGTCCACTGTTTGAATTCTATCTGTTAGGAAGGATTTCAAAAGGTTCCAGGCCTTCCCTTGCACCCCGCATGTTGACAAACAGTCCATCAGAACATCATGGTGGATCTTGTTGAAGGCCGCGGAGAGGTCCAGCATGATTAGTGCTGCATTGCCTCCTTGGTCCATGGCTTCTCTTAGTTCTTCTGTAGCTTTTAACAGGGTGGACTCTGTACTGTGTCCTGCCCTAAATCCATATTGAGTGGGGTCTAGTATGTTATTTGCTTGGAGGAATGTGCTGAGTTGAGTGTACATAGTTCTTTCCACCAATTTTGCTGGCAAGGGTAGACGGGAAATTGGCCTGTAGTTATTTGGGTCCTTAGGGTCAAGATCATTGAAGCAGTGTTAGCGCGGTGAGCAGTTGTGAACCCTTACGCTGTCCTTACTTTTTAAATCTATTTTACCAGTCCGTGCACCACTTTTAACAGTTTTAACCAACTCAGGGCTTGTTTTTAAACTGACTGTTGACTGCTTGCGCCTGGACTCTATTACCGGCTGCGTCCCCGGTCTGCCACGGCAATTAGTGCCGATTGAGCGGAGGGACGTTAGCTCCTCCCACTCCCTTCCGGGACAATCCCTTTTCCGGCAGGCAACGAGCTGACGGGCTAGTCCTCCACTATAAGTGGAGTATGCAGGGCCGGCCGCGCAGATCATTGAAGCAGTGTTAGCGTGGTGAGCAGTTGTGAACCCTTACGCTGTCCTTACTTTTTAAATCTTTTTTACCAGTCAGTGCACCACTTTTAACAGTTTTAACCAACTCGGGGCTTGTTTTTAAACTTACTGTTGACTGCTTGCACGCCTTGCACCTGCACTCTGTTACCTGCTGCGTCCCCGGTCCGCCACGGCAATTAGTGCCGATTGAGCGGAGGGGCGTTAGCTCCTCCCACTCCCTTCCGGGACAATCCCTCTTCCGGCGGGGCAGCGAGCTGACGGGCTAGTCCTCCACTATAAGTGGAGTATGCAGGGCCGCGCGCCAAAGGCGCGCCAAAGGCAAGCCCGTCTGCACCCGTCCGCGTCCGGTCGAGGCCAGGGGCCACACACTATGCCCGTTTGCGCCTAAACCAGCCCCAACGATATTCAGGGAGTGCATTGAGGGCACTGGAGAGGCCTCTGGCCGGGTCATGCTACCACTCACTGTGGGTTAATGAGGAAACCTCATGCTGTATTAGCTGCCCCTTTGCTTTCAAGCCTGGTAATCCGGTATTTCAGCAAGATACTATGAAGCTCGCCCTTGTAAACTGCAGGTCCCTCGCCAAGCACAAAATCGAAATCTATGATTTCCTCAATGACCATCAGCCTGATGCCATGTTTCTTACTGAAACCTGGCTTAGCGAGGACTCTGCCCTCGACATACTCGAGTATATAAAAAGAGGGAACCTGGCTGTTTATTTTTCAAGGCTGCACTTTATTTTAAGCGGTCAAAAGTGCAAGACTCTAAGTTCTTGCACTTTTAAATGTCTTAATCACAATTATTTATCATATGATAACACCTTTCACAACACGTTTTGTTCATGTCTGAGTTGTTTACATATCTGATACACAAAAGCTATAATACATATAAAGTGCATACAAAATTGTGAATAATATCAAAAATAACAATGTGATTATGACAAACGACAACCATACAAAAAAAGTTTTTTACAAAAATATGTACAATTACACCAGCAGTTTGTTTGGGCCTATTATACATGGGCAGTTCCTTACATTCTGTTTTTAAGGGGCTTTTGGAACTGCTGCCACAAGGGAAAAATATATATATAATGTGATACTCTGTGGGGTCTATTTTATTCTAAAACCTCCTCAGAGAACATTTAATACCCTTCATGGCGTTTGATGAGAAACAATGCCGACGCGTTTCCAATCCCGACTTTAGTTTTCGGGATTTTCGTCAGGGCTAAGGCACGGTGTAACCTGAACTTCTTTTGGTGCACTCTTGGTGCTTCTCAAATATCGCGTGTTTGGGACAACTGATCCACGGCCGGAGACTGGAAAAAGAAAGCCTCGACTCTGTTGGCCTCATTAGTGAAACCTTTCATGATTGCGGCATCCTTACCGCGTTGGGTGATGGAGCAGCCGCTCTTACTGACGCGGTGTTCAAATGCTCACTACCTGCTTTTTTCTGTCGAGTCACAGTCTCGGTTTAAGCAAGTTTCTGCATTCTCTTTGTATGTGCTGACAGGCGACCGTTCGAATCTATCAACATAGTCGAAGCACTCCCCAATGACTATGGCATGCTCAGACAAGATCGCCCTTTTAGGCGCGGAGGTGGAATAGCCATAATTTTTCGCCTAACACTTAACTGCACTTTGGATAAAGTCCAAATAGAAAGCGCCGAAGCAGCCCATTTCATCTTGAAGAGGGCAAATGACCATATTCTGAGCGGTCTTTTAATTTACCGCCCACCTGGGCTGCCAACCGATTTTACTACCAACCTTGCGGAAGTGGCCACTCAAATTGCCATTCAATACACTAACTTTATGATTCTGGGTGACTTAAACCTTCATATGGAGGATCACCTGAAGACGGAGGCGCAAGCCTTACGCAATGAACTGGCCAGCTTACAATTAGAACTTAAATCTATGGCACCAACTCACCGTGCGGGCCATCTGTTAGACCCTATCTTCTCGAACCTTACGGGGCTGGTGGTTGAGCCACCGACCCCCATTCCATGGTCCGATCACCACCTCATAGTATTCCATATCCCCCTACCTAAACCGCGACCCACGAAAAAAAGTGACTCTGCCCTCCCACGTAGGAAATGGGCCAGGTTCAATTGTGAGAGTTTCTCCAGCGCCCTACAGAAAAATCCACCTCTACTAAGTAGCGACATTAATACGGCCAACGCCTCAGTAGAGACATGGATTACTGAAGCACTTGATGAGGTAGCTCCCTAGACCACTAAGACTCCGAAGAGAGGGTCAACATCAGTGCCCTGGTACAATGAAGAGGTGAGAATCGCTAAGCAAGGTTGCAAGCGCCTAGAACGTAAATGGAGGGCAGCCTTCTCCAAAGAATCTAAGGAAGCTTATAAGATAGCACAAAACAAGTACCATTTGCTACTAAAAAAGAGGCGCACAGTATATTATAAGGAGAAAATAGAAATGGCAAAAAACTCATCCAAGGAACTGTTTGCTACTCTTGAAGAGATTTAATTTCTTTAGAGGACAATGATCACCCCTATCAGCTCTGACGAGAGGTGCAATCTGATTGCCGATTTCTTCCTACAAAAATATCTAGTATATACAACTCCTTCCCTAAGGAAGCACGTAATGGCCGTATTGGACAATATAAGAAACCTATTGAGCTGAGGTTCACTCCTCTATGTGAATTCTGTTCCCCCCCACGACAGAGGTCAAGGAAGTGGCTCTAAAAATCAAATCTGGTTCCCCTGCTGATCCTGCTGCACCTAGTAGAATAAGGGAGGGCATAGAACAGATTCTTCCCTACGAGCAACAACTTATAGACGCGTCTTTTAAATGTGGGGAGGTCCTGAGGTCATGGAAACACGCGATTGTCATACCTTTAAAGAAAAAACCCTCAGCTAGCCCCGAGCTGTTGGACTATCTCCGTCCCATCTCTCTACTCCCCTACATCTCCAAAATCACAGAGAAGGTTGTGAATAAGCAATTAGTGGCTCATATTGACAGACACAATTTACTACACCCTACACAATCAGGTTTTAGAGCATCTTTCTCAACTGAGTCAGCACTGCTCTTTGCAACAGAGTCTATATGGAGACGAGTGGACACCGTTCAGACGGTTGCCCTGGTCCTGCTGGACCTAAGCGCCGCCTTCGATACGGTTTCCCACAAACTACTTCTTCAGCGTCTCCAGGTCTGCGGACTGGATGGGGTAGCACTTAAGTGGATGCAGTCCTTTTTAGAGGACTGGAGTTTCCAGGTGGCACAACACCCTTACCGATCCAAAATCCTGCCACTCCTCCAAGGGGTCCCACAGGGCTCTATATTGAGCCCCACCCTCTTTAATCTGTATATCGGCCCGTTGGCAGATATTATGGACAAATATAAGATCTCTATGGTGTCATATGCTGACGACACCCAGCTTGTAGTGACCCTTGCTCAAGACTCTGGTGAGTCAGCAACACAGTTCTCTTCCTGTCTCAATGATCTGGCCTCTTGAATGTCAAACAACTGCCTAAAATTGAATGGGAGTAAGACGGAGGTCATGATCGTTGGGAAATCTACCTCCATTTGGGGATCAGCTTGGTGGCCCCAGAGGCTGGGGCCTGTCCCCTCGCCTAAAAAAGAGGTAAAGAATCTTGGAGTGTGGCTCGATCCAAAACTATCCTTCGAGTCCCACACTAGAAAGGTAGCAGGGAAATGCTTTGGCACCCTCAAGATGCTAAGGAAAACCTTAGACATCCTTCCCGTATCAGCAAGAAAAATTATAGTCCACACCCTGGTGACCTCGCAACTGGACTACGGGAACATTCTGTACCTGGGTGCGCCAAAATGCTGCTTGCAACGCCTTCAACGAATTCAGAACGCAGAAGCACGCCTAGTCCTTAATCTACGAGCGTGCCTCAATGACGAAAGCCCTTGACTCCCTTCACTGGCTGCCTGTGGGAAAAAGAATTCTTTTTAAGGCTATGTGTTTCTGTCACCGGAGCATACAGGGGAAAGGCCCCAGTTATCTGCATGATTTCCTAACCCCTTACAATCCTAGTCGACAGCTTAGATCGACAGGAGCTCACCTGCCCAAAATACCAAAGATAAAAAGGGCTAGGATGGGAGCATGCTCATGCTCATTTGGCTACCTGGCAGCCAAAAATTGGAACACACTCCCACCTCTGCTATGTGCAGAGAAATCGGAATCCACCTTTCAAAGAGGCCTGAAAACCTGGCTCTATCAGATATAATCAGGTTTCTCCTTCTGCTCTAGATGAAACTGCTTCTTAGCGTGGGGACACACCAGTTGGTGTAGCCAGGCGCTCTATAAATGTCTTATTATTATTATTTGGTTTTTTTAGTAGCGGGAGAATGGACGCTGTTTTCCATCTCTTAGGGAACTGCCCGGTTTCAAACATAGCGTTAAATATGGGGGTCAGTGCTGTACCTATGATCTCAGGGACAAGTTTAATCACTGAAGCTGGGTAGGGATCATAATGGGATCCCGATGTGATGGAGGCTAGGAGATTTATCGTATCAGGCTTCTCCAGTGGTGAAAAAATGTCTAAAGTTGGTCGTGAATCAGTTGTGATGCTTGCCAACGTGGCTGGCTCACCTATGTTTTCTATCTGGGAGAGGGTAAAAGAGGAGAAAATAGCTTCCACCTTTTGTAGAAAGAAGGTGGCGATTTCCTCGCAAAGTTCAGGACTTGTGACTACCTGGCGCCAATGCAGGCACCCTTGTGCCATGATGAAAAGGTGTTTGTTTTATGAGCTGGACATGGCTGGATGCACTGTAGTAGCCATGCTCCACCCATGTACAGTCTACCTGATGCACTATGTGCTATGCGATGCCTTGGGTTACTTTGGGGCTGATTAGGATATCGGTCGGAAAGCCTCTGACCCAGGTTGGAGGCTTTCCGACAGACATCCATGGTTTAAAGTCAGACTGCATTATGAAAAAGAAGGCGGTCGGAGTTTAAACCGGCCGGTCAATAAAACTGGCTTCCAATGGGCTCAAGGAGCCCGTCGGCCAGTCGGAAACCACCACATAATCCATTACATACAGCATTTCCACCATAGGGATAATGATGTTGGTTTCCGACAGGCTTTCCATGTCGGGCTTTCCGACATGGAAAGCGTGTCGCAAAGTGACTTTGGGGGCCCCTAGTAGGGCCTCCTTTCCTCCCCAGGTTCCGGTTGTGGGCCAGAGGGACACCCCTGTAGATCCCTGCACCGCACGGTGCAGGGATTTACACAAACTCCCATTTCTCTATGGGAGCTTGTGCTGCAGGTGGAAACCGCTCACAGCACAGGCTCCCATAGAGAAATGGGAGTTTGCGACTGCACCATGTGCGGTTGCATCATAAAATGGTGTGTGGAACCGCCGACCTATGGTCAGTCAGTTCCCACACCGAAACGGTGTTGGGCGGACTTAAGTCCGCCCGACATTGTAATAGGACCCCTAGTATTTACTAAACAAGGCAAAGACACACAAATAGAGTTTGCACAGCTTAATTATTCATTATCAGGGCTGCACCACAAACGTGATGCAACCTTGAAGCAATGTATTTCTAATTCTGGGCCTATATTTGATCCTTCATTGGTGATTCATTCTAAATACTAAGTAAAGTAATGCAGTACTGACTCCTCAACTTTGTTACCTTCCATCAGTCATGGGTGGAAAAATGGATGTTAACTTCCCTAACCAAAGAATCTTTTCAATATCGGATACATTAAATTTATTGTTAACAAATCTTTATATTAATTTGTGCTGTCAAACCACTGCTGGTTTATAGTTGAACATGTTTATGATATATCCTTATTATTTTATCTTTGCATATGGGCTGTGTTAAGCAACGCGCTTACTAAATTAGTGAAGATTCTCACTTGTGATAATTTATACAAGGTGTTTCTTCCACAAATTGTAAATAATTAAACACAACCCAGGCTACCCATTATTTTGGCACAAGGTTAAATTTGTGTCTGCTGTTCTGCCACAACTCTATAAGTGTTACAAGGTATTATTGCTGATGCTTATTTAAGTTGATTTATCATATTGCTGCACTCTTACTTTCATGCAATACAACACAGTAGGTTGCCTAGCAGCAAAATGTTTTTAGGAAACAATATTAACTCTGTTCAGCTATTTCTTTTCTCACAAACAGCATGTCCTGACCATTACTTGAAATTGCAGTAATGACCTAGAAATAGAAAGAAAACACATACATTTGTTTTAATTTGAGGCACACACCAACTTACTATGTGAACTATTAAGGCCACATATTTGCATACTTAATATTTCAATTAGATACCGAGTACTATACCATGCTCAACATGGCCTACATATAATGAAGTCCACACATGAATACTTACATATGATGATACAATGTTTCACAGAATAACTAGTCCTAAATTGTTAACTGTTTCAGTTATTATGGCTATAAAATTGAACAAAGTACTTACTTATGTGAAATGCCTGACGCACATCTTATCACAGTAATTACAATTTATGCTTTACATAAGTTGATACAAATTCATTTTAAATGTGTCTTTAACTTATACATGTGTGAATTAACCTTTTCAAATGATTGGAGTTTGAAGAAATAAAAACATTTAATGGCAGACAAATTATCTTATCTTGGTAGTGTGTTAAACACGTAAGATAATAATGTTAACACATATGCATCACAATCATCAGCGCTGTAATTTGCACACTTCATGGGCCTAAATCACATAGGTAAAGTTACACTTCGTAGTAAGTTTACCATGTTAACTACGAATGTAACTTGAAAAAAAGTAATTTCATGGCTGCTTCGACTCCACAGTCAGGACAGAGATTCAGTACATAAAAAGATAGGTCTGCCCTATCTTTTTATGTGTGGAGTTTCCACCCCGTCTGCAGAGCCTCTGCAGTTGTAAAATTACTATTAGTAAAGTTTCACTCGTAGATTGTCCATACCAAAAAAATTGTAAACTTTCTAAAAAGTGTAACTTTACATTTGAGAATCAGGCTCCATATGTTGCATAATTTGAACATGAAATAAATATGTTTTTATTTTTTATTTAATGAAAAAACTTTCCCTGTGTGGCACATAATTAAAAACACCACATAAAATTCAATATAGAAGGTCAGACACATATTTCTCTAAAGTCTCCCATCCTCAGGTGCATTTTTGTATAACATGTCATATCCGCACTTTACTCTTACTATGCTGCCATAGGCTTTGGTCATTTTCCATACACAGTGAGGACCATTTTTACTCGAATGCTACACAACGCAGCCCAGCAACCAAAGTTGCTGTGCAGCGTTGTGTGACCGGGGGAGAGCTCTACAGCCCCATATCAAGATATGGATCTCTTCACCTCTCTGCCAGTGCTGGCTCACTTGAGGCAGTCTAGGCCCACTGCAGCACCTTTGCACCATAGTGCAAGAGTGCCTGCATTATAGGCAGGATTGTATTTTACCAGGAAGGCATACATTCCTTGCCAAAATCAATACAAAAAGTCATTTGTGTCATGCATTCTACATCATGCATAATACCTGCAATAGACAGGGAGAAATATGTTTTTATATTAGTTGCACCATCCTCTGGGAGGTGTGCAGATTTGATGCAATACTAGGTTTTCAAACAATTGCAATTCATTTATTGTGTACATACCATTAGCTGCAGGATCACTGAAGCAGGCAATTTCAGCATCATCAAAAGGCCTGTGTTCATCTACAAAACAAAAAACATATACACATTACATGTATTTCTAATCTAAAACGGTCAGACATAAAACAGAAAAATATATTTTACAACATTATTGATAATTATGCACACTATGTAAAAGAATATTTGCCTAAAATGAAGGATATTTACAGCCCACAATATATTTTTGCTAGTTAGTCACAGTATTTTTACCAAATATACCCATTTAAATCAAATAATCTTTACAATTATGTGCAATAATGCTCTAAGGCCAAAAAAAGACATAACATACCAAAAATGTAGGCTTTTTACATATATAAAATATATTTACGAACTTTCCCAACTCATGCGTGCTGCAGTTGCTGGACGGTGTGTCCTACCAAACCTACTGGGAGTAAGTGCTTGCAAATTCTCTCCCAGCACACTTGTCTTTCCATTGGTAAATAGCCTTGGATGACTTTCTTAGCAGCACCAAGCATATGAGGGAGGTTCTGCATAATTAGCCAGACTAAGGCACCTGCCTCTCACTCATCAAAATGCACTACACTCTCTTTCCCAGACAATATCCTAATAATACTAAAACCTAAAAATAAATCTAATACCCCAACAAACCCCTGAAGTAAAACCCTAGCTATACACCAAACAGACAGAGAAACTAGACTACAACACTAAAACTATCACAAATCACAAGCAAACTGACAAAAACAATATAGAAAAATTACAAAATAACAAACACTCATGAAGATACTTAACAGAACACCCAAAAATCCACCAAACACTCTCCGAAATCTCCAACACCACCAATTCACAAGCACACCAAAGAGAAACAGAAAGTAACATGCAAAAAGGTGCTCCAAAAAAGGTTGTGTCCTTTCTTTGCGTCATTTCCAGGGTATTTCATGACAATTTGCAAAGTACAGCATCATTATTTTGACACATGCCATGAAATATGGATTTGTGTTACAATGTGTTGTGAAAAAACATGCTTCATAGCACAAATTACAAGAAATGTTACGCAAATGCAGTAATATGATTATAGTTACATGTGATAACACTAATTGTAAAATGTGTACAATTAAAATTCTATGCTTCTTCGTTTAATAACTAACATAAATAGATAATTTGAAATGTTAAATGTATATTACTGTATGTAAATAGGAAACATTGCATATTTAATTTTAGAATTATGAAAAAATCATAAAATCAGAATTATGTTTAAAACTTAATAAATATTTTAGCAAATACATTGATTATATATTTATTAATTGGAATAGGTGTTTTCTAAATAGGTACTTTTTAAATATAAAATGAAATCAGACTTAGATTTCTCCTGTACAATAAATGTTTAAAAATATTATAATATTATAGCAATAAAATAAGCCGAAACAATTTATTTGATTTTAAAATAGTCTCAATTAAGCTATTGTGTGTTAAGTCTAAAGTAGTTGTGTTGTAACTATAACATTTCTAAAAACAAATGCTGATCTTGGTGATTTAATTTTTTGGTTTAAAATATAAAGCTTGCCTTGTGCATATGTAGAATATATTTTTTAGCTTTAAATCAATTTGCATAAAAAATATGTATTTAGACTACCAGCAGAGTAATCGAAAGATTCATTTTATACTGGTCAGCTATACTCAGTGGGCTGTTGTGCTTCTTGCAGCTTATGTGCTCCTGCAGTTGAACTGGGGGCTAGCCACTGAGACCTTGGAGTTAACTCTTTTGTCTTAGGCACAACTGCGAGCTCCAGCCTTTGGTGACTGTATCCACATGTCCAACAGCGGGCACAGTCATTCTTCTGCCTTACACAGGTCCTAAAGTGTTCTGAAGATGTCACTCAGTGATTTAACATGTTTGTCTCGCACTAGCTTGTGGGTGTGGTAGATTCCTTGTACAAAATAGGAAAACGTCCAGGGGCACAGTTACACACTTTAATAGCAATTTCTGTTGGTGTGCCTAGAAACAACAACACACTACAACAGCCTTCCAAAATCTAAGTTGGCATAACACTTCTTCTGTGCAGAGTTTCTGTGTCCACCCTAAAGGTATGGCCAGGAAAATGACCAACCCTTCCTCTGGGGTAAATGTAATTCAGTTTTGGGCCAACTTCCCCCTTTTGGAAAGGGTGCCCATATGGTTATACAACTTAGTGGAGTGGCAGGCCTGGTGTCAGCTAAAATGAATTTGTGACTTGGTAGATATCTTGGATTTTATTAGTGTTCCTGGCCATTGTCCAGGGACCATCCTGTGAGTTGGCAAAGACAGTCCCACACCCAGGCATCTTTTTCTTGCTCTTGGAGAAAACATTTACACCTCATTTAGATGTCTAATGAACCTGCCAAATGACAGTGTGACTTCCAAACAAATGGTATTCTCTCAAATTTAGAGAGACAAAATCTATATAAATGAACCATCTCTTTATTATTGACATGACATTTAATGTCACCATTAATTAGGATTAGAAATCACAGGTAAATAGTTTTTTTTCAAATTCTATACCTACTCACAAACTGAAAATAACAGTTATTTATTGTAAGATTCTATCCTATTGTTAAGCTATGAGACTTGCTGTCTTGTTCCAGTAAAAACATCAAAGGCTGTTCAATGCCAGGACATAATTAAAATATGTTTTACATGTGCAGATTTTAAATACCAAGCACCCTGCCTTAGGCCTAGTAAGGCCCACTGTGGGTTTACTTCATAAACTATAAAATAGAGGTTCATTCCTGTGGAAAATGTCTTAAGTTTACAGGTTGAAAATGTATTTTAATATTGCATCAGCCAGTCATAAATGTTAGTACTGCAGTCATTTTTGCTCTGTCACCGTAGTCGGTTGCAAAATGAGTGCTGGAGAGTATGTGTTGGCCATTAGGTAACATATACTGAGAACTTACAGTAAAATATGGCAATTATGATAAATAAAATATTAAACATTGCTTGATGACTCAAAATACATACACTGGGGTCTGCACGTCAGCAAGCTAGTGTGCAGACTCCTTACAACAACTATAAAGTGCAGCAACAAGTGGATGCAGATCATGCAAAAAGGGCTTCTCCGCACAATACAATATTAATATACATGAAAGATTAGAATGTGCAAAATATTTCAAACAGTAGCTGGTTATGTTTTAAAGTAGTGATCCTGGCTTTTTCTTACACCTGCCTATTCTACAAGCATGCTTGGATTGCTAGACATGCACTACAAATTTTAGTCCAGTGCTGAAGTTGTATTGGGTCCAGTTAATCTGAGTCCATAGTAGGCAGCTCATAATGTTATCAGGTGTTAAAAGACTGAACCACCATTCATATGTCATATTGAGTTATTGTATATAAGTCAAAATCTGTATGTCTGAAACAAATATATGTAAATTTACATGTATATGTTACCACATATTTCTTGTATAAATGGTAATAAGTATAATTATATGAGCGAATTGCTGCTCTGTGTTTGTATTATTGACAATTGGCATTGTTTATTGTATATTTATTATGAAAAAACAAATATGCTTAATACAAAATGTTATCATTCTGCCTTTTAACATTAGTATTTCACTAACACATTATAAAAATTATTATTAAAAATAAAGAAGATGGAGTTTTGTGTTGAGACCTACCAGAAGAACACTCCAGATAATGTGTGAAACATCACTCTTAATCATGTATGAATAAAGGCATGGACAAAATGTTTGATTGCAAAGAAAAATCTTGATTAATGTTGATTTATGCATCTTTGTCATTGTTGGCACAAAAAGAAAAGTCAACTTTCCAAAGGAGTAAAACCATAACAGACTACAAATTGTTGAATATAAAAACTGTGTTTTAGAATTTAAAAAAAAACTACTACAAAGGATGCTAAAAATATATGGACAAAATAAACACCATAACACCAACAATGGACTGCATGAAAATATGAAAAGATGGCATGATGATGAACACAGGACCAAGGGCTTATCTGGTCAACAGCAACTCACTCATATTCATTTACCAAATTTGTGTTGCAAAGTAGTGAAAGCTGCATCTACATCTAACTGCGATTCAGCAGGCTCCTAAGGTTGTGAAGGTAGTAGAGATTGAGGAGCAGGCATGATAGGGCCTAGGCCCAATGTAAATCTTCAGAGGAAGAAGATGTAGAGTGCAAGGTAGATTTACCATTAGTGAGGGCAATGAAGGCTGCATGGAATTTCCTGGCACGGGTTTATTGATTTTGCATTACAGCAACTATGATGCTGTTGAGGGCACTTATGGTAGCAATGAAGGAGTCCATCTTGGACTGCATACCCTGATGGAAAGAGCGGATGGAGTAGCTGATGAGTCCTGGGTGCATGACAACATCACTTGTGCATGAGGGAGAAGATTGTTGTTGTTCACTCTTCTCCCACATGACACAGGCTAAATACTCATCAAATCCATGAGCCAAAAATGGATGTCTAGAACAGCCTCTGTCAAGCCCTTGTTGTTGGGGCTGAAACACCCCTTGCCCCTTCTAGATGCCTACCAATGTCTGCATCCCCAACTTGAGTTATTCCACCAGACAATATTTTTCCTCTACCACTTTTCGCTCAAACATGACTTCTGCATCAGCCTCAGGTTCTGGAACAAGATAGGTAGATGGTGGTTGTGAAGAAGACTGGGTTGGATCATTTAAAGACAAAGTCACTTCTTCATCCCTTGCCTGGATTGGATGAGAATCATTTAAAGTGCCCAGGATTTGGGGGAATGTTCCTTCATCCATCGAGGGCAAATAGAAGTTGAGGGCAGGAGACATAACAGTAGCAGGTCGCTTTTCAGGATAAATGTGTTGTTTCTCTGAAACAGAAGATAAAAAAGAGGCTCATTTTCTAACTCAGAACAGCATGATTTATATGTCTTTGCACACAAATCTGTACTAACATTATTCGTATGGATATTAACTATATACTGACCAGTTAGGCATTATAGAGAAATCATTGAAGGTTACTGTGTTAGGAAAAAATAAGAATGCATTTACTAACTTATTATATTTTTTTATTGAGGCAACAACAATGTAAAGTGGTGTGTTGATAATTTCAATCCTACAGCTCTTATTATTCACAATCTAATGAGCAAACTCTTTTAGCCAAAGCAATAAGAAAAAGTCACTTGCTTTTGTTAGCAACAATGATATTTGCCATGGATGGAGCATGCACTTTCTCATGCAACTACCCATGACAGTGAGCAAATATTAACAATTAAGAATCTTTGTAAACAAAATGATTGACAAAACCCATGATCTCCTATATATAAATAGGAGATGTGTTAACATTACTCCAAATGTATCCCTCTTTGCATGCTAGCTTCATTGATCGCCACACATCCAAAGAGTAAAACACAATAGTTCATATATTTATGACAGAACGGTACATCTTGATGTATCCATAGTATGGTTAACACAAAGCAGACAATCTTGAACTATAATGGAATGTTTTATGCATAGCCACATCGCAACATAAAGTCCAATAACCCAATGACACAGGACTACTACGTCATATCTTAACCCATATTTTTAAACTGTCTACTCTTGTGTCTATGTAACACTGCTCAACAATTTAATTTTCTGTATTATGTTGCATTATTTGATTGCACATATAGAGCTTATCTCAAAGTTTCTTTCACATATTTGAAAATAATACAAAAATCACAATGAATAGAATCCAAAAAATGACTTTGTCCTAGAATCTATATTTTTTACTTATGAAGAAATCACATTTAACATTGATAAAAGTTTCATTAAAACATATGGATATATTGTTTATGAGAAATACAGAATATTGTTGGTATGTAGCCATTTTTCTGTCTGGAAGACTTGAAAAAAACTTCCAATTGCGCATTCTCATGTTTACAATCAGCAATGTATAAATATCCCCACCCATTAATTTACACTTGTAGACAGGAATCTGATATAAACTAACACCACATGTTGATCCAGGGCTAAGGCATTTAAAAATAGATTTGCCTTGCATCATGTAAATGTTACATTTGTGCTACATTAATAATAACACACACTAAGATTACATTGTCAGAAAGGTTACTTTATGTGGACAAAGTAACACTTGAAGGCACAAGAAATATTTATAACACAACATATGCAACCTTGGCCCTTGTCACTAGGAAAGGACAAATGCAGCATTTGTTGTAGATAATAGTAACAAAATATTTTCTTGCTTTGGAGGTCCAGTTCAGCATTCTCACTTTCATACAGTGCAGCTACAGATATGCACTTGTTTGTGTGTTGTATTTTGATAATTAAAAAAAAAAGCTAAACAGTGTACTAAAAACAGCAACCCTTAAGGACTAATGACAAACTGATTATCAAGATGTAGTCTGATTCTGCTTGGGAGTTGCATAATGTTTGTGCCAGAGCCCCAACACACTTTCCATGTAACCATTTACTAAGCCACCTATAGTCAATTTGTGTGGCTTTGTGGGGTTTATTAAATGCAAATGTATGGAACGCATCACATAGAGCTGCCTTGCCTTAACTTGCATGATGTAGGCATTCCATGGGAGGAGCATGGCCATTCCCATGAATCCAATCATGGTTTTGTCACAATCCCAGCTTTACAAAGGCCTGGAAACTAGAGATTACACCAAAATGTTGAGCCTCCCAAATCCAGGCATAACAAGGGTAAATATCCTTATTTCTCCTTGTTAATTTCTTTTTCTATGCATGATCTATTCAGCATCACACATAGAAGGAGGAAAATGCATTTAAGATTTGTTTTTGTTGAGGAAGGTATCCCTTGATGTACCAAATCAATGCTGCTTGTAATGCTGGCATCCTTTTATCCGACATTAAGAGTACCTAGGTTGCTCCAAGGCATCACACAGTGCAGCCAGCACATATAGAGAGCAAAGGTGCACCACATTTTAGTAGATATGGCACATTTGTACTCTCTCTAGTTCATCCCATGCAACTCAGTATAGCAAATTCCCTTGCTAAGCAGAGTTGCACGAAGCTCTACCGAATCTCCCCTCTTTTATTACTAAATAAACAAAACAGCATTCAATATTGTAATCTTAACCATTATGGAGAATACAAATACATCAAAGCTCGTGTACATTTATAAATACAAGGATAAAGATAGTCAATATCTTTGTTTAACATTTATCATCATAAATTTGAAATGTATGAAGCTCCAGTGTGTCTGGACCCCCTAACTAAGGCAACCAAGTATGATAATATTACTGAATCCACCTGCTCCTCCATGGGATTCAGCTCTTCTTGGACTTCAGGTCCTCTTCCTATGGTCAATGCAGTCTTCAGGTTCTTGGCCAGCTTCTCTTTAGGCCTTCATTTGTAATCATGCCACCTTTTCTTACATTCTACTAGGTTCCGTCTTGTTGGTGCTGCAGCATTTACTTTCTCCACTATTTGTTGCCATAAAGCTTCCTTTTAAGATAACGGTAAATTGAAGGTGGCAATAAACAAATATCTTTCGTTGTTTGTCACCTCAGTAATCAATATCTAGGTTTCCTCCTCTGAAAAGGTGACTTTCCACTTGCGAGTCCTCTCCAAAGGAGCACTTCTATCCCTGTTTGAGGTTTCCTGGCTGGCACTATCTTCATTAGTCGCCCTTTTTTTAGATTGGTGGAATGGAGAAGTGCAATTTTTAAAGTGCAACATAACGCATTAGGGGCCCATTACGATACCCGGCGTAAAAAAATCCGCCAGGCATGAAAGCGGCAAAAATCCGCCCGCACACACCGTCTGAACACCGACCACGCCATTACGATGACACAAACCGAAAACCGCCATCGGCGGAAAAACCACACAAGATACCGCCCGCCATCGTCCGAGTCGGAGTCAAACTGCCCGCCACGGACGGAAACACGCACGACAACACAAAACCGCCCGCCCTCACGGCCGACACACCGCACGTGAAATTACGATCGCACCGCCATGAGCGCGGGAAAACTACAAATATACCGCCCGCCAGCGCAAACAACGCCGATGAGAATCGACACGGCAGAAGCCATGGCGCCCACGTCCCTGCACAGAAACCATCCGCTGACAAAAACAATCGCACACAACATGGCCAACAAGTCCACACAGCAAGGCACGCACAAATACACAAGCACAGTACACATCCCGAAAACACCCCCCCGGACAAACAAAAACTACAAAGGCCAGAACACCAGACACAACACACCTGAAAACAACAGACCATGAGGACACACCCACATAGGTAAGTACAAAAGCAGCACTCCCACAGACCACAACCCCTTGCAACATTGCAAACTAGAGAGGAGAGGAGAGGACACAGTGACACAGCAAGGACAGCAGCACACCACAGAAACGCACACATCACAACCACCACCACCACCACCACCACCAAACACCGGCACCACAAACCCCCTGCACATTATACAACACACACCGCACCAGCACCACAAACACCATGGCACCACAAAGAATGCCCAAGTTCACGCCCATTGAGCTGACGGTCATGGTCGACGAGATTATCAAGGTGCACCCACAAATCTATGGGAACCTGGTCCAGCACACACCACTAGCCACCAGAAACAGAATGTGGAACCGGATCGTAGACCAGGTCAATGCAGTCGGGACCCTGCCCAGGAACAGAGTTGAAATAAACAAACGGTGGAATGACGTCAAGAGCCTGGGCAAGAAGAAGGAGAGCAAGAACAGAGAGCTGGCTGCCGTCACTGGCGGAGGGAATCCCGCGCTCTTCAAGACCTTCAAAGCGTGGGAGGAGAAGGTGCGAGTCATTATACATCCGGAGATCCTCGCCGGATTAGCAGGGGGAGTGGAGGCTGGTAAGTACAAACTAATGTATACCAGCACACCGCTATGTACTCACATGCACTACCACCATGCCACAGCTCCCAGGGACAAACACCCCCATGTCCAGCACACAATACACAACACATCACACACACATGCAACAGACACCACCACACACAGCCCAAACCGAACAACTGTAAGATACGTGGGGGCATCTGTACACACAGCCAGCCACGTAACCACCAACAGGTCCCCAAGTATGCCAGAAGCGCCACAACGAGCACCCACCACACCCATGTGTCCGCCATAGCTGCACTAACCGACAAGTAACAGGTAAGTGGCAGGAACACAAAGTGCAGTGGGTGGGAGGGTGGACAGCCCAAGTACAACACACACCAGGCCCCTAGTCCCACAGTACAGCAAGGAGGAGCATCCCCCACACCCCACAGCCACGTGTCAGCCACCGCAGTGCACACCGACAGCCGAAAGGTAGACATCACGGTCCACAACAATCGGTGTCAGTGGGTGTCCAGCCATCACCACGACCCACAACACCGCCCCCACCCCCACAGACCTGCAACATGGAGCACCCCCGCTTAGAACCATGTGGCATCCAGTACAGTGCACGCACGAACAACCTGCAGGTGGGAAACTGGACAGGGCTGGATTACTGGAGGCATGAGGACCGTAACACGACCAACACATGGGACATGTCCCGTAGCAGACGAACACGCAGCACCGCCCACTGTCACGAACAAGTGAACAATGTGCACACGGACATGAACCACAGACTCACACCCCACATGACCCATCACAGATACAGCAACACCCAAGGAGCCACGTCTGCATGCACAAGCCACACTGAATATAGTACCACACAGCAGCCACTGTGCAACCCATCACACACAACTGAAACACCATTGAAGTCCTGTACATGTAGCCCCTACTGCCTGTCAACCACACACCCCACAACTACGCCTATGTAAGACAAACAACACTAGACGCAACAGAGCGGAACAACATAAATGCACACGAACACCACTGTACCAATCAAACACACAGACACACCATGCACATACAACATACCATCCATCCCATCCGTCAGCCCCAGTCTCATGAAAGGCATGTCATCCGCACAGCTGCCACACATACAGCAGTCACGCTAAGAGACATGCCCATGACCAACCATGTGCCAGAAGTCAATGAAGCGCACGCCACACTGTGAGCAACAACACACAACATGGGCCACACCCCCCGAGCACTGCAGTGATGCACATGGCACAGGGCAGCACGCACACCAAGGAGATGGGACAACTGCAATACGTTGGGTGGCACACAACCATCACTCACTCATAACGATGCGTCCAATGCCATGTCCAGTAATCACAACAGACAGCAAATATGCAGGCCATGTCAGGCATGCACACACCTCAGACCATGCACTGTCATGCTGCCACAACACATGTCACGTTCGGCACCCATGGCTCACAGCATGTACCCCAAAAGCATATTCCCTCCCAAATGCGAATCTGGGGCATGGCCCCCATGTTGCCATATGCGTTCCTAAGCGTTCCATTTGAACCCCAAAAGCAAAGTACAATCCAGACCCAGGATGGGCCAGGAGCCCGCATACACCAGAGTCACAATAAGTAGGGGCACAGCAACACACCCATCGGCATGGCCAATCCGTCCCATGCCACATGTGCACAGCACACAGTCCCATTGCCAAGCACACACAACTACAAATGGTACATCCACACACACGCCTCCGGGAAACCCATGTACGAGATTGCACGAACTGTTAATGTCAGACGACAAATACATACTTCGCCAGGTGCAACACAACAACAAATCTCATTCTCTCCACAGGTGACGAACTGCTGGATGCTGGGGATGGAGACAGCAGCCAGCCCAGCCAGCCTACAAGCCCCCAACGAGGACACACGGATGTGGAGGATCTGTCCTCCTCTTCGGACACGGACCACCAAGCAGGCCCATCTGGTGTGGCAGGGCCCAGCCGCTCCCCAGGACCCCTCCTACCCACCAACCCATCATCCAGGGCTGCTGAACATTCCCAGCCCCTGCTGCCACTGTCGTTGCGGCCACACCCACGGTCATTGCGGCCACACCCACGGGCATTGCGCCCACACCCACGGTCATTGCGGCCACTCCCACTGCCGCAACCGCCACCATCGCCGCACCGACCACCACCGCCGCCACCACCACCACATCTTCGCTGGCACCAGCCCCAGCGCAGGTGGTGGCCCGGCCGACTGGATCCACCCTGGGAGCCAGGGCGAGGACCGTGGTGGGCAATGTGGCTAGTGGGCAGGCCGGTGGCAGCAGTACTGGTAGGAGGAGCAGGGTCAGGGAAACGCCAGTCTCCCCTGGGAGCCATGCCCTGCCTCAAATGGCCAGAGTCCTTGGGGCCTATGAAGAGGCCCAAGGACAATGGGCCAGGTCTGCTTCAGACACGCGGGAGGTGCTGGGGGTGCTGAGGTCCATGGACGCCCGCATGGGCCAACTCGTGGACCTCATGGGCCAGCTGGTGGTGAGGTCACAGCCAGGGACAGCAGCTCCACCACCGCCACCACCTGCCGGGGTGCAGGGTCGAGCAGCAGTGTCCAGTTCCCCTGCGACCACAGCCAGTGAGCACACCTCACCCCCACCAGCAGGTCGCCACCACACACCCCCTCCCAAACGTGGAAGGGGCCGTCCGAAGTACAAACAGATCTCCCGGGAGGACTACGCACGCTCCAGACGCAAGTGAGGCAGCCAGCCAGCCTTCCTTGACCACCCACTGCATTGACTTGGACTACGATCCCACTTCACACAGCCATCTGGATGGCATGTGTCTGTTGGACCATGGACATGGAACAAGTGGGTACACCCTGAGCATCACGCAGCCGTGACCGACAGCTCATTGTCACTGCACGCACCACTTTTGTCATCACCTCGCACACAATCACATGTCACAGTTTGAAATAAATGCACCTCTTACACAAACTGCTGTTTGTGCCCTGTGTTTTAATTGTACGGAATACAACGGCCACCTTGGGCGGAAAGGCACCTGATGCGTGGCATGGCAATGGAACCGGAGGGCCTGTAGGGACCTAGGGGTGGGAGACAGAACAGGAGCACATTCAATGAGTGTGTCACACACCCATCACACAGTACATGTCAACAACTACAAGCAATGTACACACATCGCACAGAGCAATAGGGCACAATGCCACAGCCACCAACAGTGGCATACTACCCTGGCCATGGAGCGTTGACACACAGCACGCAGTGAACAAACGGCCACCCTGACACAGCACACACACACCTGCACAGATACAGCCACATCAGCCGTCGTACATGGACACTCACCTTCAAGTGAAGTAGCGGGCGATGAGCTGCTGCCGCACATTACCAGCTTCCTCCTCTCCGCTGTCCTCCTCACTCGAGCTGTCCTGGTCTGCGGGCTGGGGCCCTGGTTGATCTCCGTCATCCACGATGAGGGGATCTGCTTCCGAATGGCCAGATTGTGCAGCATGCAGCACGCCACCACTATCTGGCACACCTTCTGTGGGGAGTACGCCAGCGCACCCCCGGTGCGGTCCAGGCACCTGAACCTGGACTTGAGGAGGCCAAAGGTACGCTCGACCACACGTCTGGTCCTCCCATGTGCCTCATTGTAGCGATCGTCTGCTGGGGTGCGAGGATTCCTCAATGGACTGAGCAGCCATGCCCCATTCGGGTACGCAGAGTCACCTGGGTGTGAGGGACACAGAGAACCGTTGCTAATCCAACTGGACAGGGGACAGCATCGCACAGCCAGCACGCTACACCACTCCACATACTCACCGACAATACAGCCACGATCCTGTTGCAGATTGGACATCAGTCGTGGCAAGATGCTGTTGCGCATGACGTGTGCGTCATGGGCCGAGCCTGGGAACTTTGCACACACGTGGGTTATCACCATGTCCGCAAGGCACACCACTTGCACATTCAGGGAGTGCGTGTGCTTCCTGTTGCGGTACAGGTGCTCAGTGGCCTGTGGTGGAACAAGGCCAACATGTGTGCAATCAATGGCACCAACGACGTGTGGGATCCTGCCAAGGGCATAGAATGCACCCTTCACTGCCGCCAATTCACGAGCCCTGGGGAATCTGATGTACCTGTTTCGGTACAGCATCATGGCTGCCAGTACATCCCTCAGCACCTTGCTGAACATGGGCTGGGACATCCCTCCTCCACTGCCCACTGTGTGCTGGAATGACCCAGTGGCGAAGAAATGCATGGCGGCCATCACCTTAGCCGTGGGGGTGACTGCTGTCGGATACACCCTGCGGGGACGGAGATGGGGTTCCAACATGGCACACAGTCAATGCAGGGTTGGCCTGTCCAGCCGAAACTTCCTAATGACCTCAGTATCGTCCATGTCCGCCAGCAATTGGTATGGGCGGTCAATGTTTGGTCTCCGCCTAGGGAAAATGGCAGTGGACACATGTCAAAGCAACACAACACATAGCAATTCCGCATACACATCACTGACATGACTGAGCAAGCACATGAGTCACAGCCCAGCTGTCAAGCAGGGACGGCACGGCCACAATACACTTACACAGGTCTCCCACCAATGGCAATGGCTAGTGATACAAACCACTGCCATGTGCATGCACATGGGGATCTAGGCCCCAATGACTTTCGGGCGTGCTGATGGGGACTGACTGCATATTCGTCAAGCGGCAACGCCACGGCAACATGAATGTCTGCTGAGCATGGCACTGCTTCCGAGGCTGGATGAGTATGGCACACGACGACGACGATGTGGGCACAGGCTGAGCGGCCAAAACAAGTGGGACCTGTGGCACGAGGGGATATGAGACAGTAGTAGGTGTCAGCACTGCACCCTATGTACAGCACTGTACGGATCACACCTCCCGAAACATTGACAGGTGTCCACATTGACAGCCCCATGCCAAGACGGCTGTGTGCTTGCAGTCACACATCACAGGTGAGAGGTTACATTGCACGTGCCAGGTGGCAGACGTACATAGTGGGAGCTGGCATGTGTGTGCATGTGTCTCCTGTTCAGGATCCACCAGATGGGCGCTGACTCTGTACTGACCATTGGACACAGCATGTTCCGTGGAAGGCTTGTGTGTGTGGGATGGTGGCACTGGATGTGCCTCCGTTGGGTGGGGGGCCATGCACAGGGCGGGTACGTCGATGATTGCGCATTGTTGGTCACGGTGGGTGCACCAACTAAGATGTGTTGCCCTGTGTTCAATTCCTATGTCCGCATGATGATGGACTGTAGATGTGGGCAGACTACACATTGGTCGATGTGCTGTCTATATGCATGTGCCTTCACACCAGGCACAGCTGCCCCTGCACATGTGACCCCTGCTGGACTCGCTGCTGGGTCTGTGGAGCTGATGCACCTTCTGTGCGTGGGGCGGACAGCTCTCCTCACTTCCCTCATTGCGCATGTCATGACTTTGCCGCAGGTGACATGGATCATGGAGGGCCCACATGTACGCGTGGGTAGGCTACACATGATTGTTCACTGGTCGCCACCCCCAGTCAGTGTTTCGAATGGGAAGGTTGTCGTGCTGGTGGTATATTCGATGTGGCGGATGGGCGGGCCTAGGTGCGGGCTTACATTCCGGACATGGGGGGTAGTTGGATTGGCGACTAGTTGCAGTACACACGGGACACGTCTCTTCCTTTCCACATCTGGGTCATCCCTTGTACTCACTGACAGTGATACAGTCATCTTCGCCCCAGCCCTCATGTCATCCCCTCACTCCCCCAATATGCATGTGCACCTGCGAGGCTAGCGCTTGCACAGGCAGCCCCAAGCTCGCACCAGAGAGGGCAAGGAGTGTATGTGTGGGTCCAGTTGCACGAGTGGGCTGTCTCAGGGTATGATGTGTGGCGGGACGCCGTCCACCTGCGTGGTGCCCCAAATGGAGACCCGGCCTGCATGGACTATGCATCACAGTCTTCGCCTTCCGGATCCGCCACCTGCGACACCCAGTGGCTGTGGCTGCCCTTGCGGCCAGGCCGCGTCCGTCTGTAGCTGATGGCCCACACATTCACTCTTTGGCCTCTCTGGGGAGGGCTCGGGGGTGGTGGCACACGCGCTTGCACTTTGTCGCAATGGCATGTGGCGTGGTTGGAATAATGGGCAATGGATGGGATGGTGCGAGCCACCTCCCATGACGTCAGTGCTGCTCGTGCTGTGGTGCGTCCCCCTACACTTCCATTTGACTTGTGCCATGCTACACGTTGAGGTTCTATTGCCTGCGTGATATGACCAGGAGGAGCGCGAGGAGACCTCTCACACACCATGCTCCACTGCCATCCCGTGCCCTGTATCGCCTGTTCGGATTGACTATGTTGGGGTTACACCTGGTCGACTGGGGCTGTGTGTGCCTTGTCAAGGGGCATGGCGGGCGCACAACAGGATCCAGCTTGTCCACAGAGGGTGGGCTGACGTGTGCGCCTGGTACCGCATTGTACGTGTGCCCGGCTGCTGTGCACACACGTGTTCACTCCCCCGACAGGTGTCCTCTCACAATGCCCAGGGAAGCGGTGGTGTACTGTTCATGACCCCTCCCAACACGGCGTGCTCCAACTTGGCATGTGCGCATCTACCCGTCACACCCACCCACCTGAGCACTGCGTCCATACGACTTCACACGACACATGTGTGTCTTCCACAGTTGTGCTACTCATTTGCGTTGACATCCAATACCAGTGGACTACATGGTCATGTCACGACTGCCGTGTACTTCACATACTCTCATCCTCTCTCATTCGTACTTGTGAAATGAGTCAGCGGAGACAGTTTTGGTTTCAAACATTATATTGAGTCTTCTGTCCTCTGTGATGCAGTATAGTGGACACTACTGGCAGCGGAATACATGTTGAGGATATACTGAGCATGATTACAAATGGGATAGGGTGTGGGGTTACATGTGATTGGCTGTTGCATGTGGGATGTGGGCTTCAGAGTTACATCTGCTTGGCCAAGGCTGTGCTAATGTACATTTACGTATAGCTGCGGAGCTGCGGACTTTGACACAGACGGTATACATGTAGCCTACCAGACCGCTTGGCATCATGGGCACAGTCCATCTCAGTTCCATGTGACAGGTTTGCTGCGGTTGTTCCTCATGCACGCGTGCATGTGAGATGACATCAGGGCATGTGCTTGCGTGCATGCAGCGGCGTGCCACTTGTTGTTGCAATGTGGTGGTTACTGGACATGTCACAGTCACTGGGGTCGTGTTGTTGTTGTATGCACTTGTCGTCCATGCAAAGGTCCTGGTATGGGATTCCCGGGGCGGGGGTGGGAGGGGTGCAGCACCCACAGACTCCAGGCGACCTATTCATGTCCACTGAGCGGTGTGTGTGTCCATGGGCGCTGGATCCATGTCGTGTCCTGGTTGTTCGTGCAGTTCCGTCCATGTGGGTGCGATACAGAGACCCCATGCCACTGCCTCCCACGATGCATGCGGTGTTCCTGGATGTGATGGGGAACAGTGTGCATGTCCCGGTCATATCCGATGTCATGGCGATGTCGTTGATGGTGTGGTAACAGTTGCCGGTCGTTTGGTATGGCTGTTGTGGTGGTGACTGGCCAGTCCGTGCGGAAGCTAAGCATGGGTGCGGGGTTGGACATCATAGGTCAATCGGGGAACCTGCGTTGTGGTCCGACGAATTTACAGGTTGTCAGGTATGCGATGCCGTCCAGCAGGGCTTCCATGTCATTGGTGGTGTACATGTTTGCCAGCCAATGTAGCGGATGGTGGCTGTCAAGGTGTTGTTCGTAAGTTGTCCCTTGGAGGACCATGATGGGGCATGCTGGGTGACATTCGATGTAGCTGTTCTCGATGATCCGTCGTGTGGAGGCACAGTGGTCCCATTTCAGTGCGGGTGCGATGTTGGCCACATACGCCATGCCCCCATAGGCTGAGCAGGCCCTGTCGTGTGCGTCCAGAGGGAGGAGTAGTGGTAGCAGGTCCGTCTTTAGACATGCCGGGTTGGAGAGACACATCTCCACGGGATGCTGGTAGGGACACCTCCGACAGTAGAAGACGGGCATGACGCAGCTGAACAATGTGATGCGGTAAGTCAGTCGGTAACTTACGTTCAGCAGGGACAGGAGATCGCATCCCAATATATGTATCAGGTTGGTTTTGTACAGCTTGACCTGTCCGGCGTAGTTGGGTAGGTGTGTTGCGGTTGCCATTTTGCAGCGGTGCGTTGTGGTGGCGTGCTCCGGCTGTGTGTGCAGTCTGCAATGTGCACGCTCCGAGGTTGCTGTGAGCTCTGTGTAGTCGTAGGGAGACAGGACTTGTGTTCTGTTGGCTTGTGCGGAGGACACGGGCCCTCATCCCACATGCTTCTCAGACAGTTCAAGGTCAGTGATGTGTGACTCCTTCCAATTAACTTGCATGTGGCCGACATGGGGGAGTGTTTTCTTTTTTCTTTCCAGTCCGTTGTGTTCTTCTGTGATATGCGCTATCTGCCCTGTGGTCGGTCTCCTCGGCATGCCTGTGTTGGTCTTTTCTTGGACAATGGCTGTATTCACCGGCTTCTTTCGTAGGGCTGTGGTTTCGGAGTTGGAATGGAAGGTCATTCAGTGCTGTCTGCTCTCCCTTGTGTGGGCGTCAGGCTGCCTTTCCGCTCTGCGTTGGGCCTTGTGTGTGAATGTTATTCTTGGGCCACCTGTTGTCGGTCCCCGGGCTCTTTGGTGTTCCGTTTTGTATGTCTTGTTCATATGTGCAGGGTGGTATGGGTGTTTCAGTGTGGTACTGGCGTTCCTCTTCCCGAAGGGGCCGTGCTTCTCCTAGTTGGTTTTGCCGCCGCTGTGTGCTACGCCATGTTTGTTACACTGGGGTGTGTCCTGCTGTTGCATGACTTCACTGACATGTGTGCGTCGGTTGTGTGGTGTTGGGTGTTGTCCGTGAATTGGGCGTTGGGGACATGTCTGTGGCAGGCCTGTCACGTGTCATGTGCGTTCGGGGTGGGGCTGATGTGTGTGCTGCTTGGTTGTGTCCCTGTGTCTGTGTGCGACGCATGCATGGCGCTGCGGTTGGCCTCTGCGTTGTGCGCATGTGTGGCGGCGTCATCGCCGCTTTGGGGCCGTGACGGGGTCGTTGGTTCCTAGTCCCAGGTGGTGTGTACACATGTGTTTCGAGATGTTACGATTTGGCCTGTGTGTCATATGTGGATGCAATGGTGGATGTGTAGTGTACACGCGGGGTGGGGGTTGTCCGCTTTTCCGCCCTTGCACTGTGTGCGCTGTTTGCGTGCACTTGTTGTGTGTGTGCCTACCTGCGTCTCCGCGGTACGTTGCGTCCTTGGTGGTGCATCAGCAAGAGCATAGGGAGGGCCTGCAGTGCTGGATTCATGCTCGGGGAGCCGCTTCTTCGGTGTCCGTGCTCGGCGTTCGTGTTACCGCTTCGGTTTGTCGTACGGTGTCTCTTAGCCGTGGGAGCCGTTTGTTTGCGGCATCGTAATTTGTACGCCGGGCGGGACGTGATTTCGTCGGACGGTGTGTGTCAATTGTGCTGCGCCGCTACGTGTACGGGTGCACTTTGATGGCGGATGGTGTCGCTGGCTTGCCGGCGGTGTTTGGCCGACTTTTCGCATCGTAATAGGGCGGGCGTGTGGACTGCTGCGTGCCGGCGGTAACTGGTGGTTTTTGCATCCGCCAGCACGGCGGTAGTGCTTCCGCCCGACATCGTAATGGGCCCCTAGGTTCTTTTGTGACGCACAGCTGATTTGCTTCACTAATTTCTACCTTAGGTGATGTAAGTCAGCTTTGCCACATCCACGATGCAGATGTGCCACAGGGTCTTGAATTACAATTTTTGTGTTGTGGTGTGTCCTTTAGTAAATACGGCGCATCCCTGAGGCAAGAAGGCAGCGGATCGCAGCACAACCATTTATCACGCATCGCTATGCAATGCAACGCTACATAAGTTTTTGTAAATCTGTCCCAAAATGTATACAATTTGACCAATTGCATATAATACCTTGATGCGATTAATTGTTTTCAACAAAACGAAAAAAAACACATTCCTCTTTACTTTTCAATAGCCTGATAAAATCTCAATCAGCTTATTATATAGTTCGACTTCTCTAAAAAAAAACAGAACCTTGTACAACATACACGCTGAAATGCCAGTGAACTGAACTATAAAACTATATATCAGTTTAACCGATCGTCTCTGAATATCCTGGCCTTTACAGAACTGAAAAATCCTCCACAAAAATCGGATACTTGAGGTTCTCAACAAACCTCCCCCTCCAGAATATTGTCAAATAAAAACAAAATAGAGAACGTATAGGTAAGAATGGAAAGAGGAAATAGATTGCTTTATGATATCTCCAAGCATAATAAAGTCCCCAAAAGTCTTTGTTAAAGGGCGAATCCAATGCTCCAGATAGGAAAGAATCCTCTTCAGCAGAAATCCAGCATCTATAATAGTAATTGCACATTAGTTTCAACTAAAGACCGTCTGAAGTCTACTCTGTGATGATTACAGGGGCTTAGTCTGCAGTGAGGGGCAAGCAGACAAAATGCCTTCCTCTAAGGTGCGTTATTAACCCCTGTCAAGGGCTCTTTACTTCCTGCCTGTAGAGTTACCCCCGCTCCCAGTAATTCTTGCTTTGAGGTTGGGAAATTTTAGTGCGCATTCAGTGGATGGTCACATGGTGGGGCTCAGGGTGGCTTGAAAGTCTGGACAACCTGTATCCATCCCATTTTGTGATCTGCTAGTTCGTATCCCTCGCGTGCACTGGGTGACAAATTCCTACCCACCTGTCCCCATGTTTTAGTGACTCACAAGGGTGTACGAGAGAAATCTGAATAACAAAGATGCTGGGCATATGGCACCTTTAATGGACTAAAACTGTCCTAAAATTTACTTTGGTGTGAGATTGGGGCTGTCCTGAGATGAAGCGTGGTCTGAGGGTGATCTGTAGATTCTATGGGGCATATGTACAAGCCCCTATCGCCACGGGAATGTCACTTTTAGTGACGTTCCCGTGGCGATAGGGGCCTTGCCTTATGGACAAGGCAGTGTTAAGCCACTTAACCCTGGTCTTAAGGTGGCGAAACGAGGAGAAATGCATTATTTCTCCTCGTTTTTGCTTTTTCCATGTGTGCTGCCTTGTGCAGCACACATGGAAAAAGCAAAATGCCATGGTTTGTTTATGCACAGGAATGTCCCCCTTCCTGTACATAAACAAACCTTTTTAAAAAATGCCATTTTGTAACTTTCATGTGTGCTGCATGAAGCAGCGCACATGAAAGTTACAAAATGGCCTTTTATGATTGTTTATGTGCAGGAAGGGGGGCCTTCCTACACATAACCAATCCTCACCTGCACACAGACACCCTTGCACTCTGGTGCAAGGGTGCCTGCGTTGGCGCTAAGTTGTTAAACTTAGCGCCATCGCAGAGGAAACGCAAGGCTGCACCACATTCTTGTAAATATGGTGCAGCCTTGCATTTCCGAAGTGGCGGGGCGTGTAGTTAAGCCCAGGAGGCTAACGACACGCTCCGCCACTTCGTCGTACATATGGCCCTATGTCTACCCGTCCATTGCTTCCATGGGGTTGTTCTCATGGGCTCGATCTCTCCCTGTTATTTGGCATCACTTTTTTGTAAATCTCAGATTGTGCTACCATGTAAAGAATTGAGATCATATTGCAGAGGATATTGATAATATATCAATGCTGTCATCAGAAGCTGATATCATACAGGGCCGGCTTTAGGGCAGTACAACCGGTGCGGCCAACCTGGGCGCTGACCTGTGGAGGGTGCGCTGACTTCAAGGGGGGGGGGCGCTATTTTTAGCAATAACTTATGATTGGAGAGATGAGGGCACTTTTGCCTGGTGGTAGTGAGAGAATCCGAGGAGGCGGTCATGGGGTGTGGGGGCGCTAAAATTGATTGTCGCACCAGGCGCCACCAGCACTAAAGCCCGCCCTGATATCATACTATACATGATGTTTATAATTCGTGATTGTTGTTCGTCCAGGGTTATTGTTTCAAAGTTAGCAACGTTTTTTCGGGCACTTGTCAGGTTTATGTACGGGCAACAAAATAGGATGTGCCACTTTATAATATATCTCTGATCATGTGTTAATGTGCAATGTGTCTCACCTGCATGTGCAGGCTATTGCACGTAAATTCAAACGATTAGGTAGAATTTTTAAATGTATCATCAATCTATCAATACAAAAATGAGAATAGTTTTGTCTGTGACATATCACCTGAAGCATAAGTACACTCTTTTACACATTATCCTTTAATTAGGTTAGTTTTGTCTGTGACATTATCATGTTATCTTAGCTGAAGAGGGCATGTTTCCTTTTAGTCAGACTTGTCAGTCTTTCTTAGATTGTTCAGAATTCAGAATTAAGTAGATAGTTCTCTTGTCGGTCTATCTTGTCAAGGATCACAACAATTAACTCTTGCACACCTACAAATATACAGACATTCTGCCTCTAATAGTTAATCGGGAAATATCAAGGCACTGTGTCCTATATGGCGTGAAATAAATATTGCTGCATATTTCAACTAGGCCTGGGCGGAAAACTACGCTACACTCGCGTAGTTTGCGTAGTTTGCACAACTACGCGCTACGTGAATTGCACGTAGCACAGTGCAAAAACGCGTAGCGTAGCGGGCATTTTTTGCTTGCTCGCGGTCCTAAACGTCAAGTTGGCGACCGCGAGTGAGCAAAATGACATCCCGGCGAGACTTTTTCCTCGTTCGCGATCAGCAACATCAAGTTGCCGATCGCGAGCGTGGAAAATAAACCTCCCAGCGAGATTCTCAACGCGGGGAGGTCAGGTTTCTCATTGCGAGTGGTTGCGTATGCTCGCGACCGCTCGCGTTGATAAACTACCAGTCCGCGTTGAGAAAACTGCCGCTCGAGTACAAATCTACTCGAGCGGCAGAAAACTGATCCGCTTGCACTGTGCAAGATGCCGTTTGCAATGATTGCACAGTGCGGACAAGCATCCGGCACTGTGCAATCATTGCGAACAGCATTCCCTACCGCACTACGCAGTTCGCGTAGTGCTACGCGTAGCTCGCGTAGTGCGAAGTGCACTTCGCGTAGGTGTGCGTAGCGCTACTACGCGAACTACGCCCAGGGTTAATTTCAACACGAGCACTGTGGCTCATAGCTGAACACACTGTATACATGACAAGCTTAATTTCCAGACGTAGTCTACGTGTTACTCCGTAAAACCAGGGTCTTGTTGTCTTTAGAAAAACATACCTATGGCGCAACTTTTACAACAGGTACGTCGATTGATTATATTGAATACAGACTTGATCAGAAATAAAATGTCCTGCTCGATTTAACAAATCCGTTTCAGATGCTTCATATCTAGATTATTTTGAAGGTAGTTATGCAGGCACAGACATGCACTCGAACGTGTGCACACACAAACAATCACACAACAATGAAATTACAACTCCTATAGTTATCTTTCACAGCCTAAGACCAGAACAAAGAATATCTATTAAAAATAATTTGATGCTAAAACAAAATACATATCCACGTTTTAATGTTAACACAATGAATGGTAAGAAAACAAAGTGCAAAACATATTTCAACTGGTTATTTAACAAACAGCATGGTTTTATTTTTAGGTCTCATCTAAGACAGCGCATGCACTGTCTCTTGTAAGAACTTTCATTATTTAAGAGGGCTTAGAAGCTGCCCTTTTTTACCATTGGTTGGCTTACTTGTCACTCTCATTTGCTTGGCTTTTTATGCTCAGCTGCCGTAGGCTTACTTCTGCTTCGTGTTTTTGTCCTTCCCTTGGAGCATAGATGCAATACTTGTGTCTTTCCAATTCTAATTTTTTAGGTGCTACTTTTTTCTTTTTGTAAAGTATTCCATGAGAGTGGGTGTTTTTCAACTGTCTCCCTCATAATTTTCTCCCCCTCATTGTCCCTCCTTCCTACAGACTATCTGTTTGCCACAGGTCCTCCCTCCCGCCCTCTGGTGTCTGTCTGCTTACTCCATCCCCTCCCTCCAACCCTCTGTTGTCTGTCTGCTTGCCCCAGCCCCTCCCTCCCACCCTCTTTTTTCCTGTTGTCTGTCTGCTTGCCCCCAGTCCCTCCCTCCCACTATTGCTTCTAAATAACTACTCATCTCAACAGTTGATTTCGGATACAGACTACTTGGACCTTGAATATTTGTTTTCGACCCTCTTACATTATCAATGGGCACGTTTACTCCAAGATTCTTAGTACTAGACACGTCAAGAAATGGTTAGAATTCTCTTGGTTCCTTATTGTCATACTATTCACGGTTAAAGGGTAACTGTCACCGCTCTTAAGAGATACATCAGTTCAGTATATGAGCACAAATCATCCATCTGAAATGAGTGTTTAGCTATGATCACAAATATATGTTGACTTTTTCTCTCACTTCTTTTAATATGTACACACCGGATATTCGTACAAAATATTGAGTCATAAATATCGAGTGACATTAATATCATGTCACAAAAATATCATGATGCAGGAATATTTTTGACAAAAATATCGATTTTTAAGGGAAGTAATATTGTTTTCAAGAATATCGTTGTTGTGAATATCATTTACAAGAATATCATTGTAAACAATATTGTTTTTTAATCACCATTATGTGTTTAAAAAAATATTGTAATTGTCTATGTTATATAATGTTTGTATAATTGCTGTTAATGTTTTTTAATATAGTTTGTAATTTTAAGTTATTTATAATTTGAATTTCATTTTTTATAGTAATTGATAGTGTCATAGCAGGTTGTGAGGGTTATAGCGGTATAGGGTGGGAAGTAAATTAAGTATAGATAATTACTAATAATGTTTTGATTAATATTATTATTTAATTGATAATTAATTATGTAAAATGTGTAATTTTTTTTAAAGTTATGTTTTAGGTGTCGGTTGTTGGGTTAGTGGGGGTACACGGTTGGTAGTTATTTAAGTAATAACTCTAATTATTAATTAATTATTAAATATTTTATTGATAATTAGTTCTGTAAAGTGTGTGAATATTATTTTTTTAATTTATGTGTTAGGTGCAGGTTGTTATGTTCATAGGGTATAGGGTGGGAAGTTTATTAAGTAACAATGTATTAATTAATAATTACTTAATAATTATTTAATAGATAATTAGTTATGTAAATTGTGTAATTCTTATATTTCTTAGGCTATATTTTAGGTGCGGGTTATTGCATTTGTAGGGGTATAGGGTGGGAAGTTAACTAAGTATATATGACATTTTAATTAATAAATAATTTTAAATAAAATGTGTCATTTATTTATAAATAAGTTAATTATGTAATACACATATTTTGTATGTTATATATTGGGTGTGTGTTGTGTTTTTAGGTGGGAAGATATTTAAGTAATAATTAATAAAAAATGAATTGTTAATTTATTATTAATTATTTTATTTATTACTTAAAATGTTAATTGTGTTATAATGTTGTATTTCAATTATATTTTAAAATTGGGCTGATAGGTATGTGGGAGTATAGTGTGGGAATTTAATTAAATAATTATTTAATGGCATTTGTTATTTGATATTAATTATATGATATGATTATGTACATTGTTTAATTGTTAAATATATAAATATATATTTTTGATAAACAAATGCCCGAAAGCTTCGACAGGGCACTCGTCAGCGTTCCGACCATCCGGCCTTCATTCACAGCTCTCCAGGCATCCCGGCCAGTAATACTCCACAGCCTGACGCGTTTCGATGTCTTCACATCTTCATCATAGGCTACGCTTGTTGTGCAACATCACGGAAAAGCTCTCTTTTATTTCCATTTTAAAGACATGCTTGATTGATTAATTGCCCTTAGTGGGTCCCGCATTGAGCGTGTCCTTCTGAAGCATGCTGGGACATGTAGTCTCCTTAGAGCATAAGTATTCCCTAAGTGGGCTTCCGTTTATATTTGCATCTTTAAAAGCATACATTTTCCTTTTGTAAGGTTTCGTTATGACATGGAGAGTCTATTGTATTTGGCTCGCTGAGCTTCGTGGTCCTTGAATTAGTTTCAAACCACCGCCTCTCTTCCCTTCAGTGAGATGGTGCACCTGTCCACGGCAAGGCCGCCGTGTGCACAATTTTGCTAAACAAATGCCCGAAAGCTTCGACAGGGCACTCGTCAGCGTTCCGACCATCCGGCCTTCATTCACAGCTCTCCAGGCATCCCGGCCAGTAATACTCCACAGCCTGATGCCTTTCGATGTCTTCACATCTTCATCATAGGCTACGCTTGTTGTGCAACATCACGGAAAAGTTCTCTTTTATTTCCATTTTAAAGACATGCTTGATTGATTAATTGCCCTTAGTGGGTCCCGCATTGAGCGTGTCCTTCTGAAGCATGCTGGGACAAGTAGTCTCCTTAGAGCATAAGTATTCCCTAAGTGGGCTTCCGTTTATATTTGCATCTTTAAAAGCATACATTTTCCTTTTTGTAAGGTTTCGTTATGACATGGAGAGTCTATTGTATTTGGCTCGCTGAGCTTCGTGGTCCTTGAATTAGTTTCAAACCACCGCCTCTCTTCCCTTCAGTGAGATGGTGCACCTGTCCACGGCAAGGCCGCCGTGTGCATAATTTTGATAAACAAATGCCCGAAAGCTTCGACAGGGCACTCGTCAGCGTTCCGACCATCCGGCCTTCATTCACAGCTCTCCAGGCATCCCGGCCAGTAATACTCCACAGCCTGAAGCGTTTCGATGTCTTCACATCTTCATCATAGGCTACGCTTGTTGTGCAACATCACGGAAAAGCTCTCTTTTATTTCCATTTTAAAGACATGCTTGATTGATTAATTGCCCTTAGTGGGTCCCGCATTGAGCGTGTCCTTCTGAAGCATGCTGGGACATGTAGTCCCCTTAGAGCATAAGTATTCGCTAAGTGGGCTTCCGTTTATATTTGCATCTTTAAAAGCATACATTTTCCTTTTGTAAGGTTTCGTTATGACATGGAGAGTCTATTGTATTTGGCTCGCTGAGCTTCGTGGTCCTTGAATTAGTTTCAAACCACCGCCTCTCTTCACTTCAGTGAGATGGTGCACCTGTCCACGGCAAGGCCGCCGTGTGCATAATTTTGATAAACAAATGCCCGAAAGCTTCGACAGGGCACTCGTCAGTGTTCCGACCATCGGGCCTTCATTCACAGCTCTCCTGGCATCCCGGCCAGTAATACTCCACAGCCTGACGCGTTTCGATGTCTTCACATCTTCATCATAGGCTACGCTTGTTGTGCAACATCACGGAAAAGCTCTCTTTTATTTCCATTTTAAAGACATGCTTGATTGATTAATTGCCCTTAGTGTGTCCCGCATTGAGCGTGTCCTTCTGAAGCATGCTGGGACATGTAGTCTCCTTAGAGCATAAGTATTCCCTAAGTGGGCTTCCGTTTATATTTGCATATTTAAAAGCATACATTTTCCTTTTGTAAGGTTTCGTTATGACATGGAGAGTCTATTGTATTTGGCTCGCTGAGCTTCGTGGTCCTTGAATTAGTTTCAAACCACCGCCTCTCTTCCCTTCAGTGAGATGGTTCACCTGTCCACGGCAAGGCCGCTGTGTGCATAATTTTGATAAACAAATGCCCGAAAGCTTCGAAAGGGCACTCGTCAGTGTTCCGACCATCCGGCCTTCATTCACAGCTCTCCAGGCATCCCGGCCAGTAATACTCCACAGCCTGATGCGTTTCGATGTCTTCACATCTTCATCATAGGCTACGCTTGTTGTGCAACATCACGGAAAAGCTCTCTTTTATTTCCATTTTAAAGACATGCTTGATTGATTAATTGCCCTTAGTGTGTCCCGCATTGAGCGTGTCCTTCTGAAGCATGCTGGGACATGTAGTCTCCTTAGAGCATAAGTATTCCCTAAGTGGGCTTCCGTTTATATTTGCATATTTAAAAGCATACATTTTCCTTTTGTAAGGTTTCGTTATGACATGGAGAGTCTATTGTATTTGGCTCGCTGAGCTTCGTGGTCCTTGAATTAGTTTCAAACCACCGCCTCTCTTCCCTTCAGTGAGACGGTTCACCTGTCCACGGCAAGGCCGCCCGTGTGCATAATTTTGATAAACAAATGCCCGAAAGCTTCGAAAGGGCACTCGTCAGTGTTCCGACCATCCGGCCTTCATTCACAGCTCTCCAGGCATCCCGGCCAGTAATACTCCACAGCCTGACGCCTTTTGATGTCTTCACATCTTCATCATAGGCTACGCTTGTTGTGCAACATCACGGAAAAGTTCTCTTTTATTTCCATTTTAAAAACATGCTTGATTGATTAATTGCCCTTAGTGGGTCCCGCATTGACCGTGTCCTTCTGAAGCATGCTGGGACATGTAGTCTCCTTAGAGCATAAGTATTCCCTAAGTGGGCTTCCGTTTATATTTGCATCTTTAAAAGAATAGATTTTCCTTTTGTAAGGTTTCGTAATGACATGGAGAGTCTATTGTATTTGGCTCGCTGAGCTTCGTGGTCCTTGAATTAGTTTCAAACCACCGCCTCTCTTCCCTTCAGTGAGATGGTGCACCTGTCCACGGCAAGGCCGCCGTGTGCATAATTTTGATAAACAAATGCCCGAATGCTTCGACAGGGCACTCGTCAGCGTTCCTACCATCCGGCCTTCATTCACAGCTCTCCAGGCATCCCGGCCAGTAATACTCCACAGCCTGACGCGTTTCGATGTCTTCACATCTTCATCATAGGCTACGCTTGTTGTGCAACATCACGGAAAAGCTCTCTTTTATTTCCATTTTAAAGACACGCTTGATTGATTAATTGCCCTTAGTGGGTCCCGCATTGAGCGTGTCCTTCTGAAGCATGCTGGGACATGTAGTCTCCTTAGAGCATAAGTATTCCTAAGTGGGCTTCCGTTTATATTTGCATCTTTAAAAGCATACATTTTCCTTTTGTAAGGTTTCGTTATGACATGGAGAGTCTATTGTATTTGGCTCGCTGAGCTTCGTGGTCCTTGAATTAGTTTCAAACCACCGCCTCTCTTCCTTCAGTGAGATGGTGCACCTGTCCACGGCAAGGCCGCCGTGTGCATAATTTTGATAAACAAATGCCCGAAAGCTTCGACAGGGCACTCGTCAGCGTTCCGACCATCCGGCCTTCATTCACAGCTCTCCAGGCATCCCGGCCAGTAATACTCCACAGCCTGAAGCGTTTCGATGTCTTCACATCTTCATCATAGGCTACGCTTGTTGTGCAACATCACGGAAAAGCTCTCTTTTATTTCCATTTTAAAGACATGCTTGATTGATTAATTGCCCTTAGTGGGTCCCGCATTGAGCGTGTCCTTCTGAAGCATGCTGGGACATGTAGTCTCCTTAGAGCATAAGTATTCCTTAAGTGGGCTTCCGTTTATATTTGCATCTTTAAAAGCATACATTTTCCTTTTGTAAGGTTTCGTTATGACATGGAGAGTCTATTGTATTTGGCTCGCTGAGCTTCATGGTCCTTGAATTAGTTTCAAACCACCGCCTCTCTTCCCTTCAGTGAGATGATGCACCTGTCCACGGCAAGGCCGCCGTGTGCATAATTTTGATAAACAAATCCCCGAAAGCTTCGAAAGGGCACTCGTCAGCGTTCCGACCATCCGGCCTTCATTCACAGCTCTCCAGGCATCCCGGCCAGTAATACTCCACAGCCTGACGCCTTTCGATGTCTTCACATCTTCATCATAGGCTACGCTTGTTGTGCAACATCACGGAAAAGTTCTCTTTTATTTCCATTTTAAAGACATGCTTGATTGATTAATTGCCCTTAGTGGGTCCCGCATTGACCGTGTCCTTCTGAAGCATGCTGGGACATGTAGTCTCCTTAGAGCATAAGTATTCCCTAAGTGGGCTTCCGTTTATATTTGCATCTTTAAAAGAATACATTTTCCTTTTGTAAGGTTTCGTTATGACATGGAGAGTCTATTGTATTTGGCTCACTGAGCTTCGTGGTCCTTGAATTAGTTTCAAACCACCGCCTCTCTTCCCTTCAGTGAGATGGTGCACCTGTCCACGGCAAGGCCGCCGTGTGCATAATTTTGATAAACAAATGCCCGAAAGCTTCGACAGGGCACTCGTCAGCGTTCCGACCATCCGGCCTTCATTCACAGCTCTCCAGGCATCCCGGCCAGTAATACTCCACAGCCTGACGCGTTTCGATGTCTTCACATCTTCATCATAGGCTACGCTTGTTGTGCAACATCACGGAAAAGCTCTCTTTTATTTCCATTTTAAAGACATGCTTGATTGATTAATTGCCCTTAGTGGGTCCCGCATTGAGCGTGTCCTTCTGAAGCATGCTGGGACATGTAGTCTCCTTAGAGCATAAGTATTCCCTAAGTGGGCTTCCGTTTTTATTTGCATCTTTAAAAGCATACATTTTCCTTTTGTAAGGTTTCGTTATGGCATGGAGAGTCTATTGTATTTGGCTCGCTGAGCTTCGTGGTCCTTGAATTAGTTTCAATCCACCGCCTCTCTTCCCTTCAGTGAGATGGTGCACCTGTCCACAGCAAGGCCGCCGTGTGCATAATGTTGATAAACAAATGCCCGAAAGCTTCGACAGGGCACTCGTCAGCGTTCCGACCATCTGGCCTTCATTCACAGCTCTCCAGGCATCCCGGCCAGTAATGCTCCACAGCCTGACGCGTTTCGATGTCTTCACATCTTCATCATAGGCTACGCTTGTTGTGCAACATCACGGAAAAGCTCTCTTTTATTTCCATTTTAAAGACATGCTTAATTGATTAATTGCCCTTAGTGGGTCCCGCATTGAGCGTGTCCTTCTGAAGCATGCTGGGACATGTAGTCTCCTTAGAGCATAAGTATTCCCTAAGTGGGCTTCCGTTTATATTTGCATCTTTAAAAGCATACATTTTCCTTTTGTAAGGTTTCGTTATGACATGGAGAGTCTATTGTATTTGGCTCGCTGAGCTTCGTGGTCCTTGAATTAGTTTCAAACCACCGCCTCTCTCCCTTCAGTGAGATGGTGCACCTGTCCACGGCAAGGCCGCCGTGTGCATAATTTTGATAAACAAATGCCCGAAAGCTTCGACAGGGCACTCGTCAGCGTTCCGACCATCCGGCCTTCATTCACAGCTCTCCAGGCATCCCGGCCAGTAATACTCCACAGCCTGAAGCGTTTCGATGTCTTCACATCTTCATCATAGGCTACGCTTGTTGTGCAACATCACGGAAAAGCTCTCTTTTATTTCCATTTTAAAGACATGCTTGATTGATTAATTGCCCTTAGTGGGTCCCGCATTGAGCGTGTCCTTCTGAAGCATGCTGGGACATGTAGTCCCCTTAGAGCATAAGTATTCGCTAAGTGGGCTTCCGTTTATATTTGCATCTTTAAAAGCATACATTTTCCTTTTGTAAGGTTTCGTTATGACATGGAGAGTCTATTGTATTTGGCTCGCTGAGCTTCGTGGTCCTTGAATTAGTTTCAAACCACCGCCTCTCTTCACTTCAGTGAGATGGTGCACCTGTCCACGGCAAGGCCGCCGTGTGCATAATTTTGATAAACAAATGCCCGAAAGCTTCGACAGGGCACTCGTCAGTGTTCCGACCATCGGGCCTTCATTCACAGCTCTCCTGGCATCCCGGCCAGTAATACTCCACAGCCTGACGCGTTTCGATGTCTTCACATCTTCATCATAGGCTACGCTTGTTGTGCAACATCACGGAAAAGCTCTCTTTTATTTCCATTTTAAAGACATGCTTGATTGATTAATTGCCCTTAGTGTGTCCCGCATTGAGCGTGTCCTTCTGAAGCATGCTGGGACATGTAGTCTCCTTAGAGCATAAGTATTCCCTAAGTGGGCTTCCGTTTATATTTGCATATTTAAAAGCATACATTTTCCTTTTGTAAGGTTTCGTTATGACATGGAGAGTCTATTGTATTTGGCTCGCTGAGCTTCGTAGTCCTTGAATTAGTTTCAAACCACCGCCTCTCTTCCCTTCAGTGAGATGGTTCACCTGTCCACGGCAAGGCCGCTGTGTGCATAATTTTGATAAACAAATGCCCGAAAGCTTCGAAAGGGCACTCGTCAGTGTTCCGACCATCCGGCCTTCATTCACAGCTCTCCAGGCATCCCGGCCAGTAATACTCCACAGCCTGATGCGTTTCGATGTCTTCACATCTTCATCATAGGCTACGCTTGTTGTGCAACATCACGGAAAAGCTCTCTTTTATTTCCATTTTAAAGACATGCTTGATTGATTAATTGCCCTTAGTGTGTCCCGCATTGAGCGTGTCCTTCTGAAGCATGCTGGGACATGTAGTCTCCTTAGAGCATAAGTATTCCCTAAGTGGGCTTCCGTTTATATTTGCATATTTAAAAGCATACATTTTCCTTTTGTAAGGTTTCGTTATGACATGGAGAGTCTATTGTATTTGGCTCGCTGAGCTTCGTGGTCCTTGAATTAGTTTCAAACCACCGCCTCTCTTCCCTTCAGTGAGACGGTTCACCTGTCCACGGCAAGGCCGCCGTGTGCATAATTTTGATAAACAAATGCCCGAAAGCTTCGAAAGGGCACTCGTCAGTGTTCCGACCATCCGGCCTTCATTCACAGCTCTCCAGGCATCCCGGCCAGTAATACTCCACAGCCTGACGCCTTTTGATGTCTTCACATCTTCATCATAGGCTACGCTTGTTGTGCAACATCACGGAAAAGTTCTCTTTTATTTCCATTTTAAAAACATGCTTGATTGATTAATTGCCCTTAGTGGGTCCCGCATTGACCGTGTCCTTCTGAAGCATGCTGGGACATGTAGTCTCCTTAGAGGCATAAGTATTCCCTAAGTGGGCTTCCGTTTATATTTGCATCTTTAAAAGAATAGATTTTCCTTTTGTAAGGTTTCGTAATGACATGGAGAGTCTATTGTATTTGGCTCGCTGAGCTTCGTGGTCCTTGAATTAGTTTCCAAACCACCGCCTCTCTTCCCTTCAGTGAGATGGTGCACCTGTCCACGGCAAGGCCGCCGTGTGCATAATTTTGATAAACAAATGCCCGAATGCTTCGACAGGGCACTCGTCAGCGTTCCTACCATCCGGCCTTCATTCACAGCTCTCCAGGCATCCCGGCCAGTAATACTCCACAGCCTGACGCGTTTCGATGTCTTCACATCTTCATCATAGGCTACGCTTGTTGTGCAACATCACGGAAAAGCTCTCTTTTATTTCCATTTTAAAGACACGCTTGATTGATTAATTGCCCTTAGTGGGTCCCGCATTGAGCGTGTCCTTCTGAAGCATGCTGGGACATGTAGTCTCCTTAGAGCATAAGTATTCCCTAAGTGGGCCTTCCGTTTATATTTGCATCTTTAAAAGCATACATTTTCCTTTTGTAAGGTTTCGTTATGACATGGAGAGTCTATTGTATTTGGCTCGCTGAGCTTCGTGGTCCTTGAATTAGTTTCAAACCACCGCCTCTCTTCCCTTCAGTGAGATGGTGCACCTGTCCACGGCAAGGCCGCCGTGTGCATAATTTTGATAAACAAATGCCCGAAAGCTTCGACAGGGCACTCGTCAGCGTTCCGACCATCCGGCCTTCATTCACAGCTCTCCAGGCATCCCGGCCAGTAATACTCCACAGCCTGAAGCGTTTCGATGTCTTCACATCTTCATCATAGGCTACGCTTGTTGTGCAACATCACGGAAAAGCTCTCTTTTATTTCCATTTTAAAGACATGCTTGATTGATTAATTGCCCTTAGTGGGTCCCGCATTGAGCGTGTCCTTCTGAGCATGCTGGGACATGTAGTCTCCTTAGAGCATAAGTATTCCTTAAGTGGGCTTCCGTTTATATTTGCATCTTTAAAAGCATACATTTTCCTTTTGTAAGGTTTCGTTATGACATGGAGAGTCTATTGTATTTGGCTCGCTGAGCTTCATGGTCCTTGAATTAGTTTCAAACCACCGCCTCTCTTCCCTTCAGTGAGATGATGCACCTGTCCACGGCAAGGCCGCCGTGTGCATAATTTTGATAAACAAATCCCGAAAGCTTCGAAAGGGCACTCGTCAGCGTTCCGACCATCCGGCCTTCATTCACAGCTCTCCAGGCATCCCGGCCAGTAATACTCCACAGCCTGACGCCTTTCGATGTCTTCACATCTTCATCATAGGCTACGCTTGTTGTGCAACATCACGGAAAAGTTCTCTTTTTATTTCCATTTTAAAGACATGCTTGATTGATTAATTGCCCTTAGTGGGTCCCGCATTGACCGTGTCCTTCTGAAGCATGCTGGGACATGTAGTCTCCTTAGAGCATAAGTATTCCCTAAGTGGGCTTCCGTTTATATTTGCATCTTTAAAAGAATACATTTTCCTTTTGTAAGGTTTCGTTATGACATGGAGAGTCTATTGTATTTGGCTCGCTGAGCTTCGTGGTCCTTGAATTAGTTTCAAACCACCGCCTCTCTCTCCTTCAGTGAGATGGTGCACCTGTCCACGGCAAGGCCGCCGTGTGCATAATTTTGATAAACAAATGCCCGAAAGCTTCGACAGGGCACTCGTCAGCGTTCCGACCATCCGGCCTTCATTCACAGCTCTCCAGGCATCCCGGCCAGTAATACTCCACAGCCTGACGCGTTTCGATGTCTTCACATCTTCATCATAGGCTACGCTTGTTGTGCAACATCACGGAAAAGCTCTCTTTTATTTCCATTTTAAAGACATGCTTGATTGATTAATTGCCCTTAGTGGGTCCCGCATTGAGCGTGTCCTTCTGAAGCATGCTGGGACATGTAGTCTCCTTAGAGCATAAGTATTCCCTAAGTGGGCTTCCGTTTTTATTTGCATCTTTAAAAGCATACATTTTCCTTTTGTAAGGTTTCGTTATGGCATGGAGAGTCTATTGTATTTGGCTCAGCTGAGCTTCGTGGTCCTTGAATTAGTTTCAAACCACCGCCTCTCTTCCCTTCAGTGAGATGGTGCACCTGTCCACAGCAAGGCCGCCGTGTGCATAATGTTGATAAACAAATGCCCGAAAGCTTCGACAGGGCACTCGTCAGCGTTCCGACCATCTGGCCTTCATTCACAGCTCTCCAGGCATCCCCGGCCAGTAATGCTCCACAGCCTGACGCGTTTCGATGTCTTCACATCTTCATCATAGGCTACGCTTGTTGTGCAACATCACGGAAAAGCTCTCTTTTATTTCCATTTTAAAAGACATGCTTAATTGAGTTAATTGCCCTTAGTGGGTCCCGCATTGAGCGTGTCCTTCTGAAGCATGCTGGGACATGTAGTCTCCTTAGAGCATAAGTATTCCCTAAGTGGGCTTCCGTTTATATTTGCATCTTTAAAAGCATACATTTTCCTTTTGTAAGGTTTCGTTATGACATGGAGAGTCTATTGTATTTGGCTCGCTGAGCTTCGTGGTCCTTGAATTAGTTTCAAACCACCGCCTCTCTTCCCTTCAGTGAGATGGTGCACCTGTCCACGGCAAGGCCGCCGTTTGCATAATTTTGATAAACAAATGCCCGAAAGCTTCGACAGGGCACTCGTCAGCGTTCCGACCATCCGGCCTTCATTCACAGCTCTCCAGGCATCCCGGCCAGCAATACTCCACAGCCTGACACCTTTCGATGTCTTCACATCTTCATCATAGGCTACGCTTGTTGTGCAACATCACGGAAAAGTTATCTTTTATTTCCATTTTAAAGACATGCTTGATTGATTAATTGCCCTTAGTGGGTCCCGCATTGAGCGTGTCCTTCTGAAGCATGCTGGGACATGTAGTCTCCTTAGAGCATAAGTATTCCCTAAGTGGGCTTCCGTTTATATTTGCATCTTTAAAAGCATACATTTTCCTTTTGTAAGGCTTCGTTATGACATGGAGAGTCTATTGTATTTGGCTCGCTGAGCTTCATGGTCCTTGAATTAGTTTCAAACCACCGACTCTCTTCCCTTCAGTGAGATGGTGCACCTGTCCACGGCAAGGCCGCCGTGAGCATAATTTTGATAAACAAATGCCCGAAAGCTTCGACAGGGCTCTCGTCAGCGTTCCGACCATCCGGCCTTCATTCACAGCTCTCCAGGCATCCCGGCCAGTAATACTCCACAGCCTGATGCGTTTCGATGTCTTCACATCTTCATCATAGGCTACGCTTGTTGTGCAACATCACGGAAAAGCTCTCTTTTATTTCTATTTTAAAGACATGCTTGATTGATTAATTGCCCTTAGTGGGTCTCGCATTGAGCGTGTCCTTCTGAAGCATGCTGGGACATGTAGTCTCCTTAGAGCATAAGTATTCCCTAAGTGGGCTTCCGTTTATATTTGAATCTTTAAAAGCATACATTTTCCTTTTGTAAGGTTTCGTTATGGCATGGAGAGTCTATGTATTTGGCTCGCTGAGCTTCGTGGTCCTTGAATTAGTTTCGAACCACCGCCTCTCTTCCCTTCAGTGAGATGGTGCACCTGTCCACGGCAAGGCCGCCTTGTGCATAATTTTGATAAACAAATGCCCGAAAGCTTCGACAGGGCACTCGTCAGCGTTCCGACCATCCGGCCTTCATTCACAGCTCTCCAGGCATCCCGGCCAGTAATACTCCACAGCCTGACGCCTTTCGATGTCTTCACATCTTCATCATAGGCTACGCTTGTTGTGCAACATCACGGAAAAGCTCTCTTTTATTTCCATTTTAAAGACATGCTTGATTGATTAATTGCCCTTAGTGGGTCCCGCATTGAGCGTGTTCTTCTGAAGCATGCTGGGACATGTAGTCTCCTTAGAGCATAAGTATTCCCTAAGTGGGCTTCCGTTTATATTTGCATCTTTAAAAGCATACATTTTCCTTTTGTAAGGTTTCGTTATGACATGGAGAGTCTATTGTGTTTGGCTCGCTGAGCTTCGTGGTCCTTGAATTAGTTTCAAACCACCGCCTCTCTTCCCTTCAGTGAGATGGTGCACCTGTCCACGGCAAGGCCGCCGTGTGCATAATTTTGATAAACAAATGCCCGAAAGCTTCGACAGGGCACTCGTCAGCGTTCCGACCATCCGGCCTTCATTCACAGCTCTCCAGGCATCCCGGCCAGTAATACTCCACAGCATGACGCGTTTCGATGTCTTCACATCTTCATCATAGGCTACGCTTGTTGTGCAACATCACGGAAAAGCTCTCTTTTATTTCCATTTTAAAGACATGCTTGATTGATTAATTGCCCTTAGTGGGTCCCGCATTGAGCGTGTCCTTCTGAAGCATGCTGGGACATGTAGTCTCCTTAGAGCATAAGTATTCCCTAAGTGGGCTTCCGTTTATATTTGCATCTTTAAAAGCATACATTTTCCTTTTGTAAGGTTTCGTTATGACATGGAGAGTCTATTGTATTTGGCTCGCTGAGCTTCATGGTCCTTGAATTAGTTTCAAACCACCGCCTCTCTTCCCTTCAGTGAGATGATGCACCTGTCCACGGCAAGGCCGCTGTGTGCATAATTTTGATAAACAAATCCCCGAAAGCTTCGAAAGGGCACTCGTCAGCGTTCCGACCATCCGGCCTTCATTCACAGCTCTCCAGGCATCCCGGCCAGTAATACTCCACAGCCTGACGCCTTTCGATGTCTTCACATCTTCATCATAGGCTACGCTTGTTGTGCAACATCACGGAAAAGTTCTCTTTTATTTCCATTTTAAAGACATGCTTGATTGATTAATTGCCCTTAGTGGGTCCCGCATTGACCGTGTCCTTCTGAAGCATGCTGGGACATGTAGTCTCCTTAGAGCATAAGTATTCCCTAAGTGGGCTTCCGTTTATATTTGCATCTTTAAAAGAATACATTTTCCTTTTGTAAGGTTTCGTTATGACATGGAGAGTCTATTGTATTTGGCTCGCTGAGCTTCGTGGTCCTTGAATTAGTTTCAAACCACCGCCTCTCTTCCCTTCAGTGAGATGGTGCACCTGTCCACGGCAAGGCCGCCGTGTGCATAATTTTGATAAACAAATGCCCGAAAGCTTCGACAGGGCACTCGTCAGCGTTCCGACCATCCGGCCTTCATTCACAGCTCTCCAGGCATCCCGGCCAGTAATACTCCACAGCCTGACGCGTTTCGATGTCTTCACATCTTCATCATAGGCTACGCTTGTTGTGCAACATCACGGAAAAGCTCTCTTTTATTTCCATTTTAAAGACATGCTTGATTGATTAATTGCCCTTAGTGGGTCCCGCATTGAGCGTGTCCTTCTGAAGCATGCTGGGACATGTAGTCTCCTTTAGAGCATAAGTATTCCCTAAGTGGGCTTCCGTTTTTATTTGCATCTTTAAAAGCATACATTTTCCTTTTGTAAGGTTTCGTTATGGCATGGAGAGTCTATTGTATTTGGCTCGCTGAGCTTCGTGGTCCTTGAATTAGTTTCAATCCACCGCCTCTCTCCCTTCCAGTGAGATGGTGCACCTGTCCACAGCAAGGCCGCCGTGTGCATAATGTTGATAAACAAATGCCCGAAAGCTTCGACAGGGCACTCGTCAGCGTTCCGACCATCCGGCCTTCATTCACAGCTCTCCAGGCATCCCGGCCAGTAATGCTCCACAGCCTGGCGCGTTTCGATGTCTTCACATCTTCATCATAGGCTACGCTTGTTGTGCAACATCACGGAAAAGCTCTCTTTTATTTCCATTTTAAAGACATGCTTAATTGATTAATTGCCCTTAGTGGGTCCCGCATTGAGCGTGTCCTTCTGAAGCATGCTGGGACATGTAGTCTCCTTAGAGCATAAGTATTCCCTAAGTGGGCTTCCGTTTATATTTGCATCTTTAAAAGCATACATTTTCCTTTTGTAAGGTTTCGTTATGACATGGAGAGTCTATTGTATTTGGCTCGCTGAGCTTCGTGGTCCTTGAATTAGTTTCAAACCACCGCCTCTCTTCCCTTCAGTGAGATGGTGCACCTGTCCACGGCAAGGCCGCCGTTTGCATAATTTTGATAAACAAATGCCCGAAAGCTTCGACAGGGCACTCGTCAGCGTTCCGACCATCCGGCCTTCATTCACAGCTCTCCAGGCATCCCGGCCAGTAATACTCCACAGCCTGACACCTTTCGATGTCTTCACATCTTCATCATAGGCTACGCTTGTTGTGCAACATCACGGAAAAGTTATCTTTTATTTCCATTTTAAAGACATGCTTGTTTGATTAATTGCCCTTAGTGGGTCCCGCATTGAGCGTGTCCTTCTGAAGCATGCTGGGACATGTAGTCTCCTTAGAGCATAAGTATTCCCTAAGTGGGCTTCCGTTTATATTTGCATCTTTAAAAGCATACATTTTCCTTTTGTAAGGCTTCGTTATGACATGGAGAGTCTATTGTATTTGGCTCGCTGAGCTTCATGGTCCTTGAATTAGTTTCAAACCACCGACTCTCTTCCCTTCAGTGAGATGGTGCACCTGTCCACGGCAAGGCCGCCGTGTGCATAATTTTGATAAACAAATGCCCGAAAGCTTCGACAGGGCTCTCGTCAGCGTTCCGACCATCCGGCCTTCATTCACAGCTCTCCAGGCATCCCGGCCAGTAATACTCCACAGCCTGACGCCTTTCGATGTCTTCACATCTTCATCATAGGCTACGCTTGTTGTGCAACATCACGGAAAAGCTCTCTTTTATTTCCATTTTAAAGACATGCTTGATTGATTAATTGACCTTAGTGGGTCCCGCATTGAGCGTGTTCTTCTGAAGCATGCTGGGACATGTAGTCTCCTTAGAGCATAAGTATTCCCTAAGTGGGCTTCCGTTTATATTTGCATCTTTAAAAGCATACATTTTCCTTTTTGTAAGGTTTCGTTATGACATGGAGAGTCTATTGTATTTGGCTCGCTGAGCTTCGTGGTCCTTGAATTAGTTTCAAACCACCGCCTCTCTTCCCTTCAGTGAGATGGTGCACCTGTCCACGGCAAGGCCGCCGTGTGCATAATTTTGATAAACAAATGCCCGAAAGCTTCGACAGGGCACTCGTCAGCGTTCCGACCATCCGGCCTTCATTCACAGCTCTCCAGGCATCCCGGCCAGTAATACTCCACAGCATGACGCGTTTCGATGTCTTCACATCTTCATCATAGGCTACGCTTGTTGTGCAACATCACGGAAAAGCTCTCTTTTTATTTCCATTTTAAAGACATGCTTGATTGATTAATTGCCCTTAGTGGGTCCCGCATTGAGCGTGTCCTTCTGAAGCATGCTGGGACATGTAGTCTCCTTAGAGCATAAGTATTCCCTAAGTGGGCTTCCGTTTATATTAGCATCTTTAAAAGCATACATTTTCCTTTTGTAAGGTTTCGTTATGACATGGAGAGTCTATTGTATTTCGCTCGCTGAGCTTTGTGGTCCTTGAATTAGTTTCAAACCACCGCCTCTCTTCCCTTCAGTGAGATGGTGCACCTGTCCACGGCAGGGCCGCCGTGTGCATAATTTTGATAAACAAATGCCCGAAAGCTTCGACAGGGCACTCGTCAGCGTTCCGACCATCCGGCCTTTATTCACAGCTCTCCAGGCATCCCGGCCAGTAATACTCCACAGCCTGACGCCTTTCGATGTCTTCACATCTTCATCATAGGCTACGCTTGTTGTGCAACATCACGGAAAAGCTCTCTTTTATTTCCATTTTAAAGACATGCTTGATTGATTAATTGCCCTTAGTGGGTCCCGCATTGAGCGTGTCCTTCTGAAGCATGCTGGGACATGTAGTCTCCTTAGAGCATAAGTATTCCCTAAGTGGGCTTCCGTTTATATTTGCATCTTTAAAAGCATACATTTTCCTTTTGTAAGGTTTCGTTATGGCATGGAGAGTCTATTGTATTTGGCTCGCTGAGCTTCGTGGTCCTTGAATTAGTTTCAAACCACCGCCTCTCTTCCCTTCAGTGAGATGGTGCACCTGTCCACGGCAAGGCCGCCGTGTGCATAATTTTGATAAACAAATGCCCGAAAGCTTCGACAGGGCACTCGTCAGCGTTCCGACCATCCGGCCTTTATTCACAGCTCTCCAGGCATCCCGGCCAGTAATACTCCACAGCCTGACGCCTTTCGATGTCTTCACATCTTCATCATAGGCTACGCTTGTTGTGCAACATCACTGAAAAGCTCTCTTTTATTTCCATTTTAAAGACATGCTTGATTGATTAATTGCCCTTAGTGGGTCCCGCATTGAGCGTGTCCTTCTGAAGCATGCTGGGACATGTAGTCTCCTTAGAGCATAAGTATTCCCTAAGTGGGCTTCCGTTTATATTTGCATCTTTAAAAGCATACATTTTCCTTTTGTAAGGTTTCGTTATGGCATGGAGAGTCTATTGTATTTGGCTCGCTGAGCTTCGTGGTCCTTGAATTAGTTTCAAACCACCGCCTCTCTTCCCTTCAGTGAGATGGTGCACCTGTCCACGGCAAGGCCGCCGTGTGCATAATGTTGATAAACAAATGCCCGAAAGCTTCGACAGGGCACTCGTCAGCGTTCCGACCATCCGGCCTTCATTCACAGCTCTCCAGGCATCCCGGCCAGTAATACTCCACAGCCTGACGCGTTTCGATGTCTTCACATCTTCATCATAGGCTACGCTTGTTGTGCAACATCACGGAAAAGCTCTCTTTTATTTCCATTTTAAAGACATGCTTAATTGATTAATTGCCCTTAGTGGGTCCCGCATTGAGCGTGTCCTTCTGAAGCATGCTGGGACATGTAGTCTCCTTAGAGCATAAGTATTCCCTAAGTGGGTTTCCGTTTATATTTGCATCTTTAAAAGCATACATTTTCCTTTTGTAAGGTTTCGTTATGACATGGAGAGTCTATTGTATTTGGCTCGCTGAGCTTCGTGGTCCTTGAATTAGTTTCAAACCACCGCCTCTCTTCCCTTCAGTGAGATGGTGCACCTGTCCACGGCAAGGCCGCCGTGTGCATAAGTTTTGATAAACAAATGCCCGAAAGCTTCGACAGGGCACTCGTCAGCGTTCCGACCATCCGGCCTTCATTCACAGCTCTCCAGGCATCCCGGCCAGTAATACTCCACAGCCTGACGCGTTTCGATGTCTTCACATCTTCATCATAGGCTACGCTTGTTGTGCAACATCACGGAAAAGTTCTCTTTTGTTTCCATTTTAAAGACATGCTTGATTGATTAATTGCCCTTAGTGGGTCCCGCATTGAGCGTGTCCTTCTGAAGCATGCTGGGACATGTAGTCTGCTTAGAGCATAAGTATTCCCTAAGTGGGCTTCCGTTTATATTTGCATCTTTAAAAGCATACATTTTCCTTTTGTAAGGCTTCGTTATGACATGGAGAGTCTATTGTATTTGGCTCGCTGAGTTTCGTGGTCCTTGAATTAGTTTCAAACCACCGCCTCTCTTCCCTTCAGTGAGATGGTGCACCTGTCCACGGCAAGGCCGCCGTGTGCATAATTTTGATAAACAAATGCCCGAAAGCTTCGACAGGGCACTCGTCAGCGTTCCGACCATCCGGCCTTCATTCACAGCTCTCCAGGCATCCCGGCCAGTAATACTCCACAGCCTGACGCGTTTCGATGTCTTCACATCTTCATCATAGGCTACGCTTGTTGTGCAACATCACGGAAAAGCTCTCTTTTATTTCCATTTTAAAGACATGCTTGATTGATTAATTGCCCTTAGTGGGTCCCGCATTGAGCGTGTCCTTCTGAAGCATGCTGGGACATGTAGTCTCCTTAGAGCATAAGTATTCCCTAAGTGGGCTTCCGTTTATATTTGCATCTTTAAAAGCATACATTTTCCTTTTGTAAGGTTTCGTTATGACATGGAGAGTCTATTGTATTTGGCTCGCTGAGCTTCGTGGTCCTTGAATTAGTTTCAAACCACCGCCTCTCTTCCCTTCAGTGAGATGGTGCACCTGTCCACGGCAAGGCCGCCGTGTGCATAATTTTGATAAACAAATGCCCGAAAGCTTCGACAGGGCACTCGTCAGCGTTCCGACCATCCGGCCTTCATTCACAGCTCTCCAGGCATCCCGGCCAGTAATACTCCACAGCCTGACGCCTTTCGATGTCTTCACATCTTCATCATAGGCTACGCTTGTTGTGCAACATCACGGAAAAGTTCTCTTTTATTTCCATTTTAAAGACATGCTTGATTGATTAATTGCCCTTAGTGGGTCCCGCATTGAGCGTGTCCTTCTGAAGCATGCTGGGACATGTAGTCTCCTTAGAGCATAAGTATTCCCTAAGTGGGCTTCCGTTTATATTTGCATCTTTAAAAGCATACATTTTCCTTTTGTAAGGTTTCGTTATGACATGGAGAGTCTATTGTATTTGGCTCGCTGAGCTTCGTGGTCCTTGAATTAGTTTCAAACCACCGCCTCTCTTCCCTTCAGTGAGATGGTGCACCTGTCCACGGCAAGGCCGCCGTGTGCATAATTTTGATAAACAAATGCCCGAAAGCTTCGACAGGGCACTCGTCAGCGTTCCGACCATCCGGCCTTCATTCACAGCTCTCCAGGCATCCCGGCCAGTAATACTCCACAGCCTGACGCGCTTTCGATGTCTTCACATCTTCATCATAGGCTACGCTTGTTGTGCAACATCACGGAAAAGCTCTCTTTTATTTCCATTTTAAAGACATGCTTGATTGATTAATTGCCCTTAGTGGGTCCCGCATTGAGCGTGTCCTTCTGAAGCATGCTGGGACATGTAGTCTCCTTAGAGCATAAGTATTCCCTAAGTGGGCTTCCGTTTATATTTGCATCTTTAAAAGCATACATTTTCCTTTTGTAAGGTTTCGTTATGACATGGAGAGTCTATTGTATTTGGCTCGCTGAGCTTCGTGGTCCTTGAATTAGTTTCAAACCACCGCCTCTCTTCCCTTCAGTGAGATGGTGCACCTGTCCACGGCAAGGCCGCCGTGTGCATAATTTTGATAAACAAATGCCCGAAAGCTTCGACAGGGCACTCGTCAGCGTTCCGACCATCCGGCCTTCATTCACAGCTCTCCAGGCATCCCGGCCAGTAATACTCCACAGCCTGACGCGTTTCGATGTCTTCACATCTTCATCATAGGCTACGCTTGTTGTGCAACATCACGGAAAAGCTCTCTTTTATTTCCATTTTAAAGACATGCTTGATTGATTAATTGCCCTTAGTGGGTCCCGCATTGAGCGTGTCCTTCTGAAGCATGCTGGGACATGTAGTCTCCTTAGAGCATAAGTATTCCCTAAGTGGGCTTCCGTTTATATTTGCATCTTTAAAAGCATACATTTTCCTTTTGTAAGGTTTCGTTATGACATGGAGAGTCTATTGTATTTGGCTCGCTGAGCTTCGTGGTCCTTGAATTAGTTTCAAACCACCGCCTCTCTTCCCTTCAGTGAGATGGTGCACCTGTCCACGGCAAGGCCGCCGTGTGCATAATTTTGATAAACAAATGCCCGAAAGCTTCGACAGGGCACTCGTCAGCGTTCCGACCATCCGGCCTTCATTCACAGCTCTCCAGGCATCCCGGCCAGTAATACTCCACAGCCTGACGCCTTTCGATGTCTTCACATCTTCATCATAGGCTACGCTTGTTGTGCAACATCACGGAAAAGCTCTCTTTTATTTCCATTTTAAAGACATGCTTGATTGATTAATTGCCCTTAGTGGGTCCCGCATTGAGCGTGTCCTTCTGAAGCATGCTGGGACATGTAGTCTCCTTAGAGCATAAGTATTCCCTAAGTGGGCTTCCGTTTATATTTGCATCTTTAAAAGCATACATTTTCCTTTTGTAAGGTTTCGTTATGACATGGAGAGTCTATTGTATTTGGCTCGCTGAGCTTCGTGGTCCTTGAATTAGTTTCAAACCACCGCCTCTCTTCCCTTCAGTGAGATGGTGCACCTGTCCACGGCAAGGCCGCCGTGTGCATAATTTTGATAAACAAATGCCCGAAAGCTTCGACAGGGCACTCGTCAGCGTTCCGACCATCCGGCCTTCATTCACAGCTCTCCAGGCATCCCGGCCAGTAATACTCCACAGCCTGACGCGTTTCGATGTCTTCACATCTTCATCATAGGCTACGCTTGTTGTGCAACATCACGGAAAAGCTCTCTTTTATTTCCATTTTAAAGACATGCTTGATTGATTAATTGCCCTTAGTGGGTCCCGCATTGAGCGTGTCCTTCTGAAGCATGCTGGGACATGTAGTCTCCTTAGAGCATAAGTATTCCCTAAGTGGGCTTCCGTTTATATTTGCATCTTTAAAAGCATACATTTTCCTTTTGTAAGGTTTCGTTATGACATGGAGAGTCTATTGTATTTGGCTCGCTGAGCTTCGTGGTCCTTGAATTAGTTTCAAACCACCGCCTCTCTTCCCTTCAGTGAGATGGTGCACCTGTCCACGGCAAGGCCGCCGTGTGCATAATTTTGATAAACAAATGCCCGAAAGCTTCGACAGGGCACTCGTCAGCGTTCCGACCATCCGGCCTTCATTCACAGCTCTCCAGGCATCCCGGCCAGTAATACTCCACAGCCTGACGCGTTTCGATGTCTTCACATCTTCATCATAGGCTACGCTTGTTGTGCAACATCACGGAAAAGCTCTCTTTTATTTCCATTTTAAAGACATGCTTGATTGATTAATTGCCCTTAGTGGGTCCCGCATTGAGCGTGTCCTTCTGAAGCATGCTGGGACATGTAGTCTCCTTAGAGCATAAGTATTCCCTAAGTGGGCTTCCGTTTATATTTGCATCTTTAAAAGCATACATTTTCCTTTTGTAAGGTTTCGTTATGACATGGAGAGTCTATTGTATTTGGCTCGCTGAGCTTCGTGGTCCTTGAATTAGTTTCAAACCACCGCCTCTCTTCCCTTCAGTGAGATGGTGCACCTGTCCACGGCAAGGCCGCCGTGTGCATAATTTTGATAAACAAATGCCCGAAAGCTTCGACAGGGCACTCGTCAGCGTTCCGACCATCCGGCCTTCATTCACAGCTCTCCAGGCATCCCGGCCAGTAATACTCCACAGCCTGACGCGTTTCGATGTCTTCACATCTTCATCATAGGCTACGCTTGTTGTGCAACATCACGGAAAAGCTCTCTTTTATTTCCATTTTAAAGACATGCTTGATTGATTAATTGCCCTTAGTGGGTCCCGCATTGAGCGTGTCCTTCTGAAGCATGCTGGGACATGTAGTCTCCTTAGAGCATAAGTATTCCCTAAGTGGGCTTCCGTTTATATTTGCATCTTTAAAAGCATACATTTTCCTTTTGTAAGGTTTCGTTATGACATGGAGAGTCTATTGTATTTGGCTCGCTGAGCTTCGTGGTCCTTGAATTAGTTTCAAACCACCGCCTCTCTTCCCTTCAGTGAGATGGTGCACCTGTCCACGGCAAGGCCGCCGTGTGCATAATTTTGATAAACAAATGCCCGAAAGCTTCGACAGGGCACTCGTCAGCGTTCCGACCATCCGGCCTTCATTCACAGCTCTCCAGGCATCCCGGCCAGTAATACTCCACAGCCTGACGCGTTTCGATGTCTTCACATCTTCATCATAGGCTACGCTTGTTGTGCAACATCACGGAAAAGCTCTCTTTTATTTCCATTTTAAAGACATGCTTGATTGATTAATTGCCCTTAGTGGGTCCCTCATTGAGCGTGTCCTTCTGAAGCATGCTGGGACATGTAGTCTCCTTAGAGCATAAGTATTCCCTAAGTGGGCTTCCGTTTATATTTGCATCTTTAAAAGCATACATTTTCCTTTTGTAAGGTTTCGTTATGACATGGAGAGTCTATTGTATTTGGCTCGCTGAGCTTCGTGGTCCTTGAATTAGTTTCAAACCACCGCCTCTCTTCCCTTCAGTGAGATGGTGCACCTGTCCACGGCAAGGCCGCCGTGTGCATAATTTTGATAAACAAATGCCCGAAAGCTTCGACAGGGCACTCGTCAGCGTTCCGACCATCCGGCCTTCATTCACAGCTCTCCAGGCATCCCGGCCAGTAATACTCCACAGCCTGACGCGTTTCGATGTCTTCACATCTTCATCATAGGCTACGCTTGTTGTGCAACATCACGGAAAAGCTCTCTTTTATTTCCATTTTAAAGACATGCTTGATTGATTAATTGCCCTTAGTGGGTCCCGCATTGAGCGTGTCCTTCTGAAGCATGCTGGGACATGTAGTCTCCTTAGAGCATAAGTATTCCCTAAGTGGGCTTCCGTTTATATTTGCATCTTTAAAAGCATACATTTTCCTTTTGTAAGGTTTCGTTATGACATGGAGAGTCTATTGTATTTGGCTCGCTGAGCTTCGTGGTCCTTGAATTAGTTTCAAACCACCGCCTCTCTTCCCTTCAGTGAGATGGTGCACCTGTCCACGGCAAGGCCGCCGTGTGCATAATTTTGATAAACAAATGCCCGAAAGCTTCGACAGGGCACTCGTCAGCGTTCCGACCATCCGGCCTTCATTCACAGCTCTCCAGGCATCCCGGCCAGTAATACTCCACAGCCTGACGCGTTTCGATGTCTTCACATCTTCATCATAGGCTACGCTTGTTGTGCAACATCACGGAAAAGCTCTCTTTTATTTCCATTTTAAAGACATGCTTGATTGATTAATTGCCCTTAGTGGGTCCCGCATTGAGCGTGTCCTTCTGAAGCATGCTGGGACATGTAGTCTCCTTAGAGCATAAGTATTCCCTAAGTGGGCTTCCGTTTATATTTGCATCTTTAAAAGCATACATTTTCCTTTTGTAAGGTTTCGTTATGACATGGAGAGTCTATTGTATTTGGCTCGCTGAGCTTCGTGGTCCTTGAATTAGTTTCAAACCACCGCCTCTCTTCCCTTCAGTGAGATGGTGCACCTGTCCACGGCAAGGCCGCCGTGTGCATAATTTTGATAAACAAATGCCCGAAAGCTTCGACAGGGCACTCGTCAGCGTTCCGACCATCCGGCCTTCATTCACAGCTCTCCAGGCATCCCGGCCAGTAATACTCCACAGCCTGACGCGTTTCGATGTCTTCACATCTTCATCATAGGCTACGCTTGTTGTGCAACATCACGGAAAAGCTCTCTTTTATTTCCATTTTAAAGACATGCTTGATTGATTAATTGCCCTTAGTGGGTCCCTCATTGAGCGTGTCCTTCTGAAGCATGCTGGGACATGTAGTCTCCTTAGAGCATAAGTATTCCCTAAGTGGGCTTCCGTTTATATTTGCATCTTTAAAAGCATACATTTTCCTTTTGTAAGGTTTCGTTATGACATGGAGAGTCTATTGTATTTGGCTCGCTGAGCTTCGTGGTCCTTGAATTAGTTTCAAACCACCGCCTCTCTTCCCTTCAGTGAGATGGTGCACCTGTCCACGGCAAGGCCGCCGTGTGCATAATTTTGATAAACAAATGCCCGAAAGCTTCGACAGGGCACTCGTCAGCGTTCCGACCATCCGGCCTTCATTCACAGCTCTCCAGGCATCCCGGCCAGTAATACTCCACAGCCTGACGCGTTTCGATGTCTTCACATCTTCATCATAGGCTACGCTTGTTGTGCAACATCACGGAAAAGCTCTCTTTTATTTCCATTTTAAAGACATGCTTGATTGATTAATTGCCCTTAGTGGGTCCCGCATTGAGCGTGTCCTTCTGAAGCATGCTGGGACATGTAGTCTCCTTAGAGCATAAGTATTCCCTAAGTGGGCTTCCGTTTATATTTGCATCTTTAAAAGCATACATTTTCCTTTTGTAAGGTTTCGTTATGACATGGAGAGTCTATTGTATTTGGCTCGCTGAGCTTCGTGGTCCTTGAATTAGTTTCAAACCACCGCCTCTCTTCCCTTCAGTGAGATGGTGCACCTGTCCACGGCAAGGCCGCCGTGTGCATAATTTTGATAAACAAATGCCCGAAAGCTTCGACAGGGCACTCGTCAGCGTTCCGACCATCCGGCCTTCATTCACAGCTCTCCAGGCATCCCGGCCAGTAATACTCCACAGCCTGACGCGTTTCGATGTCTTCACATCTTCATCATAGGCTACGCTTGTTGTGCAACATCACGGAAAAGCTCTCTTTTATTTCCATTTTAAAGACATGCTTGATTGATTAATTGCCCTTAGTGGGTCCCGCATTGAGCGTGTCCTTCTGAAGCATGCTGGGACATGTAGTCTCCTTAGAGCATAAGTATTCCCTAAGTGGGCTTCCGTTTATATTTGCATCTTTAAAAGCATACATTTTCCTTTTGTAAGGTTTCGTTATGACATGGAGAGTCTATTGTATTTGGCTCGCTGAGCTTCGTGGTCCTTGAATTAGTTTCAAACCACCGCCTCTCTTCCCTTCAGTGAGATGGTGCACCTGTCCACGGCAAGGCCGCCGTGTGCATAATTTTGATAAACAAATGCCCGAAAGCTTCGACAGGGCACTCGTCAGCGTTCCGACCATCCGGCCTTCATTCACAGCTCTCCAGGCATCCCGGCCAGTAATACTCCACAGCCTGACGCGTTTCGATGTCTTCACATCTTCATCATAGGCTACGCTTGTTGTGCAACATCACGGAAAAGCTCTCTTTTATTTCCATTTTAAAGACATGCTTGATTGATTAATTGCCCTTAGTGGGTCCCGCATTGAGCGTGTCCTTCTGAAGCATGCTGGGACATGTAGTCTCCTTAGAGCATAAGTATTCCCTAAGTGGGCTTCCGTTTATATTTGCATCTTTAAAAGCATACATTTTCCTTTTGTAAGGTTTCGTTATGACATGGAGAGTCTATTGTATTTGGCTCGCTGAGCTTCGTGGTCCTTGAATTAGTTTCAAACCACCGCCTCTCTTCCCTTCAGTGAGATGGTGCACCTGTCCACGGCAAGGCCGCCGTGTGCATAATTTTGATAAACAAATGCCCGAAAGCTTCGACAGGGCACTCGTCAGCGTTCCGACCATCCGGCCTTCATTCACAGCTCTCCAGGCATCCCGGCCAGTAATACTCCACAGCCTGACGCGTTTCGATGTCTTCACATCTTCATCATAGGCTACGCTTGTTGTGCAACATCACGGAAAAGCTCTCTTTTATTTCCATTTTAAAGACATGCTTGATTGATTAATTGCCCTTAGTGGGTCCCGCATTGAGCGTGTCCTTCTGAAGCATGCTGGGACATGTAGTCTCCTTAGAGCATAAGTATTCCCTAAGTGGGCTTCCGTTTATATTTGCATCTTTAAAAGCATACATTTTCCTTTTGTAAGGTTTCGTTATGACATGGAGAGTCTATTGTATTTGGCTCGCTGAGCTTCGTGGTCCTTGAATTAGTTTCAAACCACCGCCTCTCTTCCCTTCAGTGAGATGGTGCACCTGTCCACGGCAAGGCCGCCGTGTGCATAATTTTGATAAACAAATGCCCGAAAGCTTCGACAGGGCACTCGTCAGCGTTCCGACCATCCGGCCTTCATTCACAGCTCTCCAGGCATCCCGGCCAGTAATACTCCACAGCCTGACGCGTTTCGATGTCTTCACATCTTCATCATAGGCTACGCTTGTTGTGCAACATCACGGAAAAGCTCTCTTTTATTTCCATTTTAAAGACATGCTTGATTGATTAATTGCCCTTAGTGGGTCCCGCATTGAGCGTGTCCTTCTGAAGCATGCTGGGACATGTAGTCTCCTTAGAGCATAAGTATTCCCTAAGTGGGCTTCCGTTTATATTTGCATCTTTAAAAGCATACATTTTCCTTTTGTAAGGTTTCGTTATGACATGGAGAGTCTATTGTATTTGGCTCGCTGAGCTTCGTGGTCCTTGAATTAGTTTCAAACCACCGCCTCTCTTCCCTTCAGTGAGATGGTGCACCTGTCCACGGCAAGGCCGCCGTGTGCATAATTTTGATAAACAAATGCCCGAAAGCTTCGACAGGGCACTCGTCAGCGTTCCGACCATCCGGCCTTCATTCACAGCTCTCCAGGCATCCCGGCCAGTAATACTCCACAGCCTGACGCGTTTCGATGTCTTCACATCTTCATCATAGGCTACGCTTGTTGTGCAACATCACGGAAAAGCTCTCTTTTATTTCCATTTTAAAGACATGCTTGATTGATTAATTGCCCTTAGTGGGTCCCGCATTGAGCGTGTCCTTCTGAAGCATGCTGGGACATGTAGTCTCCTTAGAGCATAAGTATTCCCTAAGTGGGCTTCCGTTTATATTTGCATCTTTAAAAGCATACATTTTCCTTTTGTAAGGTTTCGTTATGACATGGAGAGTCTATTGTATTTGGCTCGCTGAGCTTCGTGGTCCTTGAATTAGTTTCAAACCACCGCCTCTCTTCCCTTCAGTGAGATGGTGCACCTGTCCACGGCAAGGCCGCCGTGTGCATAATTTTGATAAACAAATGCCCGAAAGCTTCGACAGGGCACTCGTCAGCGTTCCGACCATCCGGCCTTCATTCACAGCTCTCCAGGCATCCCGGCCAGTAATACTCCACAGCCTGACGCGTTTCGATGTCTTCACATCTTCATCATAGGCTACGCTTGTTGTGCAACATCACGGAAAAGCTCTCTTTTATTTCCATTTTAAAGACATGCTTGATTGATTAATTGCCCTTAGTGGGTCCCGCATTGAGCGTGTCCTTCTGAAGCATGCTGGGACATGTAGTCTCCTTAGAGCATAAGTATTCCCTAAGTGGGCTTCCGTTTATATTTGCATCTTTAAAAGCATACATTTTCCTTTTGTAAGGTTTCGTTATGACATGGAGAGTCTATTGTATTTGGCTCGCTGAGCTTCGTGGTCCTTGAATTAGTTTCAAACCACCGCCTCTCTTCCCTTCAGTGAGATGGTGCACCTGTCCACGGCAAGGCCGCCGTGTGCATAATTTTGATAAACAAATGCCCGAAAGCTTCGACAGGGCACTCGTCAGCGTTCCGACCATCCGGCCTTCATTCACAGCTCTCCAGGCATCCCGGCCAGTAATACTCCACAGCCTGACGCGTTTCGATGTCTTCACATCTTCATCATAGGCTACGCTTGTTGTGCAACATCACGGAAAAGCTCTCTTTTATTTCCATTTTAAAGACATGCTTGATTGATTAATTGCCCTTAGTGGGTCCCGCATTGAGCGTGTCCTTCTGAAGCATGCTGGGACATGTAGTCTCCTTAGAGCATAAGTATTCCCTAAGTGGGCTTCCGTTTATATTTGCATCTTTAAAAGCATACATTTTCCTTTTGTAAGGTTTCGTTATGACATGGAGAGTCTATTGTATTTGGCTCGCTGAGCTTCGTGGTCCTTGAATTAGTTTCAAACCACCGCCTCTCTTCCCTTCAGTGAGATGGTGCACCTGTCCACGGCAAGGCCGCCGTGTGCATAATTTTGATAAACAAATGCCCGAAAGCTTCGACAGGGCACTCGTCAGCGTTCCGACCATCCGGCCTTCATTCACAGCTCTCCAGGCATCCCGGCCAGTAATACTCCACAGCCTGACGCGTTTCGATGTCTTCACATCTTCATCATAGGCTACGCTTGTTGTGCAACATCACGGAAAAGCTCTCTTTTATTTCCATTTTAAAGACATGCTTGATTGATTAATTGCCCTTAGTGGGTCCCGCATTGAGCGTGTCCTTCTGAAGCATGCTGGGACATGTAGTCTCCTTAGAGCATAAGTATTCCCTAAGTGGGCTTCCGTTTATATTTGCATCTTTAAAAGCATACATTTTCCTTTTGTAAGGTTTCGTTATGACATGGAGAGTCTATTGTATTTGGCTCGCTGAGCTTCGTGGTCCTTGAATTAGTTTCAAACCACCGCCTCTCTTCCCTTCAGTGAGATGGTGCACCTGTCCACGGCAAGGCCGCCGTGTGCATAATTTTGATAAACAAATGCCCGAAAGCTTCGACAGGGCACTCGTCAGCGTTCCGACCATCCGGCCTTCATTCACAGCTCTCCAGGCATCCCGGCCAGTAATACTCCACAGCCTGACGCGTTTCGATGTCTTCACATCTTCATCATAGGCTACGCTTGTTGTGCAACATCACGGAAAAGCTCTCTTTTATTTCCATTTTAAAGACATGCTTGATTGATTAATTGCCCTTAGTGGGTCCCGCATTGAGCGTGTCCTTCTGAAGCATGCTGGGACATGTAGTCTCCTTAGAGCATAAGTATTCCCTAAGTGGGCTTCCGTTTATATTTGCATCTTTAAAAGCATACATTTTCCTTTTGTAAGGTTTCGTTATGACATGGAGAGTCTATTGTATTTGGCTCGCTGAGCTTCGTGGTCCTTGAATTAGTTTCAAACCACCGCCTCTCTTCCCTTCAGTGAGATGGTGCACCTGTCCACGGCAAGGCCGCCGTGTGCATAATTTTGATAAACAAATGCCCGAAAGCTTCGACAGGGCACTCGTCAGCGTTCCGACCATCCGGCCTTCATTCACAGCTCTCCAGGCATCCCGGCCAGTAATACTCCACAGCCTGACGCGTTTCGATGTCTTCACATCTTCATCATAGGCTACGCTTGTTGTGCAACATCACGGAAAAGCTCTCTTTTATTTCCATTTTAAAGACATGCTTGATTGATTAATTGCCCTTAGTGGGTCCCGCATTGAGCGTGTCCTTCTGAAGCATGCTGGGACATGTAGTCTCCTTAGAGCATAAGTATTCCCTAAGTGGGCTTCCGTTTATATTTGCATCTTTAAAAGCATACATTTTCCTTTTGTAAGGTTTCGTTATGACATGGAGAGTCTATTGTATTTGGCTCGCTGAGCTTCGTGGTCCTTGAATTAGTTTCAAACCACCGCCTCTCTTCCCTTCAGTGAGATGGTGCACCTGTCCACGGCAAGGCCGCCGTGTGCATAATTTTGATAAACAAATGCCCGAAAGCTTCGACAGGGCACTCGTCAGCGTTCCGACCATCCGGCCTTCATTCACAGCTCTCCAGGCATCCCGGCCAGTAATACTCCACAGCCTGACGCGTTTCGATGTCTTCACATCTTCATCATAGGCTACGCTTGTTGTGCAACATCACGGAAAAGCTCTCTTTTATTTCCATTTTAAAGACATGCTTGATTGATTAATTGCCCTTAGTGGGTCCCGCATTGAGCGTGTCCTTCTGAAGCATGCTGGGACATGTAGTCTCCTTAGAGCATAAGTATTCCCTAAGTGGGCTTCCGTTTATATTTGCATCTTTAAAAGCATACATTTTCCTTTTGTAAGGTTTCGTTATGACATGGAGAGTCTATTGTATTTGGCTCGCTGAGCTTCGTGGTCCTTGAATTAGTTTCAAACCACCGCCTCTCTTCCCTTCAGTGAGATGGTGCACCTGTCCACGGCAAGGCCGCCGTGTGCATAATTTTGATAAACAAATGCCCGAAAGCTTCGACAGGGCACTCGTCAGCGTTCCGACCATCCGGCCTTCATTCACAGCTCTCCAGGCATCCCGGCCAGTAATACTCCACAGCCTGACGCGTTTCGATGTCTTCACATCTTCATCATAGGCTACGCTTGTTGTGCAACATCACGGAAAAGCTCTCTTTTATTTCCATTTTAAAGACATGCTTGATTGATTAATTGCCCTTAGTGGGTCCCGCATTGAGCGTGTCCTTCTGAAGCATGCTGGGACATGTAGTCTCCTTAGAGCATAAGTATTCCCTAAGTGGGCTTCCGTTTATATTTGCATCTTTAAAAGCATACATTTTCCTTTTGTAAGGTTTCGTTATGACATGGAGAGTCTATTGTATTTGGCTCGCTGAGCTTCGTGGTCCTTGAATTAGTTTCAAACCACCGCCTCTCTTCCCTTCAGTGAGATGGTGCACCTGTCCACGGCAAGGCCGCCGTGTGCATAATTTTGATAAACAAATGCCCGAAAGCTTCGACAGGGCACTCGTCAGCGTTCCGACCATCCGGCCTTCATTCACAGCTCTCCAGGCATCCCGGCCAGTAATACTCCACAGCCTGACGCGTTTCGATGTCTTCACATCTTCATCATAGGCTACGCTTGTTGTGCAACATCACGGAAAAGCTCTCTTTTATTTCCATTTTAAAGACATGCTTGATTGATTAATTGCCCTTAGTGGGTCCCGCATTGAGCGTGTCCTTCTGAAGCATGCTGGGACATGTAGTCTCCTTAGAGCATAAGTATTCCCTAAGTGGGCTTCCGTTTATATTTGCATCTTTAAAAGCATACATTTTCCTTTTGTAAGGTTTCGTTATGACATGGAGAGTCTATTGTATTTGGCTCGCTGAGCTTCGTGGTCCTTGAATTAGTTTCAAACCACCGCCTCTCTTCCCTTCAGTGAGATGGTGCACCTGTCCACGGCAAGGCCGCCGTGTGCATAATTTTGATAAACAAATGCCCGAAAGCTTCGACAGGGCACTCGTCAGCGTTCCGACCATCCGGCCTTCATTCACAGCTCTCCAGGCATCCCGGCCAGTAATACTCCACAGCCTGACGCGTTTCGATGTCTTCACATCTTCATCATAGGCTACGCTTGTTGTGCAACATCACGGAAAAGCTCTCTTTTATTTCCATTTTAAAGACATGCTTGATTGATTAATTGCCCTTAGTGGGTCCCGCATTGAGCGTGTCCTTCTGAAGCATGCTGGGACATGTAGTCTCCTTAGAGCATAAGTATTCCCTAAGTGGGCTTCCGTTTATATTTGCATCTTTAAAAGCATACATTTTCCTTTTGTAAGGTTTCGTTATGACATGGAGAGTCTATTGTATTTGGCTCGCTGAGCTTCGTGGTCCTTGAATTAGTTTCAAACCACCGCCTCTCTTCCCTTCAGTGAGATGGTGCACCTGTCCACGGCAAGGCCGCCGTGTGCATAATTTTGATAAACAAATGCCCGAAAGCTTCGACAGGGCACTCGTCAGCGTTCCGACCATCCGGCCTTCATTCACAGCTCTCCAGGCATCCCGGCCAGTAATACTCCACAGCCTGACGCGTTTCGATGTCTTCACATCTTCATCATAGGCTACGCTTGTTGTGCAACATCACGGAAAAGCTCTCTTTTATTTCCATTTTAAAGACATGCTTGATTGATTAATTGCCCTTAGTGGGTCCCGCATTGAGCGTGTCCTTCTGAAGCATGCTGGGACATGTAGTCTCCTTAGAGCATAAGTATTCCCTAAGTGGGCTTCCGTTTATATTTGCATCTTTAAAAGCATACATTTTCCTTTTGTAAGGTTTCGTTATGACATGGAGAGTCTATTGTATTTGGCTCGCTGAGCTTCGTGGTCCTTGAATTAGTTTCAAACCACCGCCTCTCTTCCCTTCAGTGAGATGGTGCACCTGTCCACGGCAAGGCCGCCGTGTGCATAATTTTGATAAACAAATGCCCGAAAGCTTCGACAGGGCACTCGTCAGCGTTCCGACCATCCGGCCTTCATTCACAGCTCTCCAGGCATCCCGGCCAGTAATACTCCACAGCCTGACGCGTTTCGATGTCTTCACATCTTCATCATAGGCTACGCTTGTTGTGCAACATCACGGAAAAGCTCTCTTTTATTTCCATTTTAAAGACATGCTTGATTGATTAATTGCCCTTAGTGGGTCCCGCATTGAGCGTGTCCTTCTGAAGCATGCTGGGACATGTAGTCTCCTTAGAGCATAAGTATTCCCTAAGTGGGCTTCCGTTTATATTTGCATCTTTAAAAGCATACATTTTCCTTTTGTAAGGTTTCGTTATGACATGGAGAGTCTATTGTATTTGGCTCGCTGAGCTTCGTGGTCCTTGAATTAGTTTCAAACCACCGCCTCTCTTCCCTTCAGTGAGATGGTGCACCTGTCCACGGCAAGGCCGCCGTGTGCATAATTTTGATAAACAAATGCCCGAAAGCTTCGACAGGGCACTCGTCAGCGTTCCGACCATCCGGCCTTCATTCACAGCTCTCCAGGCATCCCGGCCAGTAATACTCCACAGCCTGACGCGTTTCGATGTCTTCACATCTTCATCATAGGCTACGCTTGTTGTGCAACATCACGGAAAAGCTCTCTTTTATTTCCATTTTAAAGACATGCTTGATTGATTAATTGCCCTTAGTGGGTCCCGCATTGAGCGTGTCCTTCTGAAGCATGCTGGGACATGTAGTCTCCTTAGAGCATAAGTATTCCCTAAGTGGGCTTCCGTTTATATTTGCATCTTTAAAAGCATACATTTTCCTTTTGTAAGGTTTCGTTATGACATGGAGAGTCTATTGTATTTGGCTCGCTGAGCTTCGTGGTCCTTGAATTAGTTTCAAACCACCGCCTCTCTTCCCTTCAGTGAGATGGTGCACCTGTCCACGGCAAGGCCGCCGTGTGCATAATTTTGATAAACAAATGCCCGAAAGCTTCGACAGGGCACTCGTCAGCGTTCCGACCATCCGGCCTTCATTCACAGCTCTCCAGGCATCCCGGCCAGTAATACTCCACAGCCTGACGCGTTTCGATGTCTTCACATCTTCATCATAGGCTACGCTTGTTGTGCAACATCACGGAAAAGCTCTCTTTTATTTCCATTTTAAAGACATGCTTGATTGATTAATTGCCCTTAGTGGGTCCCGCATTGAGCGTGTCCTTCTGAAGCATGCTGGGACATGTAGTCTCCTTAGAGCATAAGTATTCCCTAAGTGGGCTTCCGTTTATATTTGCATCTTTAAAAGCATACATTTTCCTTTTGTAAGGTTTCGTTATGACATGGAGAGTCTATTGTATTTGGCTCGCTGAGCTTCGTGGTCCTTGAATTAGTTTCAAACCACCGCCTCTCTTCCCTTCAGTGAGATGGTGCACCTGTCCACGGCAAGGCCGCCGTGTGCATAATTTTGATAAACAAATGCCCGAAAGCTTCGACAGGGCACTCGTCAGCGTTCCGACCATCCGGCCTTCATTCACAGCTCTCCAGGCATCCCGGCCAGTAATACTCCACAGCCTGACGCGTTTCGATGTCTTCACATCTTCATCATAGGCTACGCTTGTTGTGCAACATCACGGAAAAGCTCTCTTTTATTTCCATTTTAAAGACATGCTTGATTGATTAATTGCCCTTAGTGGGTCCCGCATTGAGCGTGTCCTTCTGAAGCATGCTGGGACATGTAGTCTCCTTAGAGCATAAGTATTCCCTAAGTGGGCTTCCGTTTATATTTGCATCTTTAAAAGCATACATTTTCCTTTTGTAAGGTTTCGTTATGACATGGAGAGTCTATTGTATTTGGCTCGCTGAGCTTCGTGGTCCTTGAATTAGTTTCAAACCACCGCCTCTCTTCCCTTCAGTGAGATGGTGCACCTGTCCACGGCAAGGCCGCCGTGTGCATAATTTTGATAAACAAATGCCCGAAAGCTTCGACAGGGCACTCGTCAGCGTTCCGACCATCCGGCCTTCATTCACAGCTCTCCAGGCATCCCGGCCAGTAATACTCCACAGCCTGACGCGTTTCGATGTCTTCACATCTTCATCATAGGCTACGCTTGTTGTGCAACATCACGGAAAAGCTCTCTTTTATTTCCATTTTAAAGACATGCTTGATTGATTAATTGCCCTTAGTGGGTCCCGCATTGAGCGTGTCCTTCTGAAGCATGCTGGGACATGTAGTCTCCTTAGAGCATAAGTATTCCCTAAGTGGGCTTCCGTTTATATTTGCATCTTTAAAAGCATACATTTTCCTTTTGTAAGGTTTCGTTATGACATGGAGAGTCTATTGTATTTGGCTCGCTGAGCTTCGTGGTCCTTGAATTAGTTTCAAACCACCGCCTCTCTTCCCTTCAGTGAGATGGTGCACCTGTCCACGGCAAGGCCGCCGTGTGCATAATTTTGATAAACAAATGCCCGAAAGCTTCGACAGGGCACTCGTCAGCGTTCCGACCATCCGGCCTTCATTCACAGCTCTCCAGGCATCCCGGCCAGTAATACTCCACAGCCTGACGCGTTTCGATGTCTTCACATCTTCATCATAGGCTACGCTTGTTGTGCAACATCACGGAAAAGCTCTCTTTTATTTCCATTTTAAAGACATGCTTGATTGATTAATTGCCCTTAGTGGGTCCCGCATTGAGCGTGTCCTTCTGAAGCATGCTGGGACATGTAGTCTCCTTAGAGCATAAGTATTCCCTAAGTGGGCTTCCGTTTATATTTGCATCTTTAAAAGCATACATTTTCCTTTTGTAAGGTTTCGTTATGACATGGAGAGTCTATTGTATTTGGCTCGCTGAGCTTCGTGGTCCTTGAATTAGTTTCAAACCACCGCCTCTCTTCCCTTCAGTGAGATGGTGCACCTGTCCACGGCAAGGCCGCCGTGTGCATAATTTTGATAAACAAATGCCCGAAAGCTTCGACAGGGCACTCGTCAGCGTTCCGACCATCCGGCCTTCATTCACAGCTCTCCAGGCATCCCGGCCAGTAATACTCCACAGCCTGACGCGTTTCGATGTCTTCACATCTTCATCATAGGCTACGCTTGTTGTGCAACATCACGGAAAAGCTCTCTTTTATTTCCATTTTAAAGACATGCTTGATTGATTAATTGCCCTTAGTGGGTCCCGCATTGAGCGTGTCCTTCTGAAGCATGCTGGGACATGTAGTCTCCTTAGAGCATAAGTATTCCCTAAGTGGGCTTCCGTTTATATTTGCATCTTTAAAAGCATACATTTTCCTTTTGTAAGGTTTCGTTATGACATGGAGAGTCTATTGTATTTGGCTCGCTGAGCTTCGTGGTCCTTGAATTAGTTTCAAACCACCGCCTCTCTTCCCTTCAGTGAGATGGTGCACCTGTCCACGGCAAGGCCGCCGTGTGCATAATTTTGATAAACAAATGCCCGAAAGCTTCGACAGGGCACTCGTCAGCGTTCCGACCATCCGGCCTTCATTCACAGCTCTCCAGGCATCCCGGCCAGTAATACTCCACAGCCTGACGCGTTTCGATGTCTTCACATCTTCATCATAGGCTACGCTTGTTGTGCAACATCACGGAAAAGCTCTCTTTTATTTCCATTTTAAAGACATGCTTGATTGATTAATTGCCCTTAGTGGGTCCCGCATTGAGCGTGTCCTTCTGAAGCATGCTGGGACATGTAGTCTCCTTAGAGCATAAGTATTCCCTAAGTGGGCTTCCGTTTATATTTGCATCTTTAAAAGCATACATTTTCCTTTTGTAAGGTTTCGTTATGACATGGAGAGTCTATTGTATTTGGCTCGCTGAGCTTCGTGGTCCTTGAATTAGTTTCAAACCACCGCCTCTCTTCCCTTCAGTGAGATGGTGCACCTGTCCACGGCAAGGCCGCCGTGTGCATAATTTTGATAAACAAATGCCCGAAAGCTTCGACAGGGCACTCGTCAGCGTTCCGACCATCCGGCCTTCATTCACAGCTCTCCAGGCATCCCGGCCAGTAATACTCCACAGCCTGACGCGTTTCGATGTCTTCACATCTTCATCATAGGCTACGCTTGTTGTGCAACATCACGGAAAAGCTCTCTTTTATTTCCATTTTAAAGACATGCTTGATTGATTAATTGCCCTTAGTGGGTCCCGCATTGAGCGTGTCCTTCTGAAGCATGCTGGGACATGTAGTCTCCTTAGAGCATAAGTATTCCCTAAGTGGGCTTCCGTTTATATTTGCATCTTTAAAAGCATACATTTTCCTTTTGTAAGGTTTCGTTATGACATGGAGAGTCTATTGTATTTGGCTCGCTGAGCTTCGTGGTCCTTGAATTAGTTTCAAACCACCGCCTCTCTTCCCTTCAGTGAGATGGTGCACCTGTCCACGGCAAGGCCGCCGTGTGCATAATTTTGATAAACAAATGCCCGAAAGCTTCGACAGGGCACTCGTCAGCGTTCCGACCATCCGGCCTTCATTCACAGCTCTCCAGGCATCCCGGCCAGTAATACTCCACAGCCTGACGCGTTTCGATGTCTTCACATCTTCATCATAGGCTACGCTTGTTGTGCAACATCACGGAAAAGCTCTCTTTTATTTCCATTTTAAAGACATGCTTGATTGATTAATTGCCCTTAGTGGGTCCCGCATTGAGCGTGTCCTTCTGAAGCATGCTGGGACATGTAGTCTCCTTAGAGCATAAGTATTCCCTAAGTGGGCTTCCGTTTATATTTGCATCTTTAAAAGCATACATTTTCCTTTTGTAAGGTTTCGTTATGACATGGAGAGTCTATTGTATTTGGCTCGCTGAGCTTCGTGGTCCTTGAATTAGTTTCAAACCACCGCCTCTCTTCCCTTCAGTGAGATGGTGCACCTGTCCACGGCAAGGCCGCCGTGTGCATAATTTTGATAAACAAATGCCCGAAAGCTTCGACAGGGCACTCGTCAGCGTTCCGACCATCCGGCCTTCATTCACAGCTCTCCAGGCATCCCGGCCAGTAATACTCCACAGCCTGACGCGTTTCGATGTCTTCACATCTTCATCATAGGCTACGCTTGTTGTGCAACATCACGGAAAAGCTCTCTTTTATTTCCATTTTAAAGACATGCTTGATTGATTAATTGCCCTTAGTGGGTCCCGCATTGAGCGTGTCCTTCTGAAGCATGCTGGGACATGTAGTCTCCTTAGAGCATAAGTATTCCCTAAGTGGGCTTCCGTTTATATTTGCATCTTTAAAAGCATACATTTTCCTTTTGTAAGGTTTCGTTATGACATGGAGAGTCTATTGTATTTGGCTCGCTGAGCTTCGTGGTCCTTGAATTAGTTTCAAACCACCGCCTCTCTTCCCTTCAGTGAGATGGTGCACCTGTCCACGGCAAGGCCGCCGTGTGCATAATTTTGATAAACAAATGCCCGAAAGCTTCGACAGGGCACTCGTCAGCGTTCCGACCATCCGGCCTTCATTCACAGCTCTCCAGGCATCCCGGCCAGTAATACTCCACAGCCTGACGCGTTTCGATGTCTTCACATCTTCATCATAGGCTACGCTTGTTGTGCAACATCACGGAAAAGCTCTCTTTTATTTCCATTTTAAAGACATGCTTGATTGATTAATTGCCCTTAGTGGGTCCCGCATTGAGCGTGTCCTTCTGAAGCATGCTGGGACATGTAGTCTCCTTAGAGCATAAGTATTCCCTAAGTGGGCTTCCGTTTATATTTGCATCTTTAAAAGCATACATTTTCCTTTTGTAAGGTTTCGTTATGACATGGAGAGTCTATTGTATTTGGCTCGCTGAGCTTCGTGGTCCTTGAATTAGTTTCAAACCACCGCCTCTCTTCCCTTCAGTGAGATGGTGCACCTGTCCACGGCAAGGCCGCCGTGTGCATAATTTTGATAAACAAATGCCCGAAAGCTTCGACAGGGCACTCGTCAGCGTTCCGACCATCCGGCCTTCATTCACAGCTCTCCAGGCATCCCGGCCAGTAATACTCCACAGCCTGACGCGTTTCGATGTCTTCACATCTTCATCATAGGCTACGCTTGTTGTGCAACATCACGGAAAAGCTCTCTTTTATTTCCATTTTAAAGACATGCTTGATTGATTAATTGCCCTTAGTGGGTCCCGCATTGAGCGTGTCCTTCTGAAGCATGCTGGGACATGTAGTCTCCTTAGAGCATAAGTATTCCCTAAGTGGGCTTCCGTTTATATTTGCATCTTTAAAAGCATACATTTTCCTTTTGTAAGGTTTCGTTATGACATGGAGAGTCTATTGTATTTGGCTCGCTGAGCTTCGTGGTCCTTGAATTAGTTTCAAACCACCGCCTCTCTTCCCTTCAGTGAGATGGTGCACCTGTCCACGGCAAGGCCGCCGTGTGCATAATTTTGATAAACAAATGCCCGAAAGCTTCGACAGGGCACTCGTCAGCGTTCCGACCATCCGGCCTTCATTCACAGCTCTCCAGGCATCCCGGCCAGTAATACTCCACAGCCTGACGCGTTTCGATGTCTTCACATCTTCATCATAGGCTACGCTTGTTGTGCAACATCACGGAAAAGCTCTCTTTTATTTCCATTTTAAAGACATGCTTGATTGATTAATTGCCCTTAGTGGGTCCCGCATTGAGCGTGTCCTTCTGAAGCATGCTGGGACATGTAGTCTCCTTAGAGCATAAGTATTCCCTAAGTGGGCTTCCGTTTATATTTGCATCTTTAAAAGCATACATTTTCCTTTTGTAAGGTTTCGTTATGACATGGAGAGTCTATTGTATTTGGCTCGCTGAGCTTCGTGGTCCTTGAATTAGTTTCAAACCACCGCCTCTCTTCCCTTCAGTGAGATGGTGCACCTGTCCACGGCAAGGCCGCCGTGTGCATAATTTTGATAAACAAATGCCCGAAAGCTTCGACAGGGCACTCGTCAGCGTTCCGACCATCCGGCCTTCATTCACAGCTCTCCAGGCATCCCGGCCAGTAATACTCCACAGCCTGACGCGTTTCGATGTCTTCACATCTTCATCATAGGCTACGCTTGTTGTGCAACATCACGGAAAAGCTCTCTTTTATTTCCATTTTAAAGACATGCTTGATTGATTAATTGCCCTTAGTGGGTCCCGCATTGAGCGTGTCCTTCTGAAGCATGCTGGGACATGTAGTCTCCTTAGAGCATAAGTATTCCCTAAGTGGGCTTCCGTTTATATTTGCATCTTTAAAAGCATACATTTTCCTTTTGTAAGGTTTCGTTATGACATGGAGAGTCTATTGTATTTGGCTCGCTGAGCTTCGTGGTCCTTGAATTAGTTTCAAACCACCGCCTCTCTTCCCTTCAGTGAGATGGTGCACCTGTCCACGGCAAGGCCGCCGTGTGCATAATTTTGATAAACAAATGCCCGAAAGCTTCGACAGGGCACTCGTCAGCGTTCCGACCATCCGGCCTTCATTCACAGCTCTCCAGGCATCCCGGCCAGTAATACTCCACAGCCTGACGCGTTTCGATGTCTTCACATCTTCATCATAGGCTACGCTTGTTGTGCAACATCACGGAAAAGCTCTCTTTTATTTCCATTTTAAAGACATGCTTGATTGATTAATTGCCCTTAGTGGGTCCCGCATTGAGCGTGTCCTTCTGAAGCATGCTGGGACATGTAGTCTCCTTAGAGCATAAGTATTCCCTAAGTGGGCTTCCGTTTATATTTGCATCTTTAAAAGCATACATTTTCCTTTTGTAAGGTTTCGTTATGACATGGAGAGTCTATTGTATTTGGCTCGCTGAGCTTCGTGGTCCTTGAATTAGTTTCAAACCACCGCCTCTCTTCCCTTCAGTGAGATGGTGCACCTGTCCACGGCAAGGCCGCCGTGTGCATAATTTTGATAAACAAATGCCCGAAAGCTTCGACAGGGCACTCGTCAGCGTTCCGACCATCCGGCCTTCATTCACAGCTCTCCAGGCATCCCGGCCAGTAATACTCCACAGCCTGACGCGTTTCGATGTCTTCACATCTTCATCATAGGCTACGCTTGTTGTGCAACATCACGGAAAAGCTCTCTTTTATTTCCATTTTAAAGACATGCTTGATTGATTAATTGCCCTTAGTGGGTCCCGCATTGAGCGTGTCCTTCTGAAGCATGCTGGGACATGTAGTCTCCTTAGAGCATAAGTATTCCCTAAGTGGGCTTCCGTTTATATTTGCATCTTTAAAAGCATACATTTTCCTTTTGTAAGGTTTCGTTATGACATGGAGAGTCTATTGTATTTGGCTCGCTGAGCTTCGTGGTCCTTGAATTAGTTTCAAACCACCGCCTCTCTTCCCTTCAGTGAGATGGTGCACCTGTCCACGGCAAGGCCGCCGTGTGCATAATTTTGATAAACAAATGCCCGAAAGCTTCGACAGGGCACTCGTCAGCGTTCCGACCATCCGGCCTTCATTCACAGCTCTCCAGGCATCCCGGCCAGTAATACTCCACAGCCTGACGCGTTTCGATGTCTTCACATCTTCATCATAGGCTACGCTTGTTGTGCAACATCACGGAAAAGCTCTCTTTTATTTCCATTTTAAAGACATGCTTGATTGATTAATTGCCCTTAGTGGGTCCCGCATTGAGCGTGTCCTTCTGAAGCATGCTGGGACATGTAGTCTCCTTAGAGCATAAGTATTCCCTAAGTGGGCTTCCGTTTATATTTGCATCTTTAAAAGCATACATTTTCCTTTTGTAAGGTTTCGTTATGACATGGAGAGTCTATTGTATTTGGCTCGCTGAGCTTCGTGGTCCTTGAATTAGTTTCAAACCACCGCCTCTCTTCCCTTCAGTGAGATGGTGCACCTGTCCACGGCAAGGCCGCCGTGTGCATAATTTTGATAAACAAATGCCCGAAAGCTTCGACAGGGCACTCGTCAGCGTTCCGACCATCCGGCCTTCATTCACAGCTCTCCAGGCATCCCGGCCAGTAATACTCCACAGCCTGACGCGTTTCGATGTCTTCACATCTTCATCATAGGCTACGCTTGTTGTGCAACATCACGGAAAAGCTCTCTTTTATTTCCATTTTAAAGACATGCTTGATTGATTAATTGCCCTTAGTGGGTCCCGCATTGAGCGTGTCCTTCTGAAGCATGCTGGGACATGTAGTCTCCTTAGAGCATAAGTATTCCCTAAGTGGGCTTCCGTTTATATTTGCATCTTTAAAAGCATACATTTTCCTTTTGTAAGGTTTCGTTATGACATGGAGAGTCTATTGTATTTGGCTCGCTGAGCTTCGTGGTCCTTGAATTAGTTTCAAACCACCGCCTCTCTTCCCTTCAGTGAGATGGTGCACCTGTCCACGGCAAGGCCGCCGTGTGCATAATTTTGATAAACAAATGCCCGAAAGCTTCGACAGGGCACTCGTCAGCGTTCCGACCATCCGGCCTTCATTCACAGCTCTCCAGGCATCCCGGCCAGTAATACTCCACAGCCTGACGCGTTTCGATGTCTTCACATCTTCATCATAGGCTACGCTTGTTGTGCAACATCACGGAAAAGCTCTCTTTTATTTCCATTTTAAAGACATGCTTGATTGATTAATTGCCCTTAGTGGGTCCCGCATTGAGCGTGTCCTTCTGAAGCATGCTGGGACATGTAGTCTCCTTAGAGCATAAGTATTCCCTAAGTGGGCTTCCGTTTATATTTGCATCTTTAAAAGCATACATTTTCCTTTTGTAAGGTTTCGTTATGACATGGAGAGTCTATTGTATTTGGCTCGCTGAGCTTCGTGGTCCTTGAATTAGTTTCAAACCACCGCCTCTCTTCCCTTCAGTGAGATGGTGCACCTGTCCACGGCAAGGCCGCCGTGTGCATAATTTTGATAAACAAATGCCCGAAAGCTTCGACAGGGCACTCGTCAGCGTTCCGACCATCCGGCCTTCATTCACAGCTCTCCAGGCATCCCGGCCAGTAATACTCCACAGCCTGACGCGTTTCGATGTCTTCACATCTTCATCATAGGCTACGCTTGTTGTGCAACATCACGGAAAAGCTCTCTTTTATTTCCATTTTAAAGACATGCTTGATTGATTAATTGCCCTTAGTGGGTCCCGCATTGAGCGTGTCCTTCTGAAGCATGCTGGGACATGTAGTCTCCTTAGAGCATAAGTATTCCCTAAGTGGGCTTCCGTTTATATTTGCATCTTTAAAAGCATACATTTTCCTTTTGTAAGGTTTCGTTATGACATGGAGAGTCTATTGTATTTGGCTCGCTGAGCTTCGTGGTCCTTGAATTAGTTTCAAACCACCGCCTCTCTTCCCTTCAGTGAGATGGTGCACCTGTCCACGGCAAGGCCGCCGTGTGCATAATTTTGATAAACAAATGCCCGAAAGCTTCGACAGGGCACTCGTCAGCGTTCCGACCATCCGGCCTTCATTCACAGCTCTCCAGGCATCCCGGCCAGTAATACTCCACAGCCTGACGCGTTTCGATGTCTTCACATCTTCATCATAGGCTACGCTTGTTGTGCAACATCACGGAAAAGCTCTCTTTTATTTCCATTTTAAAGACATGCTTGATTGATTAATTGCCCTTAGTGGGTCCCGCATTGAGCGTGTCCTTCTGAAGCATGCTGGGACATGTAGTCTCCTTAGAGCATAAGTATTCCCTAAGTGGGCTTCCGTTTATATTTGCATCTTTAAAAGCATACATTTTCCTTTTGTAAGGTTTCGTTATGACATGGAGAGTCTATTGTATTTGGCTCGCTGAGCTTCGTGGTCCTTGAATTAGTTTCAAACCACCGCCTCTCTTCCCTTCAGTGAGATGGTGCACCTGTCCACGGCAAGGCCGCCGTGTGCATAATTTTGATAAACAAATGCCCGAAAGCTTCGACAGGGCACTCGTCAGCGTTCCGACCATCCGGCCTTCATTCACAGCTCTCCAGGCATCCCGGCCAGTAATACTCCACAGCCTGACGCGTTTCGATGTCTTCACATCTTCATCATAGGCTACGCTTGTTGTGCAACATCACGGAAAAGCTCTCTTTTATTTCCATTTTAAAGACATGCTTGATTGATTAATTGCCCTTAGTGGGTCCCGCATTGAGCGTGTCCTTCTGAAGCATGCTGGGACATGTAGTCTCCTTAGAGCATAAGTATTCCCTAAGTGGGCTTCCGTTTATATTTGCATCTTTAAAAGCATACATTTTCCTTTTGTAAGGTTTCGTTATGACATGGAGAGTCTATTGTATTTGGCTCGCTGAGCTTCGTGGTCCTTGAATTAGTTTCAAACCACCGCCTCTCTTCCCTTCAGTGAGATGGTGCACCTGTCCACGGCAAGGCCGCCGTGTGCATAATTTTGATAAACAAATGCCCGAAAGCTTCGACAGGGCACTCGTCAGCGTTCCGACCATCCGGCCTTCATTCACAGCTCTCCAGGCATCCCGGCCAGTAATACTCCACAGCCTGACGCGTTTCGATGTCTTCACATCTTCATCATAGGCTACGCTTGTTGTGCAACATCACGGAAAAGCTCTCTTTTATTTCCATTTTAAAGACATGCTTGATTGATTAATTGCCCTTAGTGGGTCCCGCATTGAGCGTGTCCTTCTGAAGCATGCTGGGACATGTAGTCTCCTTAGAGCATAAGTATTCCCTAAGTGGGCTTCCGTTTATATTTGCATCTTTAAAAGCATACATTTTCCTTTTGTAAGGTTTCGTTATGACATGGAGAGTCTATTGTATTTGGCTCGCTGAGCTTCGTGGTCCTTGAATTAGTTTCAAACCACCGCCTCTCTTCCCTTCAGTGAGATGGTGCACCTGTCCACGGCAAGGCCGCCGTGTGCATAATTTTGATAAACAAATGCCCGAAAGCTTCGACAGGGCACTCGTCAGCGTTCCGACCATCCGGCCTTCATTCACAGCTCTCCAGGCATCCCGGCCAGTAATACTCCACAGCCTGACGCGTTTCGATGTCTTCACATCTTCATCATAGGCTACGCTTGTTGTGCAACATCACGGAAAAGCTCTCTTTTATTTCCATTTTAAAGACATGCTTGATTGATTAATTGCCCTTAGTGGGTCCCGCATTGAGCGTGTCCTTCTGAAGCATGCTGGGACATGTAGTCTCCTTAGAGCATAAGTATTCCCTAAGTGGGCTTCCGTTTATATTTGCATCTTTAAAAGCATACATTTTCCTTTTGTAAGGTTTCGTTATGACATGGAGAGTCTATTGTATTTGGCTCGCTGAGCTTCGTGGTCCTTGAATTAGTTTCAAACCACCGCCTCTCTTCCCTTCAGTGAGATGGTGCACCTGTCCACGGCAAGGCCGCCGTGTGCATAATTTTGATAAACAAATGCCCGAAAGCTTCGACAGGGCACTCGTCAGCGTTCCGACCATCCGGCCTTCATTCACAGCTCTCCAGGCATCCCGGCCAGTAATACTCCACAGCCTGACGCGTTTCGATGTCTTCACATCTTCATCATAGGCTACGCTTGTTGTGCAACATCACGGAAAAGCTCTCTTTTATTTCCATTTTAAAGACATGCTTGATTGATTAATTGCCCTTAGTGGGTCCCGCATTGAGCGTGTCCTTCTGAAGCATGCTGGGACATGTAGTCTCCTTAGAGCATAAGTATTCCCTAAGTGGGCTTCCGTTTATATTTGCATCTTTAAAAGCATACATTTTCCTTTTGTAAGGTTTCGTTATGACATGGAGAGTCTATTGTATTTGGCTCGCTGAGCTTCGTGGTCCTTGAATTAGTTTCAAACCACCGCCTCTCTTCCCTTCAGTGAGATGGTGCACCTGTCCACGGCAAGGCCGCCGTGTGCATAATTTTGATAAACAAATGCCCGAAAGCTTCGACAGGGCACTCGTCAGCGTTCCGACCATCCGGCCTTCATTCACAGCTCTCCAGGCATCCCGGCCAGTAATACTCCACAGCCTGACGCGTTTCGATGTCTTCACATCTTCATCATAGGCTACGCTTGTTGTGCAACATCACGGAAAAGCTCTCTTTTATTTCCATTTTAAAGACATGCTTGATTGATTAATTGCCCTTAGTGGGTCCCGCATTGAGCGTGTCCTTCTGAAGCATGCTGGGACATGTAGTCTCCTTAGAGCATAAGTATTCCCTAAGTGGGCTTCCGTTTATATTTGCATCTTTAAAAGCATACATTTTCCTTTTGTAAGGTTTCGTTATGACATGGAGAGTCTATTGTATTTGGCTCGCTGAGCTTCGTGGTCCTTGAATTAGTTTCAAACCACCGCCTCTCTTCCCTTCAGTGAGATGGTGCACCTGTCCACGGCAAGGCCGCAGTGTGCATAATTTTGATAAACAAATGCCCGAAAGCTTCGACAGGGCACTCGTCAGCGTTCCGACCATCCGGCCTTCATTCACAGCTCTCCAGGCATCCCGGCCAGTAATACTCCACAGCCTGACGAGTTTCGATGTCTTCACATCTTCATCATAGGCTACGCTTGTTGTGCAACATCACGGAAAAGTTCTCTTTTATTTCCATTTTAAAGACATGCTTGATTGATTAATTGCCCTTAGTGGGTCCCGCATTGAGCGTGTCCTTCTGAAGCATGCTGGGACATGTAGTCTCCTTAGAGCATAAGTATTCCCTAAGTGGGCTTCCGTTTATATTTGCATCTTTAAAAGCATACATTTTCCTTTTGTAAGGTTTCGTTATGACATGGAGAGTCTATTGTATTTGGCTCGCTGAGCTTCGTGGTCCTTGAATTAGTTTCAAACCACCGCCTCTCTTCCCTTCAGTGAGATGGTGCACCTGTCCACGGCAAGGCCGCCGTGTGCATAATTTTGATAAACAAATGCCCGAAAGCTTCGACAGGGCACTCGTCAGCGTTCCGACCATCCGGCCTTCATTCACAGCTCTCCAGGCATCCCGGCCAGTAATACTCCACAGCCTGACGCCTTTCGATGTCTTCACATCTTCATCATAGGCTACGCTTGTTGTGCAACATCACGGAAAAGCTCTCTTTTATTTCCATTTTAAAGACATGCTTGATTGATTAATTGCCCTTAGTGGGTCCCGCATTGAGCGTGTCCTTCTGAAGCATGCTGGGACATGTAGTCTCCTTAGAGCATAAGTATTCCCTAAGTGGGCTTCCGTTTATATTTGCATCTTTAAAAGCATACATTTTCCTTTTGTAAGGTTTCGTTATGACATGGAGAGTCTATTGTATTTGGCTCGCTGAGCTTCGTGGTCCTTGAATTAGTTTCAAACCACCGCCTCTCTTCCCTTCAGTGAGATGGTGCACCTGTCCACGGCAAGGCCGCCGTGTGCATAATTTTGATAAACAAATGCCCGAAAGCTTCGACAGGGCACTCGTCAGCGTTCCGACCATCCGGCCTTCATTCACAGCTCTCCAGGCATCCCGGCCAGTAATACTCCACAGCCTGACGCGTTTCGATGTCTTCACATCTTCATCATAGGCTACGCTTGTTGTGCAACATCACGGAAAAGCTCTCTTTTATTTCCATTTTAAAGACATGCTTGATTGATTAATTGCCCTTAGTGGGTCCCTCATTGAGCGTGTCCTTCTGAAGCATGCTGGGACATGTAGTCTCCTTAGAGCATAAGTATTCCCTAAGTGGGCTTCCGTTTATATTTGCATCTTTAAAAGCATACATTTTCCTTTTGTAAGGTTTCGTTATGACATGGAGAGTCTATTGTATTTGGCTCGCTGAGCTTCGTGGTCCTTGAATTAGTTTCAAACCACCGCCTCTCTTCCCTTCAGTGAGATGGTGCACCTGTCCACGGCAAGGCCGCCGTGTGCATAATTTTGATAAACAAATGCCCGAAAGCTTCGACAGGGCACTCGTCAGCGTTCCGACCATCCGGCCTTCATTCACAGCTCTCCAGGCATCCCGGCCAGTAATACTCCACAGCCTGACGCGTTTCGATGTCTTCACATCTTCATCATAGGCTACGCTTGTTGTGCAACATCACGGAAAAGCTCTCTTTTATTTCCATTTTAAAGACATGCTTGATTGATTAATTGCCCTTAGTGGGTCCCGCATTGAGCGTGTCCTTCTGAAGCATGCTGGGACATGTAGTCTCCTTAGAGCATAAGTATTCCCTAAGTGGGCTTCCGTTTATATTTGCATCTTTAAAAGCATACATTTTCCTTTTGTAAGGTTTCGTTATGACATGGAGAGTCTATTGTATTTGGCTCGCTGAGCTTCGTGGTCCTTGAATTAGTTTCAAACCACCGCCTCTCTTCCCTTCAGTGAGATGGTGCACCTGTCCACGGCAAGGCCGCCGTGTGCATAATTTTGATAAACAAATGCCCGAAAGCTTCGACAGGGCACTCGTCAGCGTTCCGACCATCCGGCCTTCATTCACAGCTCTCCAGGCATCCCGGCCAGTAATACTCCACAGCCTGACGCGTTTCGATGTCTTCACATCTTCATCATAGGCTACGCTTGTTGTGCAACATCACGGAAAAGCTCTCTTTTATTTCCATTTTAAAGACATGCTTGATTGATTAATTGCCCTTAGTGGGTCCCGCATTGAGCGTGTCCTTCTGAAGCATGCTGGGACATGTAGTCTCCTTAGAGCATAAGTATTCCCTAAGTGGGCTTCCGTTTATATTTGCATCTTTAAAAGCATACATTTTCCTTTTGTAAGGTTTCGTTATGACATGGAGAGTCTATTGTATTTGGCTCGCTGAGCTTCGTGGTCCTTGAATTAGTTTCAAACCACCGCCTCTCTTCCCTTCAGTGAGATGGTGCACCTGTCCACGGCAAGGCCGCCGTGTGCATAATTTTGATAAACAAATGCCCGAAAGCTTCGACAGGGCACTCGTCAGCGTTCCGACCATCCGGCCTTCATTCACAGCTCTCCAGGCATCCCGGCCAGTAATACTCCACAGCCTGACGCGTTTCGATGTCTTCACATCTTCATCATAGGCTACGCTTGTTGTGCAACATCACGGAAAAGCTCTCTTTTATTTCCATTTTAAAGACATGCTTGATTGATTAATTGCCCTTAGTGGGTCCCGCATTGAGCGTGTCCTTCTGAAGCATGCTGGGACATGTAGTCTCCTTAGAGCATAAGTATTCCCTAAGTGGGCTTCCGTTTATATTTGCATCTTTAAAAGCATACATTTTCCTTTTGTAAGGTTTCGTTATGACATGGAGAGTCTATTGTATTTGGCTCGCTGAGCTTCGTGGTCCTTGAATTAGTTTCAAACCACCGCCTCTCTTCCCTTCAGTGAGATGGTGCACCTGTCCACGGCAAGGCCGCCGTGTGCATAATTTTGATAAACAAATGCCCGAAAGCTTCGACAGGGCACTCGTCAGCGTTCCGACCATCCGGCCTTCATTCACAGCTCTCCAGGCATCCCGGCCAGTAATACTCCACAGCCTGACGCGTTTCGATGTCTTCACATCTTCATCATAGGCTACGCTTGTTGTGCAACATCACGGAAAAGCTCTCTTTTATTTCCATTTTAAAGACATGCTTGATTGATTAATTGCCCTTAGTGGGTCCCGCATTGAGCGTGTCCTTCTGAAGCATGCTGGGACATGTAGTCTCCTTAGAGCATAAGTATTCCCTAAGTGGGCTTCCGTTTATATTTGCATCTTTAAAAGCATACATTTTCCTTTTGTAAGGTTTCGTTATGACATGGAGAGTCTATTGTATTTGGCTCGCTGAGCTTCGTGGTCCTTGAATTAGTTTCAAACCACCGCCTCTCTTCCCTTCAGTGAGATGGTGCACCTGTCCACGGCAAGGCCGCCGTGTGCATAATTTTGATAAACAAATGCCCGAAAGCTTCGACAGGGCACTCGTCAGCGTTCCGACCATCCGGCCTTCATTCACAGCTCTCCAGGCATCCCGGCCAGTAATACTCCACAGCCTGACGCGTTTCGATGTCTTCACATCTTCATCATAGGCTACGCTTGTTGTGCAACATCACGGAAAAGCTCTCTTTTATTTCCATTTTAAAGACATGCTTGATTGATTAATTGCCCTTAGTGGGTCCCGCATTGAGCGTGTCCTTCTGAAGCATGCTGGGACATGTAGTCTCCTTAGAGCATAAGTATTCCCTAAGTGGGCTTCCGTTTATATTTGCATCTTTAAAAGCATACATTTTCCTTTTGTAAGGTTTCGTTATGACATGGAGAGTCTATTGTATTTGGCTCGCTGAGCTTCGTGGTCCTTGAATTAGTTTCAAACCACCGCCTCTCTTCCCTTCAGTGAGATGGTGCACCTGTCCACGGCAAGGCCGCCGTGTGCATAATTTTGATAAACAAATGCCCGAAAGCTTCGACAGGGCACTCGTCAGCGTTCCGACCATCCGGCCTTCATTCACAGCTCTCCAGGCATCCCGGCCAGTAATACTCCACAGCCTGACGCGTTTCGATGTCTTCACATCTTCATCATAGGCTACGCTTGTTGTGCAACATCACGGAAAAGCTCTCTTTTATTTCCATTTTAAAGACATGCTTGATTGATTAATTGCCCTTAGTGGGTCCCGCATTGAGCGTGTCCTTCTGAAGCATGCTGGGACATGTAGTCTCCTTAGAGCATAAGTATTCCCTAAGTGGGCTTCCGTTTATATTTGCATCTTTAAAAGCATACATTTTCCTTTTGTAAGGTTTCGTTATGACATGGAGAGTCTATTGTATTTGGCTCGCTGAGCTTCGTGGTCCTTGAATTAGTTTCAAACCACCGCCTCTCTTCCCTTCAGTGAGATGGTGCACCTGTCCACGGCAAGGCCGCCGTGTGCATAATTTTGATAAACAAATGCCCGAAAGCTTCGACAGGGCACTCGTCAGCGTTCCGACCATCCGGCCTTCATTCACAGCTCTCCAGGCATCCCGGCCAGTAATACTCCACAGCCTGACGCGTTTCGATGTCTTCACATCTTCATCATAGGCTACGCTTGTTGTGCAACATCACGGAAAAGCTCTCTTTTATTTCCATTTTAAAGACATGCTTGATTGATTAATTGCCCTTAGTGGGTCCCGCATTGAGCGTGTCCTTCTGAAGCATGCTGGGACATGTAGTCTCCTTAGAGCATAAGTATTCCCTAAGTGGGCTTCCGTTTATATTTGCATCTTTAAAAGCATACATTTTCCTTTTGTAAGGTTTCGTTATGACATGGAGAGTCTATTGTATTTGGCTCGCTGAGCTTCGTGGTCCTTGAATTAGTTTCAAACCACTGCCTCTCTTCCCTTCAGTGAGATGGTGCACCTGTCCACGGCAAGGCCGCCGTGTGCATAATTTTGATAAACAAATGCCCGAAAGCTTCGACAGGGCACTCGTCAGCGTTCCGACCATCCGGCCTTCATTCACAGCTCTCCAGGCATCCCGGCCAGTAATACTCCACAGCCTGACGCGTTTCGATGTCTTCACATCTTCATCATAGGCTACGCTTGTTGTGCAACATCACGGAAAAGCTCTCTTTTATTTCCATTTTAAAGACATGCTTGATTGATTAATTGCCCTTAGTGGGTCCCTCATTGAGCGTGTCCTTCTGAAGCATGCTGGGACATGTAGTCTCCTTAGAGCATAAGTATTCCCTAAGTGGGCTTCCGTTTATATTTGCATCTTTAAAAGCATACATTTTCCTTTTGTAAGGTTTCGTTATGACATGGAGAGTCTATTGTATTTGGCTCGCTGAGCTTCGTGGTCCTTGAATTAGTTTCAAACCACCGCCTCTCTTCCCTTCAGTGAGATGGTGCACCTGTCCACGGCAAGGCCGCCGTGTGCATAATTTTGATAAACAAATGCCCGAAAGCTTCGACAGGGCACTCGTCAGCGTTCCGACCATCCGGCCTTCATTCACAGCTCTCCAGGCATCCCGGCCAGTAATACTCCACAGCCTGACGCGTTTCGATGTCTTCACATCTTCATCATAGGCTACGCTTGTTGTGCAACATCAAGGAAAAGCTCTCTTTTATTTCCATTTTAAAGACATGCTTGATTGATTAATTGCCCTTAGTGGGTCCCGCATTGAGCGTGTCCTTCTGAAGCATGCTGGGACATGTAGTCTCCTTAGAGCATAAGTATTCCCTAAGTGGGCTTCCGTTTATATTTGCATCTTTAAAAGCATACATTTTCCTTTTGTAAGGTTTCGTTATGACATGGAGAGTCTATTGTATTTGGCTCGCTGAGCTTCGTGGTCCTTGAATTAGTTTCAAACCACCGCCTCTCTTCCCTTCAGTGAGATGGTGCACCTGTCCACTGCAAGGCCGCCGTGTGCATAATTTTGATAAACAAATGCCCGAAAGCTTCGACAGGGCACTTGTCAGCGTTCCGACCATCCGGCCTTCATACACAGCTCTCCAGGCATCCCGGCCAGTAATACTCCACAGCCTGACGCGTTTCGATGTCTTCACACCTTTATCATAGGCTACGCTTGTTGTGCAACATCACAGAAAAGCTCTCTTTTATTTCCATTTTAAAGACATGCTTGATTGATTAACTTCCCTTAGTGGGTCCCGCATTGAGCGTGTCCTTCTGAAGCATGCTGGGACATGTAGTCTCCTTAGAGCATAAGTATTCCCTAAGTGGGCTTCCGTTTATATTTGCATCTTTAAAAGCATACATTTTCCTTTTGTAAGGTTTCGTTATGACATGGAGAGTCTATTGTATTTGGCTCGCTGAGCTTCGTGGTCCTTGAATTAGTTTCAAACCACCGCCTCTCTTCCCTTCAGTGAGATGGTGCACCTGTCCACGGCAAGGCCGCCGTGTGCATAATTTTGATAAACAAATGCCCGAAAGCTTCGACAGGGCACTCGTCAGCGTTCCGACCATCCGGCCTTCATTCACAGCTCTCCAGGCATCCCGGCCAGTAATACTCCACAGCCTGACGCCTTTCGATGTCTTCACATCTTCATCATAGGCTACGCTTGTTGTGCAACATCACGGAAAAGTTCTCTTTTATTTCCATTTTAAAGACATGCTTGATTGATTAATTGCCCTTAGTGGGTCCCGCATTGAGCGTGTCCTTCTGAAGCATGCTGGGACATGTAGTCTCCTTAGAGCATAAGTATTCCCTAAGTGGGCTTCCGTTTATATTTGCATCTTTAAAAGCATACATTTTCCTTTTGTAAGGTTTCGTTATGACATGGAGAGTCTATTGTATTTGGCTCGCTGAGCTTCGTGGTCCTTGAATTAGTTTCAAACCACCGCCTCTCTTCCCTTCAGTGAGATGGTGCACCTGTCCACTGCAAGGCCGCCGTGTGCATAATTTTGATAAACAAATGCCCGAAAGCTTCGACAGGGCACTTGTCAGCGTTCCGACCATCCGGCCTTCATTCACAGCTCTCCAGGCATCCCGGCCAGTAATACTCCACAGCCTGACGCGTTTCGATGTCTTCACATCTTCATCATAGGCTATGCTTGTTGTGCAACATCACGGAAAAGTTCTCTTTTATTTCCATTTTAAAGACATGCTTGATTGATTAATTGCCCTTAGTGGGTCCCGCATTGAGCGTGTCCTTCTGAAGCATGCTGGGACATGTAGTCTCCTTAGAGCATAAGTATTCCCTAAGTGGGCTTCCGTTTATATTTCCATCTTTAAAAGCATACATTTTCCTTTTGTAAGGTTTCGTTATGACATGGAGAGTCTATTGTATTTGGCTCGCTGAGCTTCGTGGTCCTTGAATTAGTTTCAAACCACCGCCTCTCTTCCCTTCAGTGAGATGGTGCACCTGTCCACGGCAAGGCCGCCGTGTGCATAATTTTGATAAACAAATGCCTGAAAGCTTCGACAGGGCACTCGTCAGCGTTCCGACCATCCGGCCTTCATTCACAGCTCTCCAGGCATCCCGGCCAGTAATACTCCACAGCCTGACGCCTTTCGATGTCTTCACATCTTCATCATAGGCTACGCTTGTTGTGCAACATCACGGAAAAGCTCTCTTTTATTTCCATTTTAAAGACATGCTTGATTGATTAATTGCCCTTAGTGGGTCCCGCATTGAGCGTGTCCTTCTGAAGCATGCTGGGACATGTAGTCTCCTTAGAGCATAAGTATTCCCTAAGTGGGCTTCCGTTTATATTTGCATCTTTAAAAGCATACATTTTCCTTTTGTAAGGTTTCGTTATGACATGGAGAGTCTATTGTATTTGGCTCGCTGAGCTTCGTGGTCCTTGAATTAGTTTCAAACCACTGCCTCTCTTCCCTTCAGTGAGATGGTGCACCTGTCCACGGCAAGGCCGCCGTATGCATAATTTTGATAAACAAATGCCCGAAAGCTTCGACAGGGCACTCGTCAGCGTTCCGACCATCCGGCCTTCATTCACAGCTCTCCAGGCATCCCGGCCAGTAATACTCCACAGACTGACGCGTTTCGATGTCTTCACATCTTCATCATAGGCTACGCTTGTTGTGCAACATCACGGAAAAGCTCTCTTTTATTTCCATTTTAAAGACATGCTTGATTGATTAATTGCCCTTAGTGGGTCCCTCATTGAGCGTGTCCTTCTGAAGCATGCTGGGACATGTAGTCTCCTTAGAGCATAAGTATTCCCTAAGTGGGCTTCCGTTTATATTTGCATCTTTAAAAGCATACATTTTCCTTTTGTAAGGTTTCGTTATGACATGGAGAGTCTATTGTATTTGGCTCGCTGAGCTTCGTGGTCCTTGAATTAGTTTCAAACCACCGCCTCTCTTCCCTTCAGTGAGATGGTGCACCTGTCCACGGCAAGGCCGCCGTGTGCATAATTTTGATAAACAAATGCCCGAAAGCTTCGACAGGGCACTCGTCAGCGTTCCGACCATCCGGCCTTCATTCACAGCTCTCCAGGCATCCCGGCCAGTAATACTCCACAGCCTGACGCGTTTCGATGTCTTCACATCTTCATCATAGGCTACGCTTGTTGTGCAACATCAAGGAAAAGCTCTCTTTTATTTCCATTTTAAAGACATGCTTGATTGATTAATTGCCCTTAGTGGGTCCCGCATGGAGCGTGTCCTTCTGAAGCATGCTGGGACATGTAGTCTCCTTAGAGCATAAGTATTCCCTAAGTGGGCTTCCGTTTATATTTGCATCTTTAAAAGCATACATTTTCCTTTTGTAAGGTTTCGTTATGACATGGAGAGTCTATTGTATTTGGCTCGCTGAGCTTCGTGGTCCTTGAATTAGTTTCAAACCACCGCCTCTCTTCCCTTCAGTGAGATGGTGCACCTGTCCACTGCAAGGCCGCCGTGTGCATAATTTTGATAAACAAATGCCCGAAAGCTTCGACAGGGCACTTGTCAGCGTTCCGACCATCCGGCCTTCATTCACAGCTCTCCAGGCATCCCGGCCAGTAATACTCCACAGCCTGACGCGTTTCGATGTCTTCACACCTTTATCATAGGCTACGCTTGTTGTGCAACATCACAGAAAAGCTCTCTTTTATTTCCATTTTAAAGACATGCTTGATTGATTAATTGCCCTTAGTGGGACCCGCATTGAGCGTGTCCTTCTGAAGCATGCTGGGACATGTAGTCTCCTTAGAGCATAAGTATTCCCTAAGTGGGCTTCCATTTATATTTGCATCTTTAAAAGCATACATTTTCCTTTTGTAAGGTTTCGTTATGACATGGAGAGTCTATTGTATTTGGCTCGCTGAGCTTCGTGGTCCTTGAATTAGTTTCAAACCACCGCCTCTCTTCCCTTTAGTGAGATGGTGCACCTGTCCACGGCAAGGCCGCCGTGTGCATAATTTTGATAAACAAATGCCCGAAAGCTTCGACAGGGCACTCGTCAGCGTTCCGACCATCCGGCCTTCATTCACAGCTCTCCAGGCATCCCGGCCAGTAATACTCCACAGCCTGACGCGTTTCGATGTCTTCACATCTTCATCATAGGCTATGCTTGTTGTGCAACATCACGGAAAAGTTCTCTTTTATTTCCATTTTAAAGACATGCTTGATTGATTAATTGCCCTTAGTGGGTCCCGCATTGAGCGTGTCCTTCTGAAGCATGCTGGGACATGTAGTCTCCTTAGAGCATAAGTATTCCCTAAGTGGGCTTCCGTTTATATTTGCATCTTTAAAAGCATACATTTTCCTTTTGTAAGGTTTCGTTATGACATGGAGAGTCTATTGTATTTGGCTCGCTGAGCTTCGTGGTCCTTGAATTAGTTTCAAACCACTGCCTCTCTTCCCTTCAGTGAGATGGTGCACCTGTCCACGGCAAGGCCGCCGTGTGCATAATTTTGATAAACAAATGCCCGAAAGCTTCGACAGGGCACTCGTCAGCGTTCCGACCATCCGGCCTTCATTCACAGCTCTCCAGGCATCCCGGCCAGTAATACTCCACAGCCTGACGCGTTTCGATGTCTTCACATCTTCATCATAGGCTACGCTTGTTGTGCAACATCACGGAAAAGCTCTCTTTTATTTCCATTTTATAGACATGCTTGATTGATTAATTGCCCTTAGTGGGTCCCGCATTGAGCGTGTCCTTCTGAAGCATGCTGGGACATGTAGTCTCCTTAGAGCATAAGTATTCCCTAAGTGGGCTTACGTTTATATTTGCATCTTTAAAAGCATACATTTTCCTTTTGTAAGGTTTCGTTATGACATGGAGAGTCTATTGTATTTGGCTCGCTGAGCTTCGTGGTCCTTGAATTAGTTTCAAACCACCGCCTCTCTTCCCTTCAGTGAGATGGTGCACCTGTCCACGGCAAGGCCGCCATGTGCATAATTTTGATAAACAAATGCCCGAAAGCTTCGACAGGGCACTCGTCAGCGTTCCGACCATCCGTCCTTCATTCACAGCTCTCCAGGCATCCCGGCCAGTAATACTCCACAGCCTGACGCGTTTCGATGACTTCACATCTTCATCATAGGCTACGCTTGTTGTGCAACATCACGGAAAAGCTCTCTTTTATTTCCATTTTAAAGACATGCTTGATTGATTAATTGCCCTTAGTGGGTCCCGCATTGAGCGTGTCCTTCTGAAGCATGCTGGGACATGTTGTCTCCTTAGAGCATAATTATTCCCTAAGTGGGCTTCCGTTTATATTTGCATCTTTAAAAGCATACATTTTCCTTTTGTAAGGTTTCGTTATGACATGGAGAGTCTATTGTATTTGGCTCGCTGAGCTTCGTGGTCCTTGAATTAGTTTCAAACCACCGCCTCTCTTCCCTTCAGTGAGATGGTGCACCTGTCCACGGCAAGGCCACTGTGTGCCCGAGTGCCCTCCTGCAAGGCTTTTGGGCAATTTGTTGAAGAAAATTACTGCAGGGCAGTCCTGTCCTGGGGATGCGCACCATCTTGATACAGACACGAGAGGCTGCAACTGGAAACTATTTCCAGCTGGATACAGCGCATGTTTCCAGAGAATATAACAGACATGCCCAACATGCCACGAGTTCTACAAAGGTGATATGTATGCTTTTAATCAGGCAAAAGGAACTGAACCCACTTAGGGAATAGTAAGGACTCCATGTCCCAGCATGCCGCTCTACACAAATGCGGGCCAACTGATGGCTGTTATATAATTAATAAATGCTGTTGCCATGAAAATAATGAAAGGATTGACCGTTCCTTTTGTTTTAATCAAGCAAGCCCCTGACGAAGAGGAGCAATTCCTTGAAACGGGGCTACGAGTGAAAACAACGTGACACAAAGGCAAATCTTACCTGAAACCGGATGGTGGGAAATGTGCTGAGTGCCCTCCTGCAAGGCTTTTGGGCAATTTGTTGAAGAAAAATATAAATATAAATATATATATATATATATATATATATATATATATATATATATATATATATATATATATATATATATATATATATATATATATATATATATATATATATTATACTCCAATCCTGACGGCGGCGAACAGACAGGCACTGACTCCGTGAAATGGTGAAAAAGAAGTTTTTTAATCCATACAATCGACCTAGACGCGTTTCGGCGGCGTACCTCCTTGATCACTACATCAGGTACACTCTAATGAACTATGTTAAATGCACTATTTCCACAGGGTTGTCCCAGCAACCACGGCCTTACAATGGATATAGAAGTTTCCTATACCCATTCACACATGACTGTGCATTTTACTTGTAATGTAAAATAATATAAAAACGAAAGAACATCATTATAATTAATGTCTCCAAACATTATCAGCACTAAAATGTATTTAAACAAAGTGAAAAAAACAACAAATGAAATATCCAACATTAATGACATCTTCCCTGACATCATGTATAGAAATGGAAAAAATAGCGTTGCCTATATCACCAAAAAGTTACAAAGGCAGGTTGGATGGAAGTCAAAAAGAGCTAAATTGCAAGCTAAGACGCTGACTTTTAATAATATTAAATAGCAGCTGGGCGCCTGCAGCTCTACCCTAATATTTGAAAATATATATACATATACTACATGGTTGCGATGAATATGAGGCTAAGTTGCCTAGAAATGCATCTGTCATGCCCCAGTGGGCATGAGTTGCAGAAGCTTGCTATTCCAGTGACTAAAATCCATCCCTATCATTAGGTGAGTGGACGCTATGTACATGTGGGGGGGCCATACAGTGAGTGAAAAACAGTGTAAAAGTAAACAAAAAAGAAAAATAAAGTGAATGTGACCTAACGTTACAGAGACTGGGTCTCGAGCGGGACAAGCAGCTAAGGCAAATTACAGATGTACACTTAAGGCCTCATCCGCATTCATTCCATTCGGAATTTTGGAATTGAAGAGGATGATGTAGCGTGATTCCAGCCTTCTGAGGGCCAACTGTCTGTTACCTCCTCTGGGGTTTTTGGGGACCGTATCCACCACATAGAAGGACAGATCCTGCGCCTTACCCCTGTGAGTTGTGTTTATGTGCCTGGCAACAGGATAGGACGGGTCATTATTGGAGATAGCCCTAAGGTGTTGCAAAATGCGGACGTGCACTGGGTAGATGGTACTTCCCACGTACACTTTGCCACACGTGCAGTACATAACATAAACTGCAAAATCTGATTTGCAGGTATAACTGCCTCTTATTATGTATGGTGACTGTCGGAAGGGCATCTGAACCTCTCTAGTGTTGACACCGTGTTTGCACGCTTTGCACTTTGTGCATTTATGGAAGCCCTTAGCTGCTTTAAGCCAGGTACAACTTTTTTCCATAACTGGCGCATTGTTGACTATTTCCTGTCGCAGTGATTTTGCTCGCCTGAAAGTAATTTGTGGTGTTTTTCTGCAGGTGGGACCTGTGACTGGATCATTGCGTACAGTGTTCCAGTGCCTGTATATTATTCTACGTATATTGGCATGATAAACATGAAATCCTGTGATTAATCTAGGGGTGTCGATTTTTTTCGATTCATTCTCTTTTTCAGTTTTGTCTAAATTCTTAAAGAGAAGTGTTTTTCTAGATACCTTCGCTGTTTTGGTTTTGGCTTTCGTTAATGTATCTGAACTGTAGCCTCTATGTTCTAATCTGTTGCAGAGATCACTAGTAGATTCTTCTAGGCCTCTTGTAGTGCTACAGTTGCGTTTCATTCGCAGACATTCTGCGTATGGTATGCTTTCCTTTAATGTGGTTGGATGAAAGCTGCGTGCATGAAGTATTGCGTTACCTGCTGTAGGCTTTCTAAAAGTTCTTGACTGCAGTTTACCATCTTCTACATAGACTTCTAGGTCCAGAAAGTGTATGCTCTTATCACTGGTGTTACATGTGAAAGTCAAATTAAGAGAGTTGTTATTTATTTCTTCAGTAAAGGTTTTGGCACTTTCTAAAGACCCTTGCCACAGGATAAAGATATCGTCAATATACCTGACGTAGAGTACCACATTTTTATCAAATTCATCACTTTGTGTTTTCATGAGTACTTGCTCCTCCCACCAGCCCATATGCAAATTAGCATAGCTGGGGGCGAAGCAAGTACCCATTACAGTGCCCTGCAGTTGCTTATATGTTAGATTATCAAAGATAAACACATTATTCTCTAAACACATTTGTGCCATTTGCACCAGCATCATGGTGTGTTGAAACAAACACATAGGTCTTTTGCCTAGATAATGACTGAGGGCATTGAGTCCATCCTTATGTCTAATGCTGGTATATAGAGTGCTCACATCCAATGACATCAATAAGTAATCACTCTCCCAAGACACATCATAGATTTTGGTTAAAAAGTCCCCCGTATCTTTTATGTATGCAGGTAATTTACATACAATTGGCTGTAGAAAATGATCTATAAATCTGGACGCATTCTCAAACAGTCCTCCTATTGCTGCGATGATTGGTCTACCCGGTGGTTCCAATGGATTCTTAGGTATTTTTGGAATTAAATACAACTGTGGTGTCACTGGATAGTCTGTTTTAAGAAACTCAAATTCTTGCTTAGATATCAGTTCCATGCTTTTCCATTCATATAAGGCCTTGTGGAACCTCTCTTTGATTCCTACAATGATATTCGGACTTACTCGGCTGTAACAATCTCTATTTTGCAATTGATTTTGCGCTTCTTTGTTGTACTGTTCCAGTGGCCAAAGAACGACATTACCGCCTTTGTCCGACCATCGAACCACTATATCTTGTCTTTGTTTGATTTTATCAATGAGTTCATTGTATTTAGTCATCTTATTTTGATTGGTACTTGAGAACTCTTTGCTACTTTTGTTTGCTAAATCCTTCAGATCTTTTATCACATTTTCGGCAAAGATATCCAACCCATCTTTTGGCATCATCGGTGTGAACACTGATCTAGGTTTGAAAGGTGTCCGCACCGTACTATTTATGTCCAAACCAGCTGATACTGCGAATTCAGATGTTGTTTCCTGGTCTGATGTTTCCTCCATATTTTCTAGATCTTGCAGAAGAGCCATGTCTCCCACCGTGAGAGTGTCACTGGTATCATCATTACCACTAATATCAATGTTTTGTTTGGCAGCATGAAAAAAATGTTTTTGTAATTTCAGCTTTCTTACAAATTGGAATAGGTCCACTCTTGTTTGAACATAGTCAAAATTGTTTTTTGCACAGAACGTGAGACCTAACTCGAGGATTCTTTGTTCTTCGATTGTGAGTTCCATATTGGTTAGATTAATGACTGTGTTTGAAAAGTCTATGTTAGTATTCATCGTCGTCTGTTTCGTCTGTATGGCCGTTTGTTCTGGTTTTGTGTGTCTTTTTCCCCAGCGTCTGTCTTTTCTCCTCCTCCTTTTTGATTTTTGGGCGTGTAGTTGCTTTCTGGTCTGGGCGGACGTGGCCGCAGGCTCATTAGTCTTTCTAGCCATAAAAAAACGAATTCTTGCACCACAGAAGGGGTTTTTTGTTGTTTTTCTGTACCAGTTGTCTCTATGTCTGATTCCACTTCCGAACTTAGTTCAGACCCACTGGGCTCCGTTGATCTTATTATTGTATCTGAGTTTGCCGATAATTGTTGACGGCGTATGTTTTCAAATTTTTTCGAAAATGTATAAATTTTTCCGCTCATGTAGTTATTTCTGTCTCGTTGGAATTTGACAGCCTTTCTGTCTTTTATGGATTGCTCGTATTTGGCCAGCCTCGTTTTCATTTCTGCCATCATTTTACCAATCTCATCTTTGTTGGGTGATTTTTCCAGTTCATTGAATAAAGCCTCTATTTTTTTAAGGATTTCTGCTCGGTCACTTGTAGCATATTTAATTAGTATTTGTAGCATTCTCCTTGATGAATCTGCACTATTTTCCGCCCACTCTTTCAGCATCTCAGGGTTTGCGTTTTCATAAGTAGGTGCTACGAGGATTCTTAGGCCCCTTGGTACTCGTCCCACATCCAGATATCGCTGAAGCGATTTGCATTCCCACCATTTCGCAATTTCTCCTTTCCGCAATTTTTCGAGTTCGTGTATGAGTTTTACAATGTCACTTACTGGCTGTTGTGCGGCCGACCCAGTTGCCAAGGACACAGATGTAACATTGCTGTCAGTGTCACTGAAAATGTCTATTGCTGCCTCTTCCCGCTCTCTCTCCCACTCTGCAGACATTGTAGGATACGAATATCTTCTTTTTCACTCACTGCCCATTACCATGTACACGGGACTACCTCTCCCATCAGCCACTCTGTTGTGCTCGTAATCACCTCACAAACCACCCCAGCGAGCTTACCTGAATCTCCGATTGCCCTCCGGCCTCCGTAAGGAACAGGGTACTCGTCTGGAAGATGGATGTGTCTGGCGATCGAGTCACAGGATTACGGCTCCGGGGGGCTCTGCGTTTTCTCTTCCAGAGAATAATACCACAGGTTACCGGATACGCAGAGCACCAAACCGAGGAGGGTCAGTGACAAGATCCTGGCGGATCTATCATATTATACTCCAATCCTGACGGCGGCGAACAGACAGGCACTGACTCCGTGAAATGGTGAAAAAATAAGTTTTTTAATCCATACAATCGACCTAGACGCGTTTCGGCGGCGTACCGCCTTGATCACTACATCAGGTACACTCTAATGAACTATGTTAAATGCACTATTTCCACAGGGTTGTCACAGCAACCACGCCCTTACAATGGATATAGAAGTTTCCTATACCCATTCACACATGACTGTGCATTTTACTTGTAATGTAAAATAATATAAAAACGAAAGAACAAAATTATAATTAATGTCTCCAAACATTATCAGCACTAAAATGTATTTAAACAAAGTGAAAAAAACAACAAATGAAATATCCAACATATATATATATACATTACATTTTTATATTAAAAGTTTTTATTTTTGTTAAATTATTACATGTTTAAAAATATGCTATGTCTTTGAAGTGAAGTGCTTTCCCTACTGTTGCACTGACTTAAATGGGAATAGTAAATGCTACCCCTCCTATGTCCAACACTTGCCCTACTGTTGCACTGATTGGAGTGGGAAGAGTAAATTTTACCGCTTCTGAGTCTAACACTTTTCCTACTGTTGGAGTGACTGGAGTGGGAATAGTAAATTTGACCCCTCTGCAGTCCAATGCTTTTCCTACTTTTGCACAGACTGGAGTGGGAATAGTAATTTTTACCCCTGCCGTGTCCAATGCTTTCCCTACTGTTGCTTCGACTGGAGTGGGAATAGTATATTTATTATTTATAAAAATGTATAGTTTTGTTAGTATTGTTTAATTATGTATTATTATTTGTTTGTGTATTTAATTTTATTTGCATTTAAATATATATGTGTGTGTGTGTGTATATATTTATACTATATATATATATATATATATATATATATATATATATATATATATATATATATATATATATATATGTTATATTAGTAAATTATAAAAAAGAAAATTTAAATTTAAATTATAAAGAATATTTTTAATTTTAGTTTTAATTGATATATGTGTATAAATATATGTGTGTGTGTTTAAATAAGTATATTTTATATATATATATATATCATTAAATAGTATTTAAATATGTCTAATTAACATTATACTAATGTTACAATTTAAAATATTTAATATTCACTACTTTTAACTACATATAAATATCTATAAAAATTATATTTTTGCATATATTTTTCGATATTTGTGTGTAACAATATTTTTTTCCGATATTTTTGTACTTACCATTATATGTCTGGAAAAATGATCTTTTTGTGATAGATTTTTTTGACATGATATATTGGTATGACGATATTTATGGTTTTGGTATTCTGTCACTGAACCGTACAAAACATGAGTGATTTCTCTATCTAAATAACCTTTTCTTTGGGAATGGTTCTTGGATGTCTCTTTCCCTTACTCACAGGACTTAACTTTCTCTTTGTTTCTGTCATACTCGCATTCATGTATTTTGATCCTATCTTGTATGCTTTACAGCCTTGAAGAAGCCACGTGTGTGACGAAACACGGGTCCTCTGTGGCTGTGTATTGTGACAATGCTTATTTTTTTATGCTGAATGCAACATTCAACATAATAAACTGAATTGGTCGCAATGGTGAAGGAAATGACCCGATTCGGGTCACCCGGGTCACACAAGACCACCTCTCAGCCTTCCATACCAAATGAAGAGTCAGTCAGACAGTAGAGAATACAAACCAATATCTGTTTATTCAGAGTACGCTCAGAGGGGAGCCCTGTCTGCCCAGTCTCTAAGGAGTGCTGCAGAGGGACTGACATCAGCAAGCATAACGATACATTAACTTCACTTCGAAACCAATGAAAACACACCCACCATGGAATTTTCCAGAGAGATGCAGCTGGACAGTAAATTACAAAGGAGTAAGTTTCGATTCTAAGGCCGGGCACACACTATCTACTATTCAAGGTCACTCTGCCTGTGCCCGCCACTAGACAAGAGGGAGAAGGCTTACATCTAAAGGAAAGGTATGCGCTAATAAGAACAGTGCATTCATTAGTGTGGCAGAACTCAGCTCCGAAGAAACATAACCTAGAGAAGGCCGTTTCTCAGAAATAGCAAATAATTAGTTTTGATGACGATACAAAGTGGCGCCTATACACAAAATGGCGCAACAAATGCTAACTTAGGTAAAATCATGCGAAAACATAATTTTTATTCCAACAGACCCTCCTTTTAGCATGAGCTAAGTAATTTTGTGTGATAATGAGAAAGACATATAATTAAACAAATCATGAATACATTCTTAGGAACACTCTATATTGTCAGCTTCAGGAAGGGAAACAGTAAGGAGGGAAGAAGTCTCGAAAATACCCTCATCTATTTGCATGAGGTCTTCGACTTCTTTTTGAATCATGATGGTTGCATTAGTATCATGAATCAATGTTCTCTTAGGAGTGAGGAGGGTGGTGCAATAAGAGCAGCATAAGGGGAGACACTGGACTAAAACACAGCAAGAAACCAAAATCACAGTGAAATAGATCACCTTTTCAAGGATCCAACCCCATCCACCAAACAATGACCAACTCCAGTTCCCACTCTCCATCCCTTTCACGTTTTCTAGGATGTCCAAAATGTGTTGAGTAATATTTTTTTCCATATTAGTTATCCCGACTACACACTGGTCTCCTACTACTGCGCACACACCACCGCTCTTAGCTAGGATGAAATCAACAGCATATCTAGTCTGCTCGGAGTATATTCGCATACTTTCTAATTGGGTGGTGATGTCACGCAAAGCTGCTACTGTGGAGTTAGGCAGTATCTGTAGCTTACATCCAAAATATTCTCTAGCTTTTTCACCTCTGGCCATAGCAGTACCACCAAAGGTGATAATGGAGGCAAGACTATACCCAAAGGTGATACCAGTACTATAATTATTGACTTCCAAATCTGTCACTCCATCACAGAACTCTGCAATCAACGTGCTTTTTACCCACCGTATATTTGGCTTACTGTACTTACAAGGCACACCTAAAGGGAGCACCATCCCTAGAGCAAAATCATCTGTACCATTATGAACATTTGAATAAGTACCATTAGACAAAAAATATAATCCTGGGTGTGCATAAAGTGGACCTTGATAATAACAGGAGCATATTTCGTATTCATTCCAAAAGTACTCAGATCCTTCTTTTTCACTAAAGACATCGTATTTTTGAACAATATTATTCCAGAACAAAAATGCATCAGTACTGTTTACTATCGGACAACATGAGGGATAATATCCAGCTTTCCGGGTAACCGTTAAATCTTGGTAATGCCAGTCCACTAAGGTAATGTTCTGCTCTCTCATATACAGATTATCACAATATGTATTATTGTCACAACCCGGATATTCCTTTCCTCGTGGCTTCCTGTAATATAGACAAGGACCAGGATACCCCATTCCAAACTCACCCTTTACCTCTACGAATTGGGCTGGGCGGGTATACGTATAATTGACCAGTGACAATGGATAAGCAGTCCATAAACTTGTAACAGATTCGGTGGGATAACAAGCTGTACCTTCTCCAAAAAATCTTTTATGTGTGTCTAGAAAAACATTACTTGGGGCTGTCCTTTTGGTGCATATTTTAGAAATAACCTTATGTTTAGTACATGACGGTGCATCCTGATCACATTCCAAAACCCAGGACACCCCACCCAGAATCAATAGCAGTAATACCACAAGAACAAAACACAATATCTTCTTCTTTGTAGACCAAAATACACGTATATGAACAGGGGGAATCACTGGCTGCTCTTCGTCAGCAACCATCCTACCAAAGGGATGCATAGTAAATGATAAAGCAAGAGGGGAATAGGCCAAAATGCCAGCATGAAAATGATACAAGTTCCCAGTGTCCGTCAGAGCCTCACTGGTACAGGTTCCTATTGTTCTTAAAAAAGTTGGCGCTCTTGAACACCGACGGTGGAGCTTGCTCCGTCCTAAGCTCGGGTTCCCACGTCGGCCAGGATAAGGTACCTCCAGGGGGATACTTTCAATCTATCCTGTCCAATGTTCGAACAGTGCAAAAATCTCACCTCACCCTAAACTAGCAGCTCCGTTGGTACTATAGCAAAGTACACCCTAACTTACACAGTCCATCCCTAACTAATCTGACTTCTCCTTTTGTGCACTGTTCCTCAGCTGAGGGTGCAAATTATACTTAGTAATTCCAGGCACAGAGGGATCAGTGAAAAGGGGCTCCTGGATAGCCCGTATTTCCGGAGGTACTGCTGCATTCAGCACTTCATCATTTTCCTCATCCGTTTTGGTCCAGGTCAGCCTGGCGTCCCTGAAGGGGACAAACTGAGGCACCGTCTCGCACTCAGAATCCCCTACTCCATCCCTCACCCACTGAACATAGGGCAAAGGTAGAGGTATCCTGCGACAATGAGTCGCATGGATCCAGTTCTATCGACCACCAATCTTGACTGCTGTACGTGTAGCCAGGAGGACCTGCTTCTGCCCCTTCCACCGCGGCTCCAAACTCTTCTTTCGCTGAAAGGAAAGTTACGAACAAGGACAAAGTCACCAGGCTGAATATCGTCTCCGGGCCCCTCTGGCATTGCTGGCAGGGCTTCCTGGATCTGTTGGTGAATAGAATGCCATGACGGACTACCACAACCAGATCAGAGCCACCAAAAGGAACTTCATCCACAACAAAATCCTGGCCAACTCCACCAACTCCGAGGAACTTTTCAGTGTCATTCAAGAATTCACCAACCCACGCAGCGAAGCCACAGACATCACCCCATCCCAAGACCTCTGCGACAAGCTTGGAACCTATTTCCACCTCAAGATCAAAAACCTCTACGACAACTTCATCGACCATCCACCAGGTGCCACAGACGGCCCCCAGGCCCCCAGAAACACCAGCCAGCCCACCATGTCCAACTGGACACCGATCACGGCCGAAGACACCGCCTCGACCATGAAAAGCATCCACTCGGGGGCCCCCACCGACCCCTGCCCCCCTCACATCTACCACAGAGCCGTGGCCACCATCGCACCCAAACTACAATGCACCATCAACACCACCTTCAAAATAGGCACCTTCCCAGACGACTGGAAGCGCGCCGAAGTCAGACCCCTGCTCAAGAAGCCCACAGCTGACCCCACCGACCTCAAGAACTATCGGCCCATCTCGCTCCTCCCTTTCGCAGCCAAAGTTGCAGAGAAAACAGTCAACAGGAAACTGACACGATTCATTGAAGAGAACGCCATCCTCGACCCGTCCCAATCCGGATTCCGAAGCAACCACAGCACAGAGACCGCCCTACTCGCCGCCACAGACGACATCCGCACCCTCCTGGACCAAGGCCACTCCGCAGCCCTCATCCTACTCGACCTATCAGCGGCCTTCGACACCGTCTCCCATCGCACACTAGTCGTCAGACTACACGACGCAGAGCATACAAGGAACAGCCCTGGACTGGATCCGATCATTCCTCACCGGAAGAAGCCAAAGGATCAGACTCCCACCCTTCCTCTCCGACCCCACGAAAATCATCTGCGGAGTCCCACAGGGTTCATCACTGAGCCCCACCCTCTTCAACATTTACATGGCCCCCCTCACAGCCATCGTCCGACAACACGGCCTCAACATCGTATCCTACGCCGACGACACCCAGCTCATCCTCTCCCTCACCAAAGACCCCACCACTGCCAAACTCAACTTCCAGAAAGGAATGCAAGACGTCGCAGTCTGGATGACCAACAGCTGTCTGAAGCTCAATGCCGAGAAGACAGAAGTCCTCGGTACCACCCCTTCTGCATGGTACAGCACCTGGTGGCCGACCGCCCTTGGAAGCCCACCTACCCCCTCAGACCACGCCAAGAACCTCGGCATCGTACTCGACTCATCACTCTCCATGAACCGACAGGTCAACGCCGTCACCTCCAGCTGCTTCAACACCCTCTGCATCCTCCGCAAGACCTTCAAGTGGATCCCCCCTGAGTCAAGGAAGACAGTCACCCACGCACTCATCACCAGCAGACTGGACTATGGAAACGCACTCTACGCCGGCATCAACAAGTCCCTACTCCGCAAACTCCAGACAGTACAGAACACCGCCGCCAGACTCGTCCTCGGCATCCCCCGACACGAACACATCAGCCAACACCTACGAAGTCTCCACTGGCTCCCCGTGGAGAAAAGAGTCACTTTCAAAATCCTCACTCACGCCTACAAATGCCTACACAACAACGGACCCAAATACCTCAACAACAGAATCAACTTCCACGTACCCAAAAGAAACCTCCGATCTTCCAACCTCGCACTGGCCGAAACCCACGCATCCACAAAGCCAGAGCAGGCGGAAGATCCTTCTCTCACATTGCAGACCTGGAACGAGCTACCGGCAGACATCAGACGCGCCGCCTCCCTGAACACCTTCAGGAAGACCCTCAAGACCTGGCTCTTCGGCTAAACAGATCTGCGGACCCCCCCTCAGCGCCTTCAGACCCTCACGGGTGAGTAGCGCGCTTACAATTCCCTGATTGATTGAATGATTGAGAATGCAAATTTTCAGTTAACTGGCAAAGGTAATCCCATCAACAATGGATACTCAATATCAGTAAATCGCCGAGGCCATGGGACGCCCCAGACATTTGCCGGGCGTCCAAACACGACCTCGTAAGGTGACAATCCTGTTCTAGAATGTGCTGTTGTTCTTGTCGACAAAAGAGCTAATGGTAAAGCATCTGGCCACTGTAACCCTGTTGTCTCCTGAATCTTTGCCAATTTCAGTTTGAGAGTACCATTGTACTTCTCAACCAAACCTGCTGACTGCGGGTGGTTAGCGGCATGAAACTTCTGCTTTATGTGCAAACCATCACAAATTAACTGAATGACCTTGGCATTAAAATGACTTCCGTTATCACTCCAAATCAAACGGGGCAAGCCGAAACGAGGAAAGAACTCCTTCAGGAGTACCTTTGCAGTCGTAACAGCTGTATTGTCTTTAGTGGGATAAGCCTCAACCCATTTACTAAAAGCACAGACAACCACCAAAACATACTTCAAATTATTTCACCTATCTAATTCTATGATATCCATCTGAAGGACTTCAAAAGGGAAAGTGGGTGGTGCAAAATTACCAGGTGGGGTAGGGGTACCTCTTCTAGGATTCTGCATCATGCATACCATACAATATTTCACTAAATGGGCTGCTGTCTTAGAAATATTATCGTTCTGCCATACAGGGTCTAACAACTTGCAAATACCATTAGCACTAATATGGGCTGGGCCATGGGCCATCGTGACTACAGGGAGAACATATGCATCTGGCAACATCCATCTCTGCTTCCCTGACTTGTCAATCCAACATCCCTCATCGTTCAATTGTGCTGTACTTTCTTGCCACAGTGCTAATTCTTCTATTGTGGCCTCACTTTGTATCTCTTTCACATTCTCAAGTGTATCTTCAAGCATGGTAACTTCAGGCACCCACCTAGCGGGACCTGCTACAAACATTCTTTTCATTTTTGTCCGTGCTGTTTCCTTAGCTGTCTGATCTGCAAACGCATTTCCCCTACCCACATCATCAGTAACTTTCCGGTGAGCGCTACACTTTACTATGGCCACTTTCTTAGGGAGTGTCAAAGCAGACAAAAGCCTCAATATAAGGTGCCCATGTTGAATCTTGGCACCATGCAAAGGAAAGAACCCTCTCTCAAAGGCGTACTGGCTGTCGGTATAGATATTGACAGCCAGTCCCACACTCAATTCGCAAGCTCTTAACAAGGCAACAAGCTCAGCAGCTTGGGCCGATTGATAGGGAACTCGTGATGTCACAACCACTGTACGCAGCATGGTGATAGCATACGCAGCAGTTGTAGTGCTATCTGGTAATTTAAAACAAGAGCCATCGACATATAGTTCCCCTTGTGGGTCAGATAAGGGAACATCAGTCAGGTCTACCCGTCACTTCGTCTCTTCTTCCGTCCGGAAGATACAGTCATGTTTATCAATCTCATCATTCTCAGAAGGGAGGGGCAGTAACGTGGCTGGATTCAGAGTAGCACATCTTTTAATCGTGATGTGTTTGGCAAATAAGGTTAATTCATAGCCAGTCAGACATGCACTGGTGAGGTGCTGTGTCTTAGTCTTATTCAAAAGCGTGTCCACAGCATGGGGTACCATGACTGTGAGATCAGTATCAAGTACAAGTCCAGCCGACTGTCTGATCAAAACGGCCACAGCCGCGACTGCTCTTAGACAGCTCGGGAGGGCTCTTGCGACAGGGTCAAGAACAGCAGAGAAATAAGCACACGGCCGTTGCTTATCTCCAAATTTTTGTGTTAAAACAGAAAGCGCGCAACCAGCCATCTCATGGACAAACAATACAAACGACTTGTTATAATGAGGGGTGCCGAGTACTGGAGCTGAACAAAGTGCAGTTTTTAATTGCTCAAAAGACTTCTGACATTCAGTTGTCCAAGTCAGGGGCTCATGCAAGTCTTTAATAACTAGTGCAAGCAAGGGTTTGATTAATAGCGATTAATTAACGTCAAGGCTGCAAGCATACTAAGGGCACCGGATGCTGGCAGACTCCAGCGACAGAAATCCCGGATAGCGTCTGAAGCTGCCTGACTTAAAGAAGGCGGCCGGGCGTTTCTGACCAGGGCGACCCTGCGCGAAGGATCCACGACTTGAGCATAGAGGCCCGGACTGTTTTAAGGCCAGCATGGGAGCTCTGAAACAGCGGATATCTCCTTAACTGCGGTGAGGCAATGAGCGCGACGGCGTTTGGAATATCGATTAAATGTGCACCGCGGTTTCCCCTCCATCTCACTCCTCCGGAGGCCAATTTGCGGCTATCGGGCCGAGGGCAGGGGTAACAGGGCTGAATGAACAGAGGCCCCTGTGCTGATGATCACAACCACCTAATTTAAAACAGGCCTTAAAATTGACTGAAATACCATCCACAAGAGCAAGGGCGCCTTGATGGCCCCCTCTGGAACGCTCTCTTCCCCCCAGACACCAAGGGCCACTAATGAGGCTCCCTTATTTCACCCCCCGAGATAACCTACGCGGTTATGTAATCTGCTCTGGACTTAGTGACTCTGTGACCCCTACCTGAGTGATGGTCCCGCTTACCCTAACTTTTTGGGCCCTCATGAGGCATTTTTCTCCCACTGCCGGTCTGCCAGAACTGATCTACTGCCCAGCCCACTGTTTCTTCTCCTACTCCCCATTCCCTCTATCCTCTTTTGGGGACTTGCTCTTCTATGTTTGACTATGCAACTGTAACTAATGTAACTGTGCAAAACTGCTATTCTTGTTTTTCCTGGCCGCAGAGTCTTAAGCAACGTGGCTGATGCCCGGTGGAGCTGCTAGACAGCTATAGAGGAGATCGGCCCTGGTTCATCCCCTCGGCTGTCACCTACCCAGCCGGACATTGGGCACAGTTCTCCCTGTTCTCCCCATCTTCCCGCTGTGTCTCCTTCCTCCCCCTCCTTCCGACGAAATACTGTAACATTGTTTTTCTTTTTCCTGTGTTTTACTATGCTCTTGTAACGGATGTAATGTGTAACTTGTAACTCTATGATCCTCATGTAAAGCGCTCTGATACCTCCGGGTCTAGCCAGCGCTATATAAAACTCTTCAAATAAATAAATAAATAAAATAAATTAGATATTCACTGGCGACAATAGGAAGTGATACCTATAAAAGCGCGCACATCTTTCTGGGTTAGTGTAACGGGCATTTTAACAATGGTACTGATGCGCTCAGGAGTCAATCTCCTACCCTCCTTTGACAGTAGGGGACCTAAATAGGGTGACCTCCTGTCGACAATATTGAAATTTAGAAAGAGACACCTTATGTCTGTGTCGGGCCAAATGCAACAACAATTTAACTGTACTGTCTTTGCAACCTTGTTCTGTGTCAGAAGCGATGAGCAAGTCATCAACATACTGCACCAATACATTACCTGAGGCAAGCGAAAGGGAATCCAACTGGCTCTTCAAAGCTTGTCTATAAATACTTGGACTTTCAGTATAGCCTTGAGGAGCTCGACAGAATCTAAAGCTCCTACCAGCTAGTGTAAACCCGAACAAGTACCTGCTATCCAGATGAATAGGAATACTAAAGAAAGCATTTTTCAAGTCAATGACAGAGAAAAATTTAGCAGTAGAAGGAATCATTGTCAAAAGAGTAGTAATGTCAGGGACCACTGGAAACTGGGGAACCACTATTTTATTAACCTTGTGCAAATCAATCACAAAACTATAGACATCTTCTTGATCATCAGAAGAACCTGAAGGCGTCTGTTTAAGAATGGGAAGAATAGGACTATTACAAATATTGGCTGTCGTCTACTCAACCACTCCCTTCTTGATCAAATCCTGAATAAGTTGCAATAAGGCTCGTTCTCCTGCCTGTGGTATTTTATACTGAGGGATATGAGGCAAAATAGCACCATCCTAAACCTGTATCGAAACTGGTGGTAGCCGCAGCAGCCCCACATTGGTATCACCTGCATCCCACAAAGTGGATGGAACATCTGCAAATTCAACAGGAAGAGGCACATCTTTGGACAAACACTGTTCAGCACGTGCTACATCTGGGCCCATTGTCATATAGACACCTGTCAGGGAGCTATAAATGGTAGCATGTAATTTCTTCAACAAATCCAAACCCATCAAATTTTCACCACAATTAGATGTCAACAAGAATGGCGAATCCACAGTGAAAGGACCAATAGTCAACGCAAGAGGCTTTGAAATGGGGCTTATAACCGGTACACCAGAAAAATCAACCGAAACATTATTATGACCAGACAGACCAGACAGAGCCGCCCCAGGGACTATATTTCGAGAAACAGAACTTTTTGTCGCACCTGTGTCCACCAAAAATTCCTTAGTTGAACCTTGCAGTTCTGCTGTTACATAAGGACCACCCTGGTCTACAGGTATCGGAACTGGTCCCTCACTCTTTCCCTGGCTGCCCTAACTGTAAGACATTCCTGTCACTTCCTCCATGTCATAATCATCATGGTAATACTGTCCATCATGAGGGACATCAAAGTAATTATTACCAGAACGACCCTGTGAGGCTACAGCATTCTGAGCCCAATCTGCCCCACCTGTTCCACGACCCCATTCATGAGAACCTCGTCCTCTCGGGACTGCTACCTTCTGCAAAAGCACAGGACATTCGCTACGCCAATGTCCCTCCTCTTTGCAAAACACACACTGATTCGGACCCAAAGGAGTAGTTGTTGGCTACCTACTAGTGCTTGGAAGGTGTCGGGCAGGACCCCCACGTCCTCTCCCATTCCCTCTAAAAGCCTGCTGTAACAACACCTTCGTCTTTGAATCCTTATGTCTCTTCTCTGTCCTCTCCTTTTCCTCATTGTCCCTATGCTCATAATATTGTGCCATATTCAAAATAACAGAGGGGGAAGAGGTGGACCAAGTACTCTCAGAAGCCTGCAATCGAGTCGCAATTTCAGGAAGCAGGTTAGAGACAAATCTATTGACAAACAACCAAATACCTCCCTCAACGGACAAATCCTGTCCGCTGTAATCCACAAATGTACCTTCAAGTCGGGTAAAGAAATCAGACACACTCTCATCTTTCTTCTGTCGACAGGCTGACAATTTATCCCAGTCTACCTTTCTCGGCGGAATGAGAGAATGCATATACGTAATAATGCAGCCTGGCAACGCTAAAATTTCCGCTCTAGGCTTATCACCGGGCTTTCTTTCCTGGTCCCATGCCTTAATTTGATCCCAAGTACCACCCAACTCCTGAACATGATCTTGAGTGTGGACCTGCCTCCAAATATCGACCGGAACAAGAAGACCAAAGAACATTTCAATATCAGCAAGAGTCATCAGCGTTGAGGAAGCAGCTTCAGTCAGTTCTTTATAATAAGCAGTAGGGTTTTTCCTAGGATCTGGTAGATGAGTTTTAAGGGATAAAACCTCACTTCTTTTCCACGGAGTATAAACCCATTGTTCTTGGAACCGGGCCACCACTGCCTCCGAGTAACATTACCTCGCCCATCCGTTACCTCTGGTATCTCGGGGTGATATATAGGATGAACCTCTCTCATAGGAAACTGAGACACCGACCTGGGACTTTTATCATGCAGTCTTCCCCTATAAGCTATTATTGTCATAACATTGGGAAAGACTTGTTCCGGCCCCAGCTCGCTAATATACACCCGATCTCTAATGTCATATAAAACTAGAAGTGCCTCCGCTTCAAAGTGCTGTTGCCAAAGACCAATCAAAGTAGCAGACATGTGTTTAAGAGCATGCTGCTGTATAAAAGGCTCCAAGTCTTTCATAGTCGCCCAAACATCCTCTACACTATAACTAGGGTTACGGGCCCACTGTGCAGCCTGATTAGCTATTACATTTTTCTCTTCGTCCCCCACATCAGATTGCACTAACTGTCCTATGCCCTGCTTAAATTTTGTCCAATCCTTGTCCTCAAATCCATGCATCGGTGTCCCACTACTTACTAATGTCGGAGGATGAAAAACCACAATGGGAGTAGCAACAGAAGCAACAGGCCCTATTGTCGCTGGGGGCTGTGTCGTGGGGTAAAGAGCTGGCGAAAGAGTTGCTGAGACAATAGGTACGGCGGGAGTACTAACAGTCACAGTTGCCACAGACAGCAAAGAAACAGAAGGAAGGGGAGGAGGAGGATCCGAAGCCATAGCTGTCGAAACAACAGCAATAGATGCGTGGACAGAGACAGTGGAAGCAAACGTAACAGGTGGCTGTGAGGGCACTGGAACAATGGGATATATTTTTTGCACTAATAAGAACAGTGCATTCATTAGTGTGGCAGAACTTGGCTCCGAAGAAACATAACCTAGAGAAGGTTGTTTCTCGGAAATAGCAAAGAATTAGTTTCGATCACGATACAAAATGGCACCTATTCACAAAATAGCGCCGCGAATGCAAACTTACATAAAACCATGCGAAAACATAATTAACAATGGAATGGAATCCGTAATTTATTTTTGGGGAATTGTTACATATTCTATTGGACTTTCTCATGAGTGATTAGTATCTATTTATGTTTGACATATCTATACAACGACATGTTTCTTTATAGTGGGGTGTGTAATCTCAGTAAGATCTGAGGGCCAATACTTCCAGCACACTCAGAAAGGGCATTCACTATATGCATATAAGAAAAACTGAAACGTGAGATGCAGCAGCAGAGCCGTATGTTGTGTGCAAGTGGTAGCATTAAGATGCTGCTTGGCATCCTGCTATATGTCAAGACACCTTGGTGAGGAAGCAAGTTGGCAAAAGAGGACCATACATTTGCAGGACATTACAATGGGGAGCGAAATGCGGAAGTGCTTGCACAGGGGGACGTTGGTAAAACCAAGAGAAGAAAATGCACATCAATTGCTTGGAACTCTTAGCGGGCTCCTTTGCAGTCCGCAGTTTCACACAAGAGAGGATGAAATGTTGTGTAATGCTTCGCATGGACACCGTTTCAGCAGTGCAATATGTTAGCAAGATGGGGGGACCACACTCCAAAGACCTAGCAGACTTAGCGAAAGACTTTTGGGGTTATTGTCTGAGCAAAGGAATTCAGTTGTAGCACAACACATTCCTGGTTTGAGCAATGGAGTAGCAGACTGGTTCTCGAGGAACTTCAGAGACTCCAGCAATTAGAGACTGAACAGGGAGATATTCCTAAATATCCAACATATATGGGGTCCTTTCAACATAGATCTTTTTGCAGACAGATTGAATACTCTACTGACACAGTTTTTCAGCTGGAAACCAGACCCTCAGGCTGCTGGAGTAGATGCCTTCCTACAGAACTGGAGAGGTCTAAGGCCATATGCCTTCCCGCCCTTTGCCATGCTACCCAGATTCCTTCTTCAAACACACAGATTCAGGAAAACAGTAGTAGTGATAACCCCACTTTGGAGATCCCAAGCATGGTTCCCAATAATTCTGGAAATGTCAATAGACTTCCCCTTACTAATACCGAATTTCGAGACCCTAATTCTAGGCCCTTGAGGGGAAATTCATCCTCTAATAGAAGGAGGCTCCCTCACACTGATGGCATGGAAGATATCTGGAGAAAATGGGAAATCCCTGGCCTTTCACAAGATGCTTTCAGACTCATATCTGAGTCGTGGGCATCTGGCACAAGAAAAGCATATACACTGGCCTGGAATAAATGGATTCGTTGGTGTGTTCAATGGGGTATCAATCCCATTTCAACTGATCTAGTCCATATAATTAATTATCTAACAGAACTATTTCAGTCAGGCTTATCATACAGGACGGTAAATGTCTATAGATCAGCCATTTCTGCTGGTCACTGTTTGATAGATGGACTACCTGTTGGCCAGAATGCATTGACAAGGAAGATAATGAGAAGCATTAGGGTCCTGAAGCCACCCATACCAAAGTACACCTCTCTTTGGGATGTTAAACTGGTCCTACAAGTATTAGAGAACTGGGGTGACAACCAGTCTTTATCCCTAAAACAACTCTCTTACAAACTCACAACCCTCTTATGTCTGGTTTAATTTAGACGTACATCTGACGTTAGAGCTTTAGATGTCACCAGTAAAGCATATCAACCTGAGGGAGTTTGTTACTATATTAAAAGAAGAACTAAGACTCTTTCCTCAACAATTTTCTACCCTTACTTCTCGGGAAACCCAAGACTGTGTGTGGTACAATGCTTGAAAGAATATGAAAGGAGAACTCATAATCTGAGAAACGGGGTTGCTCAACTATTAATCTCTCACATAAGACCTCATAAAGCTGTTTCCCCCTACCTTAGCTAGATGGGTGAAAGATGTGATGAATGAAGGGGGTGTGGACATCTCTATTTTTGGAGCACATTCACTTAGAGGTGCCTCAGCCTCTAAAACTTTCATCTTAGGAGGAGGTTTACAAGACATTTTAAGAGCGGCCGATTTGTCCAACGAGAGCATGTTCAAAAGTTGTTATCTTAAACCAATGTCTAATGTAATTGATAACGTATTGAATGCACTTTGAACTTGCATAATATTGGCCTCCATGTCATGCCATAAAATGTAGATTTTCCACAGCCTGATGAGCAGAAAATCTGGATTTTATTATGGACACGGAGGCTAAGATTATCCCACCACTGATACCCGCCCGGGAAAATTAATTTATTTTGATACTTTCTTTCAGAGTAACACGGTTTGGATTTGGATTTCCGCTTACGTTTATTCTTCTGGATACATTCAACTGGAATTTTATTGGACTTAAAGTTTATCTTGTTCGCAGCGCAGAAAGAAGGAAGATGGCTGCTTGTTGCTGTGCCTTATAGATGATTAGAATGTTTTAAAAGTTCTAAATTCTTTTAATTGTTGCTGCTGTGAGCTGGCAATAAAAGGAGATTGCATAATCTTAGCCTCCGTGTCCTTAATAAAATCCAGATTGTCTGCTCATCAGGCTGTGGAAAATCTACATTGTTGTCTATGCAGATAATTTCACTTGTTGGGATTTTCTAGTGTAAGGCAAATTCATTTGCAACAAGTGTTTGCCACCTAACGGTGTGATGGCTTGCTCAAACATCAAAGCATTTAACACATTTTTGTCCTGGAGGTGTAAAGCACAGAGTGGGATTCTTAATTGCACATTCCTAGATCAATGTACCCTTGAGAGGAAAGCGTAGTCAGACGATTGCTAGGATCAAGGAATCATTCATGTGATGGGAGACAGAATGTGGTGGATCCTTTAGCACAATATACATGTAAAGTTTCTCCATATATCAGTAAAGCATTGTGCCCTCTTAAAGACTGTAACACTGTGGCAGCTGGAGTCCTTAGTAGCAAACCTAATGTTTATGACAAAGATCATACACAGGGGTAGTCCATTACTTCAAGGCTTTTATAGATTAACAAAAGCCTTGAAACGTAAGAACCAATATTATACCAAGCTGCAAAAATGTACCCTGGACAATCTGAACAAATTGAATGAGTTCTTCAGAGAGTACAATGGGGTGATCCCATGACGAGGCTTGACTGTAACAAACAGGGCAGTGGGAAGTGTTGGTTCTGGGGCCATTCTGACACGTGGTGGTGCACCTTGAGGCCAAACATGTGGACAAGGAACATAATGATCACTAACATTAATTTTCTGAATTCTTCTTCGTAATGGTGACAGTAGTAATTTAGGGCTAAACTGTTACCCAGACATGTTATGAAGCCTCCAAAGCTCTCACAGGGACCATCCTAACTCACTCCTCCTGAAAGTGCTGGCTTTAAGGTAAATACTCTCAGTTTCATTTTCCCTAAATTGGTTTTTCGAAAGAGAGGAGTTTTGCCGCTGGCAAGTGCACAACAAGGTGTGAGGCCTTTTCTCCCACAGCTGGAAGGTCTTATTTAGGTAGGCAGCAAAGATCTATAAATAGGAGGTGGGATAATTCAGTGAATGGAATTGGTATCAATAGTGTGAATTAACTCAAACGATGGGATCCTGAATCTTCCCCAGTTGGTTTCTGGATGTGAGCAGCGTAGCCCCACTGTTTGTTGTGGCCTTTTAAAATGGGTTTTGTATCTGTGAGGATACCAGTAAACAGGATCAACTTTGTCATCAGTTGGGGCCGCACATGGTATTCTACTCCTGATATGTATATTCACCCTTGACAAGTACAGCAACATGGGACCATATGATGACTGCCCTCCTCCCTTGTCAGGAAGGGTACATCAGGTGAATTAAAATCAAATGATTATAATAAGAAAATTGTTTTATAACAAATGCTCCACACTTTACTGCTGTGGTGTCAGTAAAACCCTGACCATTGTGTTGAATACTTTTTAGCTCTGCATGAAGTTGATTATGATGTCCAACTTCTTGTGTGTGTGCAACTGTTTTGAGGGTCATGATGGAAGGTCTTATTTAGGTAGGCAGCAAAGATTTATAAATAGGAAGTGGGACAAGTCAGTGAAGGGGAGTGGTATCTATGGTGTGAATTAGCTCAAACGATGGGATCCTGAATCTTCCCCGGTTGGTTGCTGGATGGTGAGCAGTGTAGCCCCACTGTTTGTTGTGGCCTTTTGAAAAGGGCTTTGTATCTGTGATGATACCAGTAGATAGGATCAACTTTGTCATCAGTTGGGGCCGCACATGGTATTCTGCTCCTAATATGTATATTCACCCTTGACACGTACAACACCATGGGACCATGTGATGACTGCCCTCCTCCCCTGTCAGGAAGGGCACATCTGGTAAATTAAAATCAAATGATTATAATAAGCAAATTGTTTGATAACAAATGCACCACACTTTACTGCTGTGGTGTCAGTAAAACTCTAAACATTGAGTTGCATACTTTTTAGCTCTGCATGAAGTTGAATATGATGTCCAACTTATTGTGTGTGTGTAACTGTTTTGAGGGTCATGATACAGGTTTATGATTAAAAGATATATGCAGGCAAAGGAAGCGACATGCAAAGTCCATGCATGCTTCCTTGATTTATTACAAAACCATCCATACTCTAGCACAAGAGGGGTTTGTTTGAATGGGAGGTGTGGATGGGGTGTGAGGAGCATCAAGTGATGTCATTTGTTCCACTACATCAAAATGCTGCTTCTAAGGTGGTTGCAGCTCTAGGACACTGTACAAAATTGGGTTGTTGGTTGACTGGGCATGAGCTCTGGTCATGCAGAAAACACAATCCTTGCCAGGGTGAGGCACAGGCAAACCCTAAATTAACCTGTGCTCAACCCTCTGATAGCTTGGCATGAAGCAGTCAGGCTTAATTCAGAGGCAATGTGTAAAGTATTTGTGTAAAACGTCAAACAGCAATAAAGTGAACAACTCACAACACAAAAAATAAAACAAGACCAACATGACAAAAGTCCAATAAGTAGAACCAGAGATATGAAACTTTGAAAGACCTTGGTGGAAATAGCACCAAAACGCACAACTGTGGACATCTGGTCGAGCCGGACCGGGACAAAGTCATGAGTTCAGACCTACTGAGATAGAGGGTTGTCCAGCTACAGTGTCCCACTTAGGTTCACTGAACACAGTACCTTAAATCCTGGTACACGGATTGCATGACATTGCTGTGCAAAACTTTGCGTCATCTGGCATCCGTTCCGATAAAGTTGTGCGTCGAGGCTTTGCATGGGTTTGTGTCACTTTTCGACATAGCTTGGTGGGGCTTTGCGTCGCTCGGCGTCAAATCCGATGAGGCTGGCAGCTGTTTGGGGAAGCTTTGCAGTGCTTTGCATTGCTTGGCGTCAATTCCGATGAGGCTGGCATCTGTGTGGTGAGGCTTTGCGGAGATTTGTGTCACTTTGCATTGCTTCAGATCTGATGGGGACCACAGCTGGGCTTGGCAGAAGCACCTTTAGGCCCACTGCCAAGGGTCCAGGACTCGGGTAGCACAACTTGAGAGGGCAGGACTCAGAGATGGCAGAGTCTAGCTCCTGGGTTCAAGGTTGTTGGAAGCCTGAGGCTTCTGATCAGGAGGTCAGCCAACTAGCCCTTAAAGCCACTCTTGGGTCCTGGGTTCAGAGTTGCAGGTCCAGTCCATACCACCCGGGCAAGAGGGCACCAGGAAGCAGGTCAGCACAGCAGGGCAGCAGTCCTTCAGAGCAGCAGTCCAGCAGAGTGGCAGTCCTTTCAGCAGCGCAGAAGTGCTTTTTCCTGGCAGAGTATCCATTGGTCCAGAAGTACGCTGAAGATGTGTTGTCTGAAGTCCAATATTTATACCTGATGCCCTATCCCTGGAAAGGGCAGAAGATTCTAGGAATTCCCTTTGAAGTCCCCGGGCACCCTGCCTTAACTGACCTAGTTCCAGCCTAACTACAGGGGGATGCAGCCCTTTCAGTGGAGGTAGAACACAGTCTATTCAAGTATAAGTAGGGCTGTGCACAGCTCCATCCTCCCATCCTGCCAGTAATGGCCCATCCAGGCACACCTAAGCTCTCTATTGTGTGTGGCTGCCTAGAAGGAATACACAAAGCCAACTGCCCGCTACACCCAGTCATGTGACCCAGAGACAGGCTGCAGGCACTAAGGGGCATATTCATGAGGGCTTTGTGTAATGCTTGAACCACGCAACGTGGTACATGCACAATGCAAACCTCTCAGTCATATTTATGAAGCCACGCAAAACCACTTTGCGTGGCTAAAGGAAGTGACCCGTTTAGGGTCACCCAGGTCACTCACGACCACCTCTCAGCCTTCCATACCAAATGAAGAGTCGGTCAGACAGTAGAGAATACAAACCAATATATGTTTATTCAGATACGCTCGAGGGGAGCCCGGTCTGCCCAGTCTCTTAGGAGTGCCGCAGAGAGGGACTGACATCAGCAAGCATAACGATACATTATGTACATTTCAGAACCAATGAAGGCACGCCCACAATGGAATTTTCCAAGCAGATGCAGCTAAACAAAGAAGTACAGAAGGATAGGTTTTGATTCTGAGGCCAGGCACACATTATCTCCTACTCAAGGTTGCTCTGTCCGTGCCCGCCACTAGACTAGTGGGAGAAGGCCTCTATCTAGAGCGAAAGGTATGCGCTAATAAGAACAGTGCATTCATTAGCAAAACAAGGCCCAACCTTGGAGAAACTAAACTTACCACAACCCGTTCCTCGAAAAAAGGCGAGGAGCAGTTTCGAACATGATTCAAAATGGCGGCCAAACATAAAATGGTGCCGTGAATGCTAACTTACATAGAATAATGCACAAGCAAAGTTAAAGGAAACATTTCTATTCCCACATGGCTTTGAATGGCTTCACAAATATGCAGTGCTGAAACTCAGCGTAAATCACTGTGTTGCCTTAGTCTGCACAAGGGAGGTGTTCCATGGGCATTTCGGTGGGTGTTCCCACACAACTCCCATGGTTTTTGTTGCATTCCCAGACTTACAAGAACTTTTAAACCTGGGAATGCATCAAAATCTTATGCCTCTCCAAGTGAGGTGTAGCAAGGAGAACTATCTTTATTTCTCCTCTTTTTTTTTCCTCAAAGAAGAAAACGCCTTTATGGATTGTTTTTGTGCAGGATGGTGCCCCTTCCTGCACAAAAATAATCCTGCCCTTAACTCAGGCACCCTTGCACCATGGTGCAAGGGTGTCTGGGTTCAAAGTGCAAGGGTGCCTGCGTTGGCGCTACGCTGCCAAAATAGTGCCATCGCAGGGGTAAAGGACAGGAATGCACCATATTGGATAAATGTGGTGCATTACTGCCCCTAAATGGCTAAGGCAGGAAAATACCAATTTTCTAAAAGTGGCCTTTTCAGAACTGCAATTTGAAAATCCGACTTCAGCATAAGTTAGGATTTTAAATCTGGATTCCAGACTCACCAGACTTGAACCAGGTGCATCTTCCCATCTGGAAGTAACACTTATAAAATGTAATAGGATAACCCCAATGTTATCCTATGGGAGAGATAGGCCTTGCAGTAGTGACAAACAAATTTAGGATAATTAACTACCAGGACAGGTAAAACTTAAATGTACATGCCCTGCTTTTTAAATACATTGCACCATGCCCTTCGGGCTGTCCAGGGCCTACTCTAGGGCTGACATATGCATTAAAAAGGAAGGTTTTGGCCTTGCAAAAGGTTTATTTTGCCAGGTCGAAATCGCAGTTTAAGCTTGCACACACATGTTTAAAGGTCTACTTATTTGGGTGGTACAATCAGTGCTGCAGGCCCACTAGTAGTATTTAATTTAGTGGTCCTGGACAGAGATGGTGCCACTGCACTGGGGACTTACAAGTAAAATAAATAAGACAACTGAGTATAAGCCAATTCCACCATATTTTAAGGAGAGAGCACAATAGCACTGGTTAGCACAGATTCCAAAAGACAGCAAAAATGAAGTGAACAAACAGGAGGGTTGAAGGTAAAATGTTAAGGCAAAAACGAAGCCAAGCATACCATGCCTGACAGACACCAATTAGTGTTTGTGCTTTGACTTCTGGAGAGCTGGATCTCCTTTTTCGCCTGAACTGAGCATGGATAATCCCTACAAGTTTCAAACTCAGCCTTTCTTCACTGCACAGGAGGCAACTGAAGTGTGGCAGGCACACTTGCTTCCTCGTGACAGGGGATCAGTAGGGTACATAGAAGATTTTTCTCAGTCAGGAAACTGTGGTACTAATAGTCTCTTTATGTTACAACCCCTGTTTGGGTGTCACCTAGAGTTTAGGTGGCCCAAATCACCTCGCTGGACTGGCAGATCAGATGAATCAAAACCCACACACAACTTACAGAAATTGGGTGATTATTGGACGGTGAAGATTCTCTGGCACAAGCTGTTTGTATTTTTACACCCTTACAACCAAAGCATTGTGTTATGTAGTAATCTTTTTATTGTTTGGCAGGTTTGATAATGGTTTTGATGGGTAAAGAAAGTGGAGACCATGCTCTGTCCCCTGATCCCATTACCATTGCCAACCAACTAGCTTGTGCTTGCCTAATTAAAGAATTGTGATTACATGGGCATGCGTATGCCATGCCTAAAGAAGAGATACATTTCTCGCAAAATCTTCTTTTGTAAAACTGCAATTTGTTGCTTTCAGGTTCTTTCACTGTGAAGCAATCAAACATTTACATATCCCAATTGACACATTTCAGAGTAATCTCTACATGTGCCTGAGTTTCAATAGTGTAATTTCTTTTCTACACCTCAGAGAAAATTATTATAGCACCTATGTTCTCACCTATCTGGCCCTGGCAGACAGTTTGCATGCAAAAACAGCATAATTACCAGTCTAGCATAAGAGACATAACCATTTACCTGAAATGGTCACTATTTCCTACATCATCACTGCTAAGGCATACATTAGTATAAAGCGTGCAAATATTTCATTGCATTAGGCCCAGAGGGCAGGCCATAACACAGAAGCCCTTTTCAAATACATTATTCTGAACAGAAGGGGCAATGATGTTTAAATGTTGCTCCTGTGAATTAATCAACATTTCTCATTAGGTTTATGTGTGGTTCTTCACAGCATCGCACGAGCTTCAGTGATGTAAGAAGCAGAAATGCTCCTAACAGGGGTTATCTAGAATCGCAGTTAATATTGCTCGGTAATATGAATGGCGATGAAACTAACTTGTTACCACCCTCTTGACTTTTAGAAACAAGAGAGCGGGCCTTCTATTCACAAAGGAATATTAATGCAGTTATGAAGAAACCTAAAATATACTGGAAGCTTAATAACAACCATGAAAATATACCAACATCAACCTTTGTATTCCCGCGCACCAGGTGCCAAATATTTTAGAGAAGGTACCATAACCATTGTACCTCTATTTTTCATCCAATTCATAAAAAGCATTGGCAACGTTTGGCATTCCGCAGCTTTTTGGCTATGCCAATGCTCGTTTTGGTTTGAAATGGTTTTGCAACCCTTTATTGTTGGGGGAGCTACTGGGCCTTCACCAGTGTACACAAAAACATTGGTAAAAGTAACAATATTTTTTGTCCTTAAAAACACACATTGTTGTTGTAGACCCTAGCACTGAAGGGAAGTAAGTACTTTGTGGGCAGATGTTCTCCTTGTGGAAGAGCAGAATGCTGTCACTAATAGTTAAGTTAGCCAATGTATGAAGTGGGATGGTTCACTGCCTCATGCTGTATGATGTAGTGGATGGAATTAAAATGTGGCTGACACAGCAACAGGCCAATGGATGAAGACGGCTGGCTGAAAAACTCTGGGGCTTATTTACAAGCCCCTTGCGCCACTTTTGCGTCATTTTTAACATGGGAAAAATGACGTAAAAGTGGCGCAAGGGGCTTGTAAATCTGCCCCTCTGTATGTAAGTATAATATATATATATATATAATGTTGCAAAAATCAAAAGGCCATGACTAGCACCAGACCTAATAATATGAGAGAGGAGCCATGTTCGGATCCTAAGAGTTTTTACATAGAGTCTTATAAAAAACACAGTAGGCCACATAACCTGGATTCCTAAAGAGGCTCCTCCTGTATTCTGGTCTGCAAAAGAAAATGCAACTTTTTCCTTTGACTACTATCATGAGCTAGATTAGGTTTCTCTAACAAGTAGCTTGTGAGCTACTGGGAGCTCTCCAGCTACGTGTAAGTAGCTCTTCTATGTGCAGCCCACATACTAAATTGGAAGCGTTTGCTTGGTTGAATTAATATGTGTATACCAAAATTGAAAGGTGTGTATTTCAGATGTAAAAGTGTATTTTCAGAACTCATGTTCTGAGAAAAATGGTTGAATTTCCAAAATGTGTTTGTAACTGTTATTTGAGTGATAAAACATCTGGTGATGGGGAGACTTATTACTAATATTATCACCTTGGTGCCTGAGGCATTGCAGTTATGACTGTTATGTATTACCAATGTAAAGGCATTCCAAATTGGCAAAGGTTTTTTATTTACACTACTGCTGGCAACACTCCTGATGCACTAAGGTTAACCCTGCTGGTAATCTTGCATAAGGTGGCCACTCAGGTAATCTTGTCTGATGCTGTTGCTATTACAATACTAATACTAGTAGCTCTGGGCAATTTTCATTGAATAAAAGTAGTTCATATTACAGAAAAGGTTGGAGATGTCTGAGCTTGATATCTACTTTGTTTTAAAGCTAACTAATACCTGGTTTCCAAACACCTTTTTGTCAACTATTCTCCTTAAATGTCTCATAATGTGTAAAGTGTATCTATAAACAAAAAGTATTGCAGTGATTACTTTTTAAGCTGAAATCCTCTGTAGAGAGAATACTAAAAATCAGTGTTACGCAACTCAAGCTAATTAGAACACTAGAAAAAAAAAAAAAAAACCACAGTATCATACAAGGCACGTTATTAACACTCACAATGCAGTAAAGTTCGCAAACTATGCAGAAAGTTCAGTCTTTGATTCTTATAAAAATGATTTCCAGTTCATCAATGTTCATTCCATAGGATGAATAAAGTCACAAGCAATCCTTGCAAGAGATTATTAAAGTTCAGGAAAATACAGCCATGGGTGAAAGTGCACCCTCCTACCAGACTCCCAAGACCAGTAGCAGTGGCAAGAGAAGCAGACATCCAAGGCAACATGAAGAACAAGCATGGCTTCACACACTACAGGGTTTCCAAGACTCTAGTGGCCACTTTGGGAAGCAATTTAATTTGCTTTGCCTTCTCATTTGACATTAAAAATTTAAGTTTGCCGCTACCACAAAATTTTACAAGAAGAGATTTCCAAGTCTTGCAATATTTTGTTTTAGTTTCACTTTCACTTTGTGGCATCCTTGTCCACAGTGACTGTCATCTTGAATGAGGCATAACTGCAAACATAGTCATGCAGTGGAAGAGTGTTAAGGAATTTTGCAGTAAGAGTCCATTTCCTCTTATTTCAGCTTGTGAGCCCACTTCTCTATCCCTCTTTAAATGTACATGTGATCATGACACTAACATCTCACACTTCAATTCTGGTAGACAAACAAACGCAATGTAGAAGAGTCTGCTCTTCCGTTTCCTTTCAAGAACTCCAGAACTCTTGCTTGTTCCCACATATTTGAAGCATTCTAGAGGTTTTATCAAAGCAGAGGAAAACTGTGGCTTCAACTTTGGAAGCAAGCCACAGTCCTCGGCCACCGAAACTCCAGTAAAGGCAATACCTCAGTCTCATTATCCCAATCATATTTATCTGGATCAGTGACAGAATATCGTCGCCAAAAATATCGTAACACAGAAATAGCGTGACAAAAATATTATAGTAAAAAATGTCATGATCCTATACTTATAATGTGAATTGCACAAATATTGTGTCAAGAATATTGTTTATTTAATACTTTAAATGATTTTTTAAAGTATATGTATATTTATATAGTTTTAAGTATATATATGGATGTATGTATACATAACTATTTAAAATAATTTAACAAAACACAATTTTTATAATATTTTGTTTTTCAGAGTTAACATTACAATAAATTAAAAATAATCAAACAAATATATAAATCAACGAAATTACTTAACTAAAAAAAGATTTAAAGCAACATATTAAAATATGATTTATGTTATTATGGTGTACATTAAATTTAAAAACAAAAACAAATGTTATAACATATATTAACCATATTTTAATAAGTTTACATTATTTTATAATAATATAACTAAAATAAAATAAAAATAATTCTCTAAAATAACAACAATTCTAAAATAAACAAAATTAAAAAATTATAACAATGCAAAAAACTATATTAAATATAAAAGAAAATTCTAATCAACATTAGGGGAATTGTTCTACTTCAGATGGGTTAGATTTACTATTCCCACTCCATTCCAAGGAACAGTAGGGGAAGTGTTGCTTTTCGGAGGGGTTAGATTAGATTTACTATTCCCACTCCACTCTAAGCAACAGAAGGGAAAGCATTGGACTTTGGAGCAGTTAGTTTTACTAATCCCACTCCTGTCTAAGCAACAGTAGGGAAAGCATTAGACTTTGGAGGGGTTACTTTTACTATTCTCACTTTGGTCTATGCAACAGTAGAGAAAGTAATTGACTTTGGCGGGGTTAGATTTCCTATTCCCACTCTGGCCTAAGCAACACCAAAGAAAGCATTTGACTTCAAAAGAATTATGGGGCATATTATCAAGAAACGGCGTTAACATTATCGCCGCTTTAGCGGCAAAAAACTGCAGCTAAAGCGGCGATAATGGGCTTGATAATATGCCTAGAGAATTCAATAGAAGCCCATGTTCTGGTGTCAACCTGGGCTTCTATTGGAATTCTCAAGGAGCATATTATCAAGCCCATTATCGCCGCTTTAGCGGCAGTTTTCTGCCGCTAAAGCGGCGATAATTTTAACGCTGTTCTTGATAATATGCCCCTTTATATAACAATAAAAGATCAAAATATATATTAAAATTATTTTACTACAGAATAAAATATAATAAAGTAAACTACATAGAAAATATCAACACTACATTAAATAAGAAAAATCTAAGGTAAATTAAAATATAAATTCAAATGTAAAAAAGCAACTAAAATATACATTTTATATTAACAGAATACATTTTAAAAATAATGTAATGATAAAACACTAACCATAATTAATAACAATTTAATAATTAGTGTACAGTAAATCAATACCTACCAATTAAATTAAAATAATTCCAGTTTAATTAACTTCCCACCCTACGTCAATTCAGACCCAACAACCCGCTACTATTAAAATGAAAATATACATTAAAATTCAAATAACATTAAGCATGATAACTAACAAATAACATACTTAATAATCAATTAAATACTTAGGCCCTCATTATGATGTAGGGTGGAAAGCCATCTGACAACATGTCGGAGACTTTCCGCCCGACATCAAAGGTTTCCGTCTGACCACTGTATCATGATACTGGCGGTCAGAGGGTAACCTGCGAGGGAATTCCGCTCTGCTCCCGACGGGCTCACTGAGCCCATCGGGGTGTCGGGGTGTTGGGGTGTCGGGCGGAATAGTAATACCAAAATGGAAGTGAAGCCAGCCTCGGCTCCGCCGTCAGGATTACAATGTCGCTTTCTGCCTGCCTTTTCATGGAGGACCGTCCGCCATGAAGAGGCAGGCAGAAAGTAACTTTGGGGGCCCAAGCAGGCCCCCTTCCCACCTGGCCCTCCGCTATGGGAACTGGGGGGTGCATGTGCTGCGTCCCTTTCCTGGCCACCGCACAAGCTGCAATAGAAAAATTGATGTTTCCGACCGCCCAGAGGGTGGTCGCAACTTAATACTGCGGGTGGAATCCCCGACTAATAGTCGGGCGGATTCCACCCCACTGCGGTGTCAGTCGGACGCTCGTCCGACCGACATCATAATAGGGCCCTCAATTTATAATAAAACAATGCACACCATTAAATTTAACTTAATCATAATTTATTATCTTCCCACCCTATTCCTCTAAAAAGCCAACAAACTGCTACTAAAATATAACATACTATTAGTAATATTAGAATTAAAATATACTTTAAAATCAATAAAATAATTTAAAAAACTGTAAACTAACAAATATTTAAAATAATTAAGAATCAATTAAATAATCAATTAAAAAATAAATTACCATTAAATTTAAATTAATTATAAATTAAATACCTTTAAATACCTTTCAATCCTGTTCCCCTACAAATGCAAAAACAACCTACTACTAAAATATATCATACTATTAGTAATAATAAAATTATAATATACATTACAATTAATAAAATAAATGGTAAAATGTAAACCACCAATTAAACAACTAACATACTATAAATCAATTAAATGATTATTTACAAAAATTAACATTAAATGTAAATTAATTATACTTCAAATAACTTCTCATCCTATTCCCCTTCAAACCCAACAACTCATTACTAAACTTAAAAGATTAATTACATTTAAAAATAAAATACTAAAACACTTAAATTTGCAAAATATATTTTTAAAAGTAAATAGCAATTATACTAACAATATTTACCCCTAAAACTTGTATATTAACTAAATCACATTAAATTAATTGAAAAACAATATTTTTTACAACTATTTTAATGAGAACAATATTAAAAACAGCAATATTTTTTAAAACGATGTTTCGTACAAAAAATTGATAATCTTTAACACGATATTACATATCATTATATTTCTGTAAAAACAATATATTTTTATACTATTTCTGTATGACAATATTTTAAACTACATTTTATAGTTTTAGTCAAACATTTCTTTAGCTCGTAGAGGGTCATTTGCAGGCTTTTCACTAAACCGTACAATATATAACACAAATCAATTAAATCTGGAAGTGGTATGGCAAGGTACTCAATTGATTTCTAGGTTTCTCATCTACCGACCCCCTGGACCCCGCGGACCATTCGCCAACTCCATCAAGGACATCATCTCCCCGCATGCCATCGCATCCACCAACTACACCCTGCTGGGAGACCTCAACTTCCACCTCGACAACCAACTGGACCCCAACACCACATCCCTCCTGGACAACCTCCACAACCTTGGACTCTGCCAGATCGTGACATAACCCACGCACACAGCAGGACACACCCTCGACCCCCTCTTCGCAACAGGAAACTCCATCACTTTCAGCCACACCACTGAACTCCCATGGACAGACCACCGATGCGTCCACTTCACCTTCAGAACACCCACTATCCACAGGCACCAGCACCTGCTCCCATGAAGAAACTGGACCAAAATCACCGACGGCCAGCTCACCTCCTCACTCAGCAGCTCCACCCCAACCATCGCGGTTGACGACGACCCCAACACTGCAGCCCGAACCCTACACAGATAGATCTCCGATAGCGCCAACACCATAGCCCCCTCAAGAAAAACAACAACACTCACGCCAAGAAAGCCAGATGGTTTACCACCGAACTTCGAGAGTCCAGACGCACGTGCCACCGCCTCGAAAAAGCCTGGAGGAACTCCAAATCCACAGAGGCCCACAACGACTTCAGAGCCGCCACCAACGCCCACCACCAACTCATCAGAAAACTCTTCAGCATCATCAAGGAGTTCGCCCAACCCACCAGCAAGTCTACTGACATCCCTCCCTCACAAGACCTCTGCAACAAACTCAGCACCTTCTTCCACCACAAAATCAAGAACATCTACGAAACATTTGACGAAGACAACCAACACACTGAACCCTCACCAGCCACCCGACACCCTGAAGCCAACGATTGACAACTGGACAGCCCTCACCACCGAAGACACACTGAAGACAATGAAGTCAATCCACTCCGGGGCCCCCACGGACCCCGGCCCCCACCACATCTTCAACAGAGCCGCCGACACCATCGCACCCATGCTCCGCCACACCATCAACCGCTCCCTGACGAACGCCTCATTCCCAGATGACTGGAAACACGCCAAGATCAACCCCCTCCTGAGGAAGCCCTCGGCGGACCCCACCGACCTCAAGAACTACAGACCCATCTCCCTGCTCCCGTTCCCAGCGAAAGTCATTGAGAAAGCCATCAACAGCCAACTCGCCACCTTCATCGAAGAGCACAACATCCTCGACTCCTCCCAATATGGCTTCAGAAAAAACCACAGCACTGAAACCGCCCTCCTCGCCGCAACAGACGACATCCGCTCCCTACTGGACAGAGGAGAAACAGTAGCCCTCATCCTCCTCAACCTCTCAGCAGCGTTTGACACAGTTTCTCACCACACCCTAATACGCAGACTCCACAACGCAGGAATCCGGGATAAGGCCCTCGACTGGATCCACTCCTTCCTCTCTGGCAGAACGCAGCGGGTCAGACTCCCCCCTTTCCTCTCAGACCCTACACCAAACACCTGCGGAGTCCCCCAGGGGTCCTCCCTCAGCCCCACGCTCTTCAACATCTACATGGCTTCGCTCGCCCCATCGTCATAACCTACGGACTCAACATTGTGTCATACGCAGACGACACCCAACTCATCCTCTCCCTATCCAACGAACCCAACACCGCCAGACACAACTTTCAAGAAGGCATGGAAGCCGTCGCAAAATGGATGAAAAGCAGCTGCCTACAACTCAACACCGACAAAACAAAAGTTCTCATCATGGGCCCAAACCCCGATGCCTGGAACGACACCTGGTGGCCCCCCGCCCTTGGAAGCCCACCCACCCCCACGGACCACGCACGCAATCTCGGAATCATCCTGGACTCTGAGCTCAAAATGGACCGCCAGATCAACTCCGTCGCATCCTCCTGCTTCCACACCCTCCGCCTCCTACGTAAGACCCTCTAATGGATCCCCCTCGAGCACAGAAAGACCGTCACTCACGCCCTCGTCACCAGCAGACTCGACTACGGCAACGCACTCTACGCCGGAATAAATAAAAACCTCACCCGCAAGCTACAAAACATCCAGAACGCCGCCGCAAAACTGGTCCTCAACTTGCCAAGACACTGCCACATCTCCCAGCACCTGCGCACACTCCACTGGCTCCCCATCGAGGCTAGAATCACCTTCAAGATTCTCACCCACGCTCACAAGGCCCTCCACGACACCGGACCAGCATACCTGAACAGCCGACTCAAATTCCACGCACCCCAAAGGACCCTACGATCAGCCCAGCTCTCCTACGCCGTGGTCCCCCGCACCAGAAAGACCAGATTAGGAGGCCGCTCCTTCTCCTTCCTCACGGCCAGAGCCTGGAACGCCCTTCCGCTCCACCTCAGACAGACAACATCGCTCCCCATCTTCGCGAGGAACCTCAAAACCTGGCTCTTTGACAGACCCCCTCCTTGATGGACTGGAACCTGCGCCCCCCCCCCTCCAGCGCCTTGAGACCCTTACGGGTGAGTAGTCGCGCTTATCAAACACCTGATTGATTGAATGATCCCAGGACTCAAGGCTTGAACTAGCCGTGATTCTCAATGGCACACAGATTAAAGGACCCTCTTGGCCAGAGTATAGGCCCAGCTGCACAATCATCAATGTTCTTTCGCAGAAAAAAGGAGCAAAAGTTTATCCTATCCAGTTTCCCCTTTGCTAATCATCATGCTACTCCAGACCTTTCCCTCCAAGGCAACTATTGTATTCTCTGCATTTTTTATATCAGTTAGCATTCGTTGTTTCACTCCATAGAAACACATCGCAAAACCGCTTTCATTGCATCCTATTATATTGTTCTATTCGAGGCAGATCCCTAGTTTGACTCAAAATAGCTAGTCATGGCTATATCTGTGGAGAAAGTTGGATCTTACAATGAATCTGCTCTTTGCTTCATGTTTTCACTGTAGCTCAAACTTTCCGCCATGCATAGAGTAAGCATTAGGACCAATGATAAGATATGGTTCCGTCAAGTTAGTAAATATCAACATGTCTATCATATGGTATATGGCTAAGAAAAATATGATAAATTCTGCTATAAGAGCCATTTGGGGGTGAGTTAAAGGAGTATTTTGTGTACTGTGGGTATTGTTTCCTCCACACATCCAATAAGTCCAATCTGTTTTCTATATCCCTCAATTGTTTCGTGAGTGTAGGAACAGGACCCAAGCTCAGAGGGTATCTGTCTAACACCTGTGATGTCACACAATTAAAGTCTCCCAGATTATTAGGGTATCAAAGCATTGGGACATTTGTTCTACCAATTTGAGAAAAAATGGCAAGTCAGTGTTGTTAGGAGCATATACATTGAGAAAATATGCATTGGGTGTTAGATCCCAGCATTTATTCTGAAGGGGACACTCCCGCACAGCAATGCCACTAGAGTACGAGCCTGAGAAGCAGGACAACCCCCTCCAATTTTTTTAATCTAATTTGATATGCCAATTCAATCATTTTAATCCCAATACAGTGAAAGACAGTACATAGTAATGGACAGCAACAAGTGCAAATGGCAGACGCATAGACACACGGGTCACTACATGCGGCCATGGATACATAAGGCTTTTCAACTACTCAGTTTCATATTTGTGAGCCCTTTTTTCTGATCATCTCTGCCCTTCTGGTTGGGAATGATGATAGAGAAGTCTGCACCAAGGATTGTAGAGGTCAGTCTTAATGAGGAGAGGGGCCTTCATTATTGTGGTAAACCAGCAACAGGCAGGGTTCTTCGATGGGAGGATGGTAACAAGCGCCAATATAACTTCTGTGGATTCTGATCACCCATGATTCCTTCTACATTCTAACAATGCTGCTGTTTTCTAACTCCAGCTCGTAATGTTTATTCCTGGTAAAAGCACAGCAAGATGTGACAAGGTGTACCGCATACACGCAAAGGTCAAAGTGAAGTATTCTTGCTTTCTGCAAATTGTTTGAGGTTTTATGAACCTCACAAATGTAAAGAGGTTTCTTCTGTAGGTGTCCAATATGCATGAAAGTGACCTGCACAATGAAGGCAGAGCTTACTTCCCAGTGGCTTCCAGTAAAATGCATTGTTTTGGTGTTTTCTGGAGTTCCTGGCTGTATAGTCTGTCACCCCCCACAATGTCTCCATTGCACTTTTTTCCACTTCTGCAGTCTTCTGATGCCAACACCTCTTAAGATACCAGGCTGTCTGGGTGTGTGGACGCTTGTAGGTTAGATGGTAGGGAGACTTCTATGATGCTCAGTTCTAACAGAAAGGAACAAAGATAAATAGTATAATGTTAAGATATTCTCCGAGCATGCAATTAATCCTGTAATATCGAGCAAACAACTTCCATCAATGACCTAGGTTCCCCATTGGTAAATTAATGTTGTACATTCAGTTAATGTTATCTGTCTTGTTAATGTGAAGAGAAGAGACCGCAAAGTTGAAATCTGCCATTTAAAAATTACCTTTTAATGTGGTGAGGTGTAATCTTTGGCTCGAATTTCAGTGAGTGAGCTTGACTTCTTAGTGGGTTCGAGAGGGCACAATCAGTTCCACTCTGACTCACTCACTCTCACTCACTCTCATTTGGTCTCATTCTAACTCTGATTCACTCACTCAGTTTCACTCATTCTCAGTTAGTCTAACTCTGTCTTACTCAATCTCATCCATTCTCAGCCCCACTCACTCTCACTCATTCAATCTCACTCTGACACTCCTAGTATCACTCAGTCTCACTTGTTTCCACTTAGTCCCACTCTGTCAGTCTCACTTAGTCTCACTCATTTTCCCTCATTCGCAGTGAATCAGTCTTACTATGATTCATTCAATCTCGCTGACTCACCAAGTCTCAATCATTCTAACTAATTTCTACTCAGTCCCACTTATTCAGATTCACTCTGACAAAATCAGTCTCACTGATTCTCACTCTGTATCACTCATTGTGACTCACTCAGACTGTTACTCACTAAGGGCCTGATTACGAGTTTGGCGGTGATGGTCCCGCCGTCGCGGCGGTGTTCGATTCCTTGCCCACCTAGATGGCGGTCTGCCCACTGAATTACAATGTTGGTAGGTTGATGGAGGGAAGACTGCCAGAGTACCACCGATGCCGCCTGCCATTCAAAGACTGCCGTGGCGGCACCAGGGGAAAACAGCTGGCAGAGGACGGTACAGACAATGCTACTGCCATCCGGATTACGAGCTGCCTTTCCGCCAAGCCATCCGTGGGGGTGAGACCACCTGCTTCAAGTAGACGTAATCAAAGGAAATGGGGTGCAAACTCACCCATTTCCATTTTTTTGATTCAGTCTTCCACTTAAATCCCTTCCTCCAGGGCCCCACTACACAGCAACAACTTGACCCTGAAAGAAACTACCCTATTGGCGCTGAAATCAAGGTAAGTTCATTTCACGCTTGTCACCCATTGACTGGACTGGGCACAAATGGTCCGGACCCCAGCAATGGCAAAGTACACGTACTAGATATTTTTACACGTGTCATGCATATGAAAAACACAGTTCTGCAGCGGCCCGGCCAGGTCCACCCAGCGGGATCAGTGCAAGTTCCCGTACCCGTACTAATGTCCAAAAGAGACCGGAATCCAGACGTCAAGGACTTCGAAAAGACTTGCACACTACAATCCAAATGACACAATATTGTATTGGGCTACACGGTTCACCCTCTCAAGGGCTCCGTCACGGCCTTTTTACAGAATACACTGTGCCCCATCACCTTTAGAAAGGAGGGAATGTCACGTGAGTATATCGACATTTAAAACATACTGGTAAACACGTATAACAAAAAATGCAGACAAACATATTTCGTTTGCATTAGATGATGCAATATCATAGTTTCAAAATTATAAAATGAGTGAAATTAATAAGTACGCATGTGCATATTTTTGGTACATATTTTAGGGAACAATAGGATTATGTGCCAAAGGAAATCAGATTTCATTTTAAACACATCCATTGGGAGTGTCTTTTCTTCTTGAAAAAATGTGTCTGTGCCTGGTGTAATGTACGCAAAGGCACATAATGCCTAAAGCGCATCATGCAGGGGAATCATATGTATGCATATGTGTACATTCAACACTTGTGCAGTCAAAATGTACACACCTGCATCGACACATATGGAAAAATATTCCCCGACATCAGAAACACCGCCGCTGGGACAGAAGGAATATCGTAATACGGTGGGCGAGAGATTGCCGACTCGGCGGTACACTTGGGACCGCTGCCGCGGCGGTATGGCGGTAAGACCGCCAAACTCATAATCAGCCCCTTAGTCTTACACACAAGAACACTCACTGTCATTCTTCCTCACAGTAACACACACTGTCATTCCCATACATCAAAGGGAAGCAAACACAAGGGCTAGGAAAAGCCTTCTCTCATTGCCTGAAAAATTGCCAATGAATATTCCTGCTTTGATCTTGCTTCTTTCAAGTGATGGTCCACTACAAACCATCTGTCTCAAATGGTCTACGAGACATCCTTGGATAATTTCAGTAAAAGGTTCATATTGTCTTTGAGTGGGTAATGTGGAGAGTAAAAGTTAGCTTTCTACTCCCTGTTGGCTAAGGCAATGTTAGAATTTAGTTTGCTGACGGATTACGGGAGGACTGGTATGAAATTAGGCCCCCATACAAAATAAAAATGCAAACTACATCACACCAGAGTAAGGGTATGAGTAGGGAGAGGAGAGGAGGCACTTTATAGGAACTGGATAGGATTACCTGACAATGGCATGCTAGCTTCTCAATAAAACACATAATTGCCTCACCAACAATTCAGAGCCAGCTAAAGTCCTGAAGAAAGAACCCCTTTGGTTACTCAAAGACTTGCACCTGTCTATCAGATCAACAATGAATGGCTATATTTATCACTGACCTAATTTGTCGCTGCCCGGTCTTGATTACAAAAGTTGGGAAGCCAGGATCCAGTACAGATCCACAGAGGTATTTGAAAAAGTACACAAAAATGTGATAGATGGAATGCCTGAATTAATCTCAGCCATGGGTAATTACTCGAGCCACATCCCAATTCATTGTTATTTTGTACACCATGCCACCTCCGTTTGGACCTAGCCATATGCCAATTAGTCTTGACACTGCTCTAATTCAAACAGTGAAGCTCAAACTACCATGCCAGGTACTCTCTGAACCAGAATACAAGCAACCCTGGACCAGTTTCACCCTAGTTAGGGCTCATCAGCCAAATATAGCTTGATTCCAGTGACACAGTGTACACAGGACCCACATCTGTGTATACCCATCCCAGCTAGGGTGACACAGTAAAGCACACAAAAAAGTAATGGATGGAATGCCTGAATTAATGCCAGCCAGTGGTAATTACTCAGTGCTGCATCCCAATCCATAGTTATTTTGCACACCATGCCACCTTAGTTTGGGCCCAGCCATACACAAATCAGTCTTGACCCTTCTTCAACAGGAACAGTCCAGCCTAAACTGTGAGGCCAGGTCTTCCCTGAACCAGAATATAAGCAATCCAGGACTGATTTCATCCTAGTTAGCACTCATCAGCCAGATATAGCTCAATTTCAGTGACACAGTGTGCACGGGACCCACGTCTAAGCATACCTGTTCCACCTAGGGTGACACACGAAAGCACACAACAAAAGTGATAGATGGAATGCTTGAATTAATGTCAGCCACTGGTAATTACTTGTGCCGCATCCCAATCCTTCATTATTTTGCACACCATGCCACAGTTTGGACCCAGCCATAAGGAAAGCAGTTCTAACCCTGCTCCAATGGGAACAGTCCAGCCCAAAATGCCAGGCCATGTTCTCCTTGAATTGGAACACAAGACTTGGAGTGAGAATGGACCATGTCCTAAACTTGAGTTCAGAAATTTGGAACCTGCAACACATGGTGATGGGCCTGGAAGATTGCAGCTGGTGATACAATATCAGCCTCTTCAGGGTGCCAGAGAAGGAACAGGGGCCTGATGCCAAAATGTTTCTCACCGCCTTGTTACCAACCCTCCTGGGCACCATCTTTGACTTGCCATTGTAATTTCAGAGGGTACATCAGCTGAAAACACAACGAGAACCTACACCAGGTCACCCTTGCCCCCTTATAGCCTGCCTATTACGCCATGATCAAGCATGGAGCATTCTCCAACTGTTTCTCCGCCATGGCCCTTACCTTTATATTTGACAGAATATTTATCACAAAAAGAACAATTGATGGACAGAATGCAGAATGCAGAAGAATGTCATACATTCGCCCCAGTTTAGAGATTGGGCCTAAATCCATCGTAGCTGGGTCCAAACTGGGGTGGTGTGGTGAGCAAAAGAATGATGGCTTAAACCCAGATCCTTGTGAATGGGGGTGAATGTTTGCATTGTCCAGCATTCCATCCATTAATTGTTTCTTTTGCATATGTCGCCCTAAGTGGGAAGGGTATGCCCAGACGTGGGTCCCGTGCTCACTACACCACTGGATTCAAGCTAGCCTGGCTGATGAAGGGTGATGCCCTGAAACCGGTCCCAGGATGCTTGTTTCCGGTCCAGGGAGGACCCGGGTTGGCAGTTCGGGCTGGACAGTTCCCACAAGGAACAGGGTCAAGACTGATTTGCGTATAGCTGGGTCCAAACTGGGGTGGTGTGGTGAGCAAAAGAATGATGGATTAAACCCAGATCCTTGTGACTGGGGGTGAATGTTTGCATTGTCCAGCATGCCGTCCATCAATTGTTTCTTTTAGATTATTTATCACAGCAGTGGCTAATTACTCACCTGAAACTACCCTCCTCCGGCAGCAGTTTCTGGCGCTTCACGCCACAATGTAAAAATAAAAAAGGTGTACGCTATGATCTCCTGGACCCGGCTACCATGCTCATCACACATACGGTTCCTGGAGTCGGTCTGTGGCTGGCGGATGGACACTGCAAGTGGCTCACTTACTGTTCTCCATGGTGCCCCCATCACTAGCACTTCTGCCCCTTATGGTGACTCCCAGGACCACCATCTGATAACCAGGGAGCATAATCATCAGTGACCCAACTTCTCAAACCCTATACAGAGAGTGGGCACTCTCTCGGCGACAGGGACAAGTCTCAGTCACCTCTAAAACAAGGATGACTCCAACAACACACATTGATTTATTTGGTTTGTTCCACAGTAGGGTATGGCTAAAACTCCCTGACTACATATTGCTCTTCTGCATTTTCAGCTTTTGTTCTAAAAGAAGGCCTTTTGACTCTCATCTACTGTAAGATGCAAACACTAACCATGGACATTTTCATTCCCCAGGCACCTTGGGTTGCCCCTTTCCCCAATAGTCTCTTCACCAAAAATGCCTTCCTCCGGTTTAACAGTGCCCTCCCTTAATGCACAGGGCTTGAATAACCACATCAAGCACAAGAAGGTGTTGTTGTTACTGGCTGACGTAACCGGAATATAGCCCTTCCACAGGGAACCCACCTCTCAGATGTCGAATCCTTCAAGCTCACACAGGATTTGGTGGGGAATGTACTGTATGTCTGTGGCACTCCCTATAAGAAAATAGGCACCGCTATGCTGCTGCACAAATGATTAGTTGCCTGAGTTGTTTCTACCTGGTCAGACAAGGAGAGCAGATATGTGGTGGCCAAACTGGCAATATAATCGACGCATCTCATCATGGGCAGCATGTATGCGTCTAATGGTCCTAAATGTACTTTCTTCTATTGTCTCCATTATCTGATTACGGACTCCGGCCATACCACAGTCTTTATAGGGGAAGACTGAAACATCACCCAGGACCCTATTCTTCACTGCATAGGGCCCCTGGAAACCAGGCCCAACAGAGACAGAATGGTATTGCTGGACCTGCTCTGCGATCACTCCCTCCAGGGTCCTTGGCGACTTTTACATCTGAGGGATAGAGGCTATACTTTCTACTCACATCCACATGCCACAGAACTGGTAATCAATTTCTTTCTTCTTTCGGGACCACTGGTCCCTGAAATATAGGCCTGTGACAATGTGGGTAGCATTGTCTCTAATCATGCTCTAATTTGGCAGTTCCAGGACTTGGACATCATCCATCTTTGGAAAATGCTGACCTGGAAGTTCAAGGATCAGATGGCAAACAAACCCTGCATACCTGTCGCAGGAATATCTGCACTCCAGTGTTGGCTCCGTGGAATACCCCCAAGCACTTTGGGCTACTTGGAAAGCATATATGCGCGGCCAAAAATGAGCGAATCAGTCCTGCAACAAAATGAGAGTAAGAGCCACAAAACAATATTTGGTACAAACAATCCTCACTTTACTGATTGCTTATCACACAAACCAAACAAGAGAAAATGTCCAACAATAGAAGCAAGCTAAGATGGACTTAAACTCCATTTACACCGATTTGGCAGGGAAAGCTCTTGCCTGCAGCAAGCACCACAACTGTAAGTTTGAGGAAAAAGCTGGCAGGCTGTTGGCCCAATAGCTCAGGCATGCAGACTCTCAATGCACCATACCAGCTCTTAGGACTACCACGGGCCTACTCACCCACCCTCAATGCATTACGGAATTTTTTTGGGCCTTTTACGAAGAGCTGTACAAGACTCAAACTGAAGGGGAAGCGTCTCCACTTGAACTTGTCTTTTTTGATCGCCTGACACTGCCACACTTAACTGGGGAAGTTACTGTTATGCTGGAAGCAGACGTGTCACCCAAAGATATTGCTACTGTGTTATAAAACACATGCCCACATGTAAAATTAATGTCCTGCTCCTGGCCCAACTGCTGGCAAAGGAGTATACCCGCATGAGAGAAACCTCCTCCCTCTGCCCAGAATTCAATGCAGTCACCATCATTCTACTTCCCAAGCCAGATAAAGATCCACAACTGTGCAGCAGTTACAGACCCTTTCATTGATTAACATGGGTATGAAGATACTGGCCAAGATTCTGGCCATCTGGCTCTGGAAGTTTATCCCACTGTTGGTTCACAAATCCCAGGTGCTCTTTTGCCCAGAAGATCTTCTTCTAACCACATGCGGTTACTCTCCCGCATTATCTGGCAGGCCAACAGGGACAAGGGCCGGCAAGCTGTAATCTTCCTTGATGCCGAGAAGGCATTCAGTTTCATTGAATGGCCTTACCTCTTCCGCACACTCCTGAAGGCTGGCTTCCAGGAGGATGTTATATAAATTATCAGGCTCCTTTATACCTCTGCCCAGATTGACAGCAATGGCTTCCTTTGCAACAGGTTCACTATCACAAGGGGAAGGCAACAGGAATGCCCCTCTCGCCCCTTCTTTTTTTTGCTGGCCCTTGAACCCTTGTTGACCAAAATATGGATAACCCTACAAATGGTTGCCATAACTACTGTGGTTGAGGAAATTAAGTTGATGCTCTACGCAGACAACATTCTAATACTCCATCAGACACCTCTTTCCCAGCATTAATGATGCTGATGAATGACTTTGGTCCCTTCTCCAGATACAGGGTCAACTGGAGGAAGTGTGAAGTGTTCCCATTGAACCGACATACACCATTGACTCTGCTGGCAGATACCCCTGACCAATGGGTAGATGCCACAATCGTCTATCAGGGTATATGGATTGAGAATGACCTCCTCACCGTAGGTCAGGAAAATATGGATCTGTGTTGACCAAAACCATGATGGACTTCAAGAAATGGTCCCAACTTTGTCTCTATGGGGATTGGTAATGACCTCCTTGCCGTAGATCACGACAATATGGATCTGTTGTTGACCAGAACCACGATGGACTTCAAGAAATGGTCCCAACTTTGTCTGTCTCCTTATGGGACCATCAAGACAATCTAAATGGTGACAGCACCCTGATTTAACTACCTGTTCAGCATGATCCCTGGGGGCATCCCAAGACATCTATTCTCAAGTTTGAATAAAATGATTAAAATCCCTGTTAGGGAGGGCAGATGCCTTGTCTTAAGCTTTCTAAACTGGAAGCTGACACAGCGCCAGGGGGTCTCCGAATCCCGGATATGAAACTCTACTATGAGGCCCATTGTCGGGAACAATTGGTCTACTTCTTCTCAAAAGACATAAAAAGACCAGATTGGGTCCCTATCAAACAAGGGCTTGAGTGGGGACCTGCCAACCCTGGGATGCTATACAAAGTCCTTATCTCAGACAGGAGCAGTTTGAATCCAATGATGCGGACGACGGTACAGACATTGGAACTGACATACAAACATCTTAGACAGGAACAACAAAGCACTTCAAATAAACACCATCCCAATACACTAGAAGGCCTGGTCTTGCAAGAGCATTCTCACAGTGGATCAACTGTTACATAATGGAAACTTTAAACCATTCCTTTAGCTCCAAGAAGAATTCCAACTAGATGCTGGACAGCAATGGCACAGCCTACAACTATCTCATTGTGCGTTGCATGACTTATTTCTGCTTCCGGGACTCACTCCCCGGTCTATAATACTTGAAACACTGAAGCTCCTACACTGCTTTGGTGTTGGGGTGTCAGGGTTGTATAAAATGCTGCTTGAGAAACACCACTCATGGCCACTCTGTTTGTTTCTGTGTGAGAAATGATCTAGCAGACTGGGAAAAGAGTACATGGATGATGACTGGGACGAAATGCTTCCGACACATGACAGGTGGCTGCGTGAGGCGAGACTCATACCAAGCTTCTAAAAACTCTTGCAGGACTGGCACTGGTACCCCTATAAACTGCAAAAGTCCTACCTAGCCCAGGACTTGACTTGTTGGTGATACCCTCCCCCCCCCCCAGGGCACCATCCTAATCTTCCCAGTGTTGCTGAAGTTGATAAACTCCTCCATTTCAACCGGACTAGTACCCCCACCCTAGAAACATGCCATGGTGAGGGCGCAATTGAAGAAACCCAGTCTTGACCCTGATACACTTGGAAATTATTGCCCTATCTCCCTCCTCCCCGAGATCAGCAAAATGCTAGAAAAGCCTGTTAACTCAGCTATCTCTGCCTTTCTCGAATCCAATAACATACTTCACCCGTCACAAACTGGATTTCGCCCCCAACATGGGACCGAAACAGCATTACTCGCAGTGGTTGAAAAGGCCAAAATTATCCTAGACAAAGGAGGATCGAAGGCCATCATCCTTTTGGACCTCAGTGCCGCTTTAGACACTGTTAACTACGACATCCTGATCCACAGATTGAAGAATGTTGGTCTATCAGGTAGTGTCATCACCTGGTTACAGTCCTTCCTCAAGGACAGGAGCTTTCAAGTCTTTGAAGGAGATAACCCGTCAGATCAAATTCAAATCCCACTTGGCTGCGGCGTCCCTCAGGGCTCATCCCTGAGCCCGAAGCTGTTCAATGTCTATATGAGCCCACTGGCACAGATTGTCCTCCCCTTCGGGATAGACATTGTTACGTACGCCGATGACACCCAATTAGTGGTGGTCCTTAACCACCCAGGATCCACCTCGACCAGTCTAGGTCCCTGCCTGGAGAGAGTCGCCAAATGGATGGAACTCTCCTTTCTCAAACTAAACGGAGATAAAACGGAGCTCATGATGCTGGGCAACTCACCCATTTCTGGCATCGGCCTAGCATGGCCAAGCTCTCTCGGTTCCCCACCCACCCCCAAAAATCAGATCAAAAGTCTAGGCATGTGGCTAGATCAGTCTCTTACTTTTGATCATCAGGCAACCAAACTGGCCGCATCCTGCTATGGCATCCTGCGGATGCTCCGTAAAGTTCTTCCGCTCCTTCCTTTTTCAGCAAGAAGACTCATGGTCCAGGCTCTAATCTTTTCCCGCCTCGACTACGGAAATGCTTTGTATCTAGGAGCTCCTAGGGCTACCACAGATAAAATGCAAGTCATCCAGAATTGTGCAGCACGGATGCTTTTTATGACTCCCAACAGCCACTCCGCAAGACCTGCTCTGAAAACCCTGCACTGACTCACGGTTGCGGACAGAATAAAATTCAAGTCTTTATGTAGCCCACAAATCTTTCTGGAAGAAAGGCCCCCCCATTCTCCAAGCCATTGTTTCCCCTTACCACCCTAATAGACACCTTCGATCATCCAGTCTCTACTTAGCTGCGGTCCCCAAAATCAACAGGATGAGAAGTGGTGGTCGATCCTTCTGCTTTATTTCCGCCAAGCTCTGGAATACTCTCCCTCTCCACCTACGATCGGAACCAAATCTCCTTCCCTTCCGTAAACTTCTGAAAACTTTGTTTTTCCACAACCCCACCTATTAAGCGGTCGTGACCTGCCTCTCTTTCGGCTAAGCGCTGGGACGCCTTCGGGTAGCCATGCGCTCTACAAATATCCATAACCCTAACCATAACACTCCTGAGATTCCCTTCAAGAGTTCTGGGACAGAGTTATCAACACCAGAAATGCCTCCAATGCTCTGTACCTGCAACTGTCCCCAAGGCTGATTTTCCTCCACAACACATTGAACATCCCTGATATCCTTCGACATACCAAGCACTGGATAGACACAGTACTTTCTGTGGCCATGATGGCTGTTCTGAAGCCCTGGAAACAATGAGCTCTACCTATGCATACAGACTGGATATGTGACCTGGCTGTAGCCACAACCCATGAACAGATCATATATTGGCTACAAGACCAACTGGACATTTCTGAGGATATACGGTCTACTTTTCTCTTTAGTCTACCTTGATTTATGACTGTCTACATTTCCTTCCCCTCTCTTTCTTCTGTAGCTCTGTCACACCCAGCAGGAACAGTTTCCATTGAGCCCATTTTCCTGCCTAGACAGCTGCTGGGGACATATGATTGCTCTCCTTTGTGCACTGGTTCCCCCTCACAGGTCAGATTGTTTGTTATTCATTTTTCCATATTGATCCCAAATTGTTTTTGATGTTTACGTGGTGTTCATGGACCTGTTCTGGGATCCAACAAACTTGATTGTTAGCATATTACTGATCACCTCTTTCTTACATTCATCTACAACCTACCTGTTTGCCCAGCTGTTTTTTGTACACCCACTCATCATACCAAGTGTTTTGTACATTGCAGTCTGTCTTGGTATTACTCATTCCATGCAAATCCTGGCTTGTATTTCATGGTTGATATGAAAACTCAATAAAGAAATATTTTTAGAAAAAAAGAAATTGGCTGTCTAAAATGAACCAAGCATGGCCTGAAGAGCCTCTTCCTCAGGGTAGAGCTCTTAACCTAAGATGCACTCACACCTGGTGGTTCCACCTCATTGAGTTGGAGGAATCAACTGAAAGATGGACCAGTGCACATACGTGGTCAATCTTAGCTCAACAGACATAGTTTTGTGGTTCAACCCAATAGATCAGTGGCTGCTTTAAGGCCTTAAGCATCTTTGAGCAGGAGGCTAGATGCCATTGAACTAAAGTTTAAATGTCTGTGATCCTGAAAAGCAAATGTAGAGTTGGTGTGATCTACATTAGAGGGCAGCTCTATGAGACTTCACCCTGATGGGCACCTATTCCTAGAGATCCAATGTGCGTTTATGTTGGTTCATTATGACTTTGTGTTACTCGCACTCATCTTAATACAACCTTCATGCATACTACCTCCTGGCTTTGTTGCTGTAATTACTTTTAATTAAGAATGCCTCTAGGCCCTGTAAGTAAATTATGATATTAACACTAACCCTTGTTAGTTTGCAGTTGTATGTCATAAAGTACATTTTTAAACTGATGACAGCATTAAAGTTGAATTGGAATTTTTGAGGTAATAATGCCATGTCCTTCATTATTATCTAAAACAATTCCAAAAATATAGAAATTTAAAAGTCGTTTTTATTGGTTGGACTCTTTAATTTATAGAATTTTAAAAGACGTTTTTATTGCATGAACTTTTTAATTTATCTGACGACCCTACTCACCATTTAGTTCCCCCTTAACACTTACTATCCTTGAAACCTTAAAACCCCAAACAAACTCTTAATAGTACCCTCCCTGAACCCTAAATAATCCTTATTACCCTCTAATGCTGCCTTCCTGAAGCCTTAAAAATCCTTAATGCTACTCTCCCTTGAATCCTAAAACCCCTTATTACCCTTTACGCACCCTTACTGCCCTTTAACCCTAAAAAACCCGTACTTTTCTTATTTGCTACTGTTCCCTGAACCCTAAAACCACTTGCTACTCCTTAACTCTAAACTTGCCTGAACACTTAAAAACATTACTACCCCTTAATGCTACCCTTCCCTGAACCATAAAAATCCTTACTACCCATTAACAATACCCTTTCCTAAGTCTAAAAAACCTTACATCCCCTTAACTCTACCCCTTAACACTACCCTTCCCTGAACCTTAAAACCCCTTGCTAGGCTTCTATGATACCCATTTCTAAAGCATGACAACTCAGAACTACCCCTAAATGCTACTCTTCACTGAACTCTAACAACTCTTTACTATCCCTTAATGCTACCTTTCACTCACCCTAAAAACCCTTACTACCCCATAACACTAGTCTTCACTTAACCCTAAAAACCCATTGTTACACTTTTATGTTACCCATCCCTAAACCCCAAAAATCCCAAACCACCCCTTAATGCTACCCCTCCATAAATAAAAAAAAAACCTACTGCCCCCTTAAAGCGCCCTTTCTTGAATCCTAAAAACCCCTTTTTACTGAAAACCTAGTTTGCTGGACATAGTTCCTTTTCCCACCTAAAACGTTGATACTCTTAGAGGTTTTTCGCCTGTTGCTTTTTCTGGTGATTCTTGTTTTTTCACAACTTTTAAACCCCTTCTTCAATCTCATTTAAATTTTCATTTTCTTTAAATAGTTCTCTTTCTACTTGACTTAGGTGTTGAACTGTAAGTGCTTCCTTATTTATATATAGCATCTCATGTATTTACGCTGTGGACTGCCTTGATGTTCAAGCCCAGGTATCTACGTTTAGCCAAGGCGCACAATGAGTCCTGTTGATTTCTCTACATTAGTATTATAGGCCATGAGGGATCTCAGCCACAGCTTAAATCTATGCTGTGACCTCCCTCATCCATACAGTCTGCCCATCTTCTCATAGAGATATGTAGTGCAATACTGCTTAATATAAGCACAAATAATACATTCTTGACAACACCAAATGGAATGAAATTTCAATTACAAGAGTGGTATCAGAATCTAGAATCTAGCAAGGATCACAGGAATTTCACATTTTTCTGTTAGTGGTGTGCCTAAATATATTTTTATAGTGTTTACAAACTGTTTTTGGTAGGTCATGAAAGTCTAAGAAATAGATAAAAATGCCTTTAGATTGTGTATTTATCTTGTCACATTTACAGCTCTAGGCTAGTCTTCTGCCAAATAGCTGCTTATTTTTTTAACATGGGGATTGGTGCTTACAACAAACTCTTCTCACTTTACAGTCAGAGAAAGAAAAGTAATGTGACATATGTGACAATCTTGCTGCAGTACAGAGAGTGTGAAAGGAAAGGCTATAGGATGTCATTTTCTGTAACACAGAACAAAATGTAAATACCTGTAAATGAACAGTACACATTCAGCAGTTAGGAAAACAAAAATGAACCACATGTTTTTGTAATTCTGAAGTGTGATGGAAACAAATGTTTTAATAGGATCTAAACAAATCAAGACACTTTACTTGGTGATGCATGTGATAAACATTCATTGAAATCCGATTTCTACACTTTATCATTTGTGTGCAATATAGTTTACCAGTAAAACTGCATGTCTGTGCACATTTAGTGGCCATTTTAATGGAAAATGTACTGCCTGTAAATGGCAGTGTGCTGCCACATGATGCTTTAATTATATTAAGATATTGCTAGACTCATGTCCATTAAAGCTAAGTGCGTCGCGAACGTTTGTCATTCTAGAAAGTGGGTCATGGTTCTAAGAAGTTTGGGAAGCACTGTAATATTACCATAAGAGAATGCCTATGTATTCCTCAATGTGGAGGGTCTTTACTGTCTGTTGGTCTCCATTGGCAAGAAGAAGAAAACATGAAATGTATGGTTAATGGCAATATGGATTTTTCTCCCTCTTGAATAATACTAAATTAAAGTTTATTAATTGTGGAGGCACGTCTAATTAATCCTTTTCTAGGCAACAACTGGAAAACATATTTTCCTTTATAAAGGTAGCCAAAGATAGAAGTGGGTGGGTCCCCTACACGTAAACATCTGACAGGAATTGCTTTCATTTTTAATGCTAAAACTTGTTTATTAAGTGTTTCAAAAGTGACAAGAATCAATAATACATGTATTGCACCAGGAAGCATTCCCATTTAATGTAACAACAAAAACTGAGCATTTTCCAACAACAAGCATCAAGCATGACAAGTTGCACACAACACTGTCTGCAGCCACTGAAAATACCAGGGAAAGAGGATGATGAGATAGAAAGGGTGCAGGAGAACACGGTATTAGGCAAAGGACTATGACAACAACTCTATATGGCAACTGAAGTAAACTGACTAAAAAAAAGCTCCCATTAAACCCCTTATGGAGAAGATCAAGAACACACAAAACTACAATGCTGTAAATCTCAATTAGAAATTAGGATCCAGAAAACATGAGAGGACTCCGTTTAATCTGATGAAATCTTCTCAATCTCAATTTTAAATTTAACATGGTCAAGTAACACTCAGCCCGTAGCATGCTGAGTACATACCTAGACAGAGCTACTCTGAACCACTCTCAGTTTTTGTGCCAGATTGAGGCATTAATTCCCAAGGTGTGCACATCCTTTTTAAGTAGCTGATGTGTATCCATAACGGCACTGACATGTGCAAATCTGGAAATATATGTAGTTTGATATTCTTGAAGGACAGTCCTTCTTCCTGAAGAATGCTCTGGTTAACTCCTCTCTGGCTGGCCAAGTTTGCAATTATGGTGTCCAAACCTACAGAAGTACTACTTGAGCTTCTAATGTCAATTTCCCTGCCTCTGTGAATGTTCCCCATTAGTGAAGTAGCCCCTCAAAGACCTCTGTATTGAAGAAATGCACAACTGCCCAGGCACATTTCTACCACCCACATTTTGATAGCCTTTGCAACAGTAGCGGCCGGTGGTGGGAGTGCTGCCGCGCGGTGACGCGGGGCGGGGAGGGGCAGGGTGGGGGGTAGTAAACTACGGAATACGGCCGCACTGAGATAAGTAAACAAAAAAAACAAAAAACGAATTTCGTTGAGCGCGCTGCATCGCATTTGGCGATGCAGCGTGCGCAACGAAATTCGTTTTATTTATTTTTGTTTACTTACCTCAGTGCGGCCGTATTCCGTAGTTTACTACCCCACACCTTATCCCTCCCCCACCCCGCATCACTGCCCGGCAGCACTCCCACCACCGGCCGCTACTGCTTTGCAACATTCTCCACAATCTACACCGTATCTTCTTTCACAGCTTCTGCTGTCACTCTCTCTGGTCTCTTTGATGCTCCAGAGAAAAATGTATTAAATGCTGAAAAATGTGGGACCTATTCTGAGGGGGGCATGACCCATTTGCGGGATTACTTCTCATTCCACTCCCTTCCAATTCTACTTGTGAAGCATCAAAACATTTCTATGAACTAGCTTTTGACATCAAGATGCACCTGAATGCTATTAATCTTAAAGAAAAGAGGGATTTAAAAACAACTTCAATGATATATGCCCTGAACATATGCCTTGGACTCTGTAGAAGACATATTTTCTGAGTCAGTTCTTTAGGTCTCCACAAGACAGTTCAGTAAGTGACCAAATTATAATATGTTAGAGGTTGTGCTCATGAAAGCAATTTCAGAAAATGATTTGGTCTTCTTGACTTCTTGACTGGATATAAATGGCATATGAGCCCAATAACGCCTAAAGTACTTACCTTTAATGCATGAAGCAATGCAGTCACAGGCATATTGAACTTTCATTCTGACATACATGGAATTGCATGTCAAATGTATATCTGATGCTGCCCTGCATTCATTTACTCTTGTGCCACAGTAACATCAAGAAGCTATCTATGATGAGCAGGTGGCATGTGGCTAGGATCGAAAAAATCAGGAATTGTGATTGCCCATTATTCGCAAGGAGCTGTTGGGATCAAAGTTAGCAGCACTGCTCACCAAAGCATCAAAGAATGAAAGTATGAACCTCTTTTAGGGACATCAGAGGTACCAGTTTTCATGTCTCCTCCATAATTCTTTCTTCTAATCAGTATTTTTTTTTACCAACAACATCATCATTTCTGTCAAAGGTCTAGAGGCACTCACCAAAGTGGGACAGAACAGACTTCTAGCATTTCTGACATTGCTGCGCAAGACAGTAGGAGTCAGACCAGTGTTTTATGGATGCCTCAATATCAGCCATTTCAGATCAGTAGTGCTGAATATAATTCTCCAGGGTGTGCTAAAGAATTTCCCTCTTTTGCTTCACAATTGTGGACCTGGACCAAGCCAACATTTGTAGTCCAGATGTCAATTTCTCATCAGAAAAAAGACAATATTTAGGTTCTTCTGACCCATAGTCAGAAGTAAGTGTACTATGTAAGTGTACTATTCTTTCGTTTTTCAGCTAGAAGGACTGGGTGGGTACCTACTAGACATAGGCTGACAGAAGGTCAACCGCTGTGTGCAAAACATAAATTCAAAATGGATACCACAGGGTATCAACCCACTAAATTCAAAAGGGAAATGTTTAAATCCATGCTAGATCCACTTCATGGTACTTCCATTTAGCCTGAATTCCGTGGCCATGCACTTTACAAATTATACTTTCGCCTTTGGTGAGTTGCGTCTGTGAGTAATGTGTTCTAATTCACCAGTGCCCTGGATGAGTGGCTAATAAATTCTCCAACATCCAACATCCAGGTTCAGATTTACTATGCATTTGCATGGGCACTCAATCAGCTCAAAGCAGTGCCTTGTGGCCAACTGCAGCATTGATCAAATTTATGGTGCTAGGCTTTTTTTAACTCTGAAAGTTCAGGCAAGTGCTGCACCAAAACGACTTTGAGTCACGTAGAGCACAAGCGCTTGTAATGTATGTAGAGTGAGAAGTTCTGAGAGGGAACAGCGCTAAGACTCATTGACACTAATGGTAACTGTGACTTACAGAACACTTGTAAAACAGCACAAATCAGCACTCATGCAAACAGTGTGAAAAATACCGCAAAATGAAAGCATGTGCACATATGTTTTGCTATTTTTTCTAAAACATAAACAAGATCAGAAAACATCTCCTGTAGTCAACTCCAGGATAGCCACAAAGAAGTCTGCGATGCACAGACAGTGGCTGTGGCTACTGCAAATTGCTATCTGACATCAGGCTTCTTCCCAAGCACATATGCTGAAGAGGCTGGGTGTCACAAAGCGCTCTGTCTGCATTCGTGCTATGTGTGTCCTAACCATTATACCCCAGCACTTCATGTTCCTGAAACATTGGTTCTACCTGTTGACATGATAGACATATACAGAAACCATCAGCACAGACAAAAATTTAAAAGCAATCTGTAATGCTAAATACTGCTTGTTGTCGCTAAGTACCCCGGGGGTACTAATGGTTCATGCATATTCAGGCATTGGTCCATCAGTAAACACTCTGAAAGTGCCCACTACAGAGAAGGGGAGGAGGAGGTGAGAGGTAAAAGGCAACAATTGCAATGTGTACTCCTTCACATATCATAGGTGACCATGACAACGTCTTAAAAGCATGGGCTATCAAACCCTTTGTGAATCCCAAGACCCCAGCCAAGGAAAAATACAGCACAGCACACAAGAGGTCCCTTGGTATTAATGATCATTGTTTTGGCATACTCAAATCCATCTTCTGATTCCTTGACCTGTTTGAGGGGAAACTCCTTTACTACATCAAGACTGTATGTGATATGACAGTATTGGGTAATGAATTGCACAACCTAGCAGTGATAAGTGTAATGACCCAATGAGAAACTTGAAAACAATTTGCAGTCTCAGGGGGCCACCATCGATGAAGCACCAAGGACTGACACAGACTCACAAGATGGACCAATGAGGAGGAATTAAATCGGAAAAAACCTCTTTACTTGTAAGTAGTACACAAACTGTGATACATTAATGGCATTCATCACAGTGCGGCATTGATCTTGGATCATACTGACACAAATGCCCATGTACATAGAAATTAAAAAAGTAAAGAGTAACAAAATGACATGACGAATCAGACACATTATGTCTCGTGATCTGTGTGTATTTCATTTCAGGAGTTTGAACATCACTAGTGCAGCACACTATGGCATGGAACAACCTGCTCCTCCATGGTTGAGTCGAGGATGATGTTACCGCTTAACACAGTTGTGTCTGAATGTGCTTGAGGCCTGAGGGTGGTGTCCCACGGTTCATACTTTCTCAGTAAAACTGTGAGTTTGTTGGAAAACATAAATATCAAAATTGTGAAAGACTGATTCTATGCACAGCATTAAGATATGTTGGCCTTAGTCCTGCTAGCTCACAGTGCACCATCTGTACCGCTAAGCTAGCAAGGTAACACGTGGAATGTGCAACTTCAGAACATGACATCCCTTACTCCCCAAGGGAATCATGGAAATAGATCTAGAATGCTTTCAGTTGGTAACTCATGCATACCCTAAGAGATCCACAAGAAATACACAACATGGCATTTCCATATTTACTGAAGCATTATGATTCTTGTTTAAAATGTGTGCTGCAATAAAAAAAACAGTGTAACCACCATTACGAGACTGGTAAAGAAAAGAAAAAATTCAGCCTTTGTGCATTTACATAGGATATATGCTTGCATATAAGTACTGTTATATTTCTTGCTCCTACCTAGAGCTACCTATCCTAGTGTACCTAGGGTGGGTGAATCTGCCAGAATCCCTGTAGTGTGATCTAACTCCCCCGTTACCTGTAGGTAAGTGTCATCAGGGAGCAGTCTTGGTGGAGAACTGGGCATCATCCCTCTCAGGAGGTAAACAGGAATCAGCTAGGCTGGAATTCTGGCTTGGGGCAACCTCAGCAGTGTCAGCAAAATGCTCCTCTGTCTTAACCTTCGAGTGATGTTGTTTATATAATAAACTGCACATCTTGTAATCATGCTGAAGCCCCAGTCAGATGCAAAAGAAACAATTGATGGACGGAATGCTGAACAATGCAAACATTCACCCCCAGTCACAAGGATCTGGGTTAAGTCCATCATTCTTTTGCTCACCACACCACCCCAGTTTGGAACCAGCCATATGCAAATCAGTCTTGACCCTGTTCCTTGTGGGAACAGTCCAGCTCGAACTGCCAAGCAAGGTCCTCCCTGGACTGGAAACAAGCATCCTGGGACAGGTTTCACGGCATCACCCTTCATCAGCCAGGCTAGCTTGAATCCAGTGGTGTGGTGAGCACGGGACCCACGTCTGGGCATACCCTTCCCACTTAGGGTGACATATGCAAAAGAAACAAATGAACATGAGGCATAGGGTCAATACTGATTTGCATATGGCTGGGTTCAAACTGGAATGGCATGGTGAGCAAAAAAACGATGGATTTAGGCCCAGATCACTGTACTGGGGTGAATGCATGACATTGTTCTGCATTCTGTCCATCAATTGTTCTTTTTGCATTTGTCACCCCGAGTGGGACGGGTATGACTAGACGTGGGTCCCGTGCTCTCCATGCCACTGGAGTCAAGCTATCCTGGCTGATGGGGGGTGAAACCCCGAAACCGGTCCTAGAATGCTTGTTTCCAGTCCAGGGAGAACCTGGCCTGGCAGTTCGGGCTGGACTGTTCCCATGAGGCACAGGGTCAAGACTGATTTGCATATGGCTGGGTTCAAACTGGAATGGCATGGTGAGCAAAAAAACGATGGATTTAGGCCCAGATCTCTGTACTTGGGTGAATGCATGACATTGTTCTGCATTCTGTCCATCAATTGTTCTTTTTGCATTTGTCACCCCGAGTGGGACGGGTATGCCCAGATGTGGGTCCCGTGCTCTCCATGCCACTGGATTCAAGCTGTCCTGGCTGATGAGGTGTGAAACCCCGAAACTGGTCCTAGTATGCTTGTTTCCAGTCCAGGGAGGACCAGGCCTGGCAGTTCGAGCTGGACTGTTCCCATGAGGCACAGGGTCAAGACTGATTTGCATATGGCTGGGTTCAAACTGGAATGGCATGGTGAGCAAAAAAACGATGGGTTTAGGCCCAGATCTCTGTACTGGGGTGAATGCATGACATTGTTCTGCATTCTGTCCATCAATTGTTCTTTTTGCATTTGTCACCCCGAGTGGGACGGGTATGCCCAGACGTGGGTCCCGTGCTCTCCATGCCACTGGAGTCAAGCTATCCTGGCTGATGAGGGGTGAAACCCCGAAACCGGTCCTAGGATGCTTGTTCCCAGTCCAGGGAGGACCTGGCCTGGCAGTTCGGGCTGGACTGTTCCCATGAGGCACAGGGTCAAGACTGATTTGCATATGGCTGTGTTCAAATTGGAATGGCATGGTGAGCAAAAAGACGATGGATTTAGGCCCAGATCTCTGTACTGGGGGGAATGCATGACATTGTTCTGCATTCTGTCCATCAATTGTTCTTTTTGCATTTGAAGCTCCAGTTAGGCCGCTATTGTTGATTCTTTCATGATAGCTCAGCCTCCAAGCACACAATAACAAACAACAGCATTTCGCGTAGCACACTTAGGGGCTGATTATGATGACGGTGGGACCGCCACCGACAGCCCGTCTGTGGCGGTCCCACCGCCATCGGGACCATGTTATCTGCCCGCCACATTACCCATTACCATGGCGGGCGGATAGTTGTCGGTCGGAAATACTGACTGCCACCCATCTGATGGGCTCCTTGAGCCCGCCGATGCGTCGGAGGGGAATCATATCCCTACAACGGTGGCGGTGCCTACCAGGCACCAGCATAGGGATTATGATGTCCCTTTCTACCTGCTTTTTCATGGCGGGTAACCTGACATGAAAAGGCAGGCAGAAAGGGATTTTGGGGGCCCGGAGTGGGCCCCCCTTCCCCCCTGACCCTAAGCTGTGGGTTTTGGGGGGCACCTATGGTGCCCCCCTAAATATCCCTGCACCATGTGGCAGGCACAGCAGTTAGGGCAGGGATATGTCAGGTGTCCCCTTTTTGCATTTCAGCATGTGCTGCAGCCAGCAGCACCCGCCGCAATGCAAAAGATAGCCATTGCGACCGGCGTGGTGGCGGTCGCATCATAATGCCTCTGTCGGGACTGCCGACACCCTGTCGGGCGGTCCCCTCCCGCCGTCCTAATCAGCCCCTAAGTCCTTATATAGAATGTTCAAAGCACTGGTTAAAATGCCTACGAAGAAGTCTAAATGTAAGCAAAGCCATTTCAGAGAATATTATTCTACACAGGCACGCTAGCAAATGTATGTCAAATGTCAGCGTTTAAGAAAAGATGGCAACTTCAAAATGTGAGCATGTAAAATGGTGGTGTACCTACTCAGGCCTAAATGTGACCACAAGACAGTGGGGATTTTAACCCATCAGCTCAAAAACATCAGCAATTCTGTGCGAAGCTGATGCTATGACCTACCCCACTCCCCTCATGAGATTTTGTCATCTCTCATGGTCCTTTTATATCCATGGTTCAAGTTGAGACCAGAGGAGAAAGACCTGTTGTACAGATACAATTTAAGCTTTCCATTTTACCTTTGTCCATCGACATTCGTTTCAGGTCAATTCTCCTTAGGCATTTTGTTTTGCCGCAGGAATTCTCTATTTAGTGCTGCCTTGAATCTGTCTCTGTCTTCGAGTTACCACAGTAATGAACACAGGTGAATATTACACCTTTCACAACTTCTGGGTTTGTTAACCTGCAGGCACATTTCTGTACCAGAATGTCTTAAAAACGTTCCTGTTCACTTTGTAATTCTCTGTCACAGTTTCCAGACCTCCACTGGCCAGAGAATTGATAAGGAACCACAAGAAACCACTTTGTTGAATGGTGTTGCCATAAAACAAATACCCTAATCCTATATTTTACTGATTGCAATTTTCTAATGTATAGGCTGTGACGAGGAAGAGCAATGCTGTGATGACTGATTGGTAATATTGATTACACATAGCACTACATTACTCAAAATGCAATGAGATTATGATGATTAAGAGTAAAACTTGGAGTAGTGGGTAACTAAGCAGTGTATTATGCCTTGTGATTGCCTTTGAAAAACATTGCTCTATCGACCCCATTTAAATGTCTATTGTTGATGTTAAACTTCCAAGCATTAGGGACTTTTGAATTGAGGGCGATGAAGCAGCAAACCTTCACTATTAAAAAACCTCCTCATACTAATGTGCAATTTTACCTTTTTTGTGGAGGAAACTACATCCAAGAAAAATAAATGCATATTTTTTGTTTTGAAAATCTGATTTACTTTGGAAATACAATATTTTTGCACATAATATATGTGAAACACATTAGCTGTCAGATTTATTACCTTACTTTGATAATATGATTGCTTTGCCATATAAAAGGAATTCAGGGACTTGCAGGTGTTGTGTGTGCATATGATAATGACATCAGTTGGAAAAACCTCAAATAGAATATCAGAGTCAATGGAGTTTTCTCAAACATCTTAGAACTATTTGCCAATTCAGCTGTGTTTGCATCGTGTCAGGCTGAAAAATCCAATTTGTTTTGTAGATCTCACAATTCAAAGTGATAACAGATACTGCACTGCCATCCAAGGGACCCCAGGACTTAGCAGAATACTGTTGAGGAAACCTCAAGAAAATGAATTTCTCCTCTACATATTGACGTGCAGTGAGAACAGTTTGCATGAATACCCAAACAGGTTTCATAGGCAGCTGCAGGATATGAATTTGAACTAGAAAAAGGATCTCTTTTAAAGGAAAAAACAGCAGATGACAGAAGTCCAGCAGTTCATGTTCATAGCGCTCCTGGATGCCCCTCGTCCCCACTGATTCACAAAGATCCTGACGATTAGTCATATATGTATTTGATTAATACATTATAAGCTTCCTGTAAGAAATTGGGTTGTTGGTTTGAGGGAGGGGGGGGTACAACAAAAAGTCACTAGAATAACCTGTGCTTAAACCTCTGGCAGCTTTGCACAAAAGCAGCCAGGCTTAACTTAGAGGCAATGTGTAAACTTCAACCAGTCATAAAGTTAAAACGCAGCACAAGAAGAATTCCACACCAATTTAGAAAATAGACAGTGGTGGCTGGTGATCTTTGTCAGGGGTGGGGCGTAATACCTGGCACAAATTTCTTCAACGTACTCCAGAGTGGTGTGATGGTAGTTATTCCTCAGTAATTTTTTTCTTTTAAAAAGCTTAGGCAAAATTATGCATTTTCCTGTACATTTATCATAAAAAAAGCTAAAAGGTGCTAGGGTTTTACACCAGTTTGTGAATTAGGGGCCAGCACATATTAATACTAACCCATAATGCGGGATATTGTCTTTAGTAGAAGTCCGCAGTGCATGTTTCCAAGATGGACAAGGTTCCCCAACTCAGTAGGTGGCAGTTACTCGTAATTATGTTATGTTATGTTATGTTATGTTAAGAGTGGATTTATAAAGCGCACAGCTACTCAATAGAGTATCCCGGCGCTAGGATAGAAAGATGCAGAGGCCAAGGAGGAACAACATTCCCGAGGCAGAAGGTCATTAAACTGCATGCTGGAACAGCCAGGTTTTCAGTTGTTTCCTAAATGCCATTATACTTGAGGCTTGTCTCAGCGATAGAGGTAGCTTGTTCCAGAATCTAGCCACTTGCACTTGGAACGAGCGTCCACCACGGCGGGCTCTGAGACACTTAGGGATGACAAGTAGATGATGATGTGCTGATCTAAGGGAACGGCCGGGTATGTAGTAAGAGACTCGTCTGCGAATATACTGTGCCCCCATGCCGTGCAGAGCTTTAAAAGCAAGGACCAATGCTTTAAAGAGTATTCTGCATCGGACAGGCAGCCAGTGTAAATTCTTCAAATGGTGGGAGATCCGGTCTCTTGGTCCAAGTCTCAAGACTGCTCTGGCTGCCGCGTTCTGCACAACTTGCAGTCTATTGAGGATAGACTCTGGAAGGCCCAGATAAAGCACGTTGGCATAGTCCAATCTGGAGGTGACAAGGGCCTGAATGACCGTCTTTCTGTGAGAGGTCGGTAATAGAAAAAGAAACCTACGGAGCATTTTCAAAAGCCCGAAGCACGTACCCGCCACCGACTGTACTTGAGGTGTCATAGATAAAGTGTCATCCATTTTCACTCCCAGATTTTTTACGATCTTAACAGCTGACTGGGGGAGACATATCCGCGGGCCACCAGTGCTTCCAGGCGTCCAGAGGGGGTGCGCCAAAGAAAATAATTTCCGACTTTTCCGGATTACATTTGAGATGGTTATGTCTGAACCAAGCAAAGATATCTCTCAGACATTTATTAATCTTTTCACCGTTAAACTCCTCCCCCTTCTTGCAAGTGAACAGCAGTTGCGTGTCGTCGGCATTATGATGATAGAGGCAACATCATCGGTCACTGTTTGTTTTTTTTTCAATAATAGTGATTTTAACGTTAAGCCTGCAAATGTATGTGGCTGTCCTATCAATGTTCAGACCAAACTGCATGCATACTGATTGGCTGTGCCAGACCATATACTCTGTATGCCCAGTTACGTGCCAGGAAAAGCCCCAATATGTCCAATTTCTGTCAGTTAACTATTATTTACACGCTCACTAACACATGCCTCCTCTGAATGTAATAGTTTTGCCCTTTAACCATTTACAGGATTTCCCTCTGTACGGTTCATGTGCCTGCCACTATCTTTTTGAAATAGCCTGTCTCCTGTCACTGCATCCATCATCTGCCAGGTCTGCCCAGCATTAAGTGCTCACATGCAAAATACCTTACACTAAGGCAGTGTACCACTTAGCTATCCAACTATGTATTTATTCCATCTGCATTTCTTTGTGGGAACTGTCGAGTACCAGTATATCAAAGGGAGAGTTAAATAGGGATTTTAGTTGGCCATATGCATCAGTGAAAGGTAAAATGGTCAGTTACATCACACAGAAAATCTGAAGTGTAAAAAAACAGGCAATTAGTGCCAACATTTTGTGACTATTAGCACAAAAAAGAATCCCTATTTATTCTTTAATATCACCATAAATATCAATGTTTTCCATCCAAATGCCCTGTCACCTCATATTCTCACTTGCTTTTTAAGGTAAACCTTAAGAAAAAGCATTCATGCAGTGGTGCAATCTTTTTAAAATTTAAAACTGAAAGAGACAACAGTTTTTTTCAGGAACAGGTCATGACACAACAAACTATACGCTTTAATACCTACTGTGTTATGACTTATTTTTGCTTCACATATCTGTAAACATAGCATGCGCTCCAGGCAGAAGTAAGAGTCCAGGCGTAGCCACAAATAAACCATAATTTCAAAAAAGCACTATTTTTTAAAAGCAGTTTTGTAGACTGTCAGATGTCTGTAACAAATCTATTCATCTCTGCCCCCCCCCAATAGTCAACTATTTCCATCTCATTCATGCACTCTCTCACCGTGTCTCTTTCTTAACCTCTTATCCTCTCTCACAACTATTTCTCTCACCTCGTATTTCTCTCTCTCCCTAACCCTGCCTCCTTCTACCTCTCTCACCCCGTCCCTCTCCCATCCATTCTTCGTTTCTCTGTCTCCCTTTCGTCCATGATGTATCAAAGCATTAATGCAAAGTATTCTGTGGCATTAATGATCATGCCACACAATAAAATGTCTCGATGGGCCAAATGCTGCACTCACGTCTTCTGTGACTAATAATGACCTCAAACTAAGCATCTACTTTTTTAGGAGCATGCTAATTAATTGCTCAAAGAGAGTTTGATCTTGCCTGGCTTTTTTTTTAAACCGACAATAGCCCTGCATACCTGTTTCTGGACACATTTTCATATGGCAAGATTAGAGACTCTTTTCCTACTTTCCTTGAATTCTGTTGACCTCGGCTGATAATTCGATAAAGTGTTGTTGTCTCCCTAATCTCTTCTGCCATGTTTAGTGAGTGAAAGGGGGAAAACAATAGAGTGGAAGAGGCCTAGCTCATACTCCATCTCAGCCTCTGACAATGGTAGAAGTTTAACACCTATAACGAGCTGGGAGAAATCTTATCATCCCGCCCCCTACAGTTCTACACTGATTTTAATTGGTGATGGTGGCTTTTTTCATGCCCGCCGTTGACATTCCTATGTGGTACACGTTGTACGCTGCTGTAGGCGTGCGCATTGCAGTCTGCTTTGGGTCATGGATTGCGCCTGTGTGAAGCGATGTTTCTAAATTACTCCCTCACATGCACAATCCAGCGAACGATCTACAGAGTGACATGTGTTTACTCTGTAAAGCCATTGCATTTAAAGAGACAGCTCTCCCCGCCGCTCAACGTCAGAAGGATGGCCTCAGCACTTTTTAAATCATGCTCTAAAAAGAGCGTGTTATCATGCAGCACTGTTGCAGGCAGGCTTCTTTTAAGGTTCCAGGTACCACATCCAGCGTCAGTGTGGCAACTCACAAAATATACGGGGGTGTCACTCCAAAGTCCCTATGGCTAAACTACCCTTGAAAATAGAGTAAAATGTAATCAATTATTTCACAGCAAAACAACAAAAATCTAATCAGTATAACCGGAGATATGTATTTTCAAAGATTTAAGATAAGTATATCACCTAAAAGCACAAAGCGCCACTTGCGGTTATCTGTGTGGAGGGGGCATGCATGGGGGGGAAAGTTACCGAATGTGAAGGGCCTATACTTTAGAAATAACAGGGCACAAACACAGTTTCTGACAGTGGTGGGCGACGACAACCACGAGGGGTTGTCACCCCTTTTATTTATAGCCTCCGGTCTGCGTCCCGGCCCGAAGTCTGAGGTGGATACATTGTGTTGCAGTGGCCGGATGGCTCACTACATCCCTCCTAACCTTTAATAAAGAGAAAAATAATAAAGTATGAACAGTTAACTAAGAGTCCACTTGCAGTCCTTTTTTCATATTTTAACAGACCTAGGGGCCGATTCCGATCTCGGTCGGAGGCGCACCTAACAGTATTCGGTCGGGAAAAAAGCCATGCGAATGCCTGTTTCCCGACCGAACCGCACATTATTCCGAACGAGCAAGTATGATGCGCATAACAGCATAGATTCCGACCCAGTCGTACTCACCCAATCCAGGTCCTGTTCCCCGACCGAGCCGGATCCATAAACGCAGAATCGAGTCGCACGGAAGCCAAAATGCAGCCCCGTCCGGCCGGACAAGTACGATGCGCTTCCCGTACACGCCGAACCCGTCGCTACGCACGGCACGTCAAAGCATCCGGGAGAGGCGTACATAAGCTCCAATTTGCACCACAACACGATCCACGGCTACGAGACGAACACGCCAGCGACGAGGACGAGGCGAAGCAACGAGAAAGACGAACGAGACGAACCAACCATGAATCCCATCGTGCCGATCCTACCAATATTCTACATCTACTACCGGAACAGGCACGGACGCGTACGGCGCAGAAGGTAAGTCAGACACCAACCACAAAAACAAACTACACGTACCCGACACATCACACACACACAGAGGGATGCAAAAATGACTTGCAACAGCAGCACCATAGGGGCGGGATGGCCATCACCAATGCCACATATACACATAGGGGCCCGGATGCCTACCACCACTACCACCCTTACCCATGGGGGGCTGGATGCCTGTCACTACTACCACCCTCACCCAGGGGGTGCCAGATGCCTACCACTACTACCACCCTTACCCATGGGGGGCTGGATGCCTACCACTACTACCACCTCTACCCAGGGGGTGCCAGATGCCTACCACTACTACCACCCTTACCCATGGGGGGCTGGATGCCTACCACTACTACCACCCTTACCCAGGGGTGCCAGATGCCTACCACTACTACCACCTCTACCCAGGGGGTGCCAGATGCCTACCACTACTACCACCTCTACCCAGGGGGTGCCAGATGCCTACCACTACTACCACCCTTACCCAGGGGTGCCAGATGCCTACCACTACTACCACCTCTACCCAGGGGGTGCCAGATGCCTATCACTACTACCACCTCTACCCATGGGGAGCTGGATGCCTGTCACTACTACCACCCTCACCCAGGGGGTGCCAGATGCCTACCACTACTACCACCCTTACCCATGGGGGGCTGGATGCCTACCACTACTACCACCCTTACCCAGGGGTGCCAGATGCCTACCACTACTACCACCTCTACCCAGGGGTGCCAGATGCCTACCACTACTACCACCCTTACCCATGGGGGCTGGATGCCTACCACTACTACCACCCTTACCCAGGGGGTGCCAGATGCCTACCACTACTACCACCTCTACCCAGGGGGTGCCAGATGCCTACCACTACTACCACCCTTACCCAGGGGGTGCCAGATGCCTACCACTACTACCACCTCTACCCAGGGGGTGCCAGATGCCTACCACTACTACCACCTCTACCCATGGGGGGCTGGATGCCTGTTACTACTACCACCCTCACCCAGGGGGTGCCAGATGCCTACCACTACTACCACCCTTACCCATGGGGTGCTGGATGCCTACCACTACTACCACCATTACCCAGGGGGTGCCAGATGCCTACCACTACTACCACCTCTACCCATGGGGGGCTGGATGCCTGTCACTACTACCACCCTCACCCAGGGGTGCCAGATGCCTATCACTACTACCACCCTAACCCAGGGGGTGCCAGATGCCTACCACTACTACCACCTCTACCCAGGGGGTGCCAGATGCCTACCACTACTACCACCTCTACCCATGGGGGGCTGGATGCCTGTCACTACTACCACCCTCACCCAGGGGGTGCCAGATGCCTACCACTACTACCACCCTTACCCATGGGGGGCTGGATGCCTACCACTACTACCACCCTTACCCAGGGGTGCCAGATGCCTACCACTACTACCACCTCTACCCATGGGGGCTGGATGCCTGTCACTACTACCACCCTCACCCAGGGGTGCCAGATGCCTACCACTACTACCACCCTTACCCATGGCGGGCTGGATGCCTACCACAACTACCACCCTTACCCAGGGGGTGCCAGATGCCTACCACTACTACCACCTCTACCCAGGGGGTGCCAGATGCCTACCACTACTACCACCTCTACCCATGGGGGGCTGGATGCCTGTCACTACTACCACCCTCACCCAGGGGTGCCAGATGCCTACCACTACTACCACCCTTACCCATGGGGGGCTGGATGCCTACCACTACTACCACCCTTACCCAGGGGTGCCAGATGCCTACCACTACTACCACCTCTACCCATGGGGGCTGGATGCCTGTCACTACTACCACCCTCACCCAGGGGGTGCCAGATGCCTACCACTACTACCACCCTTACCCATGGGGGCTGGATGCCTACCACTACTACCACCCTTACCCAGGGGGTGCCAGATGCCTACCACTACTACCACCTCTACCCAGGGGTGCCAGATGCCTACCACTACTACCACCCTTACCCAGGGGTGCCAGATGCCTACCACTACTACCACCTCTACCCAGGGGTGCCAGATGCCTACCACTACTACCACCTCTACCCATGGGGGCTGGATGCCTGTCACTACTACCACCCTTACCCATGGGGGCTGGATGCCTACCACTACTACCACCCTTACCCAGGGGGTGCCAGATGCCTACCACTACTACCACCTCTACCCAGGGGGTGCCAGATGCCTACCACTACTACCACCCTTACCCATGGGGGCTGGATTACTACCACTACTACCACCCTTACCCAGGGGGTGCTAGATGCCTACCACTACTACCACCTCTACCCAGGGGGTGCCAGATGCCTACCACTACTACCACCTCTACCCATGGGGGGCTGGATGCCTACCACTACTACCACCCTTACCCATGGGGTGCCAGATGCCTACCACTACTACCACCTCTACCCAGGGGGTGCCAGATGCCTACCACTACTACCACCTCTACCCATGGGGGGCTGGATGCCTACCACCAACAACAACCCCACTCACAGGATGGCTAATACATGACACAACAAGCACACACCAACATAAACAATGCAACATAAAGACTTCCCCCCAACAACATGACAAGCGTGTGTAGACTGCGTCAAATGCCTACAACACTGAATATGACTTTGATCATACAATGTGACCCCCTATCACATGTGCCACACATAAATGTGTGTGGCCCCCACAATGCAAGCAGGCCATGACCATTGTGGCAATGGGGTCCAAACCCCCATCATCACAGTGACCAAAAGGTAAGTGTGGGGTCCATAGCTGAAGCACATTTTGAACATTGGGGCAATGGGGTCCATACCCCCATCATCACAGTGACCACAATGTAAGTGTGGGGTCCATAGCTGAAGCACATATTGAACATTGTGGCAATGGGGTCCATACCCCCATCATCACAGTGACCAAAATGTAAGTGTGGGGTCCATAGATGCAGCACATTTTGAACATTGGGGCAATGGGGTCCAAACCCCCATCATCACAGTGACCAATATGTAAGTGTTGACAAAGAAAAAGCTGCAACTGCCAAACTGCATGGATGATTCCTGGTCACAGAACAACAAACACATCAATGGCAAAGTAGTGCTTGTGTCCCATAGCAACATATATTGGGGGAGGCAAACAGTGCAGTCCAAATAAGACATACCTTTGGCCATGTGCAGACAAACATCACCCATGGGGGCTGACACTGTCAACATTCATCAATGACACAATGACAGAAATGACCATCAGAATGCAGACCCACATATTTGCACCAATGGGCACACAAATGCAGATACCCTGTGGAGACTGTAGATGTGAGGTGAACAGATACCATACCATGGCAGCAATGGGACACACAAACAATGATCATTGTGCTGACTGATGACCTAGGAGTCCCAGGGACACCAGGGGAAACACACCAAACAACATACAGCCAATGGCACACTAAAGATATGCCAATGCAGTGGTGCAGATGCACAAACACAAACAGGCAGACCCACACTGCACATCAAACACAACAGGTGAGGGGGGGGGTACCAGTGTCCCCAGGCAACCACACAACACATGAGGAGGCCTGAATACCAATTACACAGATGTGCATACAGTGCCACACAAAGGTAACTCATGGATCCAAATCCCGTATGTGGGCAATCAGGCATTGTCAGATGAGAGGGAGCACGAATCACACATGTCACACAAGCATGTAGGAACAGCAACTGACACAGCAAGAGACAGAGACACCACAGCACTACCCCCAGGGCCCCCACAATGTGGTGACCCTGTGCTGCATTACAATCCCACTGTGATGACAAAGCTAGATGTCGTGCACACTGTGAACCACAGTCATGTGGCCTGAGCAACAAACTACCATCACACCTACACAAGCACAAATCAATCAGCACGGCCAGTAAGCCAAGGCCAACATGGAGGCAGGGGTCTAGCCGGGCAACAACTCTTATCTGCACACACTCAACACCACACACCTCGACCTCCAACAATGTGCAGCAGTGAAGCTCAAATGCACTGGTGACATTGCACATGCACCCATGACAATCCCAGGGGGGGTGGCGGGAACCAAGGTGCAGAAACACATCACACATGGCCACTCAACAAGACTCTTGAATGTCTGACACACTGCACACTACGCTGTACATGGACATGACGGCAATACCACACCAACCAATGGGATCCCAGCCACAGTCACACACCAATGAAGAAGCCAAGGTCACCCACAAAGAACACACATAGACAACTACCAACATTGCAGCCCTGACCCTGAGGAGTGCCAGCAGTCACACACACAACGTGTCACAACCAATGAAAGCTAACACAAACCGGAAATCACATGACAGGTGTAAACAACAAGTGCCAAGGGGAATCCTGACTGTGACCCATCAGCGTCTGCCCACAAACTCAGCCCTGACAGCAAACACACCTATGGGTGACACCCTGATGACCAGTAATGTGCCATGCACCCACATCACAGAGAACCCAGGGAGAAGACTTTGGGGGAACATAGGTCAACTCAGCAAGCATCACAAACAGGAACATCACTAGGGATCCCAGCATGCACAGCAAAATGGAAGTGAACACACAGACATGCTCATACAACACACACCTTGGGCGCACGAGATGTCACAGGAGTACACACTGCCATGAGGGGACTCCACTCCTGTGTGAGGAAAGCTGTGCCATATGTCGCCTCAGTAGGGCTCCATCATGTCAGCAGAACACTTGGTCACACAGTCAACAATTAGCACCAAATGAAGGCTCCTGTCACATCAGCCTGGTCATGGGAGTGTCAACGAAATCATCAGCACAGATCCAACACACATGTATAGCAAGTTGCACTGACAACACAGATGAGTCCTTCCCCATTGATGCCCAAACCTGCATGTCCAGTGGAGATGGCCACACGGTCAGGGAAGTAGACTAATTGAACAAAGGCAAGCACAACAGATGTGCAGGGGTGGAAGCCACAGATGTGACATTGCTAATGTAAGTAGGAAATCCCATTGCCAAATATTGAAAACATGACACCCTCATATGCTGCTAAGGATGACATGGATACACTACAGGATAGGACACATTACCCATGGACCACATGGGTTCCTGCAGAGTAACACTTCATTTCCATGAGACCAAAAATCACCATCACTGCAGCAAGGGCACGGTTAGCATCATTAACATCATGTACATCAGAAGCAAAACCACTAGAGAACAGAAAGTAGCTTTATTCAGCATATGTGGGTTCAAAAGTTAAAGTCCAGAAAAAAGAAACAAAGGCCAATGGCCAGTCCATTCTGAAAGTCAAAACAGGGTGACAGTGGCAGATGTCACCCTACGCATGCCTGCACTGCTACACACAAGGGACAATCCCCTCGGAGGGGCATGGGGGCAGACCAGGCACCGCAGGGACAGGATCAGGGCTCACCAGAAGGAGGCAGGGAAGGGGTGGTGGGTGCTGGAGAGCCACTGACAACTGCAGTGGAGGTGTCTGACATGGTGTGTGCTGGCACAACTGGGGGGCATGACTCAGATGGTGTGGGCGCCGACACGACTGCAGTGGACCGTGCAGATGGAGTGGACAGGTTCGCCACTGCAGTGCCCAAGTCAGACAGGGTGGTAGTGGCCTCCACTGCAGTGCCTACCTCCAGGGTAGGAGAATGGGGATCAGGTAAGGTGGGCAGGACAGAGGGGGAGGACACCCTCACCACACCAGTGGCACAGAGAAGCGCAGCGGGGGAGAAGGCCTGATCCTTTTGGGGATGGTGTATCTGTGGGTGGGGGAATCTGGGGCAGGGTGTGGTGGGGCACCTGTGGAGTGGGGGCGTGAGGGATGGAGGAAGGAGACTTGGTGCCTGAGCTGCAGGGCGGCGGCGGGTTCTTGCTCTTCCGGGTCCAGGGGGAGTTGCGGGTGGGGGCGTCAGTCGGTCTGCGCCTGGGGGAGGGTGTCCGGGGGCGAGGGGCACTCCGCTCCGTGTGGGTGGGCTTCCTCTTCCCCCTGAATGCTGTATCAGCTGGATCGGAGGGGAAGAGGCCGAGGTCACTGAGGAAGAGCCGCTGTGTCTTTGGGGTTGCAGGTGAGGCAAGGGAGGGGGCTTTGGAGGGAGAGGCAACTGAGGACTGCGCAGTGCTCGTGGATGCGTGTATGTGTGCCTGGGCCCTATCCCCTGTGAGTGTGGTTTCAGTCCCCTGACTGTGCGTGCATGTGCGTCTTGTTAGTGGCGTGTGTGTCTGTGTGCTGCTCGTGTCTGTGCTGGTGTGTGCCTGTGCCGGTGTGTGTGTGCTTGGGACAGGTAAGGTGCTGGGGAGTGTGGATGGGGCAGAGGCAGGAGGGGTGAGGGACTGTCGGAGGAGGGACACTGCTGCCGTCAGGGAGGAGTCCATGGACCTATTGCCCCTCTGTAGGGCAGACATGCCCGATGAGATGCCCTCCATGAACGACACCAGCTGAGTCAACAGAGTGGTGTGGGCATGGAGGACACTCAGCATCGCTGTCTGCCCTACATGGAGCTGGCGAAGGAGGTACACAGACTCCTCACTCAGGGCAGCAGGGGACACAGGGGCAGGGGGTGCGGTGCCTGGCCCGAAGGAGACACGCTCCCGAACATGGGAGCCTCCACGGACCTCGGGAATGGGAGCCGATGGGAGGGCGGTGGTGGTGGTGGTGGTGGCGGGGACAGCAACACTAGCTGGGGTGTGGTGGCTGCTGACACCCGCCTCCATAAGGGAGTCATCCTCCGAGCTACTGTGGTCCTCAGCTGAGGTGGATGGTGCTGAGGACTCCTCGGTGTGGCTCCCCTCACCCTCCGTGCCACTGGGTCCCTCCGACCACTCCTCCAGTCTGGCTCTGCGGCTCCTCCTGGTCCGTGGAGCTGTCCCCTCCTGTGGCCGTGGATGTATCTGCAATCAATAGGGAAACAGACAGACATCAGTCACCTGCACCGAACGCACACACCACAGTTAGTACAGCACATTACAGAGCAAGCCCTGGCATCCTTAGTTGAACTTTGCTAAAAGTGCCCAAATAGAACAGGAGAAGCCAATTGTCAGTCTGATGGTCAACCATGGCACTCACATCCCACCTGGCCTTGCACCCGTCTGTCTGGTGTCTGTTGGATGGCAATACCCCAGTGTGGACACATGCACCACCTACACAGTAGTTGGACAGTGCAGAGAACCCGGTTAAGCATGTGAACATGCACACATCACAACTCTTGCCACTGAGTCAGTACAGGTGTCCGGATGAAAGGGATGCCCAGAGTCAAATAGGAAATGCATGTGATGCATACCAGCGACAGACACCATGATGCACCCATGACCTGATAGCCATTGCCACAATGGTGTGCATGTAGCACATGTCACTCCCCTGCAGGATCACTCATTGGAAGTTACATGCCATGGCACAGGCATGCCTGCTAAGTCATACATCACTGTCTCCAGTCACATGGGCAGGGCAGCCAGACAACAACAGTCTGCACTGTGTCACAATCCAAGGTCATGGGGGATGCAAGTCCTGGAGCTGAACAAGTGCACATGTACATCCCCCACACACCACATCATCTGAACCCTTATCTGTCCAGGTCATACCGATTGGACATATGGGAGAACTGTAACACGACCCTCTGAACCTGAGCACCTCACAATCTGCTGTGAATGGGAGACAGCTGCTGAACTTCACATTCGCATACCCCAGTCTGCATGGTCAGGTGATCAAACACCTATGTGTCACACAAGTATCATCTCCTATGGTCACATCTCCGGTGGCACGCTGAGCCCCAACCGAGAAACACCCCAGCAGTCCTGACAACGAAGCCACAGCACACTGACACAGAGGCAGACACCTGAGGGGACAAATCACTGAGCACAACGTGTCAGCTGATACACGGGAGTGGGAGTACAGAGTGTATTGTATGGCGTGGAGTAGGCATGACTGTCCTGCCCCACATGAATGAGGGATGAGCCCTGGACAGTAGGCAGCTGGCTAAGTATGTGTGACACACGTAATATACACACTCCTGGGGCCCAAACATTGTTCCCACCCGCAGCATGGGTGTGTGCCAGATACCCCAGTCACATGTGGTGGATCAGCTCAGCAATTGGACCACATATCAAAGTAACACGCAGATTACATGTCAGAACACAGGCATTGTGTAAGCAATGGACCCATCCATGATGCCCACCACAGAGTTAGGGAAACAGATGCTGTCCCCCACCTTGAGTCAAGCAAACTGCAAGGACACAGTACCCAAGTGACACAATTCCCTGACTGTAAGGGCCACACCTGGGTATCAGATGAGGAGTGGGCAGTGCACAATAGAGGGACATGGGTCCTGGACCACATGACTGATGTACTGTGGAAGTTTAACCAGGCCAGAGGAGGGCACATAGCATGGCAGACATAGTTCACAATGCAGTCATGGACTCACCCCCTCCTTGCTGCTCTCTGGCCTTCAGCTGCCCATCCAGATCAGGGAAGACCACCGCCAGGATCCTGAGCATGTGGGGGGTCAGGGTCCGGTGTCCGCCCCTCCTGCGAGGAGGCGACAGCTTCAGCTGGACCCGTGCGATCCTCCGGGTCCAGCCCCGAAGGTCCTGCCACCTCTTCTGGCAGTTGCGGATCCGGCGCTTGTAGTCCCCCATGGATCTCACTGCCCGGACGATGGTCAGCCATATCTTCTGCTTCTGGTGGGCATCAACCTGTGAGGATGACAAAGTGAGAATGCTATTACTACACATGCAACATATCCGTGCATTACACAGTTGTATATACATGTCTCAATCACAGGGGCACATGATGTACACAGGCAGTGCAATGATGGCCATGGACAGTATGCCAGCAGTTACTACATGGTATCATTGCCTGGGAAGTTAAACCTTGTTTAAATGCACTGTCATTGCACTATACCTGTCCAGTGCATGTAACTACACACTATGGGGGGTGACAACTACTCAGTGAGCCTGCTAGCCAGTGGCGTGCAGACTGTTAGCCTTGCTAGTCAGACAACATGCACATTTAGGAAGGCAGTGGACAGAACACTCACCTGCTCCCCTGCTTTCCCATACAGCTTGCTGTACTGTGGAAGGAGGCTGTCCAGCAGGGCCTGGTTCTCCTCAGTGCTGAAGGCTGGGGCTCTCTCCACAGTACGTGCCATTGCAGGGTCCAGAGGGTGCAGATACAGCAGCAGTGGTGGTGGCAGATGTCGTCCTGGAGCATGTAGTGCAGGCAAGTGAGCTCTCAGGGGAACAGCCAGCATTATATGTGTGCTGCAGAGGCAGATACGGTCCCATGTGTCCAAAGTGATAGGTCCAAGTCGTTTGCATCTTCTGAATCTGGCCAATCCATGGAATTGCACCACTTACACACGCCCACAGCATCCTTCAAAAGTTCAACTTCATGACACCCATGAATTTGCAACACTGTTGTGGGTGACCAACTGAATTTACAGCATCAGACTCGTTCAAAATTTGAAAACGCGTCCGTTGCCTGGCCAGGCCATAGCCAATGGATGCGCACCGATCAGTCCATTGCTGTCCAATGCGTATTGCGAATACAACGCGTACCAGCACACATTGAATGCAATGGCCAATGTGTGCGCACAGATCGGTCCATTGCTGTCCAACGCGTATTGCGAATACAACGCGTACCAGCACACATTGAATGCAATGGCCAATGTGTGCGCACAGATCAGTCCATTGCTGTCCAACGCATCCCTGTACAAGTCACTGGCATATGTCACCATGCCTGTCACAGGTGAACATATGCCAGCCACATATACTTCCCAGGGAGTAAGGGGCACACCTACAACACCACAGCCTGTCCAAACTGTATCCTAAGGCATGTAAGGCTGCATTACCTATTCCGTGTATGGGGGTGAACATGTTGTTCTGTGGGTGTCACTTGGGGGCAGCCACCTCCAGGCTGTGCACGTGTTCATGGGGACAGGATCCTTGGTGTTTCATGTACATGACCACTGTGATGTGCAACTGATCATATCTGAGCATGTGGCATGGTCACATTTCACGGTGGTGTATGTGGATGTCATGTCACATACCCCCTGAGTCCCATGTGGGACGGTATGTTTAACCCAGGGTGACCCATTGGCACAATTGTGGTGGTCCTCCACAGTCTGTGTGCATGTTGTGTTTACAATGTCTCTGATTTCATGTGCACAATGGGAGACAGTCTCCACATCCACGTTGTTTGTGCATGGACTTTGATGTTGTGCGTGTGTGTGTCACAGATGTCCATGTCTGTCCTGCCGAGGCAACAGGGACCACTACCTGTGGGGGTCATGGTTGTTTTGCTGTGGTGTATACATGATACACCATGTCATGCCAGTGTCCATGTGGCAATACAGGGTCCCTGGGAATCTACCTGTCGTTGAGCTGTGATGCCTGGGGCACATCTGTCCTCACATGTCACTGTGGGGTGTGTTTGTAACGTGGCAGCAGGAGATGGGAACTGTGACACGGCCTCATGATATCCAATGGCACAACCTGGGACTTATTGATGCCACTTGTTGAACTGTGATGTTAGATGTTGGCCATGTATGTGCCATACATGTCCTTACGGAACTGCACACATCATGTACTTGTGCCTCATAATGATGTATCATGTGATATTGAGTGTGTTCAATGCCACATATGTGGGGTGACTGACAATCTTTCTTTCTTCACCTATGCACTGCAGGGCACCAGCTGTCCATAGACCATTCCCTGACCTGGCAACGATGGTGGAACGTGACTGCATCCGACGGTACCGCTTCATCAGGCAGCTGATTGAGGATTTGGCAGTGCGCTTGGCACCACATTTGTAACCTGGCCGGCCGTACCCCACAGCGCTGACCCCCAAGGTGAAGGTGATGGCAGCCCTACACTTCTTTGCCACCGGTACCTTTCAACACACTGTGGCGACTGCTGGTGGGATGTCACAGACCATGTTCAGCCGTGTGCTCCGCGATGTTTTGGAGGCTATGTTGATATACCTGAACCAGTACATCTATTTCCCTAGACTCCAACAACTCACTGACGTGAAGAGTGACTTCTATGCCCTGGGGAGGATGCCGCATGTCATTGGCTCCATTGATGGGACACATGTGGCTTTGGTACCACCACAGGCCCAAGAGCAGGCATACAGGAACCGCAAACACTACCACAGATATGAGCATCTCACACGTGTGTGCCCGTTTCCCCGGTTCTGCACACGATGCCTACGTGATGAGGAGTAGTCGCATCCCGAGGATGATGTCACAGATGCTGAACCGGCGTGCCTGGCTTGTTGGTGTGTACTGACTTTGTACCATTGTGTGTGTTCTGCAATGTAGTGTTCCACCCTCTTTTCCAACTCAGCTAATGTGCAATTGTCTGTATGTAGGTGACTCCGGATACCCCAACATGCCGTGGTTGCTGACGCCCCTCAGGAACCCTGTGACACCAGCCCAGATGCACTACAATGAGGCACATGGTCGGACCAGGAGAGTGATGGAGCGGACATTTGGTCTCCTGAAGAGCCGCTTCCGCTGCCTGGACAAGACAGGAGGGTCCTCCCATATGCCCCAGCAAAGGTGTGCAAGATTGTCATTGTCTGCTGCATGCTACACAACCTGGCAGTGCGGAAGGAGTTGCCTCTCATCCTGGATGACGATGACCAATGACCAACGTCCGCCACCTGTGGAGGATCCTGGCCTGGACCACGATGCCAGTGATGATGATGATGATGATGGTGATGTCCGCACACAGCTCATCACCAACTTCTTCAGCTGAATGTGAGTATCCAGAGATGTCATGTCAATGATGTGAGTTTGCATGATATGTGTTGGTGGTGCTCTGGTGATGTTTGAGTGTGTCCATGGGCTACGTGACTGTATGCGTGTAGTGATGTGTCCTTACAGGTAGTCTGTACTCCCCAACAGTGTTGACATGCTAACTTGGTTCTGGGTGGGTATCTTGTGACATGTTTTGGGCATGAGTATTGCAGTTCTGTCCTGTTCTTCAGTGCTTTTGACTGTGTGTCATTTCTGTCCTTCACAGGGTACTTTCAGAGTCGTTTGGTCAACTGTGATCCCCGACACCGTGATTCGACTTCCATGGTGGTAGCTGTCGTGTCCCTACAGGTGATGTGCGCCACACCCATGGACTTCCTTCCTTCTACACTTGTTGACTGTGTGCCCGCTGCCAGGTGGGATTACCTTGCATCTGTAGTGGTTACAACATGTTGCAAATGTGTAATAAACCTGTGCTTCACTTTGTGATGTGCGTTGTCTGTGGTCACACATTTGACTGGCATTTGCTTACTGCACCAGTGGGCTAGTTGACTAAGACTGTGAATAGGTGTTGTGTCTGTGCATTGCACCGTATTCCTGGCAACATCAGTGTAGGCAATGAGTCAGATGGCCTAGGTGTGTATTTGTTGTGTAGCCCTGGTGGTGTGTCTCCCTCATATGTGTCACGTTGCCATGACTCACATGCCTGTGTTGTACTTGCTGTAGCAGTTAGCATGCACAGTGTAATTCCACTGGTCATCATCTCCATGACAGGCACCACGTTGGAATTACGACAGAGGCAGGTATGGTGTATTAGTGTGTTTATTGTCATGTGTGTGAATAGTGCACAGGATGGTGAGTGCTGTACATTTTGATTGCAATCCAAAGTTCCTAGATGAATTGGAAGTCCTGGTAGCAGAAATGTCCTGTATCAAGTCCACAGTCATCTGAGACATTGGTCCAACTTGTACTCCCCATGTCATGTGGGGAGTTGTGTTGCAGTCAACAGGGTGAACAGTTTGCGCACAAAGGTGATTATCCAGAACAGGTGTTGGCTTCCTGGGGGTTGTGCATGGCCATCAGCCTCTCAGTTGTCCTTCCTCGGACGACCCCTCTTCTTTGGGGGGGACCCTCAAGTGCAGGCTGCTGCGGTGCAGGGGACTCTCCGCCAGAGTCATCCTGCCTCCCTGTGGCAGTTGCAGTTGTTTCAGCAGCAGATGTTGTGGGCACACAGGGAGGTGTTGACTGGTTGCTGCTCATCTGGCGGAGGCATTGTAATATGTTCCTATGCACCGCCGTCATCTCTTGCAGTGTGTCCCACTTGGACTCCACGCGGGACATGTGTGAGTCCAAGCGGGCATGATGGGCAGCCTGCTGATGTTTAATGTCCCTGAGGAGCCCCACTACCTGGCTGAGCTCTCCGGTGCTGGACTGGTACGCATCGGCTATGCGTGCCAGTTGTGGGTCATCATGCAGTCCAGACCCCTCTGCGATCAGCGACCTATGTCTCCCACCCCTCCCACCACCCCTGGCGACACGTGCAGTACCTGAGGTGGCACGCACAGGTGACCCTGGGCCCCCTTGGGGGTTGTTGGTGGTGTTGGTGTCCATGGCCCCACGTTGGTCCAGGGTCCCTGTGCTGGTGGTGGTGGTGCTCCTTGGTCTGTCCATGTCGGCAGGGGTGGTATGTGTGTTGACAGTCGTTGGAGGGGTGGGTGCAGGAGGTGCAGCTGATGGTCCTGCTGGTGCTGCATGATGACTTGCTCCGGAGGTGCCAGGTGGGTCTTCTTCATCCGAGGAGGGCAGAGGCTGTTCCACACCAGTGAGCTCCGTATCCTCTTGAGCCTGGGTCGGGGACTCCTCAGCGTCTGCTGCTGTGTCCCTATCATCACCTGTTTTTGGGAGACACACACAATGTATGTTATGTTTCTGCAGGCATCAATGGTTGACACACCTGACAGTTGTGACTGTGCCTCTGGATGCGGGCCTGTACATTGCATTGTCCTAAGTTGTCACAGTCAGGGGTTGATATTGGTGTAGCACATTGTCCTGCATTATTTGGGCATTTCTATGTGAATGTTGGGGTGTGTACATGGTCTGCATTGGTTGTATGTGGTTGACATCCGGTCCTCCTTCCCACCCAGCCAGATATTCCACCATGGAACGTGCTTCCATTGCAGGGAGTGCAAGTTGTCGTTCAGGATGTCAGTCAGTGGTGTCCTGCTGTTGGTTGGTGCACAGTTGCCAGCAGGGCCTTGTGCTCCCCACAGCAGTAGCCAGTGTCAGCCATCTTGTGAGTTGTTTTCCACTCCCTGTGATGTGTGCATGGTTCAGGGTGGTGTTGATGGGACAGTTGTGGGGGTGACCAATATCTGTGACTACCACTCCCATCATGCTATTGCCTCCACCCCCTTCCCAGCATGCCCATGCTTCCTTCCCTTTGACTCTGCTTCCCTGTGGGGTTGTGTGCCTGTGCTGACAAGATGGCTGACAGTGTTATCCTGGGGTTAGTTTTGCTACAAGTCCCATGTGTGTCCCTGTGCTTCACTCAGCATGACCCAGGGTTGTGGTTCTTTGTGGGATATTTGATTGGAGTGTGAGGCAATGCATTCTCCCAGGTGAGTTTTGTGGAGTGTGTGTTAGGGGTGTGTGTGAGTAGAGCTGCTGGTAACTATGGTCAGGGCTGTGAGTCCTCCTTCCCACCCAGCCAGATATCCCACCATGGAACGTGCTTACATTGCAGGGAGTGCAAGTTGTCTTTCAGGATGTCAGTCAGTGGTGTCCTGCTGTTGGTTGGTGCACAGTTGCCAGCAGGGCCTTGTGCTCCCCACAGCAGTAGCCAGTGTCAGCCATCTTGTCAGTTGTTTTCCACTCCCTGTGATGTGCGCATGGTTCAGGGTGGTGTTGATGGGACAGTTGTGGGGGTGACCAATATCTGTGACTACCACTCCCATCATGCTATTGCCTCCACCCCACTTCCCAGCATGCCCATACGTACTTGCTTTTGGGTGGACTTCACTGTGTGTGAGTGTGAGAGCAATGGCAAGATGGCTGACAGTGGTGTCCTACTGTTAGTTGGTGGCCAGTTCCCAGCATGGCCTTGTGCTCCCCACAACAGAGCACCAGTGTCAGACATCTTTGATGGGGCTTTCCACTCTCTGTGGGGTGTGCATGCTTGAGTGTGAGCTTGCTGGGCCATGTGGGTGGGGGATGTTGAGCTATGACTACCACTCCCATCATGCTATAGCCTCCACCCCACTTCCCAGCATGCCCATACTTACTTGCTTTTGGGTGGACTTCACTGTGTGTGAGTGTGAGAGCAATGGCAAGATGGCTGACAGTGGTGTCCTACTGTTAGTTGGTGCCCAGTTCCCAGCATGGCCTTGTGCTCCCCACAACAGAGCATCAGTGTCAGACATCTTTGATGGGGCTTTCCACTCTCTGTGGGGTGTGCATGCTTGAGTGTGAGCTTGCTGGGCCATGTGGGTGGGATATGTTGAGCTGTGACTACCACCCCCATCATGCTATAGCCTCCACCCCACTTCCCAGCATGCCCATACTTACTTGCTTTTGGGTGGACTTCACTGTGTGTGAGTGTGAGAGCAATGGCAAGATGGCTGACAGTGGTGTCCTACTGTTAGTTGGTGGCCAGTTCCCAGCATGGCCTTGTGCTCCCCACAACTGAGCACCAGTGTCAGCCATCTTTGAAGTGGCTTTTCACTCCCTGTGAGGTGTGCATTCTTCAGTGTGAGCTTGCTGGGCCATGTGGGTGGGGGATGTTGAGCTGTGACTACCACTCCCATCATGCTATTGCCTATACCCCCTTCCCAGCATGCCCATACTTCCTTCCTTTTGAGTGGACTTCACTGTGTGTGAGTGTGACAGCAATGGCAAGATGGCTGACAGTGGTGTCCTGTTGTTTGTTGGTGCCCAGTTCCCAGCAGGGCCTGTGCTCCCACAGCAGTACCCAGTGTCAGCCATCTTGTCAGTTCTTTTCCACTCCCTGTGAGGTGTGCATGCTTGAGTGTGAGCTTGCTGGGCCATGTGGGTGGGGGATGTTGAGCTGTGACTACCACTCCCATCATGCTATTGCCTCCACCCCCCTTCCCAGCATGCCCAAGCTTCCTTCCTTTTGACTCTGCTTCCCTGTGGGGTTGTGTGCCTGTGCTGACAAGATGGCTGACAGTGTTATCCTGGGGTTAGTTTTGCTACAAGTCCCATGTGTGTCCCTGTGCTTCACACAGCATGACCCAGGGTTGTGGTTCTTTGTGGGATATTTGATGGGAGTGTGAGGCAATGCATTCTCCCAGGTGAGTTGTGTGGAGTTTGTGTTAGGGGTGTGTGTGAGAAACGCTGCTGGTAACTATGGTCAGGGCTGTCAGTCCTCCTTCCCACCCAGCCAGATATCCCACCATGGAACGTGCTTCCATTGCAGGGAGTGCAAGTTGTCTTTCAGGATGTCAGTCAGTGGTGTCCTGCTGTTGGTTGGTGCACAGTTGCCAGCAGGGCCTTGTGCTTCCCACAGCAGTAGCCAGTGTCAGCCATCTTGTCAGTTGTTTTCCACTCCCTGTGATGTGCGCATGGTTCAGGGTGGTGTTGATGGGACAGTTGTGGGGGTGACCAATATCTGTGACTACGACTCCCATGATGCTATTGGCTACACTGACTTGCCCAGCATACACAGTATTCCTTCCTTTCAGTGGGCTTCACTGTGTGGTGGTGTTGTAGTGGTGGCTACATGTCTGGATGTGTTTGTTAGTTATATTTGTGCCACTGCCCAGCTGTAGTTGTAGTTGTGTTTGTACATGTGATGACACAGTTACATGTCACTATGAGATGGCATGTGTTGTGTTTATCTGACTGACATAAACATTTTGGGATGGTTCTGTTCTGGTTGGTGTGTATTTGCTAAGGGTGCATGGTTTGACTCTCCCCTTGACAGTGATGTGTGTGTATTGTGGCACAATATTGTGTACATTTGTTGTGTACTCACCAGGCTCTGGGATGTTTTCTAGTCCATATACGCTCACTGGTGGTAGGATGGCCCACACCTTCTCCTCCCAGGGCCTGAGATATACTGGCTTGGCAGGAGGGCCACTGCCGGTGTGTTGGCTCAAGAGGTAGTCCTTCTTCAACAGCTCCCTGACCCTCCTGCGCACGTCATACCACCTGTTCTGGATGTCTATCTTTGTGCGCAAACATGGTGATTGTGCATTCACCCTGTCGACGATCCTCTCCCACATCTTGGTTTTCTGCGACATGGGTGTCTGTTGGACCAGTGTACCAAACAGCTGTGGCTCTACCCTGAGGATCTCATCTACCAGGACTTCCAATTCACTATCTAGGAACTTATGATTCTTCTTTGGGGGCATGGTGATGGGTGGTGATGGTGAGTGATGTGTGTGTTGGTGTGCAGGTGAAGGTGTGTGAGTGTGTGTTTTGCTGGGTGTATGTGAGGTTGCTATTTGTTGGGGTGCTGATGGTGTGTGGCTTGTGTGATGGATGAGCTGTGGGTGTGTGGTTGTTGTCTGTTGAGTGCTGGCAGGTATTTTGAATTTGCAAAGGATCATGGTAGGGATTTGTGTCCTTTATATGGGTGGAGTTGTGGGTGTGTCTGTGTTCCCTGCCCCCCCGCAGTATTTATTTGCTTTGTAATTGCTTGTTTGGCCTTTTTTTGTGTATTTTCCCTTTGTACTTTTTGTGCATGTAGGAGACGTTCTTGTGACGTTCTTGTGACCGAGTCGGACCCTGCAGTTGTCTCGTACGGGCTTCTCCGATTCGTTCACGCTGTGTTTGTGCTGTTTTCTATGCTGTGTACGCGTCGGTCGCGGTGTTTTGGGTTGCTTCGGCTCGCAGTTTTCTATGCGTGTCGGTCGTACGGCTTGTCCTCCGTGCGACTCGGTCGTGTTTTACACGCGTTGCATCGTACTTGGCGGGTAGGAGTTCGCGGGTACGTTTCGTTCGGGATTGTTCCGGGTGCGTGTCGGTCGGTTCGATTCGCGTGTTTTTCCGGCCGGATAGCTGTTTTCCGTGCGGCTCGGTCGTTCGGTTTGTGTTCCGTACGAGTCGGTCGGGTTTTGCACGCTTCTCATCGTACTTTGCGGGTCGGGCTGCACCGGTACGTGTCGGTCGGAATTAATTCCGGCTCCGAGTCGGTCGGTACGTTTTCCGGCCCGAATCGGAATCGACCCCATAGTCTCTGAGCCTCTAGCTCGATTGGGGTTTTCTCTCAGCCGATAATGGTGGCTGCGCTGAGATAACCCTCACTCCTTCTCTCGGTATCTCCCGCTTCTATACCCTGCTCCCTCTCTTCTTCATCTTCAGTAGGTCCTAACTCCATCTCTTCCCTTGACGTTGCGTTTCTCTTCGCTTCCTCATTTCCTGTCAGGTGCTCCGACGATGATGTCTCTGGGACGTCGCTTCCTATCGCCTCCTCCAGTGACAACACTTTCTTGAACCATGACACATTTCTCAACAGTTGTTGACTTCCTCTCCTGGCTGTGACCATGGTCCTTCTCATGCCGACAACAGTCCAAATTTCTCACTCAAATGGTGTTTTGAATTTTGAGCCCCGATTGTCAGTTTTTTATGACCATACGGTCTCCCACCTCCAAGTCCACCTTCCGTGCTCTCCGTCGTCATCTGGCTCTCTCATTGTTCTTTCTCCTTTTGACTTGAGCCAAGTCGGTGTTCATTGTTTCCGGTAGCCACCGGTCGCTCACCGGTACGACATCTCTCACCGCTCTTCTCATCAGGAGCTCACTTGGCGAGCACCCTGTCGTGCTATGGGGCGTCTGCCGATATGCCCTCAGGAATTGATGCAGACATCGTTCCATCTCTACCTGCTGGTCAACACCGATCCTCAGCGTCTTATTGAAAATCTGCATGAATCGTTCGACCTCCCCATTAGGTTGAGGCCACTGGGGGGGGTCACTTTTCTATGCTTGATGTTGCGATGATGTAAGAATTCCCGGAATATCTCCCTGGAAGGGCAGCCCATTGTTCGTCCGGACTTCTTCCAGCAATCCTAGCATGGCAAAAGTCTTTTCCATGACTGGTTTGATGTGCTCAAAAGCTGTGGCCGATACCACTTCCACTATCTGGAATTTTGAGTAGCTGTCCATCATTACCAGAGTGGCACGCCCATCTGGAAACTTTCCAAAATCCATGCTGACGGCGACCCACGGTCGGATGCTGGCCTCTTTGGTTATTATTGGATGCACAGGAGGTTCTCCTCCCGTTATCAGGCAGGAGTAGCACCCTCTCACTATCTCCTCAATCATTCGGTCGACCCCCGTGAACCACACCTTTGCTCTCAGCCTTGCCTTGGTTTTAGCTATGCCCTGGTGCCCTTGTTGCACTAGATCCGCTGTATTTCTCGACAGTTTCTGGGGTACCACGATCTGTGTTCCTCTTAACACCAGTTTCTGGGGTACCACGATCTGTGTTCCTCTTAACACCAGGCCTTCTTCGTTTTCACAAGCTTCTCCCTTCATCTCATCAGACAGGTTCTTGTCTCTCTTTCTTCATCCGTCAGTCTCCTCACGTCATCCAGGAAGTTCCTCCAGTTGCTAATCTGCTAATACCACCATTTCTACAGCTTATTTTAGAGGACTCAATGCCTCTGCACACAGCGGGTGTAGTTGGCACAGAAGGTTAGGGTAATGTACTATAATGTAATGTGAGTGAAAAATCTAGACTTTCAGTAAAATATGCTAATTTGTATTTTGAGAATAGCAGCTTTTAAATGACGGAGTTTAGTCCGGTCATTTATTAAATTACGCAAAGCAGTGTACCATTATGGCATTATGTCTCTCAGAACTTCCATTTAAGTTCAATACAGTTACCATGAATTCATACACGTAATTGTTGGCGTGCATTGGCTAGTCGTAAGTTGCATCTCCATTAAAACAATTAGCCATATTCTTAAGGTTGAAAATCCCAACAATAGAAGGCATAAGCACTCAACTTGCAGATATATCTGAGTTTAACCTAATAACTAAAACCGAAAGGTGTGCAACTGGGAAAACATTATTGTCAACATTTTCTCTGATGTATGTCTGCCTACCCGAACACTAAGAGCCTCATTACGAGTACCGGCAGACTCACAGGGGTATGGTGGTTGCGGTCTTCTGACCGCCCTATTACGACCAGGGCAGCCAGGCCGCTGTGGGACCGCCGCAACCGCCATGGATCAGAGACCCCTGGTGGTGGTGCAGCGGTCTTGAGGCCACAATATGCTTGGCGGGGCCGCTGCAGCCCCACCAAGCATATTATGAGTTTCCTCACCACCACACCTTTCATGGTGGTGCGACCGCCGTGAAAATTGTGGTGGTGAGGAAACAAAGGGGGCCCTACTAGGCCCCCTTGTGCCTCTGTGCCATAGGGTGCATATAGGGGGGCACATGGTGTGCCCCCTTGTATGCATGCACCCCCAGTTCTTGAACAGCATGGACTTGACAGTCCATGCCCTGCAGGAACTGCCTTTGACGCTCCCATTGAGGTGCCTTTTAAAAAGGCACCACCGTGGGACCGCCAAAGAACTGCCTGCCAGAGACATTAAAAGTTGTATTCTGGAGGGTGGTTTTTTATGGCTTTGGCGGTCTCGGACTGGAGCCGCAGCATAACAGCCCCGCTCTGAGACTGCCAAAGTCATATTAAGACCCTAGCTGTGAGAATTGTTGGAATTGAAAAAAACCCTCAGACACAGGGTTAACATTGCTGTGAAATTTCACATTTAATATATTTTATTTTCATGGAAAGAAGCATTCCTTATGCCCAGACCTTGATACCACACCAACCTCCCACTTCTTTGCCATGCGTGCAGTAGTAGTTGCACTATGACAGGAAAAGCCCAAATCCGTGATCATGTGAAATTAATGTTGACTTGACGTGGTCACACTTTGGGCCCTTTCCAGCCCCATGTGACAGGTCCACCCACACATGTTGAGTACCATTTTTGTTAAGAGAAGTGTGGCAATGCAGTATGGTAGAACTTTTGCTGTTGGATCCAAACTCTTTGGTCTTGTTTTTTGTAGCACCTACCTATGAGAAAATTGTATTTATAACAAGATTCATGGTTGCTGTACATTCTAGGGAGGTAAAAAGGGTGTGATGGATGCATTCCACAGTGGGTCTTATGTTTTCACAAATGCCTGGGGTTGGTAGAGTACCCTGTGAGACAAGCACTGCAGGAGAGCACCGTGGGAATTTTGAGAAAATCACATTTTTTAACGTACTTTTCCATTTGGAGGGCAATCTGCATTAGAATACTAGTGGCATTCACACAAACCACATATCTCTGCTTCCCTTTGGGTCTCTACTTTTCAGAAATGCTTAGGATTGGTAGGGAACGGTCATTGCTGGCTGACACCAGGTCCAAATGCTGCCAACCTGTATAAGAATTCTGAGAAAATTGTGTTTTAAACAATACTTTGCTATTTTCAGGGACATCTGGTGCGAAAGATTAGCAACATCCATGCAAGATACACATCTTTAGTGCAGAGGCCCTGGAGGTCAGATCTTTTGCATTAGAGGGGCTATGCTATGTGTTGTTGTGTTATGGTATTTTATTTTACAGTATGCTATAATATTAATTAATAGATGAGTTCATCAATTACGGTTTCTCATGGCATCAGCTGAATTAAGCAGGAAAGGTAAGCTGATACAAAAAGGTATGATACAAGCATTTTCTTTGTGGAAAGATACTATTTAATTAAATTAGTTTTTTTAGGTGATACATTCTAGCAGCGAAAACCCTTACTGGCACCATTTCCTAATTTAGTGTTCAGATATGAACCTTATTCAATCATGGCTCTTTGTATCATGCGTTTGCGCCATTTGCCATAATCTGGAGAATTTTGTGTTGTGAAAATTACGCATAATGTCCAAGTTAATACCATTACAACATCGATCTCACGTGAACAAGAAGTCTGTTTGGGAAAAACATAATCCAGGTAATAATGAGATGGAAGTGCCACCCAATTCCGAGCAGAATTAAATTTAGGCAGGTACTGAAAAAAAATAACTGAAAAATCATTTCATGTTAACTTTTTTACCCATGTTTTGGGGGTTTACACAGAGGAAGTACCATAGAGAGAGAGGCTACTTCATATACAGTATCATCTTCCTCTTCCTGTCCTGAAAACTTCCTCCTGTGGCCCTTGGTCATTTTAGATTTGGATTTTGGAGGGAAAGCATCACTGTTCCTTTGTCTGCAATCTCTGCTGCGTCATCTAACCTTGAACATTAGAATATATGCTCTTTTTGGAAAATCAAGTCAGTTGAATGTAGTCCTGTGCAAAATATTTTGTTATGGCTGGCACCATTATTTTTGTTCCTTTTTTAAATTGTCTTTGTTTTTTGCTGATGGCCTGGAGTTTAAAATTGGGATGGTGCAAGCAAGTGATAATGGACATTTTTGAATGGTGGAGGCCCAGGGTAATGACATTTCCTAATTTTCCTGGTGTTTTTATGAATTTTATTGAGATTTGTCTTCATACTGTGGCTTGTTTTATTTTTGGGGGCCTAGCCTGCTGTACAAGTTGAATGTATTTTGTACATTTTCAATACACGTGTTTTCTAGAGATATTTTTCAATATTAATTATGAGGGCTTGTGGGTAGCCTTGTATTAATGACAAATTTAAATTAATTATTTATCTGCATGTGCCTGTTGGTGGTTACGGCTGGGACGGCTCCAGGAGTCCAAGCCTATGTAGCTAGACATTTTCTTTTGTACATTCCCATGTGTTGGCCACCAGTTTTTGTGTGTTTGTATTTGTGGGAGATGGTTTATTAATTGTTTTTCTCTAATATTTAAAAGTATTTTGTGGGGATAATTGTTGCTTCCTGCTGTTTGGTGTATTTATAACGTTTATTTGAATCTTTTTTCACTGTTTCCATGGCCCAGTCACAATTTGAGTTTAGATTTGTACAATCTATTGCAAGTTTGTGTTGGTGGGGGGGAGGAAGGGGCTCTAGCCAGGGTAAGACAATCAAGTTCTCTTTGTTATCTATGCCTCTGTTGTTGCTGGCCATGTGGTGATGCCATTTTGTGGACACAGTGTATATGTGTCATAGGTGACCATTTTTTCTGTGGTCTTCATGCCTTTTTCCTTAGTGGCAAATGCCATGTGATGAACTACTGCTATTTTGAAGATCCAATAGGTTTTTCTAATTATTAATCATTTTATCCCATTTTTCCTGCTCTGACAAGACAGAAGGGCGTGTGATGTGTAATGAGGCCTTCGCCTGTTTTCGACAGAGCGGCGTGTAATGTGTAACGAGGCCTTTGCCTGTCTTCTCCCGCAACTGCTCTCTATATCCCCAGGGAATAAAGCTGTGCGATTCCTTGATCAGACCTCAGTGCCAGATGACGGCCTGCAAGCTGAGAAATGTACCTTTTATCCGAAAATAATGTGACCCTTGCAGCACTGATTGCGCAGAGAGAACGCCTTCGAAAACCGCCCTCGCCAATGCTGTGCTGACTTCAGCAGATCGGAGCCGATTTCCAAGTCAGCCTCGGTTCTACGGAGCTGTGTCGCCATGCCATGAAGATTCTTCGTGCGATGAGTTCCAGAAGAATCTTGGTGGGATCAGAGGTAGAAGACATATCCATGGACACTATAAGCTTCTCAGTCTGAAACCTCTTTGAATACATCTTTTAAGACATATATGGCTACCTGATGAAGGCGTCCCGCCGAAACGCGCGTAGATTGTAACCATGTTAGCCATAACCATATTGTATGGTAGTCTGTTACTAATTTTGTATTGACCTATTTTAATGTATTTGTCTTTGTTTAGCCTTTGATTTAAATTTTGTGTTTGATCTAATCCTGACATATCACAAAACATAGTATATAGCTGTGTATGACTAGATAAATAGGTACAAATGATGGTTGCGACCATTTATATTTCTCCACATGTACCAAATTACATTGGCTAAATGAGACACCAGTTGGTTAATGCACTCTGTTGATTGTATTACATTTTAGTAGACTTCACTGATTCTTGAATTAATAGTGAAAATATTTTTCTAAGAATATCTTTTTTATATCAAAAACTAACAAATAAAATAATATATTTTTGAATAATTATTGGTTTCTGATCACATATTGTTGTTAGCATAGATCCACCTTGTATTCGTTTCCTACATGTTTATTTTCAAATAATCCCACTTTTAAAGCCATTTTCTACTGTATATTAGAAGAAGCTTTTGTCATTTTTGTTCATTTTTTGGTTTTTCCTAATATATTTTTACCAATATATTTATTTGCACTTGTGGCTGATTGTAGTGATCTGTCGAAAACAGTTGTTTTCTTTAATTTGTTTATTAAAATTTTGCCTGCCTGCATCTGTCTCCCACTGGACCGTGAAGGGACACTAGGTATCTTTGTATTGATTCATTCAACTTTTGCCTGCCCCCACCCCATCGCCCACAGGGGACCTCTGGGCCCTGTAGGGACACCAGGTATTTTTATATTAATTTATTCAATTTGTATGCTTTTCCCCATCTCCATAGGGACCCCATGAACTCTTGAGGACACCAACTATTAAGTAATTAATTTATTACATGTTTGCCTGCCTCCCTCTGTCCCACTTAGGAGCCCAATAGGCCCTGGAAGGACACCAACCAATCCTTAAGTCATTCAATTTTTGCTTGCCCCCAAGGGGGCAATAGACCTGATGGGAAACCATGCACTTGTTTACAATAATTTAATTGATTTGCATAATATTGTTGTGATGCTGATGGTAATAGTGATTACATGTATTGCACTGACAGGAATTTCCAAGTCTCACTCTCTTCCTTCTTTATTGCCTGCAGGTGCACAAGAGGATAATACTAGCTGAGATGGAGGTAAGCCTGTGCATTAGCTCTCTTAAGTGCATCTGTTCGTGTGGCTCATCCATACCAGAAGTAAAGAAGATGGACCCAAAGAAGGAGGTTCCTCCCAAGAAAGTGACCAGTACTGAGAACAAGTAGTTTGTTGCCTGTGAGACCAATGGCATTAAGCCCTCATCCTTTGTCTGGCAAAATGGCATACTTACTAAGCCCTCCAATGAGCAGAAAGAAGCAGAGAGGAGAATCACCCCTGGATCAACAACATCATCACCACCACCACAATCACCAAAACCAAAGCAGACGTTTCTCTGCACTGCAGTGACTACAGTCATGGCTGCGGGCAGTGAATCAGAAAACAAAGTGTCCCAGCAGCAAATCAAATCTTCACAGGAAACAGCAACTACAGTCTGCTAAACCTGATCTTCTGAAGCTCGGAGCAGAAGAGGAAGTTGAGCTTCCTGCTGATGTTGTGATTACTCTTTCATTGGATAACATCGGCTTAATGGTCTTCTACAATGAAAAGAAAGTCCTTTCCCCCATCTTCTCCAAGCCATCCCTCTAAAGATTTTAAAATTGATTGGACCCTGACCAAGATCCTCCATGAGAGACAAGAAATAGGAAGGTTTTCAAAAGCATTGGAAGTGAGGAAGATGACGGACCAGTGACTGTTTGAGGAGAGTGGCAAAGAGCAAGTGCAGATCACAGCTGTTAAACCTGCTCTGAGTCATGTAGTACCTCCAACACTACCTGCTTCCATCTTTTCAACAACCCAAAAACCTGCAGCAAACACCACCACCCCTACCACAGATATAGCCTGCTTTAGAGAAGGGCAAATGCAACTGCCTAGCTCCACCTCAACTAGTTCTTTAGGCATTGGCATGGTAAGAAAGTTCATTCTCTTGCCCTTCCCCCAGTTTGGGGCTTCTTTCCACTTAGGCTGCTTGAGAAGCACATTGAAAAATGCTCACTTTGCCGCAAACCATTATCTTGTGTTAAGCCAGATAGATATTACGGTACCGTGGGCCACCTGGTCAGTCTCACTAATCAACTTGCAATGGTGTGAGAAGAGCACGTCAAAACGATAGCTGCTGATGAGAAAGGAGTTCTGGTTGAATTGATAGAAGGAGGTGGTGGTGAGGAAAATATGTCATGCAAAGTAGACCTGTGATGTCCTCATAGTATGCAGTCTCACCCGCAGCAAGCTTGGCATGGCACAATGAAGAAAGAGATACAGTCACCCAAAAGCATCCAAGCATCTTACCTGCTGACCGTAGGTCACTTGCGGAGGTATATTTACAAAGAAAACAGTCACAACAACCCTCTATCAGGTTTATGTTCAGCAAGGAGTTGTCATACCACAATCCCATGAAAATGTCTATTTATACTACAGGAAGCTGGACAAAATATTAGCGTTTGACCGCCTGCTTATTTTGCTTTGGTGGAAGGAGAAGGGTTTCTGGGATTTGGAGAGACCTTCTCTCAAAAATGGAAGGTTCCAAGCCAAAATACTTTTTCTACTGTTGCTGTGGTAGTGCTGCACCATCATGTGCTGCAATTGGTTGGCGATGTTCAGTTCATCCACCTATAGACAGACGTGTCAACCAGTTGCCAAGAACAGACCACGTCTTTGTCACTGCTCACTGTGCCTCTTTCAAGGGAGTTAAGCAAAGGCTAACTGCTGGTCTCATTGTGAGGCTTTATGAGACATTCAGCAGCAATGTTCTCCATGGAAACAAAAAACATACAGTGGGCAATATTTTGAAAGAATTTAATGCCAAAGTTTGCGAATGGTTTCAATGCAGAGGTCTATGCATTGGATTTGCTGCCACTGACAATTGCAGTAACATTGTCAAAGCTGTGAATGATGGAGGATCCTTCAGATTCCTATGTTTAAAGCATTGCAGCAACCTAATTGTACAGGTCATCCTCAAAAAAGACCATTAAGATATAATGGGGTAACCCATAGAAGTCAATGGACCTGGGTAATAATTGGTATAGAAAAACAATGGTCCTAGACTTATGTTAAATTTTAGTTGTCTGAAACAATCATAAACAGCATGAGGTACATATATAGTTTAAATCAATAATGTACCATTAACTTATTTAAAGAGCATTCAAATATATCCTCAAAATTCAAAGAAGGCACACACTATTGCTTTTTTGGTGACTCGTATTTTATTCGGTCACTTTTCATAACATATTATCATATTCAATGTTCAAGATAAAGGGGTGGTTGCTCCAAGGAAAAATGTGAAAAAGAAAGTGCTCGTGAAGTAAGATAGAATAAACAAGAGGGGGATCCAATCAAGCAAAACAATGATTCATCATTATTTACATTACAATCTCATAAGCAAAACTGGTCGTGATTCATGATTGCACCAGTTCTACATTAGGGCCTGTCCAATGGTTAATTCATAGTTATTCTTTATGTTCTTTCTCAAAAGTTAGCAAATCTTGATCTAAACCAACAAGACCAAATACAATAAAAATCCAATACTCTTGAAAAATAGTACTTGTGCAAAATAACCTTTAAATTGCAGGAAAATCAATAAAACACAGTTCTTCCGACTCAGTAGCTCCTCCTGGGGCAACTGCAATACTGAACACGACAGAGTCTAACAATTCCAGCCGACCGCATTGATACGGGCCAACTAAAGCGCCAACAGACTCCGACACAGTACCTTTCTTGTTGCGACCAACACGTTGGTGCGAGTCGGTCGGGGCAAACGTCGCGGTGGTGTTGTGAAGTGGAGCGTTGCGGTGGACGATGTCCTCACGATTCGGTGCAGGCAGCAGCTCGTTGGCGTAGTCGGTGAGACCAGGGCTTGCGTTGAAGGGTGAGACGATGCTCGCTGAGGTGCTGGCAGGTCACGGTGCGGCGATGGAGCTGGTCAGTGTTCGGATCGGGCAGCGACGGAGTCGGTGACGTCCTTGCAGCGTGTAGCGGTGCCCTCAGAACACGGTGCAAGCAGCGGCTTGTTGATGGAGTTGGTGAGACCAGGGTTGCGTTGCAAAGTGAGGCGTTGCTCTCGGCGGTGCTTTCAGTACGCGGAATCCTGCGACCGACTTAATGACAGAGTCGGTTACCCTTTTCTTCTGCGGAGATGATCAGAGACGGTGCCCACAGACACAGTGAGGTCTTTGCTGTTCCTGAGACCTCGATATCAGGGGGCAAGCTCAGTTCAAGCCCTTGGAGATCTTTTCTTCAAGCAGGGGACAAAGCAAGCAGTAAGTTCTTTTCTCCTTTCCTTGGCAGCAAGTAGCCACTGCAGGCCAACCCCAGACAGTAAACAGCACAGGGGAAGTATTCCTCCTCAACTTCTCTGGCTCTTCTCCTTGGCAGAGGTTCCTCTTGATTTCCCAGAAGTGATCTAAAAGTCTGGGGTCTGGGCCCCTCTCTTTATACACCAAAACCCTTTGTTCTCTAAAGGCAGAGAGTGTCTGTACCCAGCCAAAACCAGTTCTGTCCTCACTGGTACAGCTTCCTGGCAGGAGGTGGAGAGAGCATTGTTGAAGGCAGACCAGGACCATTCAGGTGAAAGGAAATCTCCTCCCCCTACTCTAAATGCAGCCCAGGTCTATTCAGCCCAGCCCTGACTTATCAGACTTCTGGAGCCACTGCCCCTCTCCAGCCCCTGTCAGCCAAAAGCCAGACATGCAATACACAAACCTAGCAGAGGTACACTGGATTGTTAGGCAAGAAAATACCTACTTTCTAAAAGTGGTATTTTCAAACACAGAATGTAAAAATCACCCTCACTAAAAGATGCACTTTACCATTCTGAGTTCAGGCATACTAAACTGTGTTTTCCTACCTTGTTCCCATGGTTAGTTAGGTTTATAAGATGTTATAAACAAACTCCCCATTCTGTCCTATGGGAACAGGTAGCCTTGCAATAGTGAAAAACGAAATTGGCAGTAATTCACTATCAGGACATGCCACACACACTAGGGCATGTCCTACCTTTCACATACACTGCACCCTGCCCACAGGGGTACCTTGGGCCTACCCTAGGGGTGACTAATATGTAAAAGAGAGAACGTTTAGGTACTGGCAAGTGGGTGCACTTGCCAAGTCGACATGGCAGTACCAGACTGCACACAGGCTCTGCAATGGCAGGCCAGAGTTACATTTACAGGCTGCTTCTGTGGGTGGCACAATCAGTGCTGCAAGCCCACCAGCAGCATTTGATTTACAGGCCCCGGCCACACACGGTGCACCGTACTAGGGACTGACTAGTAAATCAAATAGCCAATCATGGAAACACCAATCCATAAAACTAATTTACAAAGGGAGCACTTACACTTTGGCACTGAACAGCAGTGGCAAAGAGCCCAAAGCATCTAGACCAGCAAAATGGAGTCCGACACACAGCAAAAACACAGGAGGCAAGGCAAAAAATGCAGGGGAGACCCACGCCAATGGTGCCAGGTCTAACACATCACCAGCCCAACAAGAAGCACAGTCCGATGATGAAGCCTGGCACCTGTGGGTGGGTTAGGGCTTGTGGTCTGTTTAGCTAATGCTATCATTGACCTACCCGGGTTCAGATACCTAATATAGTAACTGAGAGCTAGCATCAGGACGGTATACCTTATTGATTACTGTGAAAATAAAAGAAATTAATTAAACACTGAAGAGGCAAAGAACCAGTGATAAAGAGTTTAATGGAAATGAAAAAAAGAGGTCAAAGAACTGCCAAAGTAAAACGCGTGATTCATTGCATCAATTTTGACATGTACAACAACTGTAAACTAACACCTGGGCTGCATAGGTATAGGTTAGAAAAAACAAACAATAGTGGTATACTATATGTCATGATGAAAGCTGTGGACCCATGGAGGCCCCAAGGAGACAGCTGAAACATGTTGACAAAAGGATGCCGGCAGAATTATACCAGTGAGCATCCATGTATTTTCCTAATTACCCAAAATAAAGAGATACCATTGTAGCTTGTGGATATTTATATCTTTCCATTCACCCCCCAAAAAAATATCAAAGTACTCCCTTCACTGAGGGCAAGCCCTTCTGGATTCTATGGATCAGTATGAGACCTGATGATGAAGCATGCCACGAATACAGTCGGTGAGGTTCTTACTGTATAACAGAAATGTACATTAGCTTATCACCACTTCATTCAGGTGTGCTCCAAGGATACCTGTGTGATTGGTTGGATATCTTCTTGGCCCAAGGTAAAGTCCACTATTTTTATGTGGGCATAGGCTGCAATCATTTTTAAGTATCAAAGAAGTATTTCTCAATAAGCTATTGTCTAAACTGAAATGCAAAAGCACCTTACTTAAACCTTACTGATGGCATATCTTGGGTCTTTTTCTACAACCCAATCTATCAGCTTCTTCTGTAGTCGAACCTATTGCATAGTCATTATGTCATAACTAGCTTAATCAAAAACGAATGACAGAGTGCACTCCTCTTTCTTCATTTTATCCTTATTTTTCCATTTTTTAGCTTGTTTGCGTGCAAGCCCGGTGTCGTGCACTGCCCAATCACGTACTAGACAAATCATTCCAATCACAGGGGCGGGTTCGCGCCCCTATCCGGACGCACAGCATTGATTTGTGCATAACAATGATGCCAAGGCTTGCACGCAAACAAGCTAAAAAATGGAAAAATAAGGATAAAATGAAGAAAGAGGAGTGCGCTCTGTCATTCGTTTTTGATTTATATAAGACCAGCTAAATGGCTTTTTGCAAAGCATTCTGGTACCTGTAGTTTGATGCATTAGTGGGACGTAATTGGAAGTATAAATGAAAAGGGGTGGGACCATCGCACAGGTTTTTAAAATGGAGTAAGACAGCAATGAACTCAGTATGGGTCTTGATAGGATGGGGAGCAGGAACCAGAACGTTTTATTTAAGGTACAAGCTCGTGTTTGAGTTTAGAAGTAGATTATCTTAAGGGAATCGGGAAAAGTTGGAACCAGCATTTATTCAGTGGTAATTGAATTCAGTGGGCAAAAAGTTGAAGGTGGGAAGAACGAAAGTTGCACGTATATATTAATCGCATTTGTTTTATCTTTGTTTTATCTTTGGATAATAGTTAACTGGCAACAATTTGTGAACGCATAGTCTAACAGATATGTTTTAAAACTTGCAGATAAACCCCTGACGAAGAGCCGAGAGGGGCTCGAAATGCATTGGGTGATAAAGATTATCTTTAGAGGAATATTTATGTTACATTCCGTGCTTTAGGACAAGGCTACGTGCATACCTACAGCGTTTAAAGGAAATTATGTATTCATAAGTGTCTTACATGTGACGGATTAACAAGAACTAAAAACAAAAAAAGTGGGTTAACTTGGAATAAAAATTGTCTGATGAAATGGACTAATCTTGGCATCATTGTTATGCACAAATCAATGCTGTGCGTCCGGATTGGGGCGCGAACACGCCCCTGTGATTGGAATGATTTGTCTAGTACGTGATTGGGCAGTGCACGACACTGGGCTTGCACGCAAACAAGCTAACAAAAGGAAAAATAAGGATAAAATGAAGAAAGAGGAGTGCACTCTGTCATTCGTTTTTGATGATGTATTACTTCACTGCCTACCCGACGAGTAGCACCCACGAATAATGAATAATGAAAGCATATAAATCTCATCATTACATGCCAGACTTTTGCAACATCGTTTCTCAAAAGTGGATCTGACGAACTATGTGTTTAAAGCAAATAAGGAACATCATTGGTTGGACATATTGTGAAGTACATGTTGTGTCAGGATGTACTACATACACAAGCAAAGAAAGCGATTTTTAGAAACCAACTAACATACTGTGCTATCAACATTTTATTTGATATTTACGGGTGGGCGGGGGATTCAATGTTCGAAGTTAAAGTGTTTAAATGTCTGGGTGGGTGGTTACGATTTTGAGCAACTTGAAACACGCAGTTTGAATAACAGGTGGAAAAATATTTATATGAGACCAGCTAAATGGCTTTTTGCAAAGCATTCTGGTACCTATAGTTTGATGCATTAGTGGGACGTAATTGGAAGTATAAATGAAAAGGGGTGGGACCATCGCACAGGTGTTTAAAATGGAGTAAGACAGCAATGAACTCAGTATGGGTCTTGATAGGATGGAGAGCAGGAACCAGAACGTTTTATTTAAGGTACGAGCTCGTGTTTGAGTTTAGAAGTAGATTCTCTTAAGGGAATCGGGAAAAGTTGGAACCAGCATTTATTCAGTGGTAATTGAATTCAGTGGGCAAAACGTTGAAGGTGGGAGGAATGAAAGTTGCACGTATATATTAATCGCATTTGTTTTATCTTTGTTTTATCTTTGGATAATAGTTAACTGGCAACAATTTGTGAATGCATAGTCTAACAGATATGTTTTAAAACTTGCAGATAAACCCCTGACGAAGAGCCGAGAGGGGCTCGAAATGCATTGGGTGATAAAGATTATCTTTAGAGGAATATTTATGTTACATTCCGTGCTTTAGGACAAGGCTACGTGCATACCTACAGCGTTTAAAGGAAATTATGTATTCATAAGTGTCTTACATGTGACGGATTAACAAGAACTAAAAACAAAAAAAGTGGATTAACTTGGAATTAAAATTGTCTGATGAAATGGACTAATCTTGGCATTATTGTTATGCACAAATCAATGCTGTGCGTCCGGATAGGGGCGCGAACACGCCCCTGTGATTGGAATGATTTGTCTAGTACGTGATTGGGCAGTGCACGACACTGGGCTTGCACGCAAACAAGCTAACAAAAGGAAAAATAAGGATAAAATGAAGAAAGAGGAGTGCACTCTGTCATTCGTTTTTGATTATGTATTACTTCACTGCCTACCCGACGAGTAGCACCCACGAATAACGAATAATGAAAGCATATAAATCTCATCGTTACATGCCAGACTTTTGCAACATCGTTTCTCAAAAGTGGATCTGACGAACTATGTGTTTAAAGCAAATAAGGAACATCATTGGTTGGACATATTGTGAAGTACATGTTGTGTCAGGATGTACTACATACACAAGCAAAGAAAGTGATTTTTAGAAACCAACTAACATACTGTGCTATCAACATTTTATTTGATATTTACGGGTGGGCGGGGGATTCAATGTTCGAAGTTAAAATGTTTAAATGTCTGGGTGGGTGGTTACGATTTTGAGCAACTTGAAACACGCAGTTTGAATAACAGGTGGAAAAATATTTATATGAGACCAGCTAAATGGCTTTTTGCAAAGCATTCTGGTACCTATAGTTTGATGCATTAGTGGGACGTAATTGGAAGTATAAATGAAAAGGGGTGGGACCATCGCACAGGTGTTTAAAATGGAGTAAGACAGCAATGAACTCAGTATGGGTCTTGATAGGATGGAGAGCAGGAACCAGAACGTTTTATTTAAGGTACGAGCTCGTGTTTGAGTTTAGAAGTAGATTCTCTTAAGGGAATCGGGAAAAGTTGGAACCAGCATTTATTCAGTGGTAATTGAATTCAGTGGGCAAAACGTTGAAGGTGGGAGGAATGAAAGTTGCACGTATATATTAATCGCATTTGTTTTATCTTTGTTTTATCTTTGGATAATAGTTAACTGGCAACAATTTGTGAATGCATAGTCTAACAGATATGTTTTAAAACTTGCAGATAAACCCCTGACGAAGAGCCGAGAGGGGCTCGAAATGCATTGGGTGATAAAGATTATCTTTAGAGGAATATTTATGTTACATTCCGTGCTTTAGGACAAGGCTACGTGCATACCTACAGCGTTTAAAGGAAATTATGTATTCATAAGTGTCTTACATGTGACGGATTAACAAGAATTAAAAACAAAAAAAGTGGATTAACTTGGAATAAAAATTGTCTGATGAAATGGACTAATCTTGGCATCATTATTATGCACAAATCAATGCTGTGTGCCCGGACAGGGGCGCGAACACACCCCTGTGATTGGAATGATTTGTCTAGTACGTGATTGGGCAGTGCACGACACCGGGCTTGCACGCAAACAAGCCAAAAAATGGAAAATAAGGATAAAATGAAGAAAGAGGAGTGCACTCTGTCATTCGTTTTTGATGATGTATTACTTCACTGCCTACCCGACGAGTAGCACCCACGAATAACGAATAATGAAAGCATATAAATCTCATCGTTACATGGCAGACTTTTGCAACATCGTTTCTCGAAAGTGGAGCTGACGAACTATGTGTTTAAAGCAAATAAGGAACGTCATTGGTTGGACATATTGTGAAGTACATGTTGTGTCAGGATGTACAACATACACAAGCAAAGAAAGCGATTTTTAGAAACCAACTAACATACTGTACTATCAACGTTTTATTTGATATTCACGGGTGGGCGGGGGATTCAATGTTCGAAGTTAAAGTGTTTAAATGTCTGGGTGGGTGGTTACGATTTTGAGCAACTTGAAACACGCAGTTTGAATAACAGGTGGAAAAATATTTATATGAGACCAGCTAAATGGCTTTTTGCAAAGCATTCTGGTACCTGTAGTTTGATGCATTAGTGGGACGTAATTGGAAGTATAAATGAAAAGGGGTGGGACCATCGCACAGGTGTTTAAAATGGAATAAGACAGCAATGAACTCAGTATGGTGTTGTATTCCTCTTAGGGTGTCCGTATATAGGTTTTCCTGTATCATGTCCTTATATAGGCACAATTCGCCCTGCCCTTATATAGGCATAAAATCCCAGTCCTTATTTAGGCATTAAACCGTGCACTCCAAATACAGGCATGGTCTCCGACATCCGTCCACCCTAACGTCACAACGAGTTCTTGAAGAACAGACCCTTAGGCTTCGGGAGTTTCCCTAGCACAGGACTATTGATTTCTTCAAGGTCTCATCTATTATGCATGAACCATTATACCTTAGGGGTTCATTCATGACGTCTTCCGCTGTCCAATTCACGTCAATGCTAACATTCTGAGGTACCTCTCAGGTATAAATATACCTTCCCTTACCCTTGTAAACTAGAGGAGACCTCGACTTCAGAGGAGCCCGTTTCCCGGCCTGACGCACTGAGAAGACGCTGTCATCCCTGCACGCAGAGAGTCCAGCTTCCAGTGATCTGACTTCCCTCGCGGGGTGTTGGAGTTCGAGTCTGGCAAGAGATTCCTACCTCTCTCATTCTTAAGGTATGGGGCTGACTAGAACCTAGAGGGACTCTTGGCATACTAGGCATACTAGACTTAACATACTCTTAGTATACCATAGTAAGGAATACTTCACCTACTTCATACCTCTCCCTACACCTAGGTTAGGTTAGGTACATTGGGGTAGAACTAGCTTAGAAACGCATCGTATGAGTACTCGCATTTTTTAGTCTGTGTTATTTATGTAAATGAATATCTACTAAAGATCATGCTAGCGCAGTATTATTTATTTCTACTGCTTACGCTGTACATTATTTATCTTGCATACTGTACACGAGTGAGCTGAGTGAAATAGTTATCTATTGTTTTCACGACTCTGGGACACGTTCTGATTCTAAAGGGAAACAAAGTGGTCATGTTTTGCGGCTGCCAGAAACTACTCCCTTCTTGTTTGTCAAGGAGTTTCTAGTGGCCTCTGAGCTAGCTGGCACAAGTAATTAAGTTTAATATACTCGATAAGGACATAATGACCTTAGTCCTATGTCAAACCTATAGGGGATATTATTCCAATGCGCAGAGCCTATTAGGGAAATAGGAGCTACACTACATGGCGCCCAACGTTTGGTAAGGCGGTAATTCAATGCTAGATACTGAGTAACTCAGCCGTGCTTTTTCTCTCAGAGACCCCTACCCATATACTCCAAAAGACGTCTGGAGTGGGCAGGGTTAAGTATCCACCACGGCTATATAGGGAAACACCCTATATATTAGCTGTTTGGTTTGCTCAACGTTGAAGGATACAGTGTTCCAAAATATTGTGCACCTTATCTTTGTTTCCTTGAAACTTGTTCTACATTTTTCAAAAATAACAAAATGTCCATAACAGGGGACGAAACCACCGGAAACGGTGGAGCTGTGGCTGATCCAGCCCAAGCAGTAGTTTTTAACTTTACCGGTTTAAATGAAACCGAGGAGGGTGTTATAGACATCCATCCAAACTTAAGAAGAGCCATCACTCTAAAACTCATAAAACATGGCCTACCACCAAGAGGCGGTAGAGCAGTTTTCGTGATAGAGGCACACGAGTCCTTTCAGACAGAGGTATTCTATTCATGGGTAATACTTCCTGAATCAAATTCAGTTACAAAAATGTTTCACTTCTACAAAGAAGATGATCCACCAGAGGAATACATTCCTTTCGAGGATATTGAAATTCCATTAACATACCAGGAGCATCAGCTCTGGTTTAAAGGCGCCCTAAAACATCACAGAAACATTACCAGGCTCGGTCCACTAGGTAGACCAGGAGCAACATGGCCGATTCTAGCCGGCTACACACCTCATCCTGACCTGGATATAATGTCAGATGAGGAACTACTTGTTCAACTACAAGAATTAATAAAAATATACAGACAATTGGTCCAATATGTCATGCGGACTTTCACAGTCCAACCACCATTGACACTTCCAAATCAAACTCCTCAACAGGGGAATACACTAAAAATTACACCACAGACTCTATACGCAGTCATGGGTAAAATGGGTAAAATGCCCACAAAACGTGAGCAAATTCCATTCTGGATAGCTCAAAAAATTACTCAAATCGAAGCAGTATTTCCAAATACTAGCCCGTATGAGAAACACAGAATACTGACAATCAGTTTACCAATGGGGCTCACACCACAACTGGAAGACTGCACCACTTGGGGCTCAGTCTTTGCTGCCATCTATACTAAAACACATGGCATTCCGTCAATTGCGGTAATACCCGATGTCCTGAAACAAATTCAAAACGAATACGGGGCAGAGCTTGCTCTAAATTTAGGTATGAAATTACTGAAAAATTTCGACCAGGTCTCAACAATGATATTATCTAATATGAAAGGGGAGGCAGCAGCAGTGGCGATCCGCCAAAAATTAAGGGAATTTGATGTTACAGAACATCAAACTGAACTACCCAGAATAATTGAACAATCTTATGCAGACTTAGGCAGAGATAGTTTGGGTGGAAGACCAGTGAAGCCGAAACTATCTGAAAGTCCTGATAAGGACTCTATTAAACAAACTCCTACATCTTCTAAAAAGAAGTGGGAGACTAATAAACAAAATTCAAACGAGAAACGTTCTCAATCCCGAGGTAGGTCTCCTCAAAAGGAGCCCTCTGAAAGGAGGTATAACCTCAGGAATAGGGATAATTTGAGAAAACCTGATAGGTATCAAGATACTGATACACGTTCCTCTCGTCCCTTTCAGATCTCATCACAGACTTCGGAAAGAAGAGGACGGTCAGAACATAGAGAAGAACGCGTGAAATCCAAGGAAGAAAAACACGCTCCAAAAAATAAAACAAAACCTCAATTCTCCAAAAAGAAAGTAGCAGGTCTGAAGATCAGACATGCCGAGGATACTGAGAACACAACTCAAGAACGGAGAATGGGCTCATACAATGCTGGACAGTGCAGCAGAAGTCACAATAGCTCGCCAGAGGGTAATGGAGTTACTACAAATTTATGACAATGAGGCATTGTCCTATGTCGATGACATCCATCTGACAGACGAGGACCTGGACAAACACTTGAACAGGGTGAGTACCATTATACTGGGCTTCGCCTCTGAGGGCTACAAATTCAACTTTAAAAAGTCCAGAATTGCCCATCTCAATGTCCTATTTCTAGGATATGAGCTTTCAAGTGAAGGCAAGAGCTTGGCAGCTAACTTTCTAGAGAAATGTGCGCTGCTCCAACCTCCAAAAACGCTAAAAAACTTACAATCCATCCTGAGTTTCCTCAATTTTGGAAGAACATACATTCTAAATTACGCAGAAAGGGTTAAACCTCTCTACGCATTAATCAAACCTGATTTTTCAATCACAAATTGGACAAACGAACACACAGAAATCTTGCGTTCACTCCAGGCTAACATGTTAGCAACAAATCACTTACAAACACGCGTAAGTCAACGCAACCTGGTGATCCGAATAATTTCGGGTCAATGCGGATTCACCTACTTAACATTTAATGAAGGTAAAAAGGTACCAATTGCATACAAATCTCATTTGTATACACAAGCGGAAATGCGCTTCACTTCAACTGAAAAAATTCTGACAGCAGTTCAAACCGCTGTAGCAAAAGAAAGAGCCTTAGCCCAAGGGAAACGCATTATTGTCGTAACCCCAGTACCAGCTTTAGAAGCGGTCACAAAAGCAAGCATTCCAAATGCTAAAGCATTACATCCAAGATGGATACAATGGGTTAATTCTCTTGCTGCAACAGATGTTGAATATGTTTTTGATCCAGATTTAAAAACACAAGCATTCCTGCAATATGAACAAGAATGTCCTCTGCCCACTGAAATTCTGCCTCTCGATCAGTACGAATTCATAATTTACACTAACGGATCTGCACAGCCCGCAACAGGGAGTAAGCAAGCTTACAGTGCAGCGTGTGCAATTGTTAAAGGTCGCATGCGAGATGGCATCTTCAGACCTATGGTCACAAAAACCCAGTCTCTAGGAGATTGTACAGCTCAGCGAGCTGAACTACAAGCATTCAAACTGGCACTTGAAAGTACAGATCGAGAATTCCCCACACTGATAGTGTGTGATTCCTTTTACTGTGTTCAGTCGTATAATGAATATATACAAAACTGGCTTGAAAATGGTTTCAAAGATGCGAAAGGTGGCACAATAAAGCACAAAATGCTTTCGGAACAAGTAGTTCAGTTGAAAAACGAACTGCCAAAGGCTCACGTGATCCACACACTGAGTCATCAACGTGATGGCGTTCACGTTGCAGGGAATTCATTGGCTGACGAAGCCACGAAGGGGGCTGTTCAGACGGCTTCCGTAGCTGCGATCACTCGTTCAAAAACGAAAATAGACGGTGAGATAATGTTGGCTGTCAATGCTTCAAGCAAGGGCAGCAGTGCAGTGTTACCAAAAAAGTTTCCACTCAAGTACTCTTATGTAATTGATGCGAACAACGTTCCTTTTGCTCGAATCCCTGGAGTGGGGGATAGGGTAATTCCAAACAAGGAACGTAGATTAGGACTAATCCTAGCAGCACACGAAGGGATAGCTTCTGCCCATGCAGGTGTTTCTGCAACAGTATCTTTACTCAAGCAAAGATATTGGTGGCCTGGCATTAGAAAACAAACAAAGAACTATGTTTTAGAATGTGATATATGCCAACAGATGAAAGTCTCAACAGTGAAACGTCCTGCGCAGACACCCCTGTTAATTTCAGACAAACCATTAGCTTGTGTTTACCTGGACCACTGCGGTCCCCTGCAAAGGGATGGTAACTATAAATATATCATGGTTGCAGTGGATTCTTGCTCTAGGTTCCTATGGATATGGCCTCAGCGCTCGGCTGACGCTCGAACTGTTATAAAAGATTTGCGAGTCTTTATCGGCACATACGCAATAGGCACGCTACATTCTGACCAGGGCCCTGCGTTTAGCTCTCGGGCTTACAAAGAAGCCATGGCCAGTCTGGGCGTTGCATTGCGGTACTCCTCTCCATTCCATCCTGAGGGAAATTCGGTTGTGGAAAGGAAAAACCGGGACATAAAGCAGTGTATAACAGCTAGGGTATTAGGTTCGGGTGATGGGTGGGTGAAACATCTTTATGGGGTCCAACGCTCATTAAACAATCTGCCAAGAAGTTCTCTAGGGGGGGTCACTCCATATGAGGTCCTATTTGGGACAAGAATGTGGGTACCAGATCTCGATGACGTAGACACAGTGGTGGAAAATAAAACGTTTGATATCAAAGATCGTTTGGCTGTTTTACAGGAACTGAATGAGTTAAGAACGAAACATAGCAATGTATTCCTGCAGCCAACCACCACTGGGGAAAAACCGGCGGTCCCAGCAAGGCCTGTCTGGATTCCAAAAGTTGGGGATCTAGTCAGAGAAAAGATTGCGGACAAGAAGGAATTTGGACCTTCTTACAGACAACCAGTACCTGTCCTAGCAGTTCAAGGAACAAGAACAGTACTTCTGCCGCCCCTTGCTGGAAGAAAGGAGAAAAGATTTGTGTCCATCGACCTCATCAAACCACAGTATGTGGCCAATACTAAATAGTATGCCTCGTGGACTCCGACCTAGTAGCAGACGCACTCCTCTCGCTACTATCCAAGAGGTTCAGACTGAAAGACTGATAACAATCGAGAATTCAGCAGTAACAGATGAAGGACTAGGCAACCATGCAATGGAACTCATCCCTCTTGAAAATCAAGTAACAGTTCATCCAAATACACCTGTCTACACCAATGTAGCAAGTGATCAACTGGTTCCAGCGATTTCTACAAATCCTGATGCAATTCCAACAATTGACAGAACTGCTTCTGGCTATTTCATTAACTTTGATACGCTCTCAGAAGATCCGAGTGAACCTGAAACGACGCCAGCATCATTGAAATTCAAGCAGCAAGTACAAGACTTTCTTCACTTTCTGAAAAAGACTTATTTGGTTTCTCCATGGATTGAACTCTGGATTACATCTGGACTTTTTGTTTCCTGCTCTGGCTAGCTTTGGTTACAACTGTGAGCGTGCTTATAAGTGGCAGATACATCCATGTGAATACTGAAGGAAAAGAAGTGAACGTACTTTTGAAACCTCATAAATCTTCCCATCGTGAAGCAAGAGACTTGTCGACAGTGAACATCACAGCCGTTCCTATACAGGATGGTATAGTGTGGGACAAAACAGATTTTGATATCTTTGGCCCGACGGAACAATTGAACATTCCACATTTGTTTAAAATTTCACTAAGTGATTTAATTTCGTCCAGTACCTATTCTGATGATTGGGACTTTGAGACTGTTAATGACATAATGTGTGACCTAGAAAAATCTGCTGCATTTTCTAAAAATGAATATTTAGAGGGTTCATCAGACTATGAACAACTGTATTGCTATAACCACTATGGTCATCATTATTTGCATAAATCTGCATACCCTAGAAATGTGTTTATGTTTAACCAATGGGAGCATTGTCCTACACCACCACAAAGTAATTTGCTAACAAATTTCCATATTTTTCAGGTTACAATACATCTGATCCAGAAACGTTTTACTATAAAAATGTAAACAAAACAGGACTGGAAATTATGTTAACTAATACGAAACAGATATACTCTGCAACATTTATTGCCCAACTGTCTAGACAGGGTTTCGACTTATGGAAAGACACAATAGACACAAAAACTGTCTGGGGTACTAAAGATTGGCAAGTGCAGGGGATGGAAGCTTTATTTAGAGCCTGTGTCATCCCTGAACAAATAATGTTTTTGAATGAAACTGTCCAACAAACATCTTGTCTTGGATAGGCCTGGGCGGAAAACTACGCTACGCTCGCGTAGTTTGCGTAGTTTGCGCAACTACGCGCTATGCGACTTGCACGTAGCACAGTGCAAAAATGCATAGCGTAGCGTAGCAGGCATTTTTTGCTTGCTCGCGGTCCTCAACGTCAAGTTGGCGACCGCGAGCGAGGAAAATGACATCCCGGCGAGACTTTTTCCTCATTCGCGATCAGCAACATCAAGTTGCCGATCGCGAGCGTGGAAAATAAACCTCCCGGTGAGATTCTCAACGCGGGGAGGTCAGGTTTTCTCATTGCGAGTGGTCGCGTATGCTCGCGACCGCTCGCGATAAGAAACTACCAGTCCGCGTTGAGAAAACTGCCGCTTGAGTACAAATCTACTCGAGCGGCAGAAAACGACCGCTTGCACTGTGCAAGATGCCGTTTGCAATGATTGCACAGTGCAGACAAGCATCCGGCACTGTGCAATCATTGCGAACAGCATTTCCTACCGCACTATGCAGTTCGCGTAGTGCTACGCGTAGCTCGCGTAGTGCGAAGTGCACTTCGCGTAGCTATGCGTAGCGCTACTACGCGAACTACGCCCAGGGTTAGTCTTGGACTAGCCAAGATAAAAGAGATGAAAACACCTTCTGTACCTACCCCTACAAGTGATAACAATACACAGGCAGCGGTGACAGTTGACAATATACTACAACTCAACAGATCTAATCCTGATTGGAGAAAATGGTTGATCTGGCCCACAGACACGAACAACTGTCAGGAAAGATTCCTGAATAAAACTCAGGGCTTTACTATTCATAGGCCAGACCCAAGATACGTCCAAAGACAGGATCCGGGGGTAGTAACAACATACAGTGTAGGAAAATTATGCCTCGATTGGCTGCAGAAATCTACACTACAGGATGTGAAACAACACTTATCCTTACTTAAAGAAGACGCAGACCTTAGGGAATTCTTGCTTGGACCAAGAAAACCGCGTCAAAAACGTTTCATATATGCCGGCATTTACGCTGCTTATAATGAAGCATGGAAAGTGTCACAGATGGAGGCCGCAGAACGAATACGTGAACTTGATCGTATTAATTTAGAGAAAACACTCACTGTGGTCGACAATGGGTTAACAACTTTGTCCTCCAGAATATATTCATTGGACAACATTGTATCCTCTGCTATCGACATACTAGAACAAGATTTGGCGATGTTACAGCAAGGCCAATCTCAATTACGTTCTATTGTGTTATTAAGCTGGACGCTGCAATATTTGCGTGCGGGCTATGTGCCTTGGCGTTTCATCAACACGTCGGCTCTGTTTGCAGAATACAATCTAACTGATAAACAGATCGAACTGGCACAAAGAGGAGCAAGGTATACAGTGTTGAGCATTGAAAAACTGGAAAAGTTACCATTCACAGTGGCAGAAAAACCAGCTACAGAATGGCTCATTCATGGCAAAATCTCATTACCTGTGACTACTTTTTAGTTTCAGTATTGCCTCAGACAAATGCAAGCAGGCAAATATGAAAGGTTGGGTAAGGAATATATTAAGACATCTTGGGATTTACCGTATACATATAGATGTTGGAGTGGGGATCGTGAAGTGTTTTTGAGCGGTACACACTGTAAAAGTGCACTGAGCGGTTCACTTATATGTCAGGACATTTCTTTACACGGGGCTTGCAATGGTTCTGTGGCAAATTTGTCTTGCCACCAGCAGGGTACACCAGCTGCTGTGATTAATCCAATGTTTGGACAACTTTCGAATGGGAGTTACCTCATGTTGAATGATCAGAGTTGCTGCGGCATGTTGCCAGGCATCCCATATCTAGTAACGGTCAACTCCAGGGTCACTTGCTGTCTGCAAGTATTGTTTGCCCCAATAGACACAGTAAGGGAGTCGCCTTTGTGGTGATGCAGCGCGTACAATAAAACTATTCTCCTCCTAGGTTACTTATAGGTCATCCAGGGGCAAACTATATTTCTCATATCCACATGACGATGGGGCCCATAAACATCGTCTAACACACACGCACACTCCTGGATTTCCTTTACACCTTTGTGAAATTCTGTACTCCTAGGAGAAGCATGAGAACTAAATGGAGAACACCATTTTATGTACCGCTGGAAGAGCCAGGATATCTTATTACCTTATTTTGTCCCTTTATTTTAGTTATTTCTTGAGATATTCCTGCTTATTGTTTGTCGATGAATCATTCATTTAAGAAATTAGTTCATAGTGATTAAGACCAGCTGAATCACAATAAACAATTACTTATGTCACAATCATTTAGGAAAATAACCACTGAGTCATTTTGGGTTTAAAGAATCTTAAATTTTATATAATTTTAAAAGCATGATAAGAATTTTAATACTCTATTCAATTATTCATTCTTAAATTCACAATTTGATTAAACATAATCAATTTATTTGCAGAAAGGAAATTTTTGTCATGAAGCCAAAACCCTAATTACCTGCCTAGCTTCCTAGTTTAGCCTAATGATTTCTAACCTAAGTTAGGAATTAGAAATAGCCTGATTCTCATACTCAACTGTAAAATAAAGACAGCAACAGCAACTTCAGCTCGTCAGCATCAGCTACCTGCAACCCGTCTCTTCTAACAGTCTTTCAGCATCTCCCGCTCAGTAAGGGATCGATCAGGACCACCCAGCACTGTAAGCCACCAACACGACTCTTCAACTCCTCTCCTGACTGTGACTGCAACCACGACTCTCGAACTGCCTGGAACTGACCCCCTCCCACTAAGAGTAGGCCCTCTTATACCCTAATTCTAACTTTGCTAACTAACTGTTGCAACATTAATATCACGCTTTTCTTTCATTGGTCCATGCATGTCAGCTTATTCATTCTTTAATCAAGTTCTCTTGGATTCAAGGGTCCTTGGATCATTTCCTTTCCCATACGCTTAAACATTTCCATCCTTTTCGATCAGTTCATTTGTAACTTCTTTCGACACATTCGAGAACTCCGCAGTCATTGTCCTTTCTCTTAGACTTGTTTCCCACGGGCTCTCTGCTGATCATCATGGCACACTATCAGTTCAATTAGGTCACACCAGCCTTGACCATTTCTTGCATCCTAGCCTCTCAGAGACATCACGAGGTTCCGGATTCCTCCAATCTCATCCCGTACCACGTGTCCCCTTGCGCCTGCGCACATCTTCCCACTGGCGGCCATTTTATATCGCCACTCGGTTATACTTTAGAAGCACTAATTTGAGGCAAACAAAACATAATTAAAATAGAGAAAAATATCCCTTTCGTTTCCCTCCCGTCTACGTACCCCAATTAGTTGTTACCTAGCAGAAAGCAACACTTAAGCTGTTCCTTACTTACCATCACTATTTGTTTTTGCAACGACACATTTTATTTCTACGAAGCACAACAACATGCATTTATTTTTATTAGTACGCATTTATTTTTACGTTATAATTAGACACACGGACATTTATTAATAGATTATTTAGCACACACATTGGCATATTACCATTCCCACACATACAGTGTTGATTAATACATTTAAACGAACATTTTATTTAATTAATTATAAAATTTGTTAGGGGTTAAAATTTTTTATTTTTCCTGCTCCATCAATCCCCCCTTTGGTGATTTTTAAATCACCACATAAAACCCAAGTCATACTTCTTTTCAGGCAGCATGTCTTTCATCCTTTGCCTTCTGTTATTTATACATCTGTTTCTTCTTCATCTTGCCTTTTAGTCTCTTTATACATGCTTTCTTTCATTTTCTCCAACTCAATTTCACCCATTTCTCTCTCTCTTTCTCTCATTATTCTGTTATTTCTTCTTATCTTATTCTGTCTTACTTTTCTCTTTATACATGTTATTACTATTTTCAACATCATTGCTAATAATATTACTATAGTTGCTACTATTATAACTTTCCCTATCACTAGTCTACTCATCCTAGTTAACCAATTCGCTACTGAGGAAAACCCTCTACCAAGTTTTCCCAAAACACTTTCAACCTCCAGTGGAACTAATTCTTTGTGCAAACTTGTAATATTTGTAATATACTTCTGTATATTTTCACTGTTATCAGGAATGTAAGTACAACAATGTTGGACTTTCAACATTCCACAGACTCCACCCTCTTTTGCCAAAAGAATATCAAGGGCAAGCCGATTTTGCATCACCATAGCTCTCATGGCAACCATTTCGGTATTTACCATTAAGAACCCTCCCGCAGTATCTGTAGATAAACGATCTACTACTGTGGATAACTTCCGAATTTTAAATGCATTCAAAGATATTCCCACTGCTGGTATCAATGCTCCAAAAATATCACCTACAATTTCTGAAAAACTTTCCCTCTTTCTACGTGTAAATCTATTAATCATCTTGTATGTTCCCTTTTCTTCTCTGTCCATGTGAAATTTTTTGGGAAAGACCAGGCCTACATAGCAAGTTCCATACCAATGGTCCGGTAACCTGTAATAAGCTCTATTCCCACAAATATAATAGATACCTGGAAATATTGGGTCCTTTCCACCTTTGAATCCCCAACCTCCCAGAATTTGATAATTGTCATGGCAGATACTGGAACCTACAAAGTAATTGTCATAGACTGTCTTATTTCTCCTAATGCACAACTTTCCTGTTTGCGGCCAGTCTAAAGTCATTGCTGCATTTATCTTTTTCCCTTCATGATTTCCTTCCTCAAACGTCCATAAGCGTTTTCCTTCCTCTTTTATTGCTTCTTTCTGAAACTTCATTCTTCTTTCTTCAACCATTTCTAAAAATACTTTTTCTTCTTTCTTTAACTCACAGGTAAGGTTGTTACTAACTATTTCTTCTAACGTTAATTTTCTATGTTCTAAAAAGAATTCTCCTAAAACCTTTGCTGGTTTTACTTTGTTAAGTTCTGGTACTACTGGAATGTTTGCAAAAATCTTATCTATATCAGTATAATAAGATTCTAATCTACCTGTTTTATAAAATAAACTTGCTATTACACTACATGTTATTCCATAAGTCAAAGGTAGGTGATGATAAGTCACACCTTCGGATACTGATGCAGGCAACTGCATACAAACATAACAATCTCTTACGTCCATTGTTTTTACGTACTCATACAACAACTTTGTAAAAACATTCTTTGAGAAATCTGTTACTGACCTATCCTTATGCAACTCTGCACTACTTCTTAAAATAACTGGTTCTTTATTACTAGTTTCTTTTTCTGGTTTAGTATCATTTTTTGCTTCTATCACAGCTACACTAATAGGAATTGTGATTGCTAAAACTATCCATATGGTCATTAATAACCCTGTACAAAAACAGCACATTTTGCACCATCTTTTTATAAATTCACATTTATTTCTTCTACTCTCATTATTTTCCATTTTTCTTTTTCTATTTGTTAAGTTTCAGAAAATTGTGTCACTACACCTCAGAAATGACTTAGATGCCACTCTGCTTTCAAAAAGTCTTTGCTTGGTACTTTCTTTAATTCTCTCCAGAATTCTTTCGTTGTCACATCCGGTGATTTGTCACGTCCAGTAAATTTGTCACGTCCGGCAGAAGCACTATAAGTCTTCACTTCAGTTTTGTTGCATCTCACCTTTTCCCATCCGACTTCTCAGTCTCTGGTTTCCGTGAGTGTTTTCTTCTTCTTCTTTGTAATCAGTTAGTGCAATATACAGCCACTCAGGTGACTTAAATTTTGAATTCACTTTCTTTGTCCTTTTGGACTTTTGTAATCTTTTTCCACTGGGTTTTTCTTGTCCCTTTTGACTTGTTACTTCATTTACTTGTTCAGCACCTTCGTCTTCCGCTCTTATTATTCTATATCTCAATTTTCTTACATAGCTGTTGGGCCAATTATCTCCTTTTCTTGGCCTTTTGGCTTCACCTTCTCTTTCTTCTCTTTCTGATTTCCAATTTCTTTTTCTTGATTCAGTCTTTGCTTTTTCCTCTCCTCCACTTTCTTCTGTTTCTGTTTCAACTGTCTCACTATTGTCTCTTATTTTGAAACTTATAATCTCGTCATCTCCTACTGGTGGATCTGTCTTCTCCTTTTTGTTTTCCCTTATTACTGTCCCTCCTCGGGGTTCTTCCGATTTGGTGTTTTTCTCCTTTTCTGTTTCTAAATTTCCCTGTTCTCCTGTTTCTCTATCTATCCCTATTGCTCCTCGGGGTTCTTCTCGATTTTCTAACCTTTTGTGTACTTCTTTCCCTACTTCATCTATTAATATTGTTTCTGAAGGAGTTCCACCATAACTTGTACCTGGTTGTTCATCTAACTCAATTTCTTGCTCAGTTTCTTCTCTAATTGGTTTATAACCCCAAGTTCTCTTTCGGAATTCTTCCCAGTTTGCAGCTGAATCATCAGATCCTGAAGTTGTGTCAGATATTTCCAGATGTCGACTTACAGGTCGATCTTCAAGTTCTGGAATTTCTGAATTTCTTTCTTCTTCTTCTTCTTGTTCCTCTTCTTCTCTAGAGGTGTTTTCCGTTGGGGTTTCCAGATGTCGACTTTCAGGTCGATCTTCAAGTTCTGGCACCCTTTCTTTTATCTTGGTTGTCCCAGCCGTTAAACTTTTATCCCACACTTCCAGACGCCGACTCACATGTCGATCTGTAGGTTCTGGAATTCTGATTGTGTGGCTGGCATGAACCCAGTTCTTCACCCCTGCACACTTGACAGCAGTCGTTGTCACTAGGATTACCTGTCTTGGCTCATCCCAACGTGGAACTAGACAGTTTCTTCTCTTGTGGACTTTTATGCGGACCCAGTCTCCTGGATTCAAGTCGTGGGCTGGTTTTCTTTCAAGAGTGGTCGCATCCGGTCCAACCTGATGAAACACAGAATGCACCACATCAGCCAGTCCCTTGCAATAATCCAAGACTAGATCATCAGTTATAGTTAATAACTTGTTGACGGGTACGTGTGCTTGTCTCATTGCTCGTCCCATGATCATCTCATGAGGACTGAGTCCCGTTTTCTTTTCAGGGATGCTTCTGATGGTCATCAGAACAAGAGGCAGTGCATCCGGCCATTTGAGTCCTGTAGCTTGACACATTTTTCCTAATCTGTTTTTAATTGTTCCATTATTCTGCTCTACTACCCCAGAAGCCTCTGGTCTGTAAGCACAATGCAATTTTTGTTTAATACTCAGAGCTTCACAAATCAATTGGATCAACTCATTTTGGAAATGTGTTCCTCTATCTGTCTCAACCGTGACTGGAAAACCATACCTTGGAATGAACTCTCGCAGCATAAGTTTTGCCACTGTTGTTCCATCATTCCTTCTTGTGGGGTATGCTTCCACCCAACGAGAGAACAAACAGACGACCACTAGAACATATCTTAATCTGTTACTAGGGGGCATCTCAATAAAGTCCATCTGTATTCTTGTGAATGGACCTCCTTCTCGTCCTATTGTTCCTAGACTCACTACGGTTTTTCTTCCTGGGTTAAACTGTTGACAAATAAGACATCTTTGACAAAGACTTTCAGCAATGGCTCTGAATTTTGGGTTATACCAGGTCTGTCTAAAAAGTCTGATCATTGCATCTCTCCCAATATGAGCTTGTCCATGGTACATCCGTGCCATGTCTGCAATCATGCTATCAGGCATAACTGGTCTTTCATCTCTGTATACCCACACACCATTATTTTCCTGTCTTCTACATCCTGCTTTTATCCAGTAATCTTTTTCCTCATCTCTTGCTGTTTCTTGTAACTGCCTTACTTCATCCCATGTTTCAACAGTATTAGTGAAAAGCAAAGGACAAGAGACATGCTCCCTTTCTCTATTTTTGTTCAGGGACGCCATGTTTTCCGCACAATATCTAGCGATCTCATCAGCATAATTATTGCCGACCGCTATGTAATCTTCGTTTTTCTTATGCGCCTTGCACTTCACTACAGCTATTTGTTTAGGCAACTGTATCGCCTCAAGCAGTTTTTTAACATACTCTCCATTTCTGATAGGTGTTCCTGCAGATGTCAAAAATCCTCTTTGTGACCAAATCTGACCAAAATCATGTACGATGCCGAAACCATATTGGCTATCGGTCACAATCGTGATTCGTACATTTTTCCCCAATTTACATGCTTGAATCAAAGCAATTAGTTCCGCAACTTGGGCAGACCTAACTCCTTTCAGACAAGACGCTTCCATCACAGTTGCCACTGTGCATACTGCGTAAGCTGCGCTTAACACTCCTTCTTTTGTGCGTAAACATGAACCATCTACAAACATGACATAATCCGATTCCTTTAAGGGCTCATCTTTTATGTCAGCTCTTGGTTTTGTGCAATATTCCAGCACATTCAGACAATCATGATCTACTTCGTCTTGTTCAATTATACTCTCTTCATCTGGCAATGATGTAGAAGGATTTACATTTATGCATCTATCTATGGTCACATTTTCAGCACTCAAGATGACTTTTTCGTACTTGGTCAGCCGACTATGTGTCATGTACTGTGTTTTTGTTCTTGTCAAAAGAATTTCTACTGAATGGGGAACATACACTCTCAGTGGATACCCCATCACTATACCTTCACTTTGTTCCAGACTTACACAAGTAGCAGCAACTGCTTTCAGACACCCGGGCAATGCTTTTGCTATAGGATCTAAAACAGCTGAAAAGTAAGCGATAGGCCTCTTCATGGTCCCGTGTTTTTGTACCAGTACTGAAAATGCACATCCATCTCTTTCACTGCAGTATAACTCAAAATCCTTCTCATAATCAGGCATGCCTAATGCAGGGGCCTCACACAGTTTCCTTTTCAATTCTTTGAAAGATTTCATTTCTTCTTTGTTTAACTCAAAAGGGTCTTTTACATCTTTCTTTGTCAATTTTTGTAAGGGTTTTGCAATCAAAGAAAATCCACTTATCCACTGTCGACAATATCCAACCATTCCCAAAAACATTCTTACCTCTCTTTGAGTCATTGGTGCTCTCATTCCTTGAATCATTCTTACTCTTTCTGTCGCTATTTTCCGCACTCCTTTCTCAATTTTATGCCCTAAATACTGGACTTCTTTCTGACAAAACTGTAATTTTGAAGGAGACACTTTATGTCCTCTTTTCTCTAAATGGTTCAGCGAAGCAATATTGTCACTTACACATGCTTCTTTGGTTTTCGATGCCACCAATAGGTCATCGATATACTGCACCATCACTGATTTTTCTGGCATCTTCAAATCTTCCAGAGATTTCTTTAGAATCTGATTAAAAATTGAGGGGCTTTCTGTATACCCCTGTGGAATTCGGCACCATGCCAAAATACGCTCTCCGAAACGGAATGCAAATAATGGCTGGCTATCTGGATGCAAAGGAATAGAGAAAAATGCGTGACACAAATCTATCACAGTGTACCACTCAGCTTCATGCGGAATTTGATATAGAATCACTGCAGGGTTTGGCACTATTGGACAACATGGTACAACTATTTTGTTTATCTTTCTCAAATCCTGTACTATTCTATATGTTCCATTTGGCTTTTTCAGTCCCATAATAGGTGAATTACATGGACTGCTCATTATTTCTTTCAGAATTCCTTGTTCAATCATCTTATTTATCACAGGAGTTATTCCTTCAATTATTTCTGGAGTTAATTTGTACTGTGGCGTGTTTGGATAAATTATCCCTTCTTTCACTGTCACTTTTACAGGATCAACTTCTCTCATTAACCCAATGTCTTCTCCTGTAAAATCCCACACACTTTCTTTTACAGCACTTTTTAGTTCTTCTGGAAGTTTTTCTGCATCAAATGCAGGAAACAAACCATTCGTTTCAGGTTCTTGATTCATCAAAGTTACTTTGTACAAAACATCTTCATCTGAAGTCTGAAAACCTATTCCATCTGGCGTACAATAAATTGTGCAATTCATTTTACACAAAAGGTCACGACCTAAAAGATTTACAGGACTACAATCGCACACTACAAATTTATGCATTTTGCTAAAAGAACCAATTTTTACTTCTACCAATTCAGTAAGTGGGGTTTTAATCTGCTGATTGGCTACTCCTACCACTTGGATGTATTCACCTGAGAGAGGAAGGTTCGGAATTTCCACTGACCTAACAGTAGAACGGGTAGCTCCAGTATCGACAAGGAATGTTACGTTTGCACCATTCACTTCTCCATCCACAAAGGGACCAGACTGATCTACCTCTAGAGTTGCGCCAAGCACACACTCTTTCCCCTCTCCTGCGCACCGTCAGAAACTTTCATCCGGGTCATCCTCACTCTGACGCAACCAATACTGAGAAACGTTAGCTGCTCGCGGCAACTGTGTTACCTGCTCTCCTCCGTAGAATCCTGTTTCTGTACTGTATCTTTGCTGGTTAACAGTGTTGGGAAGTGGTGGTTGTGGCACCTGACTTTGTTGAACAACTACCTCTTTCTGCACCTGTGGAGTTAATGATTGATGTTCCGGATTAGGTTTAGGTGGGAACTTACACTCATTTCTCCAATGCCCTAATTTTCCGCAATTATGACATGGCCATTTCTTCTTTGCCTCTTCTAGACTCACCTGTCCTTTTCCTTTACCTATGTTTGGTCGCATCTTATTCTGTCCTGATTCGTTTCCATTATTATTGTCCAATTGGGCTTCTTGTTTCTCTGCCACTTTCACTTGTGCCCACATTGCCTTTTCTTTCAATTTACGCTGTTTACTTTCTATTTCATCACTACAATACTTAGCATACCTCAGCACCTCATCTACACTTCCATTTTGCCAGTTTATCATATGTTGCTTAATCATATCGCTTATTTCTTGTTTCAGGCCAAACACAAATCGGTATACAAAATGACTCATGTCCTTTTCACTCAATTCCTCATAACCGCTATACTGCTTGAAAACCAATAACAAACGTTCATAATATGCATGTACAGACTCCTTACTTTCCTGTGTAGTTCTATCAATCTTAACCCAATCTGTCTCTTTGGGAGGAATCTTATTCTTCAAAAAGGTAATCACTTTGTCGTATTTCTTCATCACATCTGGTCCTGGAGCTCCTGTCTTAGGATCTCTTGGATATTCTGTAGTTGGCCAGTCAACTGTAATCTTACATTCTGACCACAGATCCGTTGGTACCACTATGTCAAACAATCCATCCAAATCTATCCACAACACTTTTGAGACCTTTACAAACCTTTCTACCTGTCGGTACCATTCAACTGGCTTCTCTCTTAGTTTTGGAAAGTCATTTGTAAATGACAGGATGTCCTGCCTAGTCCATGGAACATGCACGTAACTACCACCTGGAGTTTCTCTCATAGGGTATTCTTTAACAACAGGTTCTTTTTCTGTTATCATAAAAGCCAATGAACCTTTGTCTATACTTTTGTCATTCTTCTTTGTCCATCTAACCTTCCATCTGTCCACATCACCCCATTTTCTCAACAAAACAATCAACTCTTTTATCTGTGTCAGCCTTCCTGCTGTATTCAAATTTTCAATATCTTTTTCACAAAAATCTACTCTGTATGGTTTCTGCAATGTTTTTACTTTTGTAAAATCTATTCCAATCTCACTAGCCACTTCTTCTAGTTTGTCATGTAAATTCTTTGCCCTCCATGTTATACTTTTGCACAGAAACATTATTTCATCATCCTGATAATTTTTTATCTTTTCAGTACCAATCGTTCCTAGTATTAATTCTTCCATGTCAATTTTTAATCTGATCACATCTAATTGTTTTTCTTCCGTTTCTTTTATTTTAAAAGCTTTTATCCACTCATTTAACTCATCAGGAGTCGGACCTATGGGAGTACTATTTATTTCTGTCCAATTTCCACTCTTTTCAGGTGTCACTGTTGCAGATTCAGTTACCATAGGTATTTTCCTACCATTACACTCATTTACTGTTAAATTTTCAGGTGGACTTGGTCTGTAAGCACTAGCCAAATTGCTTGTACCTGGACTTGTTTCCATTCTTTCCTTTTCTCTCTGAAATTGTGAACTCAAGGGAATCACCAAGGATCGCTCATCAATTTTCTGATTCTCAAAAACTGGTATTACTGGACCTATTGTTACAGGCACAGTAACTGCTTCCATATTTTTCGTTAATTCTCTAATTTTCTCAGTTAGTTCTTTTGTTGTTCTTGCCAATTCACTTGCATTGTCGCTTTCTATTCCCTCATTTTGAGAAGTTCTCATTTGTTCTTGTGACCTATTTACCTCATTTCTCTTTTCCGGACTTTTATTTCTCATAGTCTCTATTGGTGGCGCATTTGGTGTCACCACTGTAGAACTCTGCTGATACGGAGGTGGATTTCTATTTAAAATATCTTCCAGCAATTCGTCATCCGTTTCGCTCTCATGCATATACTTTTCTCTCTCTATATGTTTCTTTTTCTCAGTCCGTTTTTTCTTTGTCCCCTCCTCGACTGTAAAAGCTGGAAACAAACCTCCTGTCATGTTAGCACATCTCCATCGTTTTATTCTGTCCTCATGATTCATTCCCCACAATCTTCCGGGCACAAACTCATAACCTTTCATTCCTCTGAACCTTTCTCGCTCGTACATCTCATCTTCCCATTCTGTTAAAGCCTCAAACTGTGTCGGTCTAGGTCTAGGTTCCAATTTAAACATTTTCTCTCTTAGATTCCGTAAAACCGCTACATTAAAAGAACCATTTTCAGGAAAAGCCAATGCTCCATCATTCTTTGTATATTTTACCCAATTGTCCAACCATATGCACGTATGATATCCATATTTCAGCATCATATGTGAAGCTGCTGATTTCGGCGGAGGAATTACTTGTCCCTCTCTAGTCACAACCTTTTTGTCTTTCTTAAAGAAATTCTTCAATTTCGTCGTCCATGACGTTCTCTCCCTTTCATACTCGTAATACGGCATGTTTTCTATTTGTTTTCTCTTTACTCTAACGCTGTTTCTGTGTACGGAACTTCGACCAATTACAGCGCGATTCACACTAACGTACCAATCAGAACAATTCCCACCGTCCGCGAACCAACCAATCCTAGCGCGGCACTTTTCTACGTCACTCCTGCTCTGTGTTCACGTGTCTAATGCACTATCCAATCCTAGCGCGGCACTTTTCCACGTCACTTCTACTCTTTACCCCTCCTTTACAAAATTTATCGGCAATTTTTCTTTTCACTGTTTTCTTCGTTAGTTACAACAAATAAACAATTCCATAGTCTGATTCGCTAAACAAAGTGACAGCTTTGTCCTTTTACACAAGAATCCTGTTTTTCCAGTAGGCAGCGCTTACCTCTACCCTACCACAGAATTATTTACTTTCGCCGATAAAGTAGCACTTCCCTCTACCTTACCCTTCTTTCAAACAAACAATTTACTCGTTTCTCTGGGGATAAGACACATGTGGAGACTAGGCTCCTGAGAATTAAGGCCAAAGTTTCACAAGTAAACGTGATTTGCTATTTCAATTACACACTTTTCACACAGAAATCCCTAACATAACACAACCTGCGTTATAACCAAAAATGAATTCAGACCATGTACCAAATTCCATGTGACTTCTCTTGTCACACGTGTTCCACTTCCTACATCCCAGAAGCGTGAAAACTTACATATAACATAACGTGACTCAACATATAGTGTTAGTCATCAAAAATAATCAATAATCAATAAACAATAATCACTAAACTAATCTATAGAAAACCATAACTCTGCTACCAAGAAATCTGATGCAGCGCGTACAATAAAAACTATTCTCCTCCTAGGTTACTTATAGGTCATCCAGGGGCAAACTATATTTCTCATATCCACATGACGATGGGGCCCATAAACATCGTCTAACACACACGCACACTCCTGGATTTCCTTTACACCTTTGTGAAATTCTGTACTCCTAGGAGAAGCATGAGAACTAAATGGAGAACACCATTTTATGTACCGCTGGAAGAGCCAGGATATCTTATTACCTTATTTTGTCCCTTTATTTTAGTTATTTCTTGAGATATTCCTGCTTATTGTTTGTCGATGAATCATTCATTTAAGAAATTAGTTCATAGTGATTAAGACCAGCTGAATCACAATAAACAATTACTTATGTCACAATCATTTAGGAAAATAACCACTGAGTCATTTTGGGTTTAAAGAATCTTAAATTTTATATAATTTTAAAAGCATGATAAGAATTTTAATACTCTATTCAATTATTCATTCTTAAATTCACAATTTGATTAAACATAATCAATTTATTTGCAGAAAGGAAATTTTTGTCATGAAGCCAAAACCCTAATTACCTGCCTAGCTTCCTAGTTTAGCCTAATGATTTCTAACCTAAGTTAGGAATTAGAAATAGCCTGATTCTCATACTCAACTGTAAAATAAAGACAGCAACAGCAACTTCAGCTCGTCAGCATCAGCTACCTGCAACCCGTCTCTTCTAACAGTCTTTCAGCATCTCCCGCTCAGTAAGGGATCGATCAGGACCACCCAGCACTGGAAGCCACCAACACGACTCTTCAACTCCTCTCCTGACTGTGACTGCAACCACGACTCTCGAACTGCCTGGAACTGACCCCCTCCCACTAAGAGTAGGCCCTCTTATACCCTAATTCTAACTTTGCTAACTAACTGTTGCAACATTAATATCACGCTTTTCTTTCATTGGTCCATGCATGTCAGCTTATTCATTCTTTAATCAAGTTCTCTTGGATTCAAGGGTCCTTGGATCATTTCCTTTCCCATACGCTTAAACATTTCCATCCTTTTCGATCAGTTCATTTGTAACTTCTTTCGACACATTCGAGAACTCCGCAGTCATTGTCCTTTCTCTTAGACTTGTTTCCCACGGGCTCTCTGCTGATCATCATGGCACACTATCAGTTCAATTAGGTCACACCAGCCTTGACCATTTCTTGCATCCTAGCCTCTCAGAGACATCACGAGGTTCCGGATTCCTCCAATCTCATCCCGTACCACGTGTCCCCTTGCGCCTGCGCACATCTTCCCACTGGCGGCCATTTTATATCGCCACTCGGTTATACTTTAGAAGCACTAATTTGAGGCAAACAAAACATAATTAAAATAGAGAAAAATATCCCTTTCGTTTCCCTCCCGTCTACGTACCCCAATTAGTTGTTACCTAGCAGAAAGCAACACTTAAGCTGTTCCTTACTTACCATCACTATTTGTTTTTGCAACGACACATTTTATTTCTACGAAGCACAACAACATGCATTTATTTTTATTAGTACGCATTTATTTTTACGTTATAATTAGACACACGGACATTTATTAATAGATTATTTAGCACACACATTGGCATATTACCATTCCCACACATACAGTGTTGATTAATACATTTAAACGAACATTTTATTTAATTAATTATAAAATTTGTTAGGGGTTAAAATTTTTATTTTTCCTGCTCCATCAGTGGCCTTCGCTGAACGTCTCTTTTATAAGATTTGATACTTTGAGCAGAATGAAAGCCATGCTTTTACAGCAAACAGTGCCTTTGACCTCGGCCAAAGAAACCTATGATCTACAAGTAGCAAGGACTTCGGCTGAGATACAGACTTTAATACGTACAAACTGCCCTATACATTTCGTGGAAATGATAGGACGTATCTTTAACATGTCAGATACAAGCGGAATTGTACATGTATTTAAGAGCATCTGTTCCGGTCTGTTAGCACCTTTCCAGGCAATACTCGGAATCATCCCGAACTTTGCACATTCGGTGTTTGGTGGCATACCATTAATTCTAGCACTTGTTGCCGGAATTCTATTTCTCTTTCTGCTATTACGCTATGGCCAGCCTATTCGCAGACATCACTCCGAGCGAAATGGAGAAAGCTCTCCTTGAACGAAAGTGCTGTGAGCGAATAGTACAGCTTTTGGGCATGACTCGTCTACGGGACCTGAATACCATGTGGTTCCTGTCATTCAGACCAATCTGGCAAGATTGCATCTTACCTGTCCTACGATGCCTGCTATGCGGTGAAGAATGCGTGTTAGACACCTGTCTAACATTTCCATCAGCAACGCCAATGGATATCGATACTTTGCTGGACCCAATTACGGCCCATGCTATGTGTTGTCCCCAGAGGCTACCAATCCTGATGACAGCATTCATTGAGATCTCACAGATGCTTCCGGCTGCTGCTGATGTACGAGAAAGATCTACAGGCACACAGGTAACAACGGACGCGAACATTTCTGCGGCATCCTATGCTGAAAGCGATGCTTCACATCTCTGTGCAATTAATCTACTACACGAGGTGTTCCAACTGACACCAACTTCAGTGGACGATATTTTGTCTACAGAAATAGATGATCTCATGTTTACACCAGACCCGTAAACTGACTCTGATTCAGCCCACAGTGTTCCAGAGATGCAGTAACAATTTGGCCTTCATACTTCAAAAACTTGGAACTCTTCCCAAATTGAACTTTTTTCCCATTTTTCGAACTAAAATGGCAATTCAATCTACTTGAAGTAGAACTAGCCTTATAGTACAGACTTCATGGTACTTCCACAGACACTTAGTCATCTTGTTTGTCTAAAAAGTTCATTAATTTCCATGACATGAAATTACTTTGATTTTGAACAAGCTTATCGATCATTTTTTGTCAAATGTAAATATTACCGCTTATTTTCATTTAAATTGCATTTACTTTCCAAATCTATGCCTGAAATGAAAAGCAATGCTTAATATGTACAGTACCTTTTGCATTTTTATATGTTTTTTAATGCTTTTAAGAAATATTTTTTAAATATGCGGTACTCCATTTAATGTTTAGCATTTTAAATGTTGAGCATTTTAGTATTATCGTACACATGAAAGTGGAGTGGGTGTTGTATTCCTCTTAGGGTGTCCGTATATAGGTTTTCCTGTATCATGTCCTTATCTAGGCACAATTCGCCCTGCCCTCATATAGGCATAAAATCCCAGTCCTTATTTAGGCATTAAACCATGCACTCCAAATACAGGCATGGTCTCCGACATCCGTCCACCCTAACGTCACAACGAGTTCTTGAAGAACAGACCCTTAGGCTTCGGGAGTTTCCCTAGCACAGGACTATTGATTTCTTCAAGGACTCATCTATTATGCATGAACCATTATACCTTAGGGGTTCATTCATGACGTCTTCCGCTGTCCGATTCACGTCAAGGCTAACATTCTGAGGTACCTCTAAGGTATAAATATACCTTCCCTAGCCCTTGTAAACTAGAGGAGACCTCGACTTCAGAGGAGCCCGTTTCCCGGCCTGACGCACTGAGAAGACGCTGTCATCCCTGCACGCAGAGAGTCCAGCTTCCAGTGATCTGACTTCCCTCGCGGGGTGTTGGAGTTCGAGTCTGGATAGAGATTCCTACCTCTCTCATTCTTAAGGTATGGGGCTGACTAGAACCTAGAGGGACTCTTGGCATACTAGGCATACTAGACTTAACATACTCTTAGTATACCATGGTAAGATATACTTCACCTACTTCATACCTCTCCCTACACCTAGGTTAGGTTAGGTACATTGGGGTAGAACTAGCTTAGAAACGCATCGTATGAGTACTCGCATTTTTTAGTCTGTGTTATTTATGTAAATGATTATCTACTAAAGATCATGCTAGCGCAGTATTATTTATTTCTACTGCTTACGCTGTACATTATTTATCTTGTATACTGTCTTGTGATCGTAACAGCACATTTTACTTACACGAGAAACAAGACTGTTCAATAAACCTTTTATTGAAACGCCTGTCTATTCTTTCCGTGTAACTTTGAGGAAAACTAAGTATGCACGAGTGAGCTGAGTGAAATAGTTATCTATTGTTTTCACGTCTCTGGGACACGTTCTGATTCTAAAGGGAAACAAAGTGGTCATGTTTTGCGGCTGCCAGAAACTACTCCCTTCTTGTTTGTCAAGGAGTTTCTAGTGGCCTCTGAGCTAGCTGGCACAAGTAATTGAGTTTAATATACTCGATAGGGACATACTGACCTTAGTCCTATGTCAAACCTATAGGGGATATTATTCCAATGCGCAGAGCCTATTAGGGAAATAGGAGCTACACTACAATGGGTCTTGATAGGATGGAGAGCAGGAACCAGAACATTTTATTTAAGGTACGAGCTCGTGTTTGAGTTTAGAAGTAGATTCTCTTAAGGGAATCGGGAAAAGTTGGAACCAGGATTTATTCAGTGGTAATTGAATTCAGTGGGCAAAACGTTGAAGGTGGGAAGAACGAAAGTTGCACGTATATATTAATCGCATTTGTTTTATCTTTGTTTTATCTTTGGATAATAGTTAACTGGCAACTATTTGTGAACACTTTGGGGCCGATTCCGATCTCGGCCGGTAGGGCTCCGAATCGGATTCGGCATTACCGGATCCGATTCGGAGCCCTATTTCCCGACCGAATCGTACGTGCGTCCGGGCGAGCGAGTACGATGCGTGCGCTCGCGAAATCTCCGACCGACTCGTTTGCAGGACCCGACCGCTCCGACCGACTCGCACGGGGACGACTCGCACCGCGCAATGGAGACGTTCCCCGGCCGGGTAAGTACGATGCGCACCTCGACCGCTCCGACCGACTCGCGCAGTCCGGCTCCAAGGAGCTGTTGGAGCCGCACTTTGGGGGTCCGTGTCGGACCCCCCTGGAAGCATAGGCACGCGAGTCGCACACAGGGGGGACCCATGAGTCCCCCCTACACGTGCATGTACGGCGCGACCCGCATCGACGCGAACACGCTGTAGGGGGCGCCCTTGTTCGCGTTGTGCCCATTGAGTCAATGGGAGCCCGTGTACGCGTCGTACGACTGGCTCCCATTGACTTCAATGGGAGTCCGACCGAATCGAGTCCGATGGCATACGTGCGCATCGTACTCGTTCGGTCGGGCTGCCAGAGTCCGATTCGGTCGGAAATCTCTCCGAGTCCGGCTCGGTCGGAGAGATTTCCGGCCCGAATCGGAATCGGCCCCATAGTCTAACAGATATGTTTTAAAACTTGCAGATAAACCCCTGACGAAGAGCCGAGAGGGGCTCGAAATGCATTGGGGGATAAAGATTATCTTTAGAGGAATATTTATGTTACATTCCGTGCTTTAGGACAAGGCTACGTGCGTACCTACAGCGTTTAAAGGAAATTATGTATTCATAAGTGTCTTACATGTGACGGATTAACAAGAACTAAAAACAAAAAAAGTGGATTAACTTGGAATAAAAATTGTCTGATGAAATGGACTAATCTTGGCATCATTGTTATGCACAAATCAATGCTGTGCGTCCGGATAGGGGCGCGAACACGCCCCTGTGATTGGAATAACTAGCTTAATGCCATTGAGGAACTGACAACTGACTCTATTGGAGATGGAAAGAACAAGGGTAGGATTTCCTAAGCATGAAAGAGTTTGTAGCATGAGCAGAAGGAGCCTTCAGTCACTGATTAGCTGTTCCTGTTATTCACAGTCTCTATCTATTTCCCTTTGTGGTTGAAAATAAGAGAATCAGAGACTTGTTGATACCATTTTTTAAGAGAAATGGCTTCAGATCCAATAAAGAAGACATATTGTTAACATCAATTAATTCAGATGACTTCAGTAAATCGTAAGGACAAGGAACATAAACAGTGACTTAAATTAGGGACTGGTACATTAAAGATATTTGAACTCGCATACCCTTCATGCAAAATATTTCTGCATTTGCAAGTGCAAAACTCGCAGTTGAAATGTACTAAAGATGCATTATGAATAGCAATGGATTTATGACATTGAAGTCAACAAGGATAAGAGAGTTTGAAAGAGGCAGCCCCCTTTCCGTTACAGATCGCTAGATTATATATTAATGGCTAGCGATAATAATTAGGGTAGCAAACCATTGATTATATTTTGACATCCGAAAGGAGGTGGTATTCATTTGTAAAATAGAAGCTGTCCACTGCACGTTCCCCCTCCTCTTGCCTATTTGCATTGTGATAATTTTTAATTTCGATTTCAGACCCGGTCCTCTATGGTTAGGAGCAGAAAGCACTGCTTTGTAGTATGTGAATGACAAGATGGAGGTCTGCAGGCCTACATCACTGCATTCATAGCATTTGCACATTTAAAATATTAAATGTATTTAAACACTTCCCACTCTACGAACCTATAAATCCAGCACCAACAAAAATAAATTAAAATAATATACTAGAAAAAATGAACAATGCCTTTACTTAAAAAAATAATACTATAGAATGAATTATTATATTACAAAAACTCAAGCAAAACAAAACTAATTAGCATACAAATTATTCAAAACAATTAAATAATTTACACAATCAATAGTCTAATTTAACCAATTAACAGTTAAAATAATTGCCATTTTAAACTTTCCATCAAATAATTTAAAAATAAATACTTTATAAAAGTAATAATTAAATTAACAAATCAAATTAAAAGTTGTACAATAAATTATTTATAAACAATTCAAACATATTTATTAAAGACAACTTCCAAAACTACTCCACTACAAATTCAACAACCTGCCAATAAATAAGTAAATTGATATAAAATGTAAAAAATATTTAAATATGTTACCAATTCTAAAATAAAGTAAACTATACCAAAAAATAATTACATGTATTGAATATTGAAATAATAATACCTCATAAAACAAAATGCAATATAACAAATCATAATTTAAAAAGGATAACATAACATGTGTATTTGTAAAGTGCACATTCACCCAAGGGCATCTTGGCGCTAAATAATAGATGGGTATTGTTACCCAATGGTACTCATTTTATTGACCCCAGAATGATGAACGGCTGAGTGGACCCAAAGGGATTTGAACCTGTGGCCATAAAGTCAAACACAGGACCCTCGAGCAGGCGCATTAGTCCACTAACCCAGTATTGGCTGGCATGTCTTGCAAGTGGGGGGGTGGGTGCAGGGGGCGAGCGGGGAGGGGAGGGTTGAGTGGGGAGGGGGTGTTGCGTGGGGAGGGAGGTTCATTATTAAAAAAGAACAAATTTAAAAACGTACCTTTCTGCCGGGTCCCGGCTCTTCTCTGCTCCTGCTCTCCTGCTCTTCTGCATCCGACAGGAACAGGAAGCAGGCAGCCAGTCTCCCTCCCCTAAGCCAATTACAACGCTGCATGCAGCATTGTGATTGGTCTGGAGTGCTGTGACACACCGCTCAGCCAGGGGCTAGAGGGGTGGGCATGTTCTCCATACAGGCTGTAATGCAGCCTGCATGGAGAAGGGCAAAGTGCACATGACTGGTTTGGGTGGACCGAGTGGGCCAACCAAACAGTGTTTGAACACTCAGGAGTGGGCAAACCACTCCTCCCCTGCCCTGCTCGGAGAGCAGAGCAGCCCCTCCCACCTGCCCGCCCGCAGAGCAACCATAAAATGGTAATAACTAAAAGTTATTACCATTTTATGTTTCGACTTCTCGCACTGCGAGAAAGCATTGAGGCAACGCTCCTCCGCCATAGCAGAGGAGCCGCCCCTGACTTAGCCACCAGATACAACTGTTTTAAAGATATTAAATACTTAAAAACGATATAAAATACTTAAAAAGAACATTATTATCTGTAATATTTTTTTCCCATGATATCCTTAACATAATTGACACGATATTTGTGGAAAACAATATTTTTGCATCGCTATTTAAATCACACACCAACAGGATCATTACCGCATTTTATATTTTTAGCTGTGTATATGATGCATTGTAAATAATTGCTTTTTCCTTTAATCTAGTATAAAAAAAATGGCAAGGAGATGAATCAATTTAAGTACCTGAAAGCATTACCAAGGCAGATAATTGTTAAGTAGTAAATTAATTGTGTGGGTCCTTTAAGGAAAAGTATACAAACTTACATCTTTATGTTTATATGCTTTACTATTAGCTTCTATTAAAATAACAAAACAAATAAGCTATGCCACAGAGAGGAAATATTAGCGGATACAGCAGCACCTTATGGAATCCTAATGGATACACAAAAGTGCTTGTTTAGCAATAGGAAGGAAACTGTTATTATAGGCACATTTTGGTTTTTTCTTAGAAACAGAAAACATGGAAGATGACATGAGGTCTTCATATTGACAGAAATATAGTCAAAACGTACAATCATTAATTCTGTTAAAATTTAAATTTTATTCTGAATCAGTTTTCTTTGTATGACCTGCTTAAAATGACAACTTATGGGCATACGTATAAGGTATTGTGCCACCGGAACGTCACTTTTACCGTTATTCTGGTGGCGCAATGCCCTGATCTATATTTACAAAGTGGCGTTAAGCCACTTTAAGAGGCTTAACGCCGCTTTGAAAATATCGTACCCCTTCACACGCTTTAACAACCAATAATGGTGATTTGCTACTTCTGTGCAATCTGCATTCTGCAGCACACATAGAAAGATCAAAATGCCATTGATGATTGTTTTTGTGCATGATGGTGTCCATTCATTCACAAAAACAATCATTCAATATTGACGATTTGCTACTTCTATGCATGCTGAAGAATGCAGGACACACAGAAGTAGCAAATCGCCATTATTGGTTGTTAAAGCGCAGGAAGGGACACATTCCTAAACATAAACAATCATGCCTGCAATGCAGGCACCATTACACTATGTTGCAAGGGTATCTGTGTTGGCACTAGTCAGCTATTTTAAGCACCAGCGCTAGGATAAACACAGGGGTGCGCCGTATTCTTGTAAATACCACACATTCCAGTGTTTTGGAAATGACACAGTGCTGCACAATTTGCCTCAGCGCCACACCATTTCCTTGTAAATATGCCCCTTTGTGTCCCTTTGCTCTTGTTAACATTGTATATTTACGTTTACAACAAGCTGCATTTTTTGATGTGTAGTAGTGGCTCCACAGAAATAAAAATAAAAAAAAGAACAAAAAACTTCTATTCACTTTCCCGTATGGTGCAGTACAGTATCCTCATGGGACATCACAGTGGGGATAGGAGCTCCTCCTTGCCGACCCCAGGATAGTCCCCCAGACAGTACTCTCATTATCCTTGAGACAAAGAAAATCGTCATGCGGTGGTTTAATTAAAAATAAAAAATAAAAATAAAACTATTATAGGCAAACAGAAGTATGGATATTTGAGCTGCAAATGTATGTGAAGTGTGTACTGTTATACAAGGAACAGTGTTTCTCTAGAGGTCAGGCCTTTTTTGCGGGGTCAGAGTTATAAAGAGGATTACTATGTAACAAGACGCCTGGAATTATGCACTCTACGGAGACGTCCGTAAACCATAGGAGACTTCATTGTATATCCATAAGAGCCTCCACTAATGTGTTCTCTGACAGCTACTCAGATACTACAAAGCAAAACCCATTTAGAGGCAGAGAGATGACCCAACGATGTTCCCTGCAAAACGGCGATAACCTTGCTGATACGACCCTGTGGTCGTATCAGCATAATCCACCCCCTATGTTAGGGATGGCTAAGTCAGGATTTTAGCAGACGTTAGATTTTGGCGAAAATGGCCGTTTTCGCCAAAATCTAACCTCTGCTAAAATCATGTGGGCTGCCTTGTAAATATCGCGATGTGAACATCAGCGATATTTGCAACGTAGTCCATCCAGGGTACGCCCAGGAACGCCCACTTTGCATCTCATTAGAGATGCAAAGATGGGCGTTGGGGGAAAGGGCGATAATGCAAGGATTCACGCGATAGCGTGACCTTGCTGATTAGGCGATAAAATTATCGCCGCTTTTCGTCCGAAAACGGACGCAAAAGCGGCGATAATTGTTTATCGCCTCGTTGATGATATGCCCCGTAGTTCTTTTCTTAAAGATAAAAGTATAGCCCAGAAGGCCACACCCATTAATGCATTAAAAGGGCAACCTTTTTCTTGTTCATTTAACGAAACCTGTCTACTAAGGTGGTCTGAGCCTAAGGTGATCACCTAACATGAAGGCAAATTCTGGACAGGTCTGTAAAAAATTCAGGACTAAGGGTCAAAATTCAGGACAAAAAGTCAGGACAAAGGGTTAAAATTCAGGACAAAAACCTAAGACAATAAGTCAGTTTCATGGACACGTCCAAGGAGAGGCCATACCCCAGACTTTATCAGTGCATTTATTTACTATTGCCCTTGGGTATGGTGTCAAGAGCATCACCCCTATCCAGATTTACCAAAACATTCTTGGAGAGAACGCAACAGCACATTTTTGATTATGTTTCTAAATATTTTAAAACCCATGACAAACAGTTTGGGAAACATTAAGGTAAGTGAACATTTGCTAGCTTAGAGAAGTTAAACAAAAACATCTGGCGCACCTCTACCTCCAGTCAACGCTAAACCTAAAAAAAATTAATGAGGCAGAGCAGATGGTGTGGGCAACAGTTTCACATCTAATGCCAGTATGTGAGGCACCCACAACCTGTCTGTAGTCTGACAGCATGTGCTTTCGGGACTCTACATTTAGCTCAGAACTGAGAGCCCAGAATAGCAGAAATATAGAATTAAAGAGCAGGATGAAATCGTGATCAGATGAGAGATCCACAGTAACTGATTCAAAGGGTTGTTGCCAAGAATCGGACAAATAAGAAGGAGAAGAACAAGGTGGGACAATTCCTAATATCAGACAAAATTATGGGTGGGCGGTGGACTCCACTCTGCTTGCGGAGTCCACAGAGTTTTGTCCGCTCTGCACTCCGCTTGGATTGCGTAGTTAGGCAAAACTCTGCTCACCATTGTGTAGTGGAGTTTGCTGCCGGCGCCCACCCTTTCTATTGACAATAAGCTAATTGCATGCTTCTGTGATGATGGCCTGTTCATTTCCCAAAAGTGAGGGACACAGCGGTTTTATCTTTAAATGCTGTTTATTCTGGGGAGGCAATGCCTGCTGTTGGTGGCAGAGCTGTTGTGCTGCCTGGGATGAACGGGTGGGCTGCCTCGCCAGTCGTCACGCATGACGCATCCTACCACTGAGGGCTGGGGAGTGCCAGTGACATTGTGCCTGACCTTGTCATGGACGACTTTGAGAACGTGCGCAGTCGCAGTTTGGCTGGCGGTGGTCGACCGGATGAGGAGGCTGCACCTGCGGTTCTCCTTGGTCAGGGCTCCGCTGGGCCATGCCTTGCAGCGAGCACTGCAGCCCCAGCCCCGCAAGCCCCTGGGTGTTCTCCTGGGCCACGCACTTGGACCTAGGTGGCATGGACCCCTGTGTGCGCTCTGTGGAGTGCACGGTTCACGGTCCCATCGTCTGCTGAGCCTGGTAACTGGAGTGGTAGCAGCTTGGGGTGAGTGTGGGGTGCTCCCCTATCTAGAGTTTTGTCTCTATAATGACCTGTGGTTTTGTGGCTGTACATGTCACTCACCCCTGTCCCGTTGCCATCTGGTAGTTGTGGTATGGTGCATTCCATGCGGGCCTGAGTTGATTTGAGAGCTATGTTTTTTTTTATACCTCTGATCATATGTAATATTTTAGGATGTATTTATGTCATGTTTATAGACCACGATCCAAATAAGCAAACCTTTTGAATGATTGATTGATTGGGTACTATCATGCTAAGTAACCTATCTTGGCATGCAATGATAAAATCTTTTAATAAAACATGTGGTAGTGTTTCAGCTTAGTGCATTAGATCACAAAATTGCATTGACATTTAGTGAAAGTTTCAAAACAAAACATGAACATTAAACATTAATTTACCCTGCTCTTAACAACACCAGGAGTGAACAAATTGAACCAACTGTTTGGTGTGTTGTATATCATGTCCAATATTATTTTTATGGATGCTGGAACATTCCAGGCTAATAAAACATTGAAGTCAGTTTTTGTACACAGTCCATCTTAAACTGAATTACTTGCAAGTGTTCTCGAATGTCACTATCAAGAAAATTAGACACATGAACTAAAATGATTTGACTAAGATCACACAAGTTAGCCATGCTGGAAATCTGGGATTTGAATCCAGTGTTCCTGCTCACACATAGTGCACTTAAACCACTGATTACATAAATGTATTTTTCTTATTCCCCTTTAGGACCATAAGACAGTGTTTTGCACAACTCTGTAAGATGAATAGTATACTGTGTTCAATAAATACAGATTGCAGGCTGATCTGACACAATATCTGAAAAACAAAAGGTCCCTAATGAAGGTGAGGGAACGCAAGACTCCATATGCTTATATCACTGGCTTTTTTGACATTATATAGCTATTCTAGAGGTGAGCGAGCCACTGAAAGCTTGAACCAGGCTTGAGCCTGGCTCTGCCTCAATCGAGGTCCTGTTGTAACCTCATTCCCATAACGAGCCGAGCTTTCATGTGGTTTCTGCCTGCCTCCTTCCCTCTACCCAAGATGTTGCATTAGGGACAGGGCTGCTGACTTTGGAACTAGGGAACCAGGGTTGAGTCTCTGCAACTGCTCAACATCCTGTGATTCTGGGTAAACCACTTAATCTCCCCATGACAATAAACAATGAATGTGACCTTGGGCAATGTAAGTGATGCTCATGTAAAGTGCTCCAATACCTTTGGGTCGAGTTCACGCTATATAAAAACTTCAGAAAAATGAACAAAAAAGTAAAAACAAAGCCCTTAACAGAAGGAAAGACAAATACTGGTTTCCTGGCTGATTTGTACAAAGTTAAACTCTAGAAAGCCGGGATAGATTGTGGCTTCCCTGCTTAACCTGTGTGATTTTAGGCAATTGTTTTACTTCACCAAAACTCTTTTTTCTTCATTAATGCTTATTAAAGCACTTTCCAAAAATTGATTTTTGAATGCCAGTTGTAGAGAAACCTATTGTATTTGAGTTAATAGACGTTAATGTGATGCATTAACGTCAATGCTTCACATGTTAAATAAATACACTTCTCTTGAATTATATCATATTTTACATGATGTTTGTTATATGATTTACACACCAAACATATCATGGCTTGGCTCATGCTTGGGCTCTAAGATCCGAGTCAGACTCTTAGCTCTGCACTTATTGTTAATTTCTTGGCTCCCCCACCTCGAAGCTATTTAATGCAGCGGTTGAAGTGCATTAAAAAAAAGTATAGACACTGTCATGGGGACGGAGACAGTGGGGGGCATGGCCAGCGAGCCATCATGGCAGACGTGCACTGCTAGAGCTCCGCTACGAATCCCTCAGTTCTCCTGATCTACACACTGCATCTGACCCATCCACACAAGAGAAAGGTGGGAATCTGCTGGCGCCAGACTGCGGTCACTGCTGAGGCCCTTCGACCGGCATGAGTACAGATGCAGCCCGCGCTATCGGCGAGTAAAGATTTGCGGCCTACACAGCCGAGCAATGAATGCGGGAACGCGGCGCTAACTGCTGAGAACCGTTGGGAGCTGTGGTGACACCGAGTGCTCAGGCGAGATGCGGCTGCGCCCGCCGTGATCACCAGCACTCTGAGACGTGGCCGCTGAATCGTGATCACCGGTTCCCTGCCAGCAGAAAACGACCCGGAGATCACCGAGACTTGCACCCCGGGCCCCCTTAGAGGACCGGTGCGGGAGGCCCTGGCTGCCTAGTGCCACAGAAGAACCCCGCGGCCTGCCCTGCTGGGTAGCAGCCGCGTGAATGTAGCGACTGCCCAGACAACAATCCGAGGCGATTTCACGGCTGAGCACTCTTGGACTCCCGGGAGCAGGGTGCACAATAGACACTGCCACTGACACATCAGAGACAACGGTCTGGGGACCGTTGAGGCCTACACACTCAGCCCCCGGAGGGCCCCGCCACTGAACTTGCGGGTGACTGCACGGAACAACCGCGAGTATAGGCGCGTTGGGACGGGGTGCCATGCCATGCAGCCGCCCGTGAGCTGACTGACACACCAGTGAACCCCCGACAGCCTTCCACCGGAGCGGAGACCGCAGGAGAACACCCGGGACACGGCGGTGCTACGGGAGCTGGTGGCCATACTGGAAGTGCCACGCAAAGAGGTACGTGACTTGCCGCCACCCGAGCTCACACTGTAGGATAGATGTACCCCGAGATCCATACATCTGTATAGTGCCACCCGCGCTGGGACGGTTCAGGAAGGCCTCATCCCTATGTAAACTGCCTACCGCGAGATCGGGCCTGCAGGCATGTGACTGCCCCAACAGACAATCCAGAGGAACTCTCCACAGACACCAATCACGCATTCTGGCAAATAGCCGTGCTCCAACAGTGACACGGGGAAGGGGATACACTGCGTCTTGCGGCCTGTCCCACTGGACCGTATAGGCAAGGAGTTTAATGTGTGGACACACATAGAGAGAAGCAGAAGTGTCTGAGACTCATGGGCAAGTGACGGTCGATGTCGGAAGCCCCCGCTGAACCATAACAGTGGAACAATAAGCGCCCCTACCGTCACTGTGAGCCTGGGGTAGTACACACCAGGAAAATCGCCTGTAGACTGCAGCCCCTTTGGGAAGGGATTCCTGGACAGCGCAGGTGATACCACAGGTCCACACTAGCAGCCCACACGGAGGCGGCCACGGACCCACAAGCATGGCCCCCGACGGACGTGCTACAGCAGCCCTCTGACTTGCAACATCGGTCACTGTACAAGACAGTCCGCGTCATCCAATACACCGCAGTGGAAGTCGGTACTTGCAATAGTGTGGACTAGTGGCAGAGTTTGCACAGTCACCCACTGTTGGAACATACACCTGGCACGTGGTACGCACCAGCAGGAAGTCCAAAACGCAATGGACCATTGCCTATGCACCGGTGGAGCCTTGTGGCAGTACTGCGGGGACCCGGGCACTGGACTAACAGTCAGCTGCCTGGCAGGCATATAGCCACAGCGAAGTGAAGCACGCCCGAATACGGATTTGACCAGATCACCAGCGCTGTCCCCCCAGCAGAGACCCTGTCACCAGGTAACTGGCCGCAATACTTCCTGCCGCATTGAAAGCGTCAACCCCTATATCCTCTGCGGAGGGACCACATCGTTGACACTCGACCTGGAGAAGACGTGCCCTGGAGGGGGGACCCCGGCCGCGCCGTACACCAAGTGAGGCATTGTCAGCGACGCGGGATGGCAGGAAATTTAAGCGCTGTCCCTACCGGCACGCAAACAGACAGTAGGGGCAACCTTGAACCTATAACGCAGCGTGGAGTACATTGTCGCGCGGCCGCTTCGTGTTAGGGGTCAATGCTTTCCGCCCAAAAACTAGCAATGGGCCGCCTCCATACAAACGCGCAGCACAATGCCGCGAGAGCTGGCATTCAGAAATCAACGCACGCGGGAGGTGATACAGCCGGTGACACTTCAGGCGCAACGCTTGCAGCTAAACTGGACTCGGTACTGGCTGCGGTGAAAAAAATCGGGACCGCGTTAGACCAGACAAGAACATCACTCGAATCTCGGTTTGACAAGGCCACCTCAGACTTTACTCTTTTACGCGCTGACCACCACAAGCTAGCGGAGAAAGTCCAATCACATGATCATTCCCTGTCGGAGCTGAAACCCGTCACCCAAAGTCATGCCACAGCCTTGCAAGACATCCTAGATCACATGCACGCATTGGAGGACAGAGTTGAGGATGCCGAAGGGCGCTCTCGCCGTAACAATGTCCGGGTGGTGGGTCTTCCAGAGGCTGAAGAGGGCCGGACCCCAGAACTTTATGTGGAACATTGGCTTAAAGACATCCTGCCCCCAGGGACACTGTCGTCGCACTTTGTAGTAGAGAGGGCGCACCATGTACCAGCTCACAAGCCCCCTCCAGGGGCCCGCCCGAGGCCATTCCTCTTCAAACTCTTAAACTACAGAGACCGGGATAGAGTTTTGCGCGAATCTCGTAAGATCTCAGATCTCAAGGTCAGTGGGAATTCGGTAATGATATTCCCGGACTATACGGCACAGGTGCAGAGACGGAGAAGCACCTATGCTGCTGTGAAGCGCCAACTGTGCGAACTGGAACTCCCATACACCCTGAGTGGTGGCTAAAGGTGTGGCCCGTTTCTTTGATTCACCTGCAGAGGCATGGGACTGGCTGGAAGAATCAGGACTGTGGTCGGGGCCTCGCCCCTCTAGTGCGGAGTCAACGAGGCCCAGTAGCAGGAAGACCCGCCGTCGTGGGCGGCGGAGGAAAATGGGAAGTGTGACCACATTGACTGCGGCACCAAACCCAGAACAAAGCCAGATGGAGCGCTGAGACACCTTGGAGGTAGCTGCGACATTGGGGACTCAGACGTACCGTGAGAGCCGGGAAGTCAGCTCCTCTGGGTCTGCCACTGCCAGCGGCCCATCTACCCCTAGACCTGAGGACCTGGACGGGGTGCAGATGCTGGAAGTTACTCCACAGACCACAGATGGCATCATATGAACAAACGCTATCGACATGAGCAGTGAAGAAGGCTGCGCACGCAAGTAGTGACTTTCTTGTGGAGATTGACTATGTTACTGATCACTCACTAAAGTATAATTTATCTCTGCTGCCTTAATCTGCCACACACACGTATTCTACACACAGGCCGTAACCGCTGTAGCGCATAAATAGCGTAGGTGCACACTAGCACACAGGTTGGGGTAGCGGGTGACAACGCCGCGTCACGGAGGGATAGCCGACACTCATAGTAAGGCGCATACTGCCCATACCCACACCGGTTTTCACACTGGAATAGCTACTGCCATTGTTGGGCAAATAAGTAGTTTGGACGAGCCTCACCACGGCGTTCGCCCTAAGTGCTAACATGGTTCAGGTTCATGTTTTGAGTTCTAGTTCACCAAGGTCAGTTCGAAACCCCCACACACATTACATATCTGATGTTACACAGCTCGCCCCAAACCAATCAGAACAGTACAATAGTCAGACATGACACAGGTCAAAGTGGCCACATGGAATATACGCGGCATGCACACGCCTACACGCAGATATTCTATATTCTCGTACTTACAAAGACACAAGGCAGGAATTGCGTTACTTCAGGAAACGCACATGTCACGAGTTGAGCTGGAGCGCCTGCGTAGGAGGTGGAGGGGCCAGGTATTCGGCACCACGTATTCAGCACACTGATATGGGTCAGAGCGGGAATCCCGTTTGTCTGCGAGGAGGACACAAGTGACGCAGAGGGCAGGTACACTTTTGTGAAGGGACGCCTGAACGGCCAAGAGATATTGCTAGGCTCCCTCTATGCCCCTAATTCAGACCAGGCCTCCTTTCTAGCACGCATATCTGAGGTGGTAGCTCAATGGAGTGGGATCCCCTGGCTGCTGGGGGGGGATTTCAACTCTGTGCTCAATGTGGATCTAGATAGGTCATTCCCGCCCTTCAACAGAACCCCCTCTGCATTCAACGCGCAGGCCCTCTCAAACTGGCTTGCGCATTGGGCCCTACTTGATGTGTGGCGATTTCTTAATCCCACCGCTCGCATATACTCTCACTATTCGGCAGTGCACGGGCTGCATGTACGCCTGGACAGACTGGTAGGGTCGCAGGGTTTACTCCCATTAGTCCAAACTGTTGAATACCTAGGTCGGACCCACTCCGATCATAACCCCCTGTTGATGCAGCTCGGGTGGGAGGCACAACGCCCCCCGGTCCCCACGTGGCGACTCCAGCCCAGTGCACTGGAGGACCCGGCGTTTCGTTCATCACTGGGGACAGCAATATTAGCGTACTTTGAACTGATTGAAGGCACAGCTAGCGATGCGCTTATAGAATAGGAAGCATTTAAAGTGTCAATCAAAGGCCATTGCATGGGAGCCACGTGGAATGTCCGTAAACAGTTATCTGACTCCCTTGCAAAAATCGAAACCCAGCTGTTGCGATACGAATGCGAACGCGAAGGGAAGGGGATGGGTAGAGACTTGCGACGCCTAGAAACACTGCGCTCAGAACACGCGGACCACATGGAACGGCTTTGTTGCCACAATTACACTGCGCACACAGACCGAGCACACACTGCAGCAGATAGAGCAGGCAGATTGCTAGCCTGGCTGATCCGGCAAGAACATGCTCACGCCCCAATTGGGACGTTACGGGTAACCACGGGGCAGATGTTAGTCACGCAGCGTGAAATACATGAGGCCCTGATGCAACACTATGCATGCCTGTATCAGTCCCACAGTAGCTGTGATGAATGTGACCTGGTGAGGTTTCCTGGCAGTTTACAGCTACCCACAGTGGCAGGGGAACGCAGGGAGACGCTCAATGAACAGATCTTGCGGGAAGAGATCGGAGATGCCATACAATCCCTAGCTTCCGGGAAGGCCCCAGGGCCGGACGGGCTACCGGCAGAGTTCTATAAGGCGTACCGCGTCTCACTGGTGCAACACCTTAGTACTGTGCTCACTACTGCACTAGAGACCCAGCAACTCCCTCCCTCTATGCGCGAAGTACACCTGGTGTCGTTGTTGAAGCCTGGCAAAGATCCGGTGGAGATGGGCTCCTATAGGCCCTTGGCTCTGCTCAACACTGATTATAAGATACTCGTGAAGGTGCTAGCGGACAGATTGGCACAAGTAGTCCCAATGTTTGTCCATACAGACCAGAATGGCTTTGTGCCGGCCCGCAGTACTTCACTCAACCTGTGGTGATTCTTCAAGGTGGCAACATACGCGGTGGGGGAATGGCCAAGGGTAGGGTGCCTTGTAATGGACCTGGAAAAGGCCTTTGATTCCCTGGAGTGGAACTACCTGTTTGCAGTACTTGAGAAATTTGATCTAGGCCCAATCTTTATCCAACTAACATGCCTTCTCTACACTGGCCCCACAGTCAGGGTCAAAGTGGGCCCCTACATCTCGGATTCCCTTCCTATACAGAGAGGTACATGGCAGGGGTGCCCTTTGTCCCCACTCCTGTTTGCGCTCGCAATGGAGCCGCTGGCGGAGGTGCTGCGCACCCAGCTATGAGATGGGGTGCACCTAGGGGATGCCACTCATCAGGTGTCGCTTTATGCGGATGATCTCCTCATTTACATCAGGGATATTAACCGAGTCCCTGCCCAACTGGCCCAATTGCTGGAAGATTTTGCTGTACTCTCCGGGCTAAAAGTAAATTTAGACAAATCCTGTCTCTACCCATTCAGGGAGGGTCTCCGGGACCCGGGTCTCACCATGAGTGGCAAGCAAGTGTAGTGGAAGCCGGACACGTTCGGCTACCTGGGAATCCAGATCTACCACCAGTTAGATGATCTCTTTGATGGGAACCTGGGGAGGGCGGTGACGTCCATCAAATCGCAGATACGGTTTTGGAGCACGCTGCCACTGGCTGTAACGGGTAGGATAGCACTCACTAAAATGGTGATCCTCCCGCGGCTTCTATACTACTTTACAAATTTGCCAGTATACGTGCCAACCTCCTTCTTCACCGCCTTAGAGAAACAGATCACGGATTTCATCTGGAGCAACGCCAGACATAGAGTGGCACTGAAAAAGCTGTACTTACCGACGGACCAAGGTGGGCTGGCGGCTCCTTGTTTCGAACATTACTACCTAGCCTCTCAGCTGCAGTGGATCGCGCAGTGGCTGTCAGGTCATCACTGTGCAGACACTGCAACTACGCAGCCGCCCTACCTTCTGGAGCAAATATTTGGGCTGAGACCACCGGAACCCTTGATGCTTGCTGTGGCCCATAAATGCTTTCACAGGAGTCTATACATAACGCGTAATGTGATCCCCTATGCGCCGGCGATACCCTTAGAGGGAACTCCCAGTGGGCAGGTGGAACTTACTGTGCCAGCAATCAGGGGTTGGCAGGAGAAGGGCACCCAAACACTCGGGGACCTATATGATGAGGGGGCGCTCAACCATACACAACGCTAGTAGAAGAAGAGGGACTGCCACCAGGCCAATTCCTTGCCCATCGTGCGCTGGTGGCCTCACTCGCGGCCAAATGGGGGGATGTCACTACAGAGCCGCGGACGAATCTCACCATGCAGTACTAACACGTCATGGGACAGGGCAGGCATCTAATGCGCTGTTTTGCAGCCTCACTCAGAATTCATGCAGCGATCAGCCTCGATACACTTCGTCACAAGTGGGAGCGGGACCTGGGTCACCAGTTTACCGACACGGAGTGGGCCCGGGTGCTTGAGATCCCGACACGCATCCCCAGGAATATGCGCTTCCGGCAGATACAGTTATATATAGTCCATAGGGCATATCTCACGCCTGCGAAAATTAATCAATATTTTAATCGTGGAGATGCAAAATGTCCGAGGTGCGCTGAGAATGGGGCTGACTTAATACATATGCTCTGGAGCTGCACCCAGGTGGGTACATACTGGAGTGAAGTGGCTGCACTACTGCACACTTGTACTGGTCAGGAGCTGCCTTTCGATTGGCCCACCTATTTATTGCACAAGTTCCGCAGGACACCCAACACGAAAGTCACGTCCAGATTTTTAGATTTGGGAATGATAGTGGCCAAGCGGCTGATAAGTAAACGGTGGAAAGCGCAAGACTCCCCCCATATACAGGCTTGGCGGAACTCCATGCTTGCGTGGGCCATCAGACGCGAAGAAACCCTGGGACTGCGTAAGGTCCCTATCGCAACATACTGGGCCGCTCTCTACACTGAATTACAGTGAAACGCAGGCGCGCCGACCGGGGACTCCTCTGATGCACAGGCTGTAGGTGGCTAGCATGCATGCACACCGAGACAGCGTATACACCACGTCACCCTCTTACTGGTAAATATGTGCTGACTGTATCAACATACAACCACACACTTTAGAAATGGGGGGGTAGCTAGTAGCTGCCAGCTGTAAGAGTAACATATAACACTGCACATGGAAACGGGGAGGGGTTTGAGGGCTGAGCAATTGTTACATACGTTTCGTTTTCTTCCCTTTTCTCTTTTGCAGTCAGTTTATGCAAATCTTTTCTTTTTTGCTCTCTTGTGGATCTATTACTGTCGCCTAGCTGTTTACGAGCACCAGTGCAACTGCTTTATCTCTATGTTTACACATGTAAAAGCGTGTAGAGGTAGGCATGTAATAACATATGTACTCCAGAGGACAATCAGGAATGTAAGTTATTATGTAACTGACATGACTTCTGTCCCCCCTTTTCTTCTCTTCCCTCGCCTACCTTTAGGGTACGAATTGCAAATGCATCTACAAGTTTTGTTTTTACAGCATATATTCTGCCTTGGGAATGTAATAAGAACATACAAATGTACATGTACCGTACCTTAAGTAACAGCTGGAATGCCCAGCAATGCCTGCATATATATGCGTTATGTTGTAAAAATACGAAATCAATAAAATAGATTTACAAAAAAAATGGGGACGGAGTCAGTAAGCGCAGAGGCATAATCAAAGGCATGGCTAAAAAGAGCCAAATATTCTGTAACTATTTTGTTGATCTCTCACCGTCAGGTGACTACATATAAAATAACGCGCTGAAAAGTCAATAAACATTAAACTAATCAGTGGGAAATGAACTATTTTATGTTATGAAACCTCTATTGGTTAAAGTGGTCACTACAGATGTATATGTGTGCAACCAGAGGCCCACAGAATTGAATTCTGTTTGGTGCAGCAGGGAAAAGCAACTTGTGTATTTTTTGTTTTAGGAGGTCCCTGAAAGCACTATGAATGTTTAAGTCATTATTTTAAACTTGCATTTTACACAGTGTAATATAGGCTGCCACTAAATGAACAAGTACGTTTAGAGTAAAGATAAAAAGTGCTTCTAATCATAGATTATACTAATATGCAGACTATACCTAGTGCAATTTTTTTTTTATAACTGTCCATTAATAGCATGTACTGCATAGCTCAGCTTGGAACACCCTTAAAGCACTTCACAAAAAGAAAATATCTTGTCATCAGGCAGCTTCAAGTGATTCTATCAATTATTGCCTCCCAAGCAGCCTTTACATATGCAAATTAACCAATTGCACACATTTGCATTTCTTTAGGGAAGCAGACACCCTGACAAGAAGATTTCTTTTTAGCCGCATGCCCCTCCCTCTGGAATGCAGCACAGGAGATTCCTTCCCTTGCACTTCACCTGGGGAATTTCAATTGTGGAAATGAACTTTTGTACTTTAACTGAAAGGCTAAAACTACGGACAAATGCCATCGTTAAGACATCAGTCATGGACAACGGACTTATGGGCAAATTTACAGACAGTCGGTGAAAATTACGGACGGTTGGTCACCCTATCTGAGCCATGTAGTTTTGCACCACCCATGTAGGAGCAATCATTTATACCTCAAAAGCATAGTTCTAACTGTGTTTACTCAGGATGTATGTCATCAGTAGGGAGAAAAGCAACTCAGTAGCGCGGTAAATACTAGACTCACCTAACATCCATAGCTGTTTATAGTTCCGCCATGATCACACCTGGCATAACTTCCTCTCCCAGCCCAACCCAACCCAGGCACTTACTTTATCTGTCTGTCTCCTGCAGAGACAGCACTGCGCTGTCATCCGGTATCAGGTAAGGCACTGTTTTCTAGTCCTCTGCATAGGAGACAACTCCACTGCCCCCCACCCCCACAAGTCATGCTTTACCTAGTGTGCATCGAATGGCATGCATGCACAGTAAAGGGTTTAAGAATAGGTGACCCTGAGCTGGCCCGTCGGGTTCTCTGATAGGCATCCAGCATCTGAGGGAGGACACAGTGTGATACTGCTAAGGTTAGAGCACACCTTTGAAGTTGGGGGGAATCTACCTGACTCCAGCACATTGGCCCTCATGCCTTACAAGAGTTTGTGTGCAATACGAACGGTTGCGTCAGGCAGCGGCCATTGTTAATGGATGTGCACGATTTATATTACACCAGAATATCATATCCAAAATATCATGCTGCCATAGTATTGTGGCACAAATACTGAAAACTAAAATAACGTCATGATTAGGCTATGTAGCTAAGTATAGATTTACTTTACTTAACTTCACGTATATCTATCTTGATGAAATAGAATATATATATACATATATATATATCTTCCAAGTATGTAAATGTGGAATTTAGAAGAGTAAATCTATAATTATCTATATACCTCTATTTTCTTGATATTTTGATCCTTGATGCTCTTGATTGCCCCGGTAATGGCCCGTCATCTGTGGGATCTTGTCCTGGTTCAGCTAGCATAGGGTTGCCTGCAGATGTTACCACTTCTTCCATTGTGATTAGTCTTCCCCGCTCATCACATATAAATCTTTGGTACCTTCACCTCTGGATTTGGAGCCTGAGCATGTAGAGATCCAGTGCATTGGATGCTGAAGGAGGTGGCATCCTCATTGCAGCAGTACACATGTTGGTCTTCTCTTCACTTTTATGTCCAGGATTAAACACATGTCTTTGTCTAGTTTATGTCTGAAAGGTTGCATCTCAGGCTGTGACCCATTAAAGACTTTGGAGTTTTTCGAGGGTCAAGTTCTCTCTTCTCTTGGCAGTGCATACTCTTATTTGGGAGTGGGCAGTGATCGTGACTTTATGAGAACCCTGGTCAGATATTTCCCTGGTGGTTTTTGAGAATTCCCAGCTTTTGAGGAGTTTTTCAAATCACAGACCTGTTGTTCATTTTCCAGTCTCTCCTTGCCATCTGCTTTACGCCCTCAAGATGTTTCAGAGTACCTCCTTGTAGCCTCTTGACTATATTTGTCCCTAAACCTACTTTCTGCAAAAGATTTGTTTACTGTTGCGTTCACATCTGCTAGAAGAGTAGACTATTTGAGAGCTCTGTTTTGTCAAGTTTTTTATCCTTAGTGAGTGCTCTTTTCATTCCTTATCCATGTTTTCATCCCATGGGGCATTGTCTTTTCACATGGGTCATGATGCATTCTAGCCAAATCCTGTGGCCTAGTGGAATCCCTCTTTGGCAGTTTATGATGTTCATTTGGCCATATCCACATATTTGCCTTGTAGCGTAGGGATCCCAAAGACAAAGTCTTTCTGTGATTTTCGGGTAGTCCAGCAAAGGAGGTTAGCCCTCCATCTCAACTCTGAGTATAGTGAATAAGCTGTTATTTCCCAGGCTCATGGGGGAAAATTGTGGTCAGACTATGTGGGCAGAACAAGGATTAGTCTTATCTAACATTTGCACATTATGTTCACCATTATCTCCTGTCTCTTGTGATTCCACATTCTGCCCTGTTTGGTGCTGTTCATCAATGAGTTCTTCCATAGTAAGATTGAGATGCTGCAGCTCTCTGGTGTCCAATCCCATGCGCTGGAGTCAGGTGTAGTAGAACTGCTTGTTGCATTATCATGACTAAAGACAATCACAAGGAAAGCTGATGAGGTAATAGTTTCCCAATTTCCTCATTAGTCTAAGACGTGGTTTCCTCATCACACCCCTTTCATGCTCCTCCCACCCAAGTTCCTTGGCACTGACAGGAAGTGCTTGCTTTGGGAGAGGTCGTCATATCTGGAGCGAATGAGCGGTGGGGGCGGGGTGGGCAGGCATAAAAAAAGAAATAACAACTATGGATTTAGGGTGCTTTTTTATTTTGGTCAAGTGAATTGCCTGAGTACTCCCCTGGATGAGGACTCACTTAATGAGTCAAGTTTGTGCGAGGATGGCATGTTTTAGAGTAATCCAATGTTTGGCAATAGTTACACAGCCCTGGCATTATTGAGATGTGAAATCGATGCACTGTGGTAGAGCATGCTTGCTGTGATAGCATAGGCGTACCTCAGGGGGCCCCAGACCTTTCAGAGGGCCTACATTCCATCGAAGACCAAGGAATATCCGTGAGATATGGGAGATGCAGGGGCCCCTCTTCACATTCTGCAGGGGGGCCCATCATTTTATTTTACACTACTCTGTGACGTTACCTAAGAAATTTGACAATATTTCAAAATGCCATTTATTTAGCTTAGCTGTCTGTCCCATTGTTGTCAAACTGTTCTTCAGTGAATGCCAGCAGAGTGGATTAAAAATGAGAACTTTTCTTTATCCTAATTGACTACGATGCATGCCATATCCAATAACATTTGTTCTATCCCTGCTCCATGTCCTTCAGAGCAGCTGGCACGGTTCCCAGTATGTGATCGCCACTTAGCTTCAGATATATGGCCCTTGTTCCTCCTTAGTGAGTTCAATTTCTAGCATTAACCTTGATGAGAGTGGATGAGAGGACGCTGAACTTGCAGCATAGGGTGTAAGTACATTTTAAAGAGCACAAACACTTTGCTAAATTAAAATCCACGCACAGAAGTGCATACTTTACTAGTTCTTTTGGTCACGCATTTCGCAGTTTAATTAAATTAAAATGCATTTCCTGTTTCTGTTTTAGAGCAGAAGCCCAAATGCTTGACCGAGGATGGTAGAGTGTGTTGTGGTCTGTGAAGGTAGACACCAGGAGCCAGGACGTATTTTCAAGCCTTCTTTATTTAGTCTTAAGTCCAAGTTACATTAGTCTTGAGTCCAGCCAGCACTGGTGTGGTACCAGCCCCACCAGGAGCAGCCTGCCTAGCTGCTCAGCCCATCTCCAACTGTCACCACTCATCCACACAGGCACCCAGGCATTCCATTCATCACAGTCACACCAACATTCCAATACCATCTCTCACTCTGGCTGAGCAGCTAGGAGGACCTAGTCTGAGTACAAGTATATGTACTACTGAGGATATAACATTATCCCTTTCCTTTAAATGAAAACAAAAGCAACAATACTAAGGAAGAGAACTATGCACAAGAAAGCGGTAATGCTCGTAACTCAGGGATGAAACTTACAGCAAAACATCACGAGAGAGTGAACAATACAAATCAGGAAAAGATGGGCAAAATATGACATCAATAAAAATGAGCAACAATATCACCCATCCTCCCCCATAATTAATTATCAAAACAATTTGAAGCGTAAGCAAATCAGTAAAATGTAGCAAAAGTTCAAATTGTACACTTTGTAGAATAAACTGTGAAAAATTAAGTACTGTAAAGCAACACCAAACTCAATAAACATAGAGCAGGGTTGAGCAAAGGGTAAAACACCCCGCAACACCATTCCCAGAAACAAGGGAACTAACAAATATATGGGACTGTAACCCATGGAAACTGTGTATGGAGCTGGCCCCCATAACACACACCCTATGTAGGGTTGTACTTTAGTACTGCGCGCAACCTGTAAATGGGGTCTAAACCCATATCCTAACCCTGTGTGAGGCTCAACCTTGATAATATGTGCGTATGGGAATTTACCCATGGGCCTACCCCCATGTAGAGGTAACAAAATGTAAAAATGTAAAGGCACACCCATAAACCTACCCCAATGCAGATGATACAGACTGAAAAATGTAAAGGTGATGCTGTGGCCCAAACCCATCCCTCAAGTAAGGGATATACTGTGATGATCACCCACTAAGAGACTAAGACGTCCCCTACGTAAATGAACTTAAACTGTGGCATCACGACAACATACTAAACTGTTGGAAAGAAAATACACATGCAATTCCGTTAAATGTAGAACATTTGCGAACTGTGCCCCACGCCGGTGAGCGATTTCTCACCCAAATTGTACTAGGTCAGCACTATCCCTGCATAAGGAAAACACAACACCACCCGAGATGCTAAACTTGAGTCAACAACATTTGTAAGTGATGTCAAACACGAAATATCTGCATACGAAACTTGAGTTGTGCTACTCTGTGCACATACAGGTACAGTACACGGCACCTGAAACTTGTTGAAAATACAAATGCAACACGTAGAACCTTGGCCTCAACAATACGAATGCCATATATTAAACACATTACAATGTTCACCCACAATGCCTTATACTAGAATTCACACTACTATAAGCTGAAACTGTACCCCCAGAACAATGTCAAACTACAAAACCTTAAGTAGTATGTAAGAGTTGTAATGCACAGCAGAATCCACAATATAGTATGAGAAACCTTCGTCAAACTATGATAACAGAAGTCCCAAACACATATCATCCATAAACGTGTAAGGACATGACCAAGTTCCCACACTGTGGAGTAGCGCTGAGATGTAGCTCGTATGGTAACTCACCATGTGTCCAACAAACTTCCTACCTTGTTCCTATACTGTGTGCATGCGTTTTGTGGTGCATACTCACACAGAATACAGGGTTACCAGTGCTAAAGCAGGCAAATCTATACATCGTCCGGATCATCAACCAGTACGATCAGACGACCCATCACCATGCTCCTCAGCATGTTCCTCAACGCTGGTAGTAGACTGACGCAGCAAAGAGTTCAACGATGTTCAAAAAAAAAAAAACGCGTGAAGGCAAAACGAAACAGCGTGGTTGGCAGAACAAGCAGGATCCAATTGGATTAGAAGGAGCCGCCAACCACAAGATGGCGGCACGCTGCGTGCGTGGCGCCGGGTGGCTCCAGGCGCATCTGTGCATGTGGCATCTGAAGGCAGCATCACGAGGATCCATGGCAACTAAAAGAACAGGTAGGGCTGCGCGCGAGCTGGAAATGGCGCGCGCCATCACATTCAAACCACTTAGTGACGGTTGAACTTGAAAATGTAAAGCGCTGCTACCTCATAAGCTCACACGAGTGAAAATTTGGGCACCCACCTCCGCATACACCTGCATAACAAGTAGAATCCATCCAAACAATAATCCATTAAATGTTCCAGCACTCCCAGCGGCTCCAGTAAAGCAATTTAACACAGGATTGTGCCAACAGTTATGCAGAGACGAGTGTGGACACTGGCAATCGCGCTATCAATGCAGCAGTAAAACACAGGCCTTGGCAAAACCACACCGCACCTGTGTGGGACCAGTGTGCACTAACGTTGGTTCAACATCAAAGATGTCGCAAAAGACAGAAATGGAACCTGAATTGTCCCTCTGTGCAGCCACTGCACGCAGATTGCTGTGTCTTCTTGATGAAAATGCAGGTTCTCTTAGAAGTTACTGTAAACCTTGTAGTTTGATGTGGTTGGAACACCAGATGTGGCTGTAGAGAACAACTCCTCCAACTCACTGTAGCTTTGTAAGACCATTTGAGTATGATGTGGCTGGAACTCCTTATGTATCTGTAGTTTAACTACTCCTCCAACTCACTGAAGCCTTTTTGTGGCTGTAGTATTCCCAGGCTGCGGTGTCAATTGGTGATGACACTGGTCGGTGGGGCTGTCCATTGGTAAGGACACTGGTGGGGCTGGCGCTGGCTTGCCTGGAAATACTTCCTTTGTAGATATGGTTGCTTGCGTAATCTCTTGGTTTCTCTTGAAGTTTCTTTGTAGTCCCTTTGTTTCTGTGCTGTACCAAGAGTCTTTAGGGTCCAGGTCCGCTCGTCGCCAAAATAATGTTGTGGTCTGTGAAGGTAGACACCAGGAGCCAGGACGTATTTTCAAGCCTTCTTTATTTAGTCTTAAGTCCAAGTTACATTAGTCTTGAGTCCAGCCAGCACTGGTGTGGTACCAGCCCCACCAGGAGCAGCCTGCCTAGCTGCTCAGCCCATCTCCAACTGTCACCACTCATCCACACAGGCACCCAGGCATTCCATTCATCACAGTCACACCAACATTCCAATACCATCTCTCACTCTGGCTGAGCAGCTAGGAGGACCTAGTCTGAGTACAAGTATATGTACTACTGAGGATATAACAGAGTGTTTTCCAGCAGAACAATGTTCTCTAATTGTGTGAGTCTGCTTTTGATGTAGACACACTTTCAACCTGCTGCTTACTTCCCATTCATCACACAAGGGGCAGGATGTATCATGTAAAATGCACATTTACTAAAAGCAGCGAAAAGCAGCACAGCAGCCAAAGTTGCTGTGCTATGTTGCAATGGTTAAGGAGAAATGCAGAGCCAAATCTACTAAGATGTGGTGCTGCTGCTCTCTCCTATAGCACTGGTGCTCAAACATGCTGCCTAGTGCCAATCACACAACTTTGCACCATAGTGCAAAGGTGTGTGTGTATGATGTCTAGCATAGGTTTTGTACAGGATGTTTTACCATTCAACTATAAAATACTATGCCTGTACTAATGTGCAAAAATTTCACACATGGATGTGTGTTGTACAGTGCAGCACACATGCAATGTGAGAAAATTTAAGAGACATAAAAACATTTCCTCTCGTTAGCACCTGCCAAAAAGAGGTATTGGTTTTGGATGCAAAGTCCTGTCAACCAATTTTAGAAGGTAAGTTTTTCTATCAAAAGCCATGGGTAGAAACATGAAAACACTCATGTACCACCAATTAGGATGCTCCTAGATGCAAGTTAGCACAAAGTAACACAAAGCAGCACAAAGCAGCACAAAGCACTATTTTAGTTACTTTTAGTGCTACTTACAGTGGAAAAAAAATGTGCCATGGAAAGACAATAATTTATCATCACTTTTCGACGGTTTGCATCACTTTTTGTACTTTGCACAATCGCAGTGTTGATAAATCTGCCCCAAAGTGAGCAACGAAAATGTTCATTTAAGTGAAGCAGTCATATCACACAAAGTGAGCATTGGAAGCGCTAAGTTAAGACTCAATTTCTACCATGGGCTTATTGGTGTCTTAAGTAGTCAAAGAGCTAAAGCCATTCTAGCTTACCATTGTAGACTGTGGTAAATGCTTGCTTGCACCAGGAACTTTCAAGGCATGTTGAGTGCCTGGAAATATTGCAATATTTGTTGACATATTTACGTAAACAATTGTACATAACAAAATAACATACTCAAAGTAATTTACAACACAAAGCAATTTACAACACAATTAAATTATGGCATATGTGCTTCCAGTTCTATGACACAGTTGTAATGCTTATATGTAAATACTTCTGATGTTTATACTTTTGTATATAAGTATTATTGATTCCTGCTTGATGACACATATCGTACAGGTCCACTGACGTTCTCTTTTTACTTGCATTGGTGCAGTTTGAGCAGAACCATGCACGCTGTCATGTTAACGTTTTTTACCCACCCTTTCTGGGGTTTGACGGTCTAGAGGTATAGTGAAAGTTGTTCACAAAGCCACGTCATGTAGCACCTTCGCTTCCCAATTGGCTTGATGCCCGAGCCAAGTGCAGTGACAATCTTTTTCTTGTGCATTTCCGTCTGAGCATTCCAGCTGCAGGCAGAGCATCCCAGATGAGGTCATTGAGTTTCACAGGTGCCATGTTCCTGACTCCTCATTTCACCAAATAGCTGTAGGTCCACTACTGGCTCAGGGGCTTGTTACTCTTCTTTAATTTCACCACTCTTGAGGGATTGGTGTGCATATTTTCTGAACAGACAAAATGCCAGTATCTTCTACACGCCATCCGTAATTCGTGTGCGGTGGTATATTAGGGATAATAAAATGATTTCACACCCCCTTTCTGTCTATTCATACAATACTATGCGTTCTTGTACATTTATCTATTTTTAATAAATTTTCAGTACACTCACACATTGACAACTTCTCGTGATAATGTGAGTAAATGCTTTTTGCACCAGTACTTTCGCATCTAGGGATGCTTTCCCTCCATGGTGAATTTTAACTCCTGTTTTTCTTTGTTCTTTGTATCTGGGACGCAGACTGCTATGCCCTTTCCTGAAAAGAACAGTGGACCTTATGCCCGTTAAGAATCGAAATATTGGCTGTATTTGTCATGAACTGAACTATTAAATATAACAGACAGGGAGTTCTGAAGATTAAGGGCCATATTTATCAACATTTCACGCAACCAACGCAGCAAGCCACCTTTCTGCGTTGCACTGTGTGAAAATGAGAGGCCGGGAATGTGCTGTATTTAACATTACATGGCTCATTCTTGCTCTCTGCCTGTGCAGGCGCACAAACAGCAGTCTAGCGCCAACGCAGGCGCCCTTGCACCATAGTACAAGGGTGCCTGCGCTACAGGCAGGATTTTTTTTATGAAGGAAGAGACACATTCCTGCACAAATACAATCCTCTGAGGCTTTTTCCTCTTTCTACGTGTGCTGCAGAATGCAGCACACGTAGAAAGAGGAAAAAACAACGAAAAATAAAGATATTTCTCCTCGTTATGTTTCCACTGGGGAGGCCTAGCATTCTGGCACATTCCCAGGTCTACCAGTAATGGTAAATCTGGGAATGCTTCAGAATCCGTGGGTGGATGCGTGGGAACACCCAGCTCCACCCATGGAACGCCTCCCTGGGGCAGAGTAATGCAAGGAAGCAACTTGTGCTGTCTTGCCTCACTCATATTTACCAAGCCACACAGGTTCATGCACCATGGCCTTGCATTGGTTGGTAAATCTCATCTAGGTTTTGTGTTGCACTTACGCCCCCTTACTTGGTGCAAAGCGATGCCAAATGTTGACAAATATGCCCCTCAGTGCAGTGTCAATATATAATCTCAGCCTTCAATGCACCTTTTGAACTTGTGACCCCTTCACTGTTTCCCATTCATCACTGTGCATTGCGCATAACTTCAACTGTCTGTTTTATATCTTGGGTGCCAATTGCTAAAATTGACCTACACTAATGACTAACTGGATTGCATTATCCTTTGACAGAACCTGAAGCATGTAGAATCCAAACATGTTTCTGTAAAATGTGCAAATGTACTATCTGAGTGAAAACTTGTGAACCAGTCCTATGCAGATGACAATCAAAACAGAATTCCTATTGATCTCATCGCCCTCCATCACCCCTAGTATCAACAACTGGCTCCCACATCGTACTGCCTTGAACTGTACCCCACATATGATTGACTCAGCTAAAAAAACATCACCCCATACCTCCTATCTCTGAAATGGCTACCTTATGAGGCTAGGACCCAACTCACAATTGCCTATATGACCCATAAAACGCTGCACCACAATACTCCCACTTACTTGGCCAAGAAATTGACCCTATCAGACGGAAACAGATCTTCCGGAAGTACAAGCTCCCTACTACTTAGGCCACAAAAATTCAACGAAAGCCAACCTACAATCAATCCTTTTCTGGAATTGCCCCTAAAATATGGAACTCTCTCCCTCTGGAGAAGATGCAACCCATCCACATCTATCTTCAGGAAAGAAGCAAAAATTCTACTCCTCTTACACTGTCATACCTCCCTCTCCTCATGTGCGACGCCTCCGTACCTGTCTGTCATTCCTTTTCATCACGCCTCCTCCTTACCTCCGTATCCGTGCTGTTTCCTCCATTTCCCAACCATCTACACTCCACCCGGACAACTATCCGACTTGTGTCCATGCCAATACTTACGACTGAATTTGTGTTCCTATCTTTCTGTACCGTTTGCCTATGTAACTATTGTCCACATGACCCACACCATGTTTATGGATATTGACTATCGTATGTATCACACCCACTTTGTTATTCTTGTGAAACGCTCTGTTACCCGAAAAGGTCATGTTTGTGCTATATAAAACTCTAAAAATAAAAAAATAAAAACCTTACACCGGGGTAAGCGGTCCTGAAAAAGATGGGTGTGGTGATTTGTAATGTAAGCTTGGTAAGAAAGTTTGCTTTTCCTTTTTACTAGGCGTTTACTGCTTCATATTTTTAGAATCTATTTTCAAAATGACCTTCCACTGGAGCCCATAGGCCATGCCTAAAGTTGTTTTGCATGGTGTTCCATATTCCAATCATTTGCATCCCTGCTTTCTGCCAGGGAACCGCTGTGAGGTGGTGCTCTGGTTAAACATACAATTTTGCACTCTTTCTTTGTGATTTCGTACTCATATTTTGCAGCCACCCACTGCCTTGCTGCCTTTTCCAAGGACTAGGTATACAATCCAGATCAGCCTTAAGAACCCAAATCTATCTTTTCTGGTCTTTACTCTGAAACACATCAATGGAGTGGAGCATCGACAGAGTGGGTGATCAGCTTTTTCAGAAGAGTGCTCAGCTGCTTTGTGTTAAGCTGTGCAGTACTCATATGGTTGTTTGTTCCTGCACTCATTTGCTCCTTGCTCTCCATGCCACTGGAGTCAAGCTATCCTGGCTGATGAGGGGTTCAAACTGGAATGGCATGGGGTGCAAATAAACGATGGATTTAGGCCCAGATCTCTGTACTGGGGTGAACGTACAACATTGTTCTGCATTCGGTCCATCAATTGTTCTTTTTGCATTTGTCACCCCGAGTGGGACGGGTATGCCCAGACATTGGTCCTGTGCTCTCCATGCCACTGGAGTCAAGCTATCCTGGCTGATGAGGGGTGAAACCCCGAAGCTGGTCCTAGGATGCTTGTTTCCAGTCCAGGGAGGACCTGGCCTGGCAGTTCGGGCTGGACTGTTCCCATTGGGTGCAGGGTCAAGACTGATTTGCATATGGCTGGGTTCAAACTGGAATGGCATGGGGAGCAAAAAAACAATGGATTTAGGTCCAGATCTCTGTACTGGGGTGAATGTACGACATTGCTCTGCATTCTGTCCATCAATTGTTCTTTTTCCTTTTGGAGCAGCAGCATATGTCACCAGGAAAGCTGACACACCTGGCCGGCCAAGAGTTATTCAGCCCTAGTGTAGTCAATGTGTTGCTCAAGCTGAACGTCACCAGAAGAGCTGGCACGCAGCATCAGCGAGATCCATCCCACACTTACGTGTCCATCGTACATCCATATTGAAGGACCAGAGCAGACATGCCGTTGTCTGCCGAGAGCCATTTTGTGCTTATGTGGCTAACGTGATGGCCATATTGTGTGAATTTGTGTACTGCTTTTAAGCACTTATCATTTGCCAATTTATAAGTAGGCATTGTTATTTAGATGCATCACAAGGTTTGCTATGAAGTGTGTACTTCTGCCTGCATTATCTATGCATTAGTAAGACATTGGTAAAACTAGTTACTTTTACTGTGATTTTCCTTCTATGTTTTTATCTAAAAACTGCTAAAATGCAGTGTGGCTATCAACCACCCCCGTCTTTAAACATGATATGGGAGAAATTACTGTTAAAAAAGTATATGTTGGCTATAAATGGCAATTCATCTGATTTCAACAGAAAGAAAGCTTTATTGCTAAATGTTCTTGGCACGGAGCCTGAGGAAATATTTGAAAATATACTGCTTTTTTCCACCACCTCAAGGGTTGGATGCCAGAGAATTCGATTGTGTTACAGAGGTTTTGGAGAGATTGAAAATCATTTTACGGAAGAGCATCACGCTGTAATGGAGAGGTATACTGTTTACAACAGACAGCATTATATCAATTAACCAGTGGACTCCTATGAGACAACTTTAAGAGTATTGGCTGCTAATTGTGGTTTTGGGAGCATCTATTGTCTCCTGTTTCATGGATAAATTATTCATTAGATGTTCTAACAAAAACATTTAGGAGCAGCTACTGAGGCAACATAATCCATCCTTGTGAGAGACAATTGACAAGGCAAAAAGAGTTGAACGTTCAATCGCGTCCTTTATGCTGATCAATATTGAACCTGTAGGTTCTGAGATAGCAGCCGTAAATCTTAAAGAGCAAAGTGAAAAAGGGAATTTCCTACAGAGAAGGGCTGTAATATTCAGTTTGGTCAAAGTACTACTAGGCATATCCCATCTAAAGTTTTGTGTAGTCAGCGTGGTTCTAAAGCTCGTGGTTCACAATTTAGGATATGTCCTGCGAGAGGTAAAGAGCGTTTTAAGTGTAGAAAAAACTTCCATTTTCTAATGAGTGTCTGGTGGCAGTAATTGAAGGATCTACTAAGTTCAAGAAGCAGAGAGAGAAAGTATTGACCTTGGAGCTAAAGAAATAATGGTCTTATATGTGAGTGGTAATTCGTCTAGGATTACAGATGAAAAACAAGAGAACCTGTTGGATATTGACAATGAAGAAGATCAGCTGAATTTGCAGCTTGAGTTGAATACACAGTATGGAAGGTGCCAGTTGCTGTGCTTTGAAAGTAGAGGGCTGTGTTAGGAATTTGGGCATAGATGCCAGAGAGTTAGGATTTGGCATTGATGAGGATCTTGTTCTCTGCCTGTATGTGTGATTGAGCTATACTTGGCTGATGATCCCTAACTAGTGTGAAACCAGGCCTGGGTTGCTTGTGTTCCAGTTCAGGGAGGACCTCGCTTGACAGTTCAGCTTGACTGCTCCAATTGGAGCAGGGTTAAGCTGATTTGGATATGGCTGGGTCCAAACTAAGGTGGTCTGGTGTGCAAAATAATGATGAAATGGGATATGGCCTGAGTAATTAATAGTGGCTGAGATTAATAAGCATTCCATCCATCACTTTTTTGTATACTACACTGGGTCGCCCTAAGTGGCATATGTATGCCCAGAGGTGGGTCCCATGCATACTGTGTCACGGGACAGAAACTATACCTGACTGATGAGCCCTAACTAGGGTGAAACTGGTCCTGGGTTGCTTGTGGTCTGGCTGAAGGAGGACCTGAGCTAGCAACTCAGGTTGGACTGTCCCCACTGGGGCAGGATCAAGGCTGATTTGCAAATGACCGCGTCCAAACTGAGGTGACATGGTGTGCAAAATAATGATGGCCTGTGTTCATCCCAGAGTAATTACCAGTGACTGAGATTAATTCAAACATTCCACGCATCACCTTTTTGTATACCATGATTGAGATTGAGGGCATGAGCGTGGAAGTTAGAGCATTCACCATTTCTGGTGTTTATTTTTATACAAATTGGTAAGGGAAGAAACTTAAGCCAACTTATATAAAAGTGTTTGCATTTGAAATATTTGAGATTGACATGATTGGATATTTTGTTGTTGACTTTAATTTTAATCACAGGCCTATTGTAGGCAAAGTTTAAGTTGCTGTTAATGGTCAACAACTTTCAGGGAGGCGGCACCAAGGAAAGTCGAGGAATGCTTTCAATATGAATGGTACAAATCCAATATGCTGTAATAACAAAGTGCAAAGTCCTCTATATTGTTTAAATATAAAGGATGATTTTTTGGAAAGTGTTTTGGACAAGCACAAGCTAGTGTTTTGCAAGGAGCTGAGAAAGGTCATATTCAGACCAAACATAATGCTCTGCCAGTGAGACACACACTCAGGCTTGTACCACTGCAGGTTAGTGTCACATTTTTCAGACATGTCAGATTACCAGCATTAAATACCGTTATCTCATCTAGATAGACTGACCTGTCATGGTCATGGGGGTGGGAGAGAGAGAAAGTCTTCTTGTCTGGCATTGCGCTCACCGCAGTTGACTACGTCTCATTTCAATATACACAACTTACGTCTTTTGTAACTGTGTGATGTGAAACAAATATCACAATCAGTCCTCCATATACATAGCTTACCTCACTAATATTATTTTCAATATGACTTTAGCTCTGTTGCCTGAGCTAGTCTTGCATTGCTAAACTATGTACTAGTGAATCCTTTTCACTCCAACTCTTCTTTATTTCTTCTACTTTATCTAGACTGATTCACTCATACTGGTAAATCTGAAATATCACTCGTGTTTTCCGTTGTTAATTCTAACATCTCCTTACTAAGTGTGGGTTAACTTTTTTGAATTTCTATTCTTATGTATCCAGTTTCAACTTGACAGAATTTACAATGGTTATTTCTTTTCCTGTCCTTTTTAGAAATGTGTCCTCACATTTCACTACAAACAGATTTCAAAGCAACTCCCGGTAAATGTCGTCTTTTGCATCAAATATTCACAATCCTGAATTCAGCAAACTAACTGCGAGTATAACCACGTATTACATTTGACAACAGTTTTTGTGTCATTGAAGGATTCATCCGTATTTTGATGGGTGTCCTTTTTTTCTTTTGGAGGAGTTCGAGATTGCAGCCTAGTTGGTATGACTGCCTCTGGAGGATACTGTCCAAACGTAGGGGCATATTTACAAGGAAATGGCGGAGAATGGAGCTGTGCCAAATTTGGCAGCACGGTGCTCCGCCATTTCCAAAACGCAGGGATGTGCCGAATTTACAACAATACGGTGCACCCCTGTGTTTTTCCTAGCGCTGGCACTAAAAATAGGTGCCTAGCGTCAACCCAGTTACCCTTGCACCATAGTACAAGGGTGCCTGCGTTGCAGAGAATAATTGTTTACAGTGCTCTAAATGGGAAAAAATAAGTGCAGGTACTCATTAAAATGAGCTAGAGGTGTGGCAAGTGGGCGGGGCTATGGGCGGGGCTTAGGGCAAGACAGGATGATACATAATGACTTCTATACCACTTGCAGCACATATCAAAACACAACAGAAATGCATTTATGTAAACAAAACGGGTTAAATCATTACACAAAATGAAAGCCAAACAGGATAATATGTTAACTTTTCCTTGTTTTGTAATATTTGCAACTTCTTAATGTCATACCATTATTTGTTGTTGTTTGGCACAATGCTATATATTCTCAAGCGTGCACACACACAGAAAGAAACAAGCAGACATGTACACAAACGCATTCCACACATGCAAAGGAGCCTATGATAAATAGTCAGCAGCGGCTGAGCTCAGGGCCACAGAAGTGCCTTACGCTGTCTGAGACAGCATTTTCCCGGACAGCCTAGTGCTCACCAGCACCAGCAGCCAATGAGCCTACTTTTCATGAGTACTGGTACTCTCCTAGGCAGTAGCGAAGTGCCGGTACTAACAGTGATAAAAATAAGAAGTGCTGGTACTCAGTACCTGTGAGTACTTGCCCATTGAAAGCACTGCCTCTGCCCTTTTCCCTCTGGCCAGACTCTTCCTGTCTCTTGCTGGTTCAGTATCTTTACATCCACATATCCTCTCTGTTCTCGATTCACCTCTCATTTCTACCCAGCCTATAACCTTCTCTTCCTGGTTCTACCCCGCTTACTCCCACCTTCCTCTTACTCTCTCCACAAATCTCTAACATTTTATCACTGTTACCCTTAATTTGCCACCTGGCCAGTATTTTGTTGTGCTATGTTTCATTATTTTTGTTGATAGAGCAAGCTTACTGTTGAGGGCTGTATTTTTAAATATAGGCTTGCAAAAAAAAACTTGCTAAATCAGGATTTATATATTGTCCAGTAAATAAAAGCATAAGTCATTTAATCACTTCAAAAGTACAAAAGTATTTCCAAGCTGTGAAAGTGTGTGTGTGTGTGTGCACGCAAGCGCAAGCGCCGTCGGGGCCCTGTAAATTCTGCAAGGCAGCGTTTTAAACTAAATTTCAGGCTAAAGGTTATTTAGTTTCTCTTGATCAGACTCCTTCCAAGCATTAAAGGAGGCGATTCGATTGAAATCACATGTGGTTCATCAATAGTTAAACCAATTACTTCAAGAAATACAGCAGATTTTTGCATTACACAGATTTGTGTTAAATTACCATTTCTAAGCACCCATTTCAGAACTGAAGAAATATATGGTATTTTTATCTTTAAAAAAGTGGCAACCCTAACTTCAGCTGTCACCTCACTTTTTTACATTCCTCCCTCCCCCTTCCTTCTATGTTTAGCTCGTTTTTCCCCCAACCAGATCCAGTTCCTGGAGTGCTGCAGTAGTCCCTACTATTCATTGCTCTTTGGGCAGGGCACCTTCACACTCATGAACCCATTACCCATTGATAAGTCGCTGTAATCATGTAAATTCAGCGATTAGTGTGGGAGGGGCACACAAAGGGAAGCATCTCCTGTGCTGAAAAAAACATGAAAAGAAAACCAGCTTTGGCGAAGGTGTAGGATTGTGATTCCCTGCCACTTGCTTTAGTACAGCCAGTGCAATACCCTAAATGGGACTGGATTACTGACTAGCAAGGGGGGGAGGCTAAAGCACTTTCAACTGAATGGTCGTTGACGCCTAATCAACAGTGCAGGGTCTGCCTAGACCCTGTCCTGTTAATCACAGCGTGACGCAAGCCCTCTCCAATCCCAGCAGTCTGCGGAAATTCAAATAGGAGCTGCTAATCTAGGAGCCTCTCTGCAAAGGGCTACTTCATGGCTACCATGTTCCTGCTGTGCTATCAATCAGGGTACCAGTACTCTCCCTGACTAAAGAAAGGTGCCGATACTGACGGCTAGAAAATTTGGAAGTGCCGGTACTCAGTACCGGTGAGTACCGGCCCATTTAAAGCACTGATTGTTTATGTGCAGGAAGGTGTCCCTTCCCACATAAACAATCAATAATGGCGATTTGCAACTTCTATGTGTACTGCAGTCTGCAGCACACATAGAAGAAGCAAATCGTCATTATTAACTGATTGTTTATGTGCAGGAAGAGACACCTTCCTGCACATAAACAATCATTAAATTCATAAAAGTATTTCTCCTCGTGGAGCCTTTTTAAAGTCTGCTATTGCATGGCATTCGTTTTTGGCGCTGCCTCAGATTTACACATCCTTGTAAATCTCGGGCTGCTCTAAAAGCAATGTGTGTTGCAGTGGAACACCCACAGCAACACCCATTGCACGCCCCTTTCATGAAAAGTGATGCATGTAAAGGGGCCGTATTTACAAGGCGGCGTTAAGCCACTTAAAGTGGCTTAGCATCGCTTTCTAAATATGGAGAAGGGTAGAGCGCCATCAGAACGTCATTAAATGTGACATTTTGGTGGTGCTATCCCCTTGTAAATATACCCCGTAGATTTTAGCACAGCCCAGGATAACAGGTTTGTCTTTATCTTCGACCAGTTACAAAGCTGGGCTTGGTGCACACTATGCAGAGTATTTACAATCTTGCAGCAGAAAATGGCTGCTGAGATTGCTCAGCTCTTGCGTGGCTAGGAAAACAGTTTTTTAGAACCCTGTACCATTTTATTAAACTGTCTAAGCCTTACAAATGTGGTTGCACTGTTTTAAGAAAGTGTCTTTGTGATAATTGTTTAGCGCTGTGGTTGTGCAAAATGCAGGCATCTTTAAACTAATTCCTATTTCTAGAGAGCTACTTGGGGTATGACCTAAGGTGATACCATAAGACTCCTCCGTCACCAACCTCCTATATTACATACCCAATCAGGCACCTGGGCATGTTTTAGAAGCTTGTTCCATTAGCCGTGGAAACCTTCCAAACTGACTACTAATTTAATCCGAGTTCTTGCATGAGAAGCAGACATGACAGTTCCCATTTTAACAATTGCTGACCTAGGAGTAAGAAAGCAGGTTTTTCTGGATATGAAGTATAGTACTGCCATAACAAATGTGGGGCATTAAGATTAAAGTCTGATTTCCATTATCTCTCCTCTGAGCCAAACCCCTTGCGGTCCAGTAAATAATCAACTTGACCTTGGATTACTTTGGAGTCTAAGAGCCATTTGACCTCGTACCCTCTCTTCCTATTGATGGAGTATGACCTGAAAGTGCTAAAACGAAATTACCCCGTCTCCAACCTCTTACATTACATGTTTATTCCAATGTTCTTAGGAGCTTGCTCTGTATGATTGGCATTACCCCCAGGTCCCTTATGTCGTCGTCCCATTCATTAACAAAGTGGAGATAACCATCTCCCGAAAGAAAAAAAGACCAGAGGAATGCTGGGACCCTAACCCCACCCCTCCCATTGGGAGTACATAATCAGCACTTACCCAGCATTCCGCCTGAACCACCAAGCCCCCACAGGAAGGCCGGCCGTCCGGGAGGGAGGGCGGGGCGTATGAATGGGACGAGGACAACGGGACCCTGAGTAATGAAGATTACCGGTAAGTAATAGAGCATTACCCCCAGGACCCTTATGTCCTCGTCCCATTCATTAACAAAGTGGAGAATACCAAAGCAGAAAACCCGGCCTTTCAAACCCCCAAGCACACCCAGGAAACCACACCAAAGGCAGCAACCCAAGGGAAGCAAAAAGGGGGAACCGCAGGAAACAACAGGCAGAGCACCCAGACAGGAAAGCACCCCACCAAAGCAGGAACGCAGCCACCAAGCAAATGGGAGACGACCAAGCCGAAGAAGAGGATAACCCACAGAGGGCAGCCAGCACACACCAGGAGCCCCCTCCGAGTGAACAAGGAAGGGGGAGAAAAATGCCAAACAAAAAAAAAACAACAGAGGCCGCCCACAATAAAAGGACAGCGAGAAGGCCACACAAAGAAGAAGAACCCCAGAGTAATGAAGATTACCGGTAAGTAATAGAGCATTCTTGCATGATAGGTGGACATGACAATTAAAAAGGAATCTTCCAAAATGCTTCTGGAAATATGTGCAGAGGGGATTATAGAACCTGTTAATGTCTCAGAATGGATTTCCCCAAAAGTTATAAAAAAATCTGGCAGGTCATGTGTCGAACTCAGGTCTGTCAACAAATAAATTCTCAGAAATTGCCATCCTTTGCACAGATTCATGAGTTGCTACTTATGTTGAATGGTCCGATATATTTTCTCTCTCTTGACTGGAGATTGGCCTATCATCAGATTAAGTTTACAGAAGAGTCACTTCACATCACTTCTTTAATTTTCCCGCACAGGGCAGCACTTTCTTTGTAAAAGAAAAAAAGTGTTGGTGCCCAAAGCTCTGCTCAGAAGCCACGGCCAGTGTAATTAAATGTTGGTGCACCAAATACCTAGGCTGCGTAGCCATGAACCTACCTCAGGCCTCTTTAATCCACTACCAGACACTCCCTGAGACCCTGCTCCTTAATCACACTCCCTTGGGCTGCTGCTTTCTCCCTTCGCGACATTATTTTCTTCTTTCTCTTCCTCCGTCTTTCATTTTTGTTTAGTTTTCCCTCTCTTATTCTCGGGAAATGTCTGAAGTGAAAAAGTAAGTGTTTTCCCCCAAAATAGGTGCAGGTGGCCAATGTTCCCTCTAAATATGTTTTCCCAGGTGCAGCAGTAGGCTGTGCATGTGTACCTTTTTCTCAGCTGTGTGCACAACTGAATGATGAGGGGTGCCGTCATGTAATCGAACCTCTTACCAATTAAATATATGGATAGGAGCAGAATTCTTCCTCACATGCACTTTATTTATACATATGTCATCCCTAAGGGAGTGTGTTGTGATAATCAGCAGGAACATTACAAAAGATGCTTTATATGCCCTGGTGAGGAAAAACTGCCAATTTCGTTTTCCCCATTGTTGTACATTAGCTCCATAGGCTAACTTGGGAAGGCTTTATTAAACTTTAATAAAGCCTAACTTTTGACAGGAGTGAGCTAAAATCATAATTCAAAGTATGAAAATAATAGTTACAATTAATCAAGCAACTTGCCAAGGTTGGATTTATTATAACTGTTGTAGGAAAATAGTTATAGAACTGCTTTCCTAAAGTTACCTAAAATCAGCCCTTTAGCAGCCTATTCTGTTTGGCTAGCCTTTGGCAGGCTGAGCCATGCTGCTCTGATGAGGTGTGAAGTGGCCTGGGCTGAGACATAGGAGACATCTGGTAGGAGGAGATCTGCAGCAGCTGATGCCAGGACAGGAAGGGTGCTGTGTAGCCAAACAGGTCTTCAAAGGGAGAAAGACATTTAGGAGAGGGACCAGGACTACCCCCACTTCCTGCACCCCCAGCCAGATGAGAGCCCCTGTAATTGAATTAGCAGGTTGGGCTGGTTGGGCTGGTCAGACCCAAACCTCCCAAACCTCCAAGAGAGATTTTCTCCATTTTGAATTTTGTGGAGCAGCGCTTTCTGGGCCAAATATATGCCACGCTTCTGAGGGTGGTACCCTCCACCCCATTGGTCAGGGGTGCCCCCCTACTTGTCAGCCCAGAAACCTGGATAAATATGGGAGAGCTACCCAGCACTCAGATCCCTGACTGGAAACATCGTGAGAAGAAGAACTGCCCTGCTGAACCCCTAGTCTGCATCAAGAGAGGACTGCACTCTGAAGGACTGCACCTGCTGCATAATCTGGGCTTCACAAAAGAGGACTTTGCCTGGCTTTAACTGATTAAGGAGTGGGCTCGTTGAAAGCAACAGGTACAGAAGAGCTTCAAGAAGTCACCTGCATCAACTCCACCCTGTAACCCGGCCTGCCGAGGAGAATCACTCGAAGTTGAGGGAAAAAGAACCAAAAAAGTTACTAAGTCAGAAGGTAAAAACTTGTCCGGGCCATACCATTCATCGTATCTCACCCACACTCCATCGTGGTCAGCCTAAGCCTTTGACTTTGTCCCGGCCAAGCGTGACCAGATAGCAGCAGTTGGCGCTTTTCACTTTTTGCCTCTAGAAAGCACATTTTTACATTTAATATTTAAAAACTCATATCTCCTGGTCCCAGCATTGGATTTGTGTCATTTTGGTGTCATTTTAAAGACAAAATATTTCCTATTGTTATACATTGGCTTTGGACTTTTATTGTGTGTTGTGTCTTACTTATTTACTGTTTTGATGATATTAAATGCTTTACACACCTGTCTCCTTAGCTAAGCCTGACTGCTCGTGAGCTAAGCTACCAAGGGTTGAGCAACGATTAATTTACTGAGACTTTACAGGATCTTATTAGTGATTGTGGTGTTATTACTAGCTATAGGTACCTACTTGCACCTACTAATAAACCACCTTCCAACAGGCACAGCAAAATGTATTTGATCAGAGAAACCATGGCAAGCTGCAGAATAATGTCATAGCACAATACTGAGCAAGAGAGCCTATATTGTAGGGGAAGAACTACCACCATATAGTCTTTGAAAAGAAGTATGGTTACCATCGCAGTGCGTCCTTCCGAATGCTGTGGCACAGAATGTGACAATCTGGTTGCCTGTGTCACTTTTATGCACATCTGAACAAGTGTGTCGGAGAACAGCACAGTCATTCCATTTACTGGTAATAACAATTTGCAAAAATGTTAAATAAGTGAAAAAGAATTAACAAAGATAACTGTGATTTGCTTTAGCCAGAAAACAAGAACATTGGCCTATGTTCATGGCCACCAATTACTATGCCAGAGAATATTTGACCATAAGTCCCATCTAAGCAGACTGACCTATTCATTAGTAACATGCTACATAATATATACTGTGGAAAGAATGCCCTTCCAATTACTCCCCACATAGTGCAAGTCTATCATTCAGTCACAGAGGCTTTATTCATTGTTGGACAAGAGAATGCAGGCTTATCATTCACATGGCCACTGGATGTCTACCCACCAGTTACTGGGCCACATAATGCCTACCTATCAGTTACTAGGCCTTATAATGCTAGTGTTTCAGCTTCTGGACCACAGGATGCCTCTGTGTCAATTGTTTGGCAACAACCTGCTTAGCCACCAGTTCCAGGTAGACAGGATGCTTGGGCATCAGCTACAGGGCAAAACAATGGCTAGGTGCCTGTTACTAGGGCTTCCACCTTTCACAGATAAAAGTGTGACCATTTGCTCATGATTTAAGGTTCTGTAGGAGTAGGGCTGTGATACTTAAAAAGGAATTTATGTAAAATCCACAGTATTTATTTCCAAAACGTTTTTTTCTGTCTCTGTTTACTTTAAATATGAAGCAGAATTCTTGTAGGCACCACTAGAGCACTTTTAAAGCATATTCTTCTTGCGTTTGCTGTTTTAAAAATGTATTGAAAAGGGGAAAAATACTGACTTTAATTGATTTCCTTTTATTTACTGGTTTAAACAGTAAAGTACTTGTGATGCCGGTAAAAAAAATTCCAGTGCCAACCTTACTTGTTACTGGGCCATTAAATCAAGGTTCTCTTGCTTTCTGTCTCTGGCAGTCTCTCTTGCTCTCTGTTTTCTTTCTCACTTCCTCTCCATCTGTTTCCTTTTCTGTCCCCTTTTCCATGGCATGGACGACAGAGTTGTCTATTAGAAATTAGTATTTAGGTGTTATTAATACCTATGTGAAATGTACTCATTTTGTTCAACCTGGGAAGGATAAAAGGTTGAGTGAGTCAAATCAAATTTGAACTTGTAACATGCGGTTTAGGCTTATATCCCTGCAACAGTGTTAGAAATGGGGGCCTCTAATTGGCAAAGGTATTCACCTTTGTCCAAGTAGGAACCCTTTCTTCTAGTCAGGGTAAGGGAGTCACACACTTCAGATAAGCCCTGCTTACCCCTTTGGTAGCTCGGCATAAGCAGACAGGCTTATCCAAAAGGCAATGTGTAAAGTATTTGTACCCAAACACAGAGTAACACAGTGAAAATACCACAAATGGACACCAAACCAGTTTAGAAAAGTAAAGCATCTTTATCTAAACCAAACAAGACCAAAACGACAAAAATCCAACATACATGTATCAAGATATCACTTTTAAAACGGTTACTCCCAAAATAGAACTGTAGAAATAAAATAGCTCGACTTGGGGTTATTAAGACGTCGTGACAAGCGGATATCCAAAGTATGGCGCAACAAGGACCCCCAAGCAACAGTACCTTGGAAAACAAAGTCAACAGGCACTTCACAACGTCGTGGAGGTGAGGCGTCCGTGCCGAGGCGAAGCTGGTTCCCTTCTGCCACGGGGGAGGTGAGGCGTCGTGTCCGTGAGGAGGTGAGGTGTTGAGTCCAGGACAGGGAAGTTAGGTGGCGTCGGCGGTGAGGCATCGTTTCCGGTGAGGCGATGTCCCATTGAAGAGTTTGTGAAGTCATTCTCGTCGGTTATCTGCTCCACGATCACATGATGCTGGCGGTGACAGCATTGGTGCGAGCGCTGGTGTTGGGAAGGCTGATAACTGCAGGCGTCGAAGGGCATCAGAACTGCGGTACAGGCGGGCGGTATGCGTGCACTTCATGAGCGGTGCCCCTGTCCTTGGAGCAGGTCGTGGCGTCACTGGCGGCATCGCTGATAATGTCGGAGTTGTTTTTGCAGCACCAACCACACAATTCTCAGAGCTCAGGAACTGAAATTGCCACCCTTTTGAATGCAGGAGTCCACAGAGGAGTCCAAGTACTGGTCAGTGGGTTGCAGGTGAAGTCTTTGTGGTCCTGAGACTTCAGAACAGGATGCCAGCACACACAGGCCATTGGAGATTCTTCTTCAAGCAGGTTCACAGCAAAGCTCCAGTCTTTGTCCTCTCCTTGGCAGAAGCAGCAACTGCAGGCCAACTCAGGAAAGCTCACACAGCAAAAGGGCAGTACTCCTCCTTACAGCTTTTCAGCTCTTCTCCTTGGCTGAGGTTCCTCTTGAGTCCAGAAGTGATCTAATTCTCTGGGGTTTAAAGTCCAATACTTATACCCATTTTCTCTTTGTTCTCTTTGTGGAAAGGGTCTCTAAGCCCAGTCCAAACCAGTTCTGTCCACCACTCTAAATGCAGCCAAGGTCTATTCAGTCCAGCTATGAGTCACCCAGGAAAGGCAGGTCACACCTCAACCCCACTTGTTGTTGTGTACAGTGAATGCACATCCCCACCTCCTGTCACTCCTAAACCAGACAGTCAATACACAAACAGCAGAGGCACACAGAATGGTTAAACAAGAAAATGCCTACTTTCTAAAAGTTATTAACAACAATAAGGGTTAAGCCCAAAGGACCGGGGCCAGGTAGGGCTATTCAAAATTCAAGACACAACATAAACACCTGGCTCCGTACTAACCTACACTCCTACTATTTATGGAGTAACGGGCAGACTATTCTTTTATCTGTCCAAGTAGAATTTTTATTAGTCTTTAAATTGATTCAACATTTTTTTTCAAAAGACTGAAAAAGAAACACATATTTCTCAAATTGACACAGAAACCTTCACATATAAATAACACAATGCACAATCAAAAACAATTTGGACATACACCAAAGTGAGAATTATTTGCAACAAATTACAACAAGCGACAAGATCACTAAATGAAAACAAACATAAATCAAATGCAAAAAACATTTAAAGCTTGCAATAAATCAAATGCAAAAAACATTTAAAGCTTGCATCCTCTGTGAAAAAGATGTTTTTTGCATTTGATTTATTGCAAGCTTTAAATGTTTTTTGCATTTGATTTATGTTTGTTTTCATTTAGTGATCTTGTCGCTTGTTGTAATTTGTTGCAAATAATTCTCACTTTGGTGTATGTCCAAATTGTTTTTGATTGTGCATTGTGTTATTTATATGTGAAGGTTTCTGTGTCAATTTGAGAAATATGTGTTTCTTTTCAGTCTTTGAAAAAATTGTTTTGAATCAATTTAAAGACTATTTAATAAAAATTCTACTTGGACAGATAAAAGAATAGTCTGCCCGTTACTCCATAAATAGTAGGAGTGTAGGTTAGTACGGAGCCAGGTGTTTATGTTGTGTTTTGAATTTTGTACTTTCTAAAAGTGGCATTTTCAAACACACAATTTAAAAAACACCTCCCTAAAAAGATGTGTTCATAAATTCAGAGTTCAGAGAGCCTAAACTCCATATCTCTATCTTGTCCCAGTGTAAAGTTATTCTTGTAAGATGTTACAAAGCACCTTCCATGTTAGCCTATCGGATAGAGAGCCTTTCAATTGTGAAAAACTAAATTGGCAGTATTTCACTATCAGGACATGTAAAACACAGCAGCTCATGCCCTACTTTTTACATACACTGCACCCTGCCCATCTGGGTACCTACTGCCTGCTGGAGGGGTGTGTTACATGTAATAACAGGGAAGGTGTGGGCCTGGCAAGTGGGTGCACTTGCCAGGTCGACATGGTAGTTTAAAACTGCATGCAGAGACCCTGCAGTGACAGGCCTATGATAGATTTACAGGGCTACTCATGTGGTTGGCACAATCAGTGCTGCAGGCCCACTAGTAGCATTTGATTTACAGGCCCTGAGCACACACAGTGCACTGTACTAGGGACTTACCAGTAAATAAAATATGCCAATCATAATAACAATTTACACAAGGAGGACCCGCAATTTCACACTGATCAGCAGTGGCAAAGTGCCCAAAAGCATCTAAGCCAGCAAAAACGAAATCCAGCATACTGTCAAAAATACAGGAGGTAGAGGCAAAAAGTCAGGGAAAACCACACCAAGGATGCCAAGTCTAACAAACAGGCACAGTACACCTCTGGCCTGTCTCTTTAATTTATTGGATGGTGTTTTCCTAGATAATAAATAACTGAGGAGCCAGAAATTCCTTGTAGAGCAGTGGTCTCCAACGGGTAGCTCAGGAGCTACTAGTTCGTCAGTACACTGGAAGTAGCTCTCTGAGGTACAGCCCAGCACAGTATGTAATTCAGAGGGTCTAGCACCAAGAAGAAGAAGAAGGCAGCAGTATATATATCTCAAAACAGCACACTGACATCCTGCAGGACTTGAAATATAATCACCTGTCTCCTCTATTTACAAAGTCACTTGGAGAATTGTGATTTTGCAAGCCCCACTCTATCTGACATACAGTGTGTGGAAAAACACAAGGTGTTCTTGGAGTGTTTTTACTTAAAATAAAAAGGATATATTTCATAGAAAATTGTGCAATTTAAGAGAGTGGTATGATGATGTTTGGAAAAAAATGAATGAAAATCCAAAACATATTTAGATTGAAAGCTGCTCTTTGAATGATAATTCATGTGTGTTTGGGAGATTTATAGCTGTTAGTAGTTCTTTTTTGCCACAGAGCACTTGTTGCTGTGGCTGTTATTTCAGTCAGTCAGTCAGAATAACTTTATTTCGCCATCACGATGAAGGCATAAAAGTATACAATACATAAAAACATATTCAATACTACATATAGTTAAAAATACAATAATTACAAATTTCCAGCAGCAAATACCTAATAAAGTGCATCAAACTCATTGAGCGGGAACAATATAATTCATAAAAACATACTAACATTATAACAAATCTAAGATCAGTTCATATATCGAGTATAAAACGATAAAACATCAAATTAAGCATCTCTTTCTTTCTTTCCTTTTTAAAACTGATAACAAGAAAGAGGCTACAGTAAAACAAGTAAAACAATCAGATAATCCCTGTAAAAAATAAAGGGCCACGCGACATTGTGTAAAATTCATTTTACGTTGCAAAGGGACACATTAAACCTTTTTCTTTCATCGCAATAAAATTTACAGAAGAACAAAAAGTGCAAATCATCCTGGGCAGATCGATGGTCACATGAACAAAATGGAAGATCAGAAGCTACGTAAGTATTCAGTGGGAGACCCAACATCAAGGGGATGTAACCTAGTCTGAATCTCACCAATATGTACCGATGTTGCAAATTGGTCACAAATGATAAATAAGTTAAGTTCATGTCCATTTGCAGAATACTCGGGTCGCCAGAAATGCTCTTACTGTAGAGTCTCTTTTCACTTGTAAGCTAGAGAGTAAGTGGGTTTTTAAATCTTTTTTAGAAATAGACTTGCATAACATAGGGTCAACAAATAAATAATGTAGCCCTGCAGCTTTTAATGTTGATTCAACATAATGTAGCCAGGCGACATTACCCACACCATCTAGTTTCAAAATATCATTAATTATATCTCGTCAGAGAAAGAGTCTCCTTCCGCCACACTGAATGCCACATTAAAATCGGTGCCATACGGATTTTATCAGTTATGTAGGGAACATTCAATTCCATATGACAAATAAAATTCGAGCATGACTTTGGTAAAGAGACTAACTTTTTAAAAGGTGTCTTCTATACATTGCAATTGAGAACAATCTCTTATCCCCCAGATGGCTGCTCCATAAGTAGCAACTGATACTGTTATTTCATTAGTCATGTGGAGACTTTTTATATTGATAACGTTTTTCCCAACATTGCTGTTGGCAACTCTGTCTCATGCTTTGGAGTGGTCGGTGTTCTATCATAATATATTCAGGTATTCAGAATATTGACAACCACAAAATTGTGAAAAAAAAACATATATAGGTAAGTATAGTTTAATTTATGATATACACTTGGGTGGTTGCTACTATGATCCTGCAAGGTGTGGGCACTATTGTGGTCTTATTTGATATGGTCACTACTGTAACGATGATCAAAATCATTAGTAGCTCTGGACTATTTTCATTGACCAGAAGTAGCTCTCACTATAGACAAGGCTGGAGAGCCCTGTTCTATATATAGTTAATGAAATGGCAAAGTCGTGAAATGTGTCTGGGTGATAGCTTGCGTCACTTTTTGTGACTGGGTGATAGCTCGTATCACTTTGTGTTCTGGCATAATAGCAATAGAAGACTCGTTTGAGTAAAAAATGTCTGTCGGTGACGCTTTTTTTTAACCAGTCCCCATTGGTATCTAGTGCGACTTTTTAATGCGAGATGCCCACGCGAAATTGCGTAATACATAATTCTGAGAAATTTCATGAATTTTACATAACATAAAATTCGGCAGCTTTACGAATTTCAGTGGCGTAATTACATTTTCTCCAAAGCCTAATAAGATCATAGTAAGTGGAAAAAACAAACAAACTTTACAAGCTCACACGAGCAGGTGAATTATGATTTATGAAACATAATTTACAAAAACTGGAGCCTTTGAAAGAATACATTTGCCATTAACTTCTGTGCCAGAAACTGGCTGGCCGTAATCTTTTGCAGGTTCCTATAGAAGAGGGGCGGTGAAAAATATACCTTTATCTCTGGTCCACTGCTGCAGAAGTTGGAGATGGCTGCGCCCAGAGAGTCAGGCCCTCAATTCTTGCATCGTCTTTCGTCTGTCGACCTGTAAATAATCTCTATTTTGCATTTCAATTCTGAGGTCAATATAGTACGGTAAACATTGGTTATTTATAGGATGCATACACTTTTGAGCTATTCTGATCATGGTAGAGTAAATTGTGTCAAATAGTAACTAAAACGGCATTCAGAAATGCACATTTTGTTGTGATGCTACCCAATCACAAACTACTTCATTGTCATTTTGTCAAACTTGCGTACCTTAAAATAGTAGTCGGTGCATAATACATTTAAATTGACATATGCAGTCAATATAAAAAGCTATCCATTGAATTGAATGGAAATCTTTATACGATTATTGATCAATAATCATAAAAGTACAGAATACATGATAAAATCAACAGTCATAATAAATACGATAGAAAAGCAGATTAAAGAACGTAAAAAGTAAAAGGTAAAAGAGGATCTCAAACATCTCAATCGGAACAGCTAACATCAGTATGTTAAAATGGGGTTAAAAAACACAATTTACAAATTCAGGGCAACATTCAAAAGAAAGGCATCCATTTATTTTTGTTCCCCTGTTAATACAGTGATGAATTATTTTAGCAGCAATGTCCATTAAGAGCCTGAGTGCAGTTGTAGAGTTTGCCATAATTTATCAGAAACTGCAAGGGATTTCCATAGAGATGCAAGGTACATCTTTGATTAAAGTCTGGATTACAGGTGAATGTCAAAGCGAGGGGATTTTTCAAAGAGCGTCCTTATCATCGTGGCTCCAAATGGTAATGTCCTCCTGTTTTTAGAGTGTACTTCAATAGACAAATACAGGTATTTCCAGTGCCCTAAGGCAGACGCAGGTCTCCAGCAGCAAAAAGTGTGTGGCCGACTTTACCCTGCTTACATTTTCAATAACACGATTTAATGAAATTGGATAGTTTATTGTCTGAGCGAATTTCTAGTAAATCCAAGGGCTTGGTTTCTGAAACAACTTTGTTTTCCGAAGAATACAATATTCATGACTTGCATGCACCGTCAATATTTTACTTAGAAATTGCAATCAAATACAGATGCCTTCTTCACTCGGGTGATTTACTCCTCTCCGGGTTAAGAACACATTTGTTTATTTATGCTTATTGCATTAGTGTTTGTATTCGCCACCTTTCTCCCTCCAGATGCTGCCGGTATGCACTGATGCAAATACATACATCAGTCACTCTTTTTGTTTGTTGATTAGAAACGAGGCAAGAGCCAGGCATGTAGTTTCAGTGAAGAAGAGATCATGTCTATATTGTCAGTCTTCCACAGTGAGAGCTGAGCTATTCTTCATATTTTAATGATGCAGTACAGAGTGAAGTTGAACATTTAAGAGACACGTGCATACTTTATAGAGTTTTATGCTTTTGGAACACTTGCTTTTTGACGTCTGTTGTGAATGAGTCCTTCTAATGGAGTCTCACTCACTGCAAGCTTCGTTTAAAATGGTTTTGAGTTATATCAGTCAGTGTTCACCTTTTAAAATAAGGGCTGCTGATGCACAGCTTAGGTAAGAGGCTCTATTGGACTTGGCCCTTTTTGCAGGGTCATCCCAGAACTTTTTGCCTTCCTCCTGTATTTTGTCTGACCTGTTGTTGGTGGTTTTATGACTATGGGCACTTTACCACTGCTGATCAGTGCTTAAGTGCATGTGCTCTCTATTGTAAACTTGGTAAGATTGGTCTACACCTGTTTGGCATATTTAATTTACCTGTAAGTCCATTGTACAGTGGTATACAATATACCTAGGGCCTATAAATTAAATGCTACTGGTGGGCTTGCATAACAAAGTAACAATGTCTCAACAGGTCATATTCAAAGGCAATTCTTAAAGAGTATGCATAACATTTGCAAGAAAAGGAGTCCAGACAGGGAGGCAAGAATGATATGTGCAATAATTGCTGAGAGCAGTTTATATTTATACAATAAGTATAAGGTAGTAGCACTGTATTACATTAAATGATCATGTAACCCGTGCAACTTGTGCACATTTGTGGTCGTGAGAAAAGTGAACGGGGCAAAGTCACAAGTGAAAACCAGCGAAACAACGGCGCAAAGAGAACAAAGAAATCAATATTTATACAAACAATTAAAAATGGTCCAAATTCATTGTGTGACAATATGGGATGAGTACATAGATTCAGGGACCATGTGGTAGAGGTGCGCCGAACAATTGCGCTAGGGGGTCGACGGCGTTTCGACCTGATAACACTTCAGGTCATCATCAGGACCGGGTTACAGTTTATTTAGCGTGCTAGGGAGAGAATGAGAGAAAATGAAGTTAGAAAATTTAAAGGCAGTGTAGCGGTAAAGAGGGAAGGCAAGGGGAGAAAAGGTACCTGAATGGATGAATGAAGATGGGCTTTAGCAAAAAAACAGCCTGGAGGGCACCCGTTCGGTGTGCCAGGGGATGTAACGGCAAGGCGGTACAGTTGAGAGGCCAATAGGGAATACTGTGAAGGAAGGCAGATGCTTAAAAAGGGGGAAAAAGAGGTATTGGCTACAGGTGAGAGGCCAACGGGTGAATAACTGCGAAGGACTCACCTTGGTCAATCTGGGGTAGAGGGGCAAATTTGGAATTAATAGCGGCAATGTTAGCACAACGACGAAGTAAAAACCGGAATCTGGTGATAATGAGGCATCCGGTTGAAGCGTCTGAGAAAATTGAGGACGCTTGGTTAAAGACAAGCAAGGGAAGCACTTTAATTCATGGTAAAGGGCTAAGCGAGCGGCTGAGGGTTACCTTAATTTGCTCAGAGCGCAGCGAAGCTTGGCATAGTTCCGCCGGAGGTGGCTGGAACTGATGTGACGAAACACGGCGTGAGTCCGTGTTGGCCGCGGTGAAGGCTTGCAATGAATGCGGAAGTGGTGAGACGCGTCGCAAGAAGGTTAAAGTATTGTGTGTCGCGTCAGGGGGCGGGGCTGGGGCAGGAAAGGAGTTAATGGGCCAGGGCTGGAAAGGATGCAAGGAAGAAAAGATTGATATGTAGAGACAGAGAGAAATCAAGGCTAGAAGGAATAGTAACAATAAGTAAAATACAGTAATGAAAAAGACAGGTTACTTCGACAGCAATTTTTAAGAAAAACATGAGTGAAGTCAAGGTAAATATGATGAAAACAACATAACGGAGATGGAGGAACAAGTGAAAATCATCCATGTTGCATGTTCAGAATTCAAGGAATGTGCCAAGGGGAGGAAATGACGAGACAATCAAGCTATTTAGTTACAGGGAAACAATAAATTTCCATAGCATAGTTTGGATTATTAACAATGGTGACAACGAAGGTAGTAATAAAATACACAGGTAGAGGGTGATCATACTTAGGAACAGATGGAACAACCTCTTCAGATACAAGGAGTTATTCAGTAATAATACAATATTAAAAAGGTGAATAACAGTAAAAGAACGCAAAGTTTCATCGGATATAGGGATCAATTACATGGTGATTGCATTATTCCATTCATCCAAAGTATTAAGACCATGGTGACTCCACACATGGTGAGACATTGTTTCTTTGTTACACACACTTTTTACCCAGTTCTCAACTGGGTTTATGGGTTACCTCCTGTAGCTTTTTCTTGTTACTGGTGGGCTTGCAGCACTGCTTGCGCCACCCACGAAGTAGCCTTTCAAACCTGTCTCAGGCCTCTGCCACTGCAGGGCCTGCGCGCGCAGTTTACTGCTGCCATGACGTGAATTGTAAAGTGGTTGCCACGTCTGCAACTCCCCTTTTACTACATATAAGTCACCCCTAAGGTAGGCCCTAGCTAGCCCTGTGGGCAGGGTGCTGTGTATGTAAAAGGTAGGACATGTGCCTTAACTGTGTGGCATGTCCTGGTAGTGACAAACACACTATTTGGTTTCTCACTGCTGTGAGGCTGCAGTCTCATAGGGTTGCATTGGGGAGTCCCTGATATGTGCTTCAGTGGTAATTTCTGATCTGAGAGGGGTAGCGTGACTATGTTTGGTATGTTTGCAATAATAGTGATAAATCTTGCTTATTTGTGAAAGCAGATTTATTATTACTATTTTAGAAATGTCACTTTTAGAAGTGGGCATTTCTGTGTGATTATGTGTCTTTGTGCCCTGCCTGGATGTGCATTGACCGTCTGGTTTTGACTAACAAGAGAGAGGGGATGTGCATTCACTCTAGACAGTCACAAGGGGGGTTGAGGTGTGTCCTGCCTTTCCTGGGTTACTCAGCGCTAGGCTGAATAAACCTTGGCTGAATTTAGAGTACCGGGAGGAGTTTCCCTTGGACCTGAATAGGCCTGGTCTGCATTTGGAGTGGTAGGAGGAGTTGCACCTGCACCGGAATAGCGGTGTGCTTGCCTTCTACAATGCTGGCTGTGGTGTGTCTGGGGCCTGGGCTGGAAATGTGAATGGGGATGTTGTGCACTTCAATATAGTGTTTGAAGTTCCCCCCAGAACAAAGACATTGGCACTATAAGTACAGGAGCTGTGACCCCATGATGGAGAGAGGACACTGCGTGGGACTTGTGACCGGGGGATTGCAGTGCTGGCAGGGAACCGCCACTGGGACTTTTTGCCTTGTGTGCTGAATGGCTGGAGGGTCTGCCTCTATACCCCAGGACTTGCTTGCTCTCCTGAGACTGCGTGCCCCCAGTACTCTCTAAAGAGCCCAGCACGAGGGGACTGCCCCTGTGCTGGAGAAACCATAGCGCTGGTGAGCGCTTCATGTTCCCTGCAATTGTTCCCGTGGTCAAGCGCAGGTGGAGCGCTTTGTTTTCCTTGTTGTCAAGGCGCGCTTTGAGAGCACTGTTAGGTCGGTTGCCCAAGGAGTGGGCTCACTCATTACTGCCAGGGAGAAGCACTTTTTCATTGCCCTACAGCGTGGGCAGCGCTGAGGCTAACGAAGGGCTCTCCCTCTGGTGTTCTTCGTGGCTAAACTGCTGCCGCCGGGGCTGCCGCGCAACACCCACGTCATAGAGGGGCGAGGCCAAGCCGAGGTGGAGGGCTGGGCCGAAGAGAGCAGAGTCGATGGAGACTTTGCTCCGTATGCTGATGACCCTCCCAGTAGCAGGGGCCCGAGCAGTCCGACCGCTGGAGCTGCACTTTGGTGGCGCTTCACCAGGATTGCAAAGGTGAGGCTGCCTACATGCGAATTTCCTACAGCCATCCGCACGGCCCCGGAGGGCTCCGGACAGACTGCGACACCAGTAGGGCTTGTTGGGAAGTGGCGGGATACTGGCAAACTGCCCGGCAGTTGCCTGCTTGCTTCAGGCATAGACTGGGTGCAGGAGACATTTTCTTTCTGCACGACGGGGGGAAAACCTCGACAGAGGCCAAGGTTCATGGGCTAAGAAAGGTCCCGGTGATCATGGCATTTCCTGTTGTAAGTGGGCAGGTGGCCCGGTAATCTATGTGTGGGGAACATAACTACCGTATAATGCTTGATAGGCACACCAGTGTCTATGGTTTAGGTACTTTACTCATGACATGTTGCCTGCCAGGACTGGAATGTATCGGTCTAAGTTGTTTTGCCTTGCACTATCAGGATAATGAGTACTGTTGCCAGATGGCATTTAGGTGCACAGTGGTGATGTGTTTATAATGTGTACAATCTACAAGCATTTACTTGATTGCACTGCTGGTACTGTTATGACCATTGCCTAGTGGCAAAGTGATGTTATGATTTATGTAATGTCATGACAATGGCCTGATTGGCCAAGTGATATATGTGATTGTGATCTAATGTATTCTTTTATGAATAATACAAAGGATATTTTTTATAACCTTGTGTGGAGTTCCTTTTGTGGTGTTCCTTGTGTGTCACTGATATGTGTGTGTGTGCGTGTGTGTGTGTGTTGCGTAAATGGGGGTGAGCAGGGCTTATTTTATGTATGTAACTCCCTTGCCCTGACTAGAGTGGTGGGTTCTGCCTGGCTTAGGTGAATACCTTAGCCAACCAGAAACCCCATTTCTAACAGGCTCTATGCAGGTTATGAATGAACACTTGTGTAAATGCATGTGAACATGTGTGCAAGCTGAACGAGGAAGACTGTTGCTTGACTCAGCTCTCTTGACTAGGGGTGAATGTTTGATTTGTTCCGCATTCCATCCATCATTTGTGTGTCTTTTGCTGTCTGACTCAGCTTGGCATCGGTGCACGGATACCACTATGACAGATGTGACCCAGTATAAATTGGTTACTGCCTGCTGAGACATCACAATTCAATCCAAAAATGAAACGTTCACTTAAGATCTATACTTTTTAAACTTATTACACTTTGGATAAACTATCCCTAAAGTATAACTCTTGAATAGTATGAGGTAAAAACATAATTGTGATGTCCTTCCCTCCCAAATTTTGGGCTCTGATGTCATATTCAAATTAATTTTTTTTAATCTTTTTATGAAGCAGTTATAGATTCACAGTTACAGCTTAACTAGTAGTCTGAGAGTAAGGCACACATATGGCAACACCAGCATATATTATATTCCCATTAAGGACAGACCAGTTTATACAGTAGAAAGTGTAGTGACTAACAGGAGTGTGTAGACTATAGCGTCTGATTGCAGAGAGTCTAAGATCGCCAGAGTAATTTAAAGATAGAACATAAGTCAACCGTAAACAAAAAGAGCTAGCTCATACCGACACCAGACACAAGGAGAACTGGTACAATACTGAAGCATGGAAAGATCCGTTACTTGAGATGGAAGGACTAGTTACATCACTCAAAAAGAAAAGGAGCCATTCAGGGGATTTGGGAACCACAGTTTGGTATGAGACGCAGTGTAGTCAAGGAAGGAGGTTGTCATCGCTCATGAAAGACCATAGCTCAGACAGCATTGTCCCAGCTAACTGAGATAGGGTATTTACGCAAGCCCCTAATATCTTTGTTGTGCAAAGCAGCGCTCTCAGCTTGAGCTCAGGTATCCATGGAGTGAGCCCAGGCAGAGTAGAGGGGGAGTAGGCGACTTCCATCTGCAAGTGATCAGAAGCTTAGCTAACAAAAGAGCCGGATCCAAGAACCGGGCAGTTACTTTGTTCTTTTTGAGGCGTCTGAACATGCCCAGTAAACATACCTCTTATGTGTGCAGTGAGAGGTTCCCTGTACAGCAGGCTAAGAGAGTAGTGATACCCAGCCAATAGTGGGAGAGCGCACGTCATGCCCGTAGCTTATGTAGGAAGTCAGCATCTGGCAAGAGGCAGAGGGGACAGGCAGTATCCGAACGATGAAAGTAGCGGTTGATTTTGTATGGGGTGAGGTAGGCTCTGTATAATATGTAGTATTGAATTGATTTTAAAACGAGCATTGCGAGACACCAATTCAGGGTCAGTGAGAATGGTCTGCCATTCTGTGTTCGAATAGTGGTGACCCAGCTCACGGTCCCAGTGGTTACGCACTGCAGTGTGTATACATAAAGAGCTAGCAAGCCATGCTAAGTGGTGGTGCGACCCCAGGACATGCAAGTATTGAACCAGTAAACGCATTGTGGGCTCCCTTTGACCTGCACCCCAATGCTCTCCCATCGTCTGGGTAAGGGAGTTGTTTAGCAGAAATTGATCTGGTGAATCCAAACATTATCTATGTGGTCCGCTAGAGGAAGGAGAGTACAGTCTTGATAAAGGTCCCCGAGATTATGAAGACCCGCTTCATGCCAAGGGTCCATCTCTGCCATGGAACTGACCAATCTGCCCCTAGGTGAACCAATTAGCAGAAGCACTGGAGCACATGGTGACACCGAGCGAGTAAGGCAGAGGCTTCTCCAGAGCAGCGACACGCGACCAGCATCCGACTGGGGTGGGGTAATATTCTCTTGGTAAAGGGTTGGAATAGCTGCAGTATTCTTGTTAATTCCCCGCGGGGGAGGCAGTTGCAGTATCACTACGCCACTGGAGTCAAGCTATTCTGGCTGATGAAGGCTGATAGCCTGAAACCGGTCCTAGGATGCTTGATTCCGGTCCAGGGAAGACATGGCTTGGCAGTTCGGTCTGGACTGTTCCCATGAGGCACAGGGTCAAGACTGATTTGCATATGGCTATGTCTGAACTGGGGTGGCGTGGTGAAGCAAAATAACGATTGATTAAACCCAGATCTGTGACTGGGGGTGAATGTTTGCCAATGTGCAACATTCCGTCCATCATCTTGTGTGTTTTGCATTTCGCCCTAAGTGGGAAGGGTATGCCCAGACGTGGGTCCCGTGCTCACTACGCCACTGGAGTCAAGCTATCCTGGCTGATGAGGGCTGAAAGCCCGAAACCGGTCCTAGGATGCTTGATTCCGGTCCAGGGAAGACATGGCTTGGCAGTTCGGTCTGGACTGTTCCCATGAGGCACAGGGTCAAGACTGATTTGCATATGGCTATGTCTGAACTGGGGTGGCGTGGTGAAGCAAAATAACGATGGATTAAACCCAGATCTGTGATTGGGGGTGAATGTTTGCCAATGTGCAACATTCCGTCCATCATCTTGTGTGTTTTGCATTTCGCCCTAAGTGGGAAGGGTATGCCCAGACGTGGGTCCCGTGCTCACTACGCCACTGGAGTCAAGCTATCCTGGCTGATGAGGGCTGAAAGCGCGAAACCGGTCCTAGGATGCTTGATTCCGGTCCAGGGAAGACATGGCTTGGCAGTTCGGTCTGGACTGTTCCCATGAGGCACAGGGTCAAGACTGATTTGCATATAGCTATGTCTGAACTGGGGTGGCGTGGTGAAGCAAAATAACGATGGATTAAACCCAGATCTGTGACTGGGGGTGAATGTTTGCCAATGTGCAACATTCCGTTCATCATCTTGTGTGTTTTGCTTTTACCATACATACCTTTACAGCGAAATTCGTTTTAAAGGCATGCGTGGTAATAGCACATGCGTTGTAAAAAAATGCGTAGTAAAGACTACGTGTTGTTTCAACGAATGTGAGGTAACGCTTGCGTTGTAATGGCATGCGGCGTAACAGCCGCGATGTAATTGGCTGTTAGCCCTAAATGAGCATCCACGCTAAGGCAGGCAGAACAACATGTACATCCCAAGGAAAAGGAGCATATCGTCTGTGTAAAGGGAGATTGAATGAGTTCAATCTCCTAGCGGAATGCCCCAATGTTGACGTTGCACATGTAGAATGTGTGCCAACGGTTCCATTGCTAAAGAGAATAGTAGTCGGGACAGCAGATATCCCTGTTGGGTGCCTCTTTGGATCGATATGGGGTCAGAAATTAGGCTGCCCATTTTGACCCTAGCGGAGAGTTGAGTGTATTGGAGTTTCAAGCGAAGGAGATGGGTTTCCAGGCCATATTTCGCAAGTACCTCAAAACAATTGGTCCATTCCAGTGAATTGAAGGCTTTTGCTAGATCCAGCACCAGACAACTGGCCTGGTGCCAGGCAGTAGGATCGTGCTCCAGTGTGTGAAAAAACTGGAGCAGGTTGAGGGATGTGCTCCTCGCTGGTACATACCCATTTTGGTCTGGTTGGACCAAATGAGGGACCAGAGAGGCCAGACAGTGTGCCTGAATGTTAGAGAGTATTTTGTCATCAGCATTGAGAATTACAAGTGATCTGTATGTTTCCAGCACAGACGAATCCCTGTCTGGTTTAGGTATGGAGATAAGGGGAAGGTGGAAGACAGGCAGCTGTTAAAGCCTCATCATAGAGTGTCTTCAAGCACGGGGCAAGAAGGGATGTGTACCATTTTTAGAACTCATGTGGTCACCGGTCAGGGCCTGGAGTCTTGCCGGACATTATTGCACATATTGCTTCTTTGAATTCAAAAAGTAACATATCGCTGTTAAGTTCCTCCCTATGGTCCAGCGGCACTTGGGTGAGCAACACATTAGCTATAAAGGACCCGATATCCAACTCTGATGCAGGAGATGCTGACGTGCATAGGGAAGTATAGTGCTGTGTGAAAGCAGCATATATGTCCCTCTGTGCATGTATGAGAGCCCCAGACTCCGTTCATCCGGCAAGTATGGGACATTGTGGGTGATCTTGTCTAACAAGCCAGTTAAGTAGCACTCCCAATGTGTCTGCTTCAGAGTGGGTCTCCGTAGAATGAGAGGCGTAATTGAGGTAGCAAAGTCTCTCTAGTAACATAGCATGTTCACAACATTTGCAGAAGACTGTGCCTGCGTCTCATAGCAGAGCAGACTCCTTTCTACCTCTGAGATTTCGCTAGCAAGCTGGCAGTGCATATTCATGGCACTTCCCAAGCAATGCCATCTGGTCACTATTTTGAAGGTGTCCCACTCTACCAAACATAAGGAAGCAGTGTCACTATCAGTGTCAAAGTAGTTGATGATGCTATTCCAGAGGGAGGCACGGAAAGGAGGGTCCTCTAACACAGCAGGTAGTGAGCGCCAAATTGGTATAGAGGGAAGGCTGTAGTCCCAGCATAGGCATACGTGTTGAGGGTTATAATCTGAGTGAGTAGTCTACGGAGGTAATCAATGTTTATGATGTGAGTGGCTAGATCCAGCATACTAACCAGATGATCTATTTGGAGATGGAGGTCATGTGAGTGTGAATAGAATGAGTAAATTTGTGCAGATGCATTACGCGATGGCCACATTTCTATAAGACTCCAGTTGTTAAGTCAGCAAGATAGCATGCACATATTCAATATGGCAATAGTGCAAATGAGTGGCGAAAAGGAGCAATCTAGGTCAACTTTCAGGACACTATTGAAGTCTCCATCAGTCAACCAAGGGAGTCCACTTCAGCATGATAGAATCCCAGCTAAGACATCCAGGAAGGCTGCCTGCTCAGAGTTGGGAGCATAAATTGCTCCAAGCAACAGATGATGGCCCTCCAATCTATCATCTATAAAGATGTACCACCCTTCTGGGTCCGTAATTGTATTCTCAGCAACAAAAAGAACCCCTAAACTTATCTAGGCTAATACCCCATGAGCATAGGTTGAATAATTAGTTGAGAACACCTGCCCTCTCCAAAGTTTCTGTAAGCACGCATCGTCTGCCTTAGTTAGATGGGATTCTTCTAGAGATGCAATGTGCGTCGCCCTGTGGTGGAGGTAGGAGTATACCGCATACCTGCGGGATGGAGTGTACATGCCCTGAATGTTCAAGGTGAGTATGTTAGTATTGCCCATTGTGACAGCTATCTAAGGATTGGAATCCGGTTCCGTATGGAAAAGCAGTATAGCTCTCACTTAGGAACCCATGATTAGGTTAGGCATGGGCAGCAACAAAAAACCAGTAAGGCCTAACATAGTAAAATTTATAATACCATAGAGAGGAGAGGAAATATGGGTTTTCGCCAAAACTTAACAGGTGGAGCCAGGTAAGTCAATCCAGTGAGGGGGAGCGCGGCAGCATATACGGTGATCAAGAGCATGTAACCCCTAATGCCTGGTAGGCTAGAAGAGCCTAGCGCTCTCAGCTTGGGATGCTAAGGTGCCTAATGCAACAGGTTTGGCAGCAGTGGCCAACAAGGAAGATCTTCGTGGGGGACAGTGCTGGGGTTGCCAGAGTGTAGACTCCTTGTCCAGTTGGATAGAGGCTTGCCGGTGACCCAGCCCAATGGGAGGGTGGGCCAGATGTTAGCAACCTAGGCACCGTTCTGCGGATCCAGCACTTAGGCTGGGAGGCTCGGTCCAAGAGGAGAGACCCTAGGTAGACAACTCATCCAAAGCATCGCACAAGTTCAGGAAGCCAGCAGTCACATGGGGGCTGGTGAAGACAGACATACATCTGCAAAGCACTGTGGTGTGCAACAACAAGCATGCAGAAGCAGATCCGCCAGCCAGCATGGTCCAGGCGTCATGCCCCATGTAGTGCAATGAGTACAATGGTGACAGGTCTACTGAAGCACAGAGTAGGAAGGTCCCACCAGCAGTAAGGGAAGTAGGTTAGTAACAACGTTCACACAACATAACAGAGCATCTAGTGGGGTTGACTGCAAGCACAACAAAGGGCTATTTCAGCACAAGCTACAGTCACCAAATTAGATAGACATGCATGTAGTGGTCCATCATTTAGGAAGGAGAGCAATATAAGTTGAAAAGAAAGAAAAATGATAATGTACATCAGAGTTAGGGCATACTAAAAGAAGAAATAATCTTGGAGATTCACTACCAGAAGGAGATTAAAGAATATCGTCTGCCATTTGTGGAGTCATGGTAGGTGGTGTGGAGAGCCCGGTGGTCGAAAGCAAGATGTAGAGGGTTCTGTGTTACTGGATGTTTTGGAGTCATCTCCGTCTGGGTCCAAGGATGGAGCGGTATCTCGGAACGCCGCAGCTGCTCACAGCGCCTGTTGTCTTTCATGTATAACTTGCTTTTGGTTGGGTGAATGCAATAACTTAGACAGTTGCTGCAGTTGGCGGTTCCTACAGTGCCTTTGCCGCCCATCGGGGGCATGCAACCATTCCACCTGTGGCTGCAATGAGATGGACCCCGCAGCCAGGTGCCACTCTGCCCAGTCCCAGGCCTCCTTAGGATCCGTGAAAAAAAGTGAGATGCCATTTGTCACCACCTGGAGATTTGCCGGAAATTGAAGAGAGTGTGTGTTGGACTTGGCCCTTTTTGCAGGGTCATCCCTAAACATTTTGCCTTCCTCCTATATTTTTTCTGACCTGTTGTTGGCTGTTTTATGACTCTGGCCATTTCACCACTGCTGATCAGTGATAAAGTGCATATGCTCTCCCCAGTGTAAATTGTGTTATGGATTAGTGACTCCATGATTGGATGATTGGTTTACTTGTCAGTCCCTAGTACAGTGCACTGAGTGTGCCCAGGGCTTGTAAATCCAATGCTGCTGGTGGGCTTGCAGCACTGGTTGTGCCTCCCACAGACGCAGCTTGTAAAGTGTGTCTCAGGCCTGCCATTGCAGAGCCTGTGTGCAGCCTAGGGCTGCCATGTTGACTTGGTGAGTGCACCCACTTACCAGTCCCTAAACCTTCCCTTTTCATCATATCAGACACCCCTATGGTAGCCCCAAGGGCAGGGTGCATTGTAAGTATAAGGTAGGACATGCCCTGGTGTGTGTGGCATGTCCTAATAGTGAATTACAGCCATTTTCGTTTTTCACTATTGCAAGGCTACCTGCTCCCCATAGGCTAAAATGGGCAGTTTGATTATTACACCTTATAATCCTAACTGACCCAGGGAACATGGTAGAAAAACGAATTTAGTATGCCTGAACTCAGGATGATAAAATACATCTTTTAGTGAAGTTGGTTTTAACATTCTGTGTTTGAAAATACCACTTTCAGAAAGTAGGTATTTTCTTGCCTAACTGTCCAAGCCTGCCTCTGCTAGGTTATGTATTCCTTGTCTGGGTTTGTGAGTGACAGGGGCTGGGGGACTCCAGGAGACAGGGTGAGTCAGCACAGGGCTGAATAGAGAGATCTGCATCCAGAGTGGAGGGAGGAGTTGCACCTGGGTCTGAATAGGGCTGTGCCTGCCTTCCACAATGCTGGCTCCACCTCCTGCTGGGTGGCTGAGAACTCTGCCCCACATTCTGAAAGGAAAGAAGGAGTCCTGTAAACAAAGTGCTCCAGGACTGACCAGAACTGGTTTTGGACTAGGCAAAGGCCTCTCTGCCTTCAGAGAACAAAGAGAAAAGGTGTATAAAAAGGGGACCCAGACCCATAGGAAATTAGATCACTTTTGGGAAACAAGAAGAAACCTTTGCTGAGGAGCGGAACCAAGAAGAAACTGAGGAGAAGACTATCCCTAAGCTAGAGCGATCTGCCTGCAGTGGTTGCCTGACTGCCAAAGAAAGGAGAAGGAAACTTTGTGTGTACTTTCATCAACTTGTGAAGGATCTCCAAGGGCTTGATTTCAGAGCTTGCCTCCTGTTGAAGTCTCAGGGACAACAGACTTCACCCACCAGCTCCCCCTGTATTCCCTTACTGGGAATGTGGACCTTCTGACACACTTGCATGTCTCTGGGAGCTGGAAGCGCGACTCAAGACGAAGAAGCGTGTCGCCGCAGCCGCTGATTCTCGCATTGCCGGAGAAGAGTGTCGACGTCGCTTCACACGCCGGCGCATCCCCGAAGAAGCGCGCCGCTGACACCCTCGCATCCTTCGAAGCGCCTCACAGCACCGGAGAAGAGTGTCGCCGTCGCATCAGACGCCGTCGCATCCCCGGGCAGAGCATCGACCTTGCATCAGACGCAGACGCATCGCAACACGAGGCGCGCCCCGCAACCCAGGAGAAGATCGTCGACCTCGCATCAGATGCCGTCGCATCGCCAGGGAAGCGTGTTGCAGGGCCTGTCGCGGCTCCAAAGACTCATCAAAATCGCCGCGCGGCCGTCAGGCGTGCACGCATCACCTCTTCATTGTCGCAACCTCAAGAAGACGTCACTTTGTTTCTTGTGCACCAGATCTTCAACGCATCACCGTCCTTACGTGTAAGGGACTACCGCATCACCTTCCCTGCAACACTTTTCGTTGCCCTGTGTTACGCATCTTAAGGTACATTGAACTCAAAGTGTGGCATTTTCATTTAAAGAGACTCAAGCCATCTTTAAAGTACAGTATTGTGGATTATTTTTGTCGTTTATGGTCTTGTGGTAAATCTATATAAAAGATACCTATTTTTATAATACAACCTGTGTGGTGTCCATTTGTAGTGTTGTCACTGGATTACTGTGTGTTCACAAATGCTTTACACACTGCCTCTGAACTAAGCCTGTCTGCTCGTGCCAAGCTACCAAGAGGGTGAGCAGGGGTTATTTCAGGAGTGTACCCCCTTACCCTGACTAGAAGCAAGGGTCCCTATTTGGACAAAGGTACCTACCTCTGCCAACTAGAGACCCCCAGTTCCAACAGTGTTTAATTGTGATTCCCAAAGTCTGCATTTGACAGCAAGGAATGAGCTCCATTAAAGTTGTACTGTCAGGGTATAGTCCGGAAATATCATCCCCAATGCATTATTCATTATCCGATCAACTAGTTTGAGAACCTCTCTCAAGATTGCATCATGGTCCTTTTAGTGCAGTAATTGCACCACCAATGGTCTCGGCAGGGTGCCTGAAGAGGGCCTCCTTGTTGGCACTTGGTGCCCCCTTTCACTTGAAAAGAAAGCTGTGAGGGCAGCAGAGGGAACAAAACTGTCTAGATAGGCCACTGCATCCTGGCCCTCTGCGTTCTCCAGAAGGCCCACAACATGGACATTGTTTCTGCGGGAGCAACCTTCTGCATCCTCCATCCTCTCCTCCAAAAATTGGAACTGATAAGTCAGTGTGTGTAATTGACTCTGTGCACCCAGAGTCAGTGGTTGCAGAGTAGCTAGTGATTGTTCCGTAGATGTGACTTTAGCTAATTTGTGATGATGGTCATGTAGTAAAGTAAGATCTGTCACCAATCTTGTTCTCTAAAGATAACTGGGACTTTTCTATGGCTGTTACCAAAGTAGAGAGGGAGGCAGAGGTAGAGGATAGGTTATCTTCCTGACAGTTACATAGTTAGACAAACCTGCCCTTAGGGAATTAGATAGGATACAGCAAGAATTCGTTGTAATCCCTTATCTAGAAAAAAACTTTTTCTCTAGTGACCCCTCACCCACCAGGGTTGCCCCTAGTTGGCATGCTTCATCATTGGGGTTTTTCTCAATCCTCTACGGATTTAGGCGTGCTGCGACTTGCGAATTACATAGGAGCACTTATTATTGTAGACTATGTGTAGTGCAGTGATGTGGAGTGGAAAGGGAAAGAAAAGTTAAAAATACCTAACTAGTTGTCCACTCTTTTATTCCCGCCCCTAGTTGGTATGGTTAAAAATCAGGGGCCGTTTACTGAGAAGAAACCTGACCTTAATGAATCTGGTTGTCTCAGTAATGTGTTTTTGTCAACATGTTTCAAGCTGTTCCCCTAATAGCTCTTCATCAGGACTCCACGGGGTCCAGCCCCTTGTGTACCACTCCTAGTGAATTCTGTAATAAGGACACAAACTATGCACACCTAATGCGCACTGTATACATACGGTTCTAGTGATTAATCCATGTCTGTAATTAGAAAGCAAAAAGATATATTAAAAACAGTGACCTGTCAGCCGTGCTGGCAGGTCGCATTAGCATGATTGTTCATGCAACTATCAAAATATCGCACCCGTATATTGTGGGTGCTCATATGGTCTATCCTATGTGCTCAAATAGTGTGTCATGAACATGCCACACACTGTAATGGGTGACACCACTCGCCAAATAGCACTCGTGAAACAAGACACCACGTGACAGTACAACATAACACATAGAAAAGATAATCCATGTGACGTACTTCTGTAGATGCTATATATTTGCATCATGGTCAAAGCCACAGGTAGAGGGGCTTGTAGTCACACTCTAAAAGGGAGGGGGAAAAAAGGTCTATATATCATGTACTCTTGTTGCTGATTAACAGGTGGGTAGCGTACTCCATCTGTAGGAAAAAAAAGAAGCCCCCCGCCACTTACTACGTCAAAGCCGCCTCTGGTACAGTAACCTACTTCTCTCCCTGGAGACCGCATACTAACTGGTGCATGAGCCATTTCCGTTTATAAAGCCCTTTCCTAACCATGTGGCGGGAAAAAAACGCAGGTGAAAATCCAGGAGGGGTGAAATGGCTGGGAGCGCAGAGGCAGAGGGTCCAGGTCAAGCAGCCCAGCGTACTAGCCAGTTGGATGAGGATGGGCCAGTGAATGAAGCTGGGAGCAGCTGTAGCTAGGATAAAGTGGCAAAGTGTGGACCATACAGGCACCAAGGGGCAAACAATGGAGACCACGAGGCAGCCTAGTGTCAGTCCAGAGAGGGCGCTGCAGCACACAGTCTGCCTTAATGTCGAGCATCAGCAAGGATGAGCCTCTACAGTGTGTTTTGGAAGGTATAAACATGTATAATAGCTCAGCAGCGCTCATGGCAGAAGTGCGTGGCTGCAGGGCAGTCAGGGGGTCCAGGAGCTGAAGGTGTCACATAAACGTGTGGGTGCTGCGGCAAAAAATCCACTGCGTTGTGCAGTGCAGGTGGTGGAATTTACAGTGACGCCAGTTAAAGTAGGGGCAGTCCTGGCAGAAGGAGAATGGCTAATCAGATGGTGGAGTGTGCCTGACAGCAGCAGCAGGGTAAGCAGAGCCCTCAGTAAGGCGCACAAAGTCAGTAAGCCAGGCCCCAAGAGCAAAAATCAGATCTGTGCACAGTACCTGTTTGTAGGGCTGCAGGCAAGGATCAGAGCATCCCACTTACTGAAGAGAATACAGGCAGCACACTCCTAGGAATTCAGGAAGTGCATCCTGCTGTGCCAGGTGCCCCACAGATATTCACCCCATTCTCCAGCCTCCTCTGCCGATGCCTTATCCCTCTGATCGGCATCAAAGGTATGTTAGGCAGGGAGCCGCAGTAAATGGACAATGGCAGGCTCTGTTGCCCCTGGTCTGCCGCTCCTCTGGCATATACCGACTCCGCTGACTGAGTCCCCAAGTCCATATGGACCAGAACACCAGCAGGGTCAATGTCGCCTGAAGTCCTAGGCTGTACTATAGCTGTGCCCTTTTCAGTGTGGCCCCGTCCAGTCAGAAGCAAAAGTACATGGGCATTAGTGGCCTGCTTCAGGATGGGAAAGGCCAGACCGCAGGGTTCCCTGGTCAGACGGGCATCAGGCCTGAGTCAGCAACAGCAATGCCCTCGCTGGGTCAGAGGGGCTCCAAGCAATCTGGGTATTTCGGCATAGAGGTCACCGGGGCGGAGTGGGGCGGGGCTGGCAGAGTAGGGAGCACTATGAGAGTAGACCTAGATGTGATAACTTATCCTAATGCTACGATAGCGATCTTGAATGATATCACAGATCTTTGCCTGTTAGGTTTTCATACATAACTGTTGTTATCCACCACATTGACCGTGGCGAAAATTTGAATTTTGTGGCTTTGGAAAGCGATTACAGTCCTAGCTCTCCAAATTTAAGTGGATGACATCCATGAATTGGCAAAATTAAAAAAAAATATATATATAAAATAAATGATAGGTTGGTGCAATTTGAAGAAATATGGGTGTAGGAAATTGAGTTACTGGTTGAGGGGGTTGAACTCCTGCTCAAACAGCAACCACAATTCATGCCGGGGTAAACATAAGCAAACTCCCAATTAACTGTGTTCATCTCTGTTTGAGTATGGGTTTCCACCTTCTAAAGCTCCCCATCTCTATTTTAAACCCCTGCAAAGGGAGGAACCTTTGAAAAGAAAAGGAGCAACAGAAGAGGAAGGAAATGGACCAGTGTGCTGATGAATCACTGTCTGCAGCAAGGGGGGCTCACTCTGAACTTGTAATTTTGGACTTTTATTGTGGCACCAGCCTCCCACCTCCCTCTTGGGGCTAGCGGAGATGGAATTGCTGGGAGCCCTGAAGAAAAGGGATCCCCTTGGACTTCTGTGGACTCATCCTGGCTATGGGAGCCATGGGATGGAGTTCCCTAAGGCTCCTGTTGGACACAAAGGCACTCTGCACGTGGCAGAAGACCTTGGGTGTTGGGGACTACATGCAAATGGAGTTGTCTGCTATGCGAACTGTGGGGTGCAGCTGCAGGAAGACCCCAGAGCAGGGCCCCGCCAAGGGATGCCCAGGAGGGCAGATCCAATGATCTTTAATCCCACTGTTGCTGGAGAAAACACCAGCTGTGCAAATGGACTATAGAAAGAAATTGAAGCCATCCAGAAAACAGCACTGCGAATTTGGGGCAAGGAAGCCCCATGGGAACACTCTTAATGGCTGGAGTGCAAACAAGAAGCACTTGATTTTATCAAGGCATTTCTAAGCAATGCTGTGAGTGCCTGCAGCATTGTCCTGAGGATTGAGTGAAGCACCACAGTGAAGAAAATCTTAGGCAGGATATTTGTTTTTCCTGGGGCCGTGTGGCCAGGAGGATCTCTCCAGAGGACCAGGAAGATTAATGATGCTATTGTGCCATGATGCAAACCTGCCCAGGGAGCACATAGCCAAATGGGTCACCATGAGGTCCAGAAGACCCTGAGCACTGTTTTGTTTTTAATTTCAACCAATTAGAGATGTTGGAAGTGCCAAATCAGCAACTTCACCCAAGGGCTGAGCGGCATGGTCCTGTGATGAGGGAGGCCACAGGCATCAGGAGTGCTGCCATTACCAGTCTTTCACTCCCACCATCTGTGTTTGGAGAACAGCAGACAACCTGCTTCCTCACTTGTAAGGGAAGTAGATAGAGAGAGACAACCCCAAAGGTGCTGGGAGGGAGGAGGAGGTGGCTGGTGGGTGCATGGAGCCCGAGGAAATGCACAGCCACATCAGCCCCAATAGAGCACCAGCAGGCACATCAAACAGTGCAAAAAGAAAGATAAAAAATGTACTGACCCACTGCAGCTGGATCAAAAACAGAGCTGCAGCTCAAGCGATCATCAATGAGCTGAAGGGGATTAAATAAGTTGCATAGTCTTTGTGTGCTGCCACAGAAAGTGTTCTGAGGAGATGGGGTGCTGCCAGGAGCAGTGTGGTCTCCATCACTAGTGCCTACACCAGTTTTTGAATTTACCACCCAAAATCTCCTAGGGTCTTGTGATATAAGGTTTTAGCCTCCTCTTTCAAGCATTCCTTGTTCCTGGACTTTTGGTATGTTCTAGGAGTGTATCAATGTTTTTGGGATCTCTGTGGTTGGTGTGTAACTTAGTTTAATAGTAGAAGTAAGGATTCACTGAAATGTTCACTGTTTTGTGTTGTTTGCTATGAAAATATGTCAACGTCTAGATGGGTGTTTTCTTTTCTAATGGAATTTTTTTTTAAAATGCATATTTGTAGTAGCATTCTGAAATGTTTGATATTGATGAAATGCTTAAATTCTGCTATCGAAAGTATGGTGATGCCGCATGACATAGTCATCATGTCTGACTTTTTAAATCTGCATACCATGTTTGTAAGGGGGTATTGTGAATTTAGGGTTGAGGGTTGTCCGATGTGAACACTGTTAAAGATGGCTCAAACATACGGGTTCTACTCCACAAGGGTTATTTGACTTCTGTAATCTTACCTTAGTGTGTGCCCCAGTACTTGGTGAGGCACTTTTGAGGTATCTCCCATTCTTTTTCCCCATCTCTTTGTATATATTTGTAATTTTGTGAGTGGTATTTAGGTTTGCGTGTATTAAAGTCCTCTTCCGTTCTAAAGAAAAAGCAGTGACTGGACATTGATTTATTTAATGTTATCTGCTGCTCTGCTGAATTCTTTTTTTTATGTTTGATAAGCTTTATTAATAATAATACAGGTCACAAAGAGCCAGCAATAAACATAGCATATGAAAGCAAAAAAGAAAATACAAGGATAAGCCAGGAATAAAAAGCAGAGGAGAAAGCTATTTACATTTTAAACAGCAGCAGGAGGAAGGGGAAAGAAGAGGGAGGGGGGGAATATTCATTACAACTGGAGAACGAGTAATATTGTATAATAATGAATATCATTGAAAAAAGTACCATAACAATTGAAGAAAACCAAGGGGCATATTATCAAGGGCCGGCGATAAATATCGCAAAGCGCGCTTAGCGCTTGTGATAGAGCGAAATGTTCTTGTGAATTGTAGGGGTGCATCATAATCACTGATAGGCCGCACCCACATGTATTCAGACATATATTCGTATATTCAGTTTCATATTAATGTATGTTTAGTAAAGAATGAATAGTTTGCTGAGACAAAGCGAATCAGCAGGATAATGATGTGATGTAATGCTTATAGAATTGTGTGGAAATAATGCATAGAGGAATTAGTTCGTGTGTGTAATGTAATTGCAGTAGTTAAACGTGCACCATATTAAAATTGCACATGAAATTCATTGTTTGCATATGAATCGTAATGAAAATGCTTATAGGGAAAAGTAAGATGTGTGTTTAAAAGTCATATGTAAAGGCCTGACTACATATATGCTTAGAGAAGGCCTGGTATATTCTTATGTTAGCTTATATTGTAGGCCGAGAAAAGTTTCTCTTGGTAAGGCTCTCTGGGCACAAACGGTAGATTTAAATTGCACAGTAGAAGGTTTCTGTTGAAAGTATCTTTTGTTGCAGGTGCAAGGACACATGTCTCGTTAGCAAGACTAACTCTTTGTTTTCGAAAGCTAGAGAGAGGGGAGGCATGGTACGGGGAGTGAAAAGGAATGTAGGGATGATACTTTCGGCGGAGAAGGTGCCTGGGACTCAAGGTCAACGCAACCGTCCAGGATGAAGTAACCGTTTCGATGGAAAAGCACAAGAAAGAAGACCTGGCCAAGGAGGCGTGACAAAGGCGTGTACAATTGTATTGTGGTTTTGTATTAGGGATAGTGCCCTGAGGGAGGAGGCCAGAGAAGAGGTAGGGGAGACCTGAGAGAAGGACAGAACTGAGCTTAGGTATTATGTGATTGCACTTCTTAGGAAGTCTTCACAGCTGACACCTTTTATTCACTCTTGCCTGGGAAAATCGTTATGCAGGGATGTCACTTAGCGTTAGAGTAGGGACAGCAATTGATTTTAAGCTTGTTTAGTCCAATGAAGAGCAACTTAGAAATAGGAGCAATCATAGTCTGGTTGATCCTTCTAGAACTTTCTATTCTTCTTATCCTGAGTCGGATGAGATTTCTGCGTAGATTATTATTTGTATTAGTGCCCATCTATTTCTTTAACCTCGTGTTGAGGTGCTTGCACGTTCAGTTATTTTTGGCGATAATAAATTCTCAAACTTGAATTCGGAGTCAGTGGTCCTTTCAGACAAAATGAATGCTGATATATAACCAGATGAGATTCTCTCCTTTACACTATTCAACAGGTAAAAAGATCTTGGCGACCAGAAGGTTCTTATAGATAATTAGATAAGAATCGGCGTTATCAGTTGGTAGCAGAGTAGGATGGTTACCTTTGATGGTAAGGGGAGATCTAGAGCAAGATAGGAGATTAAGTTGCCCCATAGAGCCCGAGTGACGCAGATCCAGAGGACCGCAGGAGAAGGATGTCGGAGGTCGTGGAAAACTGACGGAGAGTGCCGGTGCGGCGGAAGTAGCAGTTCGTAGTAGAGTGAGTATGAAAAGAGTGATGTTTGGTAGATTGCGGTGTTTTATTGTTGTGTGATGTCTTGCGGAGTTGGAACGAAAGTTGTGTGATTGAGAAACGGACCGTGAGCGCGCGCGGGACCGGGAGATTTATTGTGGTGTAGAATACACCCAGAGTTGAGAACGTTGACCAGAGTTGTGGGGGTCACGAGACGTCATTGACAGACCCACAGAAGATAGGGAACACATGAGTGAGTGTGTGAATAACCAACGCAGGTCGTAGGTTATTGTGTGCAGAACATCGAGTGATTGAATCCTATCGAGTGTGCTAAAGGCGATTGTCCGGTCGTTTCGCGGACAGACGATTGCCAGATTGAGGTCAACAAGCTCAAGAGGCTGATCGGTCATTGGTAAGACTGACGGTCAGAGAGGTAATTGTTCGGTAGGACGGACATTATTTCAGAGTATGATTGGGACAGATGCGAGTGAGAACAAGTGAATTAGAAAGGAGGGGAACTGCTGCGAGCGGAGGAAAAGTGATGTCAGACAAGTGTCGCGCTGCGATAGGCCGGTTGGTGTGAGCCGCGCTGGTATTGGTGGATTGAAATCAGGAAGTAAAAGCGGACATTTTGAGTGTAAACAAAAAGTTGATTCATCATGAAATGTTTTAAAGCTTTACGGGAACTTTGTAGAGGTGATAGACATGTGGTGGTTCGGGAAGGAGAGGAAGCTCCTCCCGAGGATACACCAGCACATTATATGGCAAAGAATGTAGGATTGCATACTATAATTTGGCTTGAGAATTGGCATAAAATGACAGAAGCAGAAGGAGAATTGTCGTTCCCTCGATATGGTACTTTCAGGTTAGAGGTGCTGTACCAGCTAAAAAGTGTAATGGCTTCATTACGACCACTACCTAGACCAACACAGTTTGAAGCACTACATGCGTGGATAAGAGCAGCGTATGATAGGAAGAAGGACAGATGTCAAGAAAGGGTAAAGAAATCGGTCAGGGCATTTCAAGATGCAAGGTGGGATGCATTGGAGAAAAGGTGGAGAGTGGAAACGATCGAAGGAGATAAGTTATACCCATTGTTAGTACAAAATGGGAAAATAATAAGAATCGATGAGGACGACAGTGATCTGGACGACAGCTTGTTGGATAGGATGTTGGCAGAGAGGCCACCACCATTTAATCCAGATTCAGAAGAGGGAAAGACGACCCCAGCAGTGGCAATAGTTGATGAGAGCCAGAACCAGACTAGCATGAGAGTGGTGGGAAGGATTTCCACAGGAACGGAGGGGGCAACGGCGTCTATGATAACGCAGCCTCCTGCGGGGAGCACAAGATTACCGGACTCCTTGACAGTACCGGTTACCATTGGCCCTATAGTACCGGTATATGACCCAGACCGAGTGAGAGAAGGGAGTTCCGTACCGATGAGAAGGGAGGAAGGAAACAGTGAGAGTGGGAATGGGTTTGGAGTAAGGGTGGTTCATTTCCCAAGACCAATGGAGACAAGTACGCCGTTACCGGCTACTGCGGACTCTTCCTTCAGGAGAGAAGAGGAAAGACCAGAAAGACCGAGGTCTTTGCGGGAATCTAAGTCATCTTTGAGGGAGTGGACACCAACAGTAACGAGCCAAGAGGATAGGATGCAAGGGGATAGGGCACAGAACGTCTCGGAAGACAGACCAAGTTCCAGGAATATGATGGAAGGGAATAGGTCACAAGGACAGAATAGTGACTGTAATGAGCGAGATGGCTCGGGTTGTCGAGAAGTACTGAGGAGTGCAGTACAGGCAAGGTTGCTAGACGTAGTGAGGTTGAAAGCAGAGGTAGACGAAATGATCAGTGGGGGTCTGCCTTTGGAAAGGATAGAAATTTATGGATCAGATGAGCTGCTGTTTGTAGCAAAAGATGTGACTCAAAAAGCTAGAATGGCACATGATAGATTGAAGGAATTGCCCAAAAGATATGAAGTGGACCTGAACAAAACTAAAGCGTTACAGGGACCACATAGATTACAGTACAGTGATCAGGAGCTGGAGGAGAAAAGAATAACAGGATTAAGAACACACACCAGAGACCTGATTATAGGAATGAGAATATGGATTTTGTTGGACAAATGGGAAGAAAGGTGGTCCAAAAAGAAACCAGTAAAGAGAGCAGAAGGGGAAACGCCACCGCCAGGAGGGGGGGGCGACGGGTGTTGGAAATTTTCCTTTACGAGAAGTACAGAATGGAGGGTACGTGCATGTGCCGTGGAATAGAGGTGATTTGGCTGCATTTACAAATGATTTTCCTCGGCTGAGGGAAAAACCGGTGGAGTGGTACAAACAGGTTGAGCGGTTTGTGAAAATTTCAAAAGTATTGTGGATTGATTTGAACACTTTGTTTGACATAGTGGTACCGGGAGATTTGTGGACAGCTTGTAAAGTCGCTATTGAGTGGCCGACTTCGGAACCGGATAGAGAGGCGGTTACAAACGGTCCATCACCACTAGTCATGAAAAAGTATGAGCAGGTGATTACATGGTTGAAATTGAAGATTTCACCTCAGGATATAGATTGGGTTAAGATAGATCGGACTGTACAAGAACCCAAGGAAACGGTGCATGAATATTACGAAAGACTTCTGCAAGCTTTTAAACAGTATAGTGGGTTAGATATCTTGGACCCCAAGGATATGGGACAGTTTGTCTCAAAGTTTGTACTGGGTCTGAGAATGGAAATCAGCCTCATGATACAGCACCATTTGATCTGCTGGCAGACCAAGCCACTAGATGAAATTCTGCGGTATGCGAGATACTGTAGTGATGAGGTGGATTCGAAACATCGAAAGCTAAAAGACAAATTAATGCTTGTCCAGATGCAGACAGTACAGAGTCAGCCTAGTGGAGGGACCTTAGGAAGAAAGCAAGGAAATTTCCAGGGAAACCAGAATGGGCAGGTACAGGGAAAGGGAAAACCAGTAGACCCCAAGACAGGAGTGGATGTGGCCACATTGAAGAAGACCACTGCGTGTCATCTTTGTCGCCAGGTCGGACATTGGAAATGCGAGTGTCCTTTGAACCCAGCTAATCAGGTGCAGGAAGAGGAAGAGGGGGCTCAGGCACCCGCGCAGGAGGTAGTTAACACAATAACGAGACCTAGGACGATGAAAGGGGGGTTTACAATTCTCACGCCCAGGTTCCCCAAGCTCCAAGGATTTCACAAGGAACACGAACGTACCAACAGATGCCCCTGTTCGAAGGTTACGATGAGGATAGCTTAGACCCTTTATCCTGACGGTGCCTGAGGGGGAGGAAGACTGCACACTTGGAGCGGTCTTGGAGGTAGACCAGAGAGGACCTTTTGTGGAGGCAGAGATTGAGGGCAATCCTGCAACACTTTTGGTTGATACTGGTGCTACCCGGTCTACTGTAAGATCAGCAGTAGTCCCTAACCTACCCCTCTCGGGACAATCAATCCAGGTTGTTGGAGTAGCGAACAAGAAAATAAGCAGCCCATTGACAGAACCGATCTTAGTAAAGATAGGTACTTTCCAAACTAGACATCAGTTTGTGGTGTGTGATACGAGTCCAGTTTGTCTTTTGGGAAGAGATCTGTTGTGCAAGTTGAACTGCACGATTTATTGTACGCCCAATGGAGTAGAGGTCCAGACGAGAGATGATGATGCTGACTTTAAGATTACCAATCAGCATTTATGTATAGATCTGTACCCAATGGTGACTGTGGAAGAACTTCCACATGATCTGAGAGACGCAGTGTCGCCTGTGGTGTGGGATTTCGCAGGCGATGAAATAGGTTTAATCAAAGGGGTTGAACCAGTGCGGATAGAGGTGAAACAGAATGTTGATTTCCCCAGGACACCTCAATACAACCTGTCGCCAGAAACGATTGCAGGGATAAGACCGGTGATCAAGACCTTTATTGAGAAAGGCATTCTGAAAGAGATTAGAGGTAGCCCCTGTAATTCACCCATTATGGGACTACAGAAACCGAGCGGGAAGTACAGGATCGTGCAAGACCTGCGAAAGGTCAACACGATAGTTGTCCCTTGTTGTCCAGTGGTACCGAATCCTTCAGTAATACTGTTCCAGATCCCATGTGAAGCCGAGTGGTTTACGGTTATCGATTTGTGTCAAGCTTTCTTTTCGATACCGCTCCACGAGGAAAGCCAATTTCTTTTTGCGTTCAGGCTAGAAAATCGAGTGTTAACATGGTGTCGTATCCCTCAAGGGTATACGGAAAGTCCATCGATCTTTAACCAGATCCTGAAGAAGAACCTTGAGAGTCTTGTGTTGCCGCAGAACTCAGTTCTCGTGCAGTACATAGATGACTTGCTCATTGCCTCAGAAACAGAAGATGCTTGTAGAATTGACACAGTAGCCTTGTTGAATCACTTAGCAGAGAACGGACATAAAGTGTCCCCGAACAAGCTGCAGTACTGTCTGAATGAGGTACAGTACTTGGGACACAGATTGGAGAAAGGCAAGAGGAAGGTGTCACCAGATCGAATTGAGGCAATAATGAGCATGGCAGTACCCACTACACAGAGAGAAGTTAGGATGTTTCTGGGAATGGTTGGCTATTGTCGACAGTGGATTCCTAGTTTCTCTTTGAGAGCAAAGCCTTTGCAGAGGCTTACGCACAAGGATGTGAGTGATCCGGTACCATGGGACGAGGAGTGCTTGGTGTCATTCCTGAAACTGAGAGAGGATTTGTGCAGGGCTCCCGCACTGGGGATGCCTGATTACAACAAGGCCTTTTCATTGTTTTGTTACGAGAGGGAAGGATGTGCATTAGCAGTGTTAGCTCAGAACCATGGAGGTGTCCGTAGACCAGTTGCCTATTTTTCAGCTACTTTAGATCCAGTAGCTTCTGCGTTGCCCGGATGTCTAAGATCCGTTGCTGCAACAGGTGTCAGCATTGAAAGATGTGAAAGCATTGTAATGGGACACCCATTGACTGTACATGTGCCACATTCGGTTGAGTTATTGATGACCAGGACCAAGACCCAGCACCTAACGAACAATAGGTTAACGAGGTATGAGCAAGTCATACTTGCCGCAGAGAATGTGACTCTGAAAAGGTGCTCCGTCTTGAACCCTGCGACATTAATGCCTATACCGAACACAGATGATGAAGATTGTGAGGACCATGATTGTCTCGATGTGACCGAACTTTGCACCAAACCGAGACCTGACATTGTCGATGAACCACTGATTGACCCAGATGAAATTTTCTTTGTCGATGGTTCATGCTTAAGAGACAGTGTGGGGCAATTGAAAGCAGCATTTGCTGTATGTACCATTTCAGGAGTGGTTGAGGCTGCTTGCCTAGAAGGAATACGCTCCGCGCAGGTAGCTGAAATCATAGCCTTGACCCGTGCCTGTTTGGCCGCTGATCGAATTCGAATCACGATTTACACAGACAGCCAATATGGCTTTGGCGTGGTGCATGACTTCGGGCAGTTATGGTCTCAGAGGGGATTCTTGACATCATCTGGCTCACCCATTCGTAATGGAGAATATGTAAGACAATTGTTAGATGCATTACAGCATCCGAAAGAAATTGCTGTGGTAAAATGCTCAGCCCATGGGAAGGGGGAGGACTTTGTATCCTTGGGTAATAACTATGCGGATGAAGTAGCCCGCTTCTGTGCAGAACAAGGATGCATATTCACAGGAAGAGAGATAGAAGAGAGCCAAGAAGGAACCGATCTCAGCATAATGTTGGCCATGGCAGACACTTGGGAAGAGCTTAAGAGATTGCAGGATGAAGTTTCAGTCAAGGAGAGAGAGGGATGGATCAAAGCTGGGTGCGAGAGAGGAGATGTGGATGTGTGGGTATCCAACGATGGGAGAGCCGTGTTGCCTGAGGAATTGCTGAGTCCGATGGCAAGACTGATACATGGACAGGCACACCTTGGTAGAGACGCAATGGTGAGAGTGTTTAGACAGACGTGGTATAACCCACGGTTCCGAGCAATGGCTGAGATGGTATGCCAGAGGTGTGTTACGTGTCAACAGATGAATGCTGGAAAGAAAACTGTAGTTACATTGAGTCACATTGGAAGGTCAGGAGGGCCCTTCAATAGGATACAGTTGGACTTCGTGGAGATGCCTAAGTGCAATGGATTGAGGTACATTTTAGTGCTAGTATGTGTATTCTCACGGTGGGTGGAGGCTTACCCCACACGCAGGTGTGACACTCTCACAGTGGCTAAATTACTGTTGAGGGAGCTCATCCCTAGATTCGGGATCCCGACCTCTTTGGCATCAGATAGAGGAGGGCACTTCCATAGCGAAATCATGAAGTTGCTTTGTGCTGCATTGAACATAGACCAGAGACTTCATTGTAGTTACAGACCAGAAGCTTCTGGGATGGTGGAACAAGTTAATGGAACCTTGAAAGCCCGGATGGCAAAAATGTGTTCTTCGACATCCCTGCAATGGCCCGACGCCTTGCCTTTGGTGCTAATGAGCATGCGAAGTGTCCCAGACAGAAAGACCGGGTTGTCCCCCCATGAAATATTAATGGGGAGGGCAATGAGACTGCCAGCAGTACCAGCTACAGCCTTGATAAACATCACTGATGATTTGATTCTTGATTATTGTAAAGGACTCTCTGATGTGGTCCGTTCTGTATCCCAGCAGGTGCAAGCAGCAGTGGTCCCAGCCTCGAGTGATCTATGCCACGACTTGTGTCCCGGTGACTGGGTACTCGTCCAAAAGCACGTGAGGAAGAGTTGCTTGGATGCCCGCTGGCGTGGCCCGTATCAGGTGATACTTATCACGAACACAGCAGTGAAGTGTGGAGGATTGCCGAACTGGGTGCATGCTTCCCATACCCGCAGAGTTTCAGCACCCTTGGAAGAAACAGCTCCTCTCGTAAATGAAAATCCAGCTGATGTGGCAAGGCCACATGGGAGGACACGTCAAGCTGTAAGGGTCGCTGACACAGCTGGTGGTGCACTAGAGCAAGCTGAAGGGGTTTCCACAGTTCGAACCCTGACTCAGACACCGAGGACAGAAACGGTGCAGTGGGCGGAGAAGAATCAGATTCAGCAGAAAGAGGAAGTAGTGCACTGGGTATAGAAGGGGAAGGCAGACGAACGAACAGAAGTGCTGAAAGTTGGCCTGAAAGACAGAGGCGACTGAACCTGAGGTTAGCACCTGAAAGAGACCTTGCTCCAGTGTCTGAAGTATCTGAAACAGAAGCAAGTGACGAAGATCAAGCACAAGACAGTCGGCGAAGGTCAAAGAGAACAAGAGTGCCTTGTCGCAGATACTCTACCCCTGAGTGGACTTACACTGTGTTTGATGCAGGGGGTGGTGAGTACGGGAAGACTGAGGTCAGTGCAAGTGGTCAACCGGAGCCCGAATGTGGTGGTGAAGGTGGTGCTGCGGATGCCAGGGCTCGAGATAGAAGGGACACTGACACTCACGGTTCCGAATCCCCCGCTTCTGAGTGAAGTCCGAAACTTGCTTTTGCATCGACTCGAATTTCCGCCTTTTGGAGTTGAGCCGTTTTCACATGAAGTGCTGATTTTGCGTCTTGAACTTTTGTATCACGTTCTGGTCTTGCTCAATGAGGATCTCATTGTGGATCAGTTATGAACTGTAAATAAAAGTCTAAAAGAAGAAGATAACCTAGGTCCGAGTGGAAGAAGAATAAACTTAGGGACTTTCCACAGAAGAGGAACGAAAACTAGGGAAGTCTTTTTCTGGACTGTGTAAATAAGTTTGTGATCGGAGAGGGAAAGTCCGGAGATTTCATGGTTGCTCGAGCTGGTTAAGCAAGTCACAAATAAAGGACGGAGACTTTTTCAGAGTTCTTTGCGATAACCAAGACTTTTTGAGAACTTTCGAAACCATGGAGCCGGGAGATCCCAATCGTAGATCAAAGTGGATTGTAGGCATCCTTATAAGTAGTGTAATAATCTCTATAATCATAGTAGTTATAGTCTCATATACTGGTTCGCATGAGCAAAAAGTAGAGGAGGTGACAGGGACACCTACACCTATCACACCTAGTCAGAAGGGGGTAGACAGGGCAGCTGATAGAGCTTTGCTATTAGAAGAAAGTCGTAGATTACATGTAGATTTATCTAAAGGGGATTTTAAGTTGAATGCATATGCTAAGTTGTTGTATGAGTATGTTGACGTGATGGATGCGAAAGATTGTTATGTGTGTATGCAGTTGCCTACTTCGGTGGATGAGGGTATTAGGTATCACCATCTTCCACTGACTTATGGTATTTCATGTAGTCTTTTGCTTAGTTTGTTTTATGAGAGAGATCAGTTCGAGTATTTCTTTTCCAATTTCGACGCAGTGCTTCCTGAAGTCCCAGCTTACAAGCATTTGAATAAGTATGACTATTATAAGACCGAGGACAGACTGAGGAAGTACTTCATACCGAGTTTGGAATTGGATACAGCATTTGCACACAGACACAACCTGACTTGTTTGATGTCGGATGTAGAGAGAAAGTTCATAGATCAAGTTGAAGATAGGTATAGAAAGCTGACTGAATCCCGAGATTACGGGCATCACAGGACAGATTGGACAGAGGAAGAACGGTTGCATAAGACCAGGGGAAGCTATGGTCCTATAGCGTTAGATAAGGAGCAGAGGGGTAAGTTGTGTATAAGGCGTTATCAGACTTACTACGAAAAGGTTCCAGTGGGACAAAGTACTTGTGATCACGTTTTCACCATGGCAGATGTGGCAAAAGATTTTCTCCAAGGTCCTGTACAAGTGATACCTACGGTGTATTACGTATGTGGGAAGAATGCTTATGTGAGGTTGCCTGCAAATTGGTATGGAACATGTTATTTGTCAATAATATTTCCAAAGATTTACCATACAGAGGATTTAAATCTTCTAGAGGGAGGAGAGCATTCAAGAACGAGAAGAGATGCAAGTGCAGGGATCGTTGTGGGGGATATCTTTGGAGCTATGATACCTAGTCTAGGGGTAGTCTTGAATGACGTGAAGATCCGGAGGTTAGCGACTGTGGTGGATGAATTTTCAATGAACACAGCAAAGTCGTTAGTGTTGGTGGAAGGAGAGATGTTGTCGATAAGAGGAATGGTTTTGCAGAATCGCCTTGCTTTGGATGTCCTATTGGCAAAAGAGGGCGGAGTCTGTAAAATGTTGAAGGTTCAAGAGTGCTGCACTTATATACCAGACCGTAGCAAGGATCTGGAGAAATATATAAGTAACATCACTATGATCCACACAAAGATAGCGGATTTGACCGAAGAAGGGGCCTGGGAAAAGGTCGGAAAGGGTTTTGGTCAAGTGGGAGGTTGGTTTGCGAACCTAGGAAAGGGTTTCCTTGGGTACTTCCTGAGACCACTCCTTATTTTGGTGGTTTGTGTGGCTGGCTTGTGGATTGTGATCAAGGCCTACAAGTGGTATCGAGCAGGCCGAGTCAAGAGAGCTTTGAGGGAAAATGACATGAAGTTGGCAAGACTGCAGGACAATCAGTATCAAAGGCTCAAGAACATGGAGAAATTTAGATCAGGGAAGATGGCAACAAGTTCTGTTTAGGTCGGTTCTTTCTCCAAGGGAGTAGAGTGAAATGTGATGACAGGAGTCATCAAAGGGGGAACTGATAGAGCGAAATGTTCTTGTGAATTGTAGGGGTGCATCATAATCACTGATAGGCCGCACCCACATGTATTCAGACATATATTCGTATATTCAGTTTCATATTAATGTATGTTTAGTAAAGAATGAATAGTTTGCTGAGACAAAGCGAATCAGCAGGATAATGATGTGATGTAATGCTTATAGAATTGTGTGGAAATAATGCATAGAGGAATTAGTTCGTGTGTGTAATGTAATTGCAGTAGTTAAACGTGCACCATATTAAAATTGCACATGAAATTCATTGTTTGCATATGAATCGTAATGAAAATGCTTATAGGGAAAAGTAAGATGTGTGTTTAAAAGTCATATGTAAAGGCCTGACTACATATATGCTTAGAGAAGGCCTGGTATATTCTTATGTTAGCTTATATTGTAGGCCGAGAAAAGTTTCTCTTGGTAAGGCTCTCTGGGCACAAACGGTAGATTTAAATTGCACAGTAGAAGGTTTCTGTTGAAAGTATCTTTTGTTGCAGGTGCAAGGACACATGTCTCGTTAGCAAGACTAACTCTTTGTTTTCGAAAGCTAGAGAGAGGGGAGGCATGGTACGGGGAGTGAAAAGGAATGTAGGGATGATACTTTCGGCGGAGAAGGTGCCTGGGACTCAAGGTCAACGCAACCGTCCAGGATGAAGTAACCGTTTCGATGGAAAAGCACAAGAAAGAAGACCTGGCCAAGGAGGCGTGACAAAGGCGTGTACAATTGTATTGTGGTTTTGTATTAGGGATAGTGCCCTGAGGGAGGAGGCCAGAGAAGAGGTAGGGGAGACCTGAGAGAAGGACAGAACTGAGCTTAGGTATTATGTGATTGCACTTCTTAGGAAGTCTTCACAGCTGACACCTTTTATTCACTCTTGCCTGGGAAAATCGTTATGCAGGGATGTCATTTAGCGTTAGAGTAGGGACAGCAATTGATTTTAAGCTTGTTTAGTCCAATGAAGAGCAACTTAGAAATAGGAGCAATCATAGTCTGGTTGATCCTTCTAGAACTTTCTATTCTTCTTATCCTGAGTCGGATGAGATTTCTGCGTAGATTATTATTTGTATTAGTGCCCATCTATTTCTTTAACCTCGTGTTGAGGTGCTTGCACGTTCAGTTATTTTTGGCGATAATAAATTCTCAAACTTGAATTCGGAGTCAGTGGTCCTTTCAGACAAAATGAATGCTGATATATAACCAGATGAGATTCTCTCCTTTACACTATTCAACAGGTAAAAAGATCTTGGCGACCAGAAGGTTCTTATAGATAATTAGATAAGAATCGGCGTTATCACTTGCATATTTATCGCCGGCTATCTCTGTAATTTATCGCCCGGTTAGCGCATTATTAACAACGCGCATCGCCGAGGCGATAAAAATTTCAGAGATAACGTGGATATCGCCGTTTTCCATGTGGAAAACGGCGAGATCCTAGATGATAGGGCCTGTGGTCTTAGCCACAGAATCCACCCCCCATGTTAAGTATGCCTTAGTCAGGAATTTAACAGACGTTAAATTCCTGCGTTAAGGCATACTTAACGCGATTAAAATAATCGCTTCCCCGCATTGTAAATATCGCGAAGCTGCCTTCGCGATATTTACCCATGTTGTTTCCACAGACACGCCTACTTTGCATCTCATTATCGATGCGAAGTCAGGCGTGCTGGAAACGGGAGCAAAATCAGCAAAACACGCGATAGCGTGTCTTTGCTGATAAGGCGATATAATTATCGCCGCTTTTCGGCCGAAAACTGCCGCAAAAGCGGCGATAATTGTTTATCGCCGCCTTCTTAATATGCCCCCAACTTAGTAATAAAAATGAGATAAGAAAAGAACAGAGAAACTTGAACATTCACAGAAGTTTAAAATTCTCAGAACATATGCGAGAAATTTTTGTTTTTACAATCTTATCTAGATATAACGTTAATGGTAGCCAGTATAAATCTCTATTAACAAATGGCTTACGGAAGAGGCAAAAGCAATATCCAATCGGTGGTAGTGACACAAATTATTCCACCAATGCTGAACCGAAAGATTAGCTACATTTTTCCAATTGAGTGCAATTTGTTAGAAGGCTAAAGCCGGCATAAGGTCAAATAAACCGTAATCATGTGTAGTCAAACCCGAAATATCTAATAAACTCCCTGTGAAAAGAGTAACATTAGAGAGAGAGGTATGTATATTAAATATGAGAATTGTAGGACCAAACTTTTTCCCAAAAGGAGGCAACAGGAGGGCAAAGAAAGAGAAGGTGCATTAAATCAGCTGAAGGAGAGCCACATGTCCAACAGCTCATGTCAGATGTGTGAGAAAAGGTAGCTAGAGATATAGGTGTGAAGTATAATCTAAGACATAGAAAGAGCATAGATTGAGTAATAGATGCAGATCTAGAGAGTTTAAGTGATCGACTCCAAATCTTGACCCAGAGATCAGTGCTGCAAACACAACCCAAATCCATTTCCCAGGCAAGCTCCACCTTACTCTTAACAAGGACAGGATTGGAGATAAAGTGTGTTTGTAAATTAAGCAAGCCTTAGGAAGAACAGTAAGCATTTTAAGGAGAGGGTTTTCCTCAGAAGAAGATGCAGCTAAAGGAAGTGAGTAAAAGGTTTCTAGAATGGTTGCCATTAAAATGGATAATTTGTGCCAGAATGAATGAGGACACTTAAAAGTGGCTTGAAATTGAGGGAAGGAACAAGGGGTTGTACCATCAAATAGATCATGGACCCACGTTATCCCCATAATCGCCAGAACTTCCAATAGAAAGTCCTGTTCTTAATGGTAATGAGGCGATTGTGCCAAATCGGAGAATGCAAAAAGGAGTCTCTTGAATTAATCTTCGGTTGGGAAGGCGGGCTCAATAGGGAACAAGTATGTTTGAATAAGGGGAGAGTATTTTGAACAGTCTTAGAAGAGAAGGCCAGTACCTCTTTTGTAGAGAAAGGAGCAAGTAAAGAGTGTTCAATAATGAGCCATAAAGGAGTGAAGGAGGAGGGTTCTGAAAGGCAAAAAGCCTTATGATAGATTCTAAAATCAGGAACGTTAACACCCCCATTAGATTTTGGCTTCCGGAGTTGTGATAAGGAAATTCTAGACTTTTTATGTTTCTAAAGAAATTTTGAAAGAAGAGAGTCTATTTTCTTAAAACAAATAGACGGGATAAGAATCGGAAGCATAGAAAAAAGGTACAATAGAATAGGCGTGTTCATCATTTTAATGGAATCCAGACATCCCCACCAAGAGAGAAATAGAGGATTCCAAGAAGAAAGGAGTTTGTCAATACGAGAGAGAGCTTTTACTATATTTAGTTTGACTGAGGCTGAAATGGAGTTATTAAACCATAATCCTAAGTACTTAATTTTGGATCTACTCCACAGAAATCCAGTAGATGAAAAAGAATGTTGGGTGCAAAATTTGGTAAGAGGGAGAATTTCTGTTTTATCCGAATTAATCTTATAGTCTGACAAGAGAAAATGTAGCGATTTCTTGTAATAAGGGGGATAGAAACCTCGGGTTGGAAATAAAAAGTTAAATTTCATTTGCATAGGCAGAAAGTTTCAATGATGATCACCATAAGGAAATCCAGAAATAGAATTGTTATTATAAATAGAATGTAAAAAGGGTTCAAGAGCTAGGATGAAGAGAAGAGGGGAGAGCGGACAGCCCTGGCAAACCCCACGATGTAGAGGAAAGTAATGAGACGTACAGCCGTTAACTAATACCGAGGCCATGGGGACAGAATAGAGCAAAGAAATAAGAGAGATTATTTTAGGACCAAAACCATGCCAAGTATGGGTCTTAAATAAAAAGGACCAATCCACCCAATCAAATGCTTTTTCTGCATCTATGGAAATTGCAGCCAAGGAGTAAGAGAGAGAGGGCACCTTATTTAGAGCATTAAGAAGTAACCAAAAGTTATCCAAGGTCAATCTGCCCTTAAACTCACATTGTTCTTTACCAATCAAGTGCGGCATAAGAGGTTCCAACTGTAGAGCAAGTAATTTAGCAAACACTTTATAGTCCACATTAACCAAGGAGATAGGGCGATAATTCTTACAATACAAAGGATCACGACCCTCCTTATGAATCAAACAAATCATGGCTTCTTGAAAAGTACCTTCCGCTTTACCAGAGACAAAAAAGGATTGAAAAGTTATAGAAGTTTAGGAAGTAATAAGTTGGAAAAATGTAAATAAAATTCCACCGTAAAACCATCCGGGCCTGGAGTTTTACCCATTTTGAGTACTTTTAAGGCTTTGGATATTTCCTCAAGTGATAGGTCAGACTCAAGCGCAGAAAAGTTAAGGTGATCATTAGAAGGGGAAGGTATGTTATTGAGATAGGATTGAATAAAGGAAATAGTAGGAGGAGATTCTGGAGTATATTAATCTTTGTAGAACTTCATGAATTCATCTAAAATAGTCTGATCCTTGTACATAAGCTTCCCATCTGAAGAATGCATGGTGTCAATTAATATTCGATCCTTCCGAGATTTGAGGTAATTACCTAGAAGCTTACCAACTTTGTTACATCCACTATAGTAGCAAAGCGCTACTACGGAGTGGTATAGATGCTGCTTATCAGTAGTAGTTTGTTAAAATTCAACTTCGCATGTACAAGCTCTTGCATAATAGAATCAGAACACGAAGTATAACATTTGTGTTTCAAGGACTTAATAACAACTAATGTAGGGCTATGCTGTTGGAGAGATCGCTTCTTTTTAGAGACATAGTCTATAATAGCACCACAAGCCGTGGCTTTAAAAAGGTCCCACAATAAATGAGGTGAGAGATTGGGGTCAGATTTTAACAGAAAAAAATCCTCAGCAAAAGAGATAAATGAAGAGGAGAAAGGGGGTCCTGTAAAAGAGAATTGTTGAAGCGCCATCGAGAGGACCTGGGTTGCGGAGGGATCAAATCAAAATCAGCAACAACTGGAGCATGATCAGAGATAGCAATAGGTTCAATAGAAGCAGAGATAAGATTTTGGGTTAAAGGTTTAGAAAGAAAGATATAGTCTAATTGAGAAAAGGAGCCATGAGGTGGAGAGAAAAAGAAAAGTCAATAGCATCTGTTTGACATAATCTCCATGCATCTACAAGGTGTGCCTGAGATATGGTATTGAGAAACTGTTTATGGGATTTATGGGGAATAAAGCGAATTTGGGATTGACGATCAATAAAAGGATCAATGATCTGATTGCAATCACCTCCCAAAATAAAAAATTCATCCCTAAATTGAGTACATTTTTTTGCAACAGTAGGCCAAAATGAATAGTCCAGCTGAGTAGGGCCAAATACATTAAATACCATCAAAGAAATATTATCAATGAGCAACTTAGCTAACGACCACCTCCCCTCAGAATCAGTTTCTTGTAATAAAACTTGGGATAAAACTTTACATTTTAATTTTTTATGACATAAAATAATTACTCCATTTCTCTTGGTGGAACTGGGGGAAACTAAAACGGAACCTACCCAACCCCTTTTCAACTTTAATGCTTCTGACTCCTTGAGATGAGTTTCTTGAAAAAAGACCAAGGGCCAGATGTACGACGCTTTTTAGCGTGTGCAAACGGGTCTTAGACCCGTTTGCGCACGCTAAAAAGCATGGGCCCATGTATGAACAGTATTTTGCGACTCGCAAAATACTTTTTTCCGACTCGCTATTAAGAAGGGGCGTTCCCTTCCTAATAGCGACAGCAAAGCTATGTACCAAAGTTTTGCGACCGCAAATGCGGTCGCAAAACACTCACAAATTACCACCTCCTTCAAGTAGGTGGTAATGCATTCGCAAATGGGAAGGGGTCCCCAGGGGATATTAATATTCATGAACCTCGCAATTTGCGACCCCATTGGGAATCGCAAACAGTGTTAAACACACTGTTGTACATGCCAAATAGCGCCTCGCAAATTGCGAGTCGCAAATGCGACACAATTTGCGAGGCGCTATTTGGCAGGTCGCACATCTGGCCCCAAATCTGGGTTATAGGAAGCGAGATGAGATAAAATTCTCTGGGGCAGATTTACAAGCCCCTTGCGCCTTCTTGCGCCGCCATTGCGTCACTTTTTTTGACGCAACGGCGGCGCAAAAAATGCGGCCTATTTACAACGTGATGCATCTAGGGAGATGCGTCACGTTGTAAAGCCCTGCATCACATTATACCTGCGTCAGGTATAATGTATGCAGGGTGGGCATTCCCACGCAGGAGGGCCTCGTAAAAGTGACGCAGTGAAATCTACAAGATTTCACTGCGTCACTTTTAGGACGCCACTGTTTCAAAACCTTACGCCTGCTTGAAGCAGGCGTAAGTAGTGACGCAGTGTAGTGGGAATAGGCCTCAACACGCATTGCTGGAGTTGCGCCGTGCTTGCGACACGACTTCAGCAATGCGTGACTTTTGCCCCAACAGATGCGTCAGAATTTCTGACGCATCTGTCAATCCTTGCGCCATGGTGCACCGTATTGTAAATACGGCGCATCCATGGTGGCGCAAGGGTTTCTCAGAGTGGCGCAGGGAAAGTGACGCATCTCTAGAGATGCGTCACTTTCTTGTAAATCTGCCCCTCTGTCTTTTGATAGGGTTAATAAAACCTTTCACATACCAAGAAACAACTCTGAATGTAAAAAAACTAAAATATATATAGAGCTACATGTTCAACATCGAAACAACAAAGAGAGTAAATAGGAGAAGAGGAAGAAAGAAAAGAAAAATACTGCAATAATATCATTAAAAAGGAAAGGAATAAAGGAATAGAATATACCAAGAATATATATAGAACCATACGATCAACAGTGAAGTAAAGAAGAGCATAGATAGGGGAAGAAGAAGGTGAAGCGGGAAAACATTCAGAAATATCAGCAAATGGAAAAGGAGAAAAGAACTAGAGAGGGAAAGGAAGAAGGGAAGAAGAAAGACATCGAGAAAAGACAGTACATGTCAGAACCTGACGACTGTAATACGTATTTTCACAGGAAAACAGAAAAAATAAGGAGTGGCGCCGAACATAAGACAGCACATCCAACAGGGGACAATGCACCACATCGGGATGCCATATAACACAAATAGGAACAGGAAGCGGGTGTGCAGTGAATTCCAAGGAACCTGCAATAGCAATAAGGAATCAATGTGATAAAAAAAGCAGATAACAAGAACAACAATCTACTGAATAAGCAAAAAGGATCAACCGTTACAAGAGATAATTATAAAAGTTAGGTAATAGAGGAAGGACCAGCAATCTCCATCAAGGATGTAGAGTGAGAGTGAACGAATTTCCTGAGATCTACAGGATCCTCAAATGAAGAAGTCCTGCTCTGAAAGGTGACCTTAAACAAACAAGGATGAAATAAGCCATAGCGAGCACCAAGAGTACAAAGCACAGGGCGGAGATCCAGGAATTCCTTCCTTTGTTTAGCAGTAGACATAGAGACATCTTGAGATATGAACAGTCTTGCGCCAGACCAGAGTAGTTGTTTCTTGAGCTTGGCTGCATTTAGGACTTGTAATAGATCAGTGAATTTCAAAAATAAAAGAATTACTCCGCAAGGTTTTGAAGGAGCAGATGAGGAAGAAAGGCGTGGACCCAGTCTGTGGCCACGTTGGATATTTAATTTGGTCGACGTAGGAAGGTCCAGAAGCTGTGATAGAAATGTAGAAGAGAAAACCTTTCTAGGGGTTCACTGATGCACCTGGTCCTTAAACCAACAAAGAAGAGATTGGCACGGAAGCTGGAATATCAAAATAACAACTTTATTAACCTCACATGAGGGAAACTGTGTCAATACAGTACCCGCAGGCCACTGTATGAGACAGTCTAAGGAATACAAAGATCCTGGGCCTTTTATGCCCAGTTTACCGCTGAGTTAGCATGTAGACTCAAAAAGAGGCGGTACAAGTGTGCACATGAATAGCTAGTTACATATAAGGATACATAAGAATTGCTTAGTCAACAGAGTGGGAGGGCTTACAATATTACTAACATTAGTTAAAATAGCCTGACAGTTACTTCAAGAGCAGGTGCATTCTAGCAGCTAGACCTTTCTGAGCATGTGCAGTGCTCTGGCTCAGTACTGAAGGAGTTAATTATAGTTCCTGACTCAAGTGAAATACAAGAGCAGGCAACAGTGAAGAGGGAGAAAGCACATGGCGAGCACATGGCTAACTAAAATGGATGCCAAAAACAAAATGGCTTCAGCTGATGCTAACAGCCATTTCAGCTAGTTTTCCACAGATGGCCGTTTTAGCATTTGCTGAAGACATCCGCTATGATCTAGAAGCATGGAAGTTATCCTGCACATTTATCCTATCCATTGCTAGGTGGGCATTTACATTTTTAACATTGCTTAACTAGTGAGATACAAGTAGAAATACATGGGGACCAGAGCATTGGGTAATAATGAACACACAGATAACAGGAGAAAATAATGGCTATTATTACAAACAGAACTATCAATTTTTCCAACCCCAAGCAGAAAGTAAATCCCAAAACCATCCAGTCCAATTCTATGTTTCAGGGCTCCAATGTATTTCAGTGACCATCTATTTCATCTTCAGAATAGCCAACAGCATATCTAATATAATATCTTAAATAAAAAACATTTTTTAATAGACCTTTCCAGTGTTCTTTTCATGAGGGCTAGAGTACCAATTGATATGCTCAAGAGGAGGGCAGAGTAGTATTTATCAACTGTTCAAAAAAACGTTTCTCTTGCAGAATAAACATTCCTAATGCAAATATTAAAGCAAATACAAGGATCATTACAAAAAAAATTTCGCTTCAGGGGACCAGGAAGACCAAACGGGGCCATGGGAATTAGGACGAGGAGCCGCAAAGAGCTGCTCCTCCTCAAAAATGGGACGACCAAAGGGATACATTGCTAAAAAGTTCTTAAAGAATAGAAGCCGCTGTACAACCAGCCAGAGGGGAGTCTTCTCCCTGTGTCCGTCTGAGCCTCACAGGCAGGCTCCTATCGAAGTTCTTTTCCAACGGTGGAGCTGCACAACTTGCAACTCAAGAAAACAATCACGGCCCAGTTTTAAGGGAAAAGGTTTCTTCTTTCAGGATAGGGCAAGCAATCACCCTCCGGGGCAAATGCCCTCAACGATCCTGTCCAGTGTCTCAGGCAGTGCACCAATATTCTTCACTTTAATCTAACAGGCACCAAAGGCACAGCACCTGTACCCTGAACTCAAGTCCTTCCCTAACTCCTGTGTTGCTCCGCTGGCGCACTGCTCTTTTGTCGGGGCCAAAGATTGTGCACAGTATCCCCAGGCACCTCCTGATCAACAAACAGAGGTGCAGACTTGCATTCACTTGGGGACCAGGACTCAAAGGCCTGATGCTGGGATATGTGAAGCAACCCTTGTTTCAAAGGAGTCACCTCAAGCAAAAGCCTCCTTGCCGTCCTTGTCGGTCAGTGACTCTCTCAGCTGGGCATCAAAAACTGGATCCACGACTTCTCCATTCTGATCTGTGACCTCGTCTTTCGTCCAAGACAGTAGCAGGGGTACACACTTCACGTCCTAGTGCTTCCGGCCTTCTACCTTCACTGTGGTCCTAGTTGCCAGCAATGCCTGTGCTGGTTCCCTTCACCTTGGCTTCAAGCTGGACTGGCGCTAACTCCCCAGGCTGAATCTGATGTCCGGGCCCCTCTGGCAATGGTTGTAGGGCAGCAGATATCTATTGATGGACAGAACAAAAAATCTTTAGACAAGGCATACAAATAATCTATCAACAGAGAGGATAGTCCATTTCCAAATACCTTCTCCTTTTTTAGTTTGGGGTGCCCCATACATTAGCAAGGCACCCAAGAACCACTTCATCTATCTGAGAGTAAAATAAAACACCCCTGGACCTATTAGCGAGTACAAAAGGAACTTTTTGGTGATCTGACAAGAGTAAAACGTTACACTATGTGAAGCAGCCAAGGAAGTCTATGTTTAGTTACTAAATTCTGAGGCAAATAGGAAAAACAATACGGACATACTCTAAATCCTTACATTTGTGTATTCCTATTTTATTCATCTGAAGAACCTCAAGAAAGGGAATTTTTAGAACAAGCATTCTTTTGTGCTTCTTGTCTTAACAAGCTTGTGTTTCATAAGTTATCACCTTTCACTACTTGTACAGGACTGCAGACACTTCTAAAATTATTTTTCTTACATAAAAACACCTACATTTTACGCTTAGGACGCTTAGGACCATGCTCTCATGTTATAGGCGCGGCGGGAAAATCTAAAACTGCTAATTTAACAGGGATCCTGTCAGCTCAATTACACAGACTAATAAGAGACTAATAATGCCTTTGCAAAACTGTATGTAGCATAAAAAATAACTAACAATAATGGTGTTATCACCTCAGAATTTTAGAACAAAAACTACCCACATATAGTTCCCCTTTAAAGGTCAAATAAGGGAACATCAATCTAGACTACTCATCCTTTCATAATTTCATCAGACAGGATGGGCAGTAACATGGCGTATTTTTTTATTCATTTTATTAATCTTAACAATTTTAAAACAGTATTACTGAATAGCCAATTTAAACGTCTCATGGCCGTTCCTAGACAACTTAGACAGGCTCAAGAGAGAGTGATAAAAAGAGAGAGAGAGAGAGCATATAAATCAAGAAAAACGACAATGTATTACTTAATTGTAGTTACCCTTAATTTGCCCAAGAGCTAATCTCCCTAATCTCTTCCCCTCATTCGACAGCAGGTAACCTGAAACAGGTGACCTTCTGTCGACACTATCTACCCCTATTTTTGGCAGCTGGGCACAAACAAACTTGTAGGAGGTAAATAGCACATTTGAGCTAGCTAGAAATCATTAATAACCAACTACCAATTCCTTTAGCAATTGTACTAGTGTAACATGAGGGCGCATGAATCCAAACTGAATTTCATAGCCTTTTAATCTGGCCCTAGCTCCAGGAAGGCTTAATCAAGGCCATAACTTTAGTGAAACAACTAAGTAAATTCTTCTATTTCTTAAATGTGGATAAATTACTAATGGCGATATCCCTAATATTATTAACAAGAATTGAGAATTCATTTTCACCCTAATTTCCCTAGGCACATTATAGCCTCAGACATCATTAGAGCAAAATTTACATTTACCTGTAGTGTTTTACCCTACAATGTTAGAATCAGGATATTTAATTAATACAAAAAAATCAGTTTATTAAACTACTCTGTAACATTACAAGCTTTCATAGTGTAATGTAGAAATCACATACTGTCACAGTGGCTCCCTGCGTGGAAATTTTTACATGCAGTAAGGCTGGTCAGTTCTAAATACAGAACTTGGCCTTTTGACCCTTAAACCTGCTGTCCCCTGTGAGTAAGGATATTCCATGCGGTCTTTCCAATTCAAAGGAACTCTGGAGAAGCACAGCTGAAAAGCAGTCCTATTCCGTGCCTGTGAGCTAATAATTTTAAAGGTAAGATGCACTGTTTGCTGTCTTATTTTATACTAATTTTTATTCGTGTGCAGTGTGTGATGTGCTTTCTAGCAGTTTAGAGGCCAGCTACTTGTTCTGCAGTCGCATGTGTGCACTGCTGAAACCTAAGATCAGTTTGAAAACAGCCCTGGGTGCCAGGACTGCTTTTAAAAAGTAAATTGTGCCCAAAATCGACTTTGGTGGTAGGGGCACTTAAAAATGAATAACCTACAATGTTTTAGCATATTAGGGACCCCCAGGGTCTCCCTTAGATATCCCAGAGGTGGGAGGTCAGAAATGTATAAGGTACACTCTTATAAAATAAGTTTTTATATGCCTGGGTAAAGTGAAATTTCACATTTCACTCCCCACACTGTGGTAAAGTGCTGCTGAAATTCAACTGTGCAATTATTTTTAATAAAAAAAAAAAAAATTCATAGTCAATTTTTTTTTTTTTAATGATCACTAACCCTTTTGATGTTTCCACATGTGAAAAGCAAGCCTCATTCCTTTCCTTTTGCCTTTAAATGCATGCATTTATGTTAGAAATGGGATCTCTGGTTGGCTAAGGCTTGCGCCAAAGCCAGGCAGAGACCACCACTCTAGTCAGGGCGAGGGTGTTACACGCCAAAGATAACCCCTGCTCACCCCCTTGGTAGCTTGGCACGAGCAGTCAGGCTTATCCCGGAGGCAATGTGTAAAGCGTTTGCGCACGCACACAGCAACAACATACCAGGCACACCACAAGAAGGAACTCCACACAAGGTTATATCAAAAATAGCCTTTGTATTATCATAACACATTAGAATAGTACTCACATAATATACATGGTGCCACCTGGCACTAGGTCATATTTACAAGGGATTATTTACACCTGACAGGGCCAACTGGACCACTGTCAGAACCAGCACAAAGCGAACTTAGTACATGTAGAACTTATAATAAATGTAGAACATCATAAACGTACAACCAATACTCACTGGTAGTTACTGTACTTAGCATCAGCCTGTAACATAAACCACATTATGCACAGCATCACATTAGGCGCGAATTACATTCTGCGCCAACCTCACCAGCATAAATACATTATGCAATCCTCTCATAAGTCTAAACACATTAGACCCTAACCTCCTAAGTATAACTCACATTAGGGGCGTAACTCACAGTAGAGAATAACTCACAACCTAAACGCATTAGGTAATAATAAAATTACTAGCATAAACCATAATATGCCAAACAACCTCAATCTTAAAACACAGCTAGAGGTATAACCCAGGGTGAGTAAATCAGGGTAAATGCATCACATTTCCTAGCCCCACATACTCCCTGACCCTCCTGGCCAACGGCCTTCTCTAGGGCTCAAATGCCCTATGCCCAAAGTCAGAGTTCAGCTGCCAATGCAGCAATATCCAAGAGCGCGTAATTGCGCTGGGGCAGAGGAGTGCATCTCACTCCTATCTTATGCAAGAATGCCCCCACAGAACTGTTGCCTAAACGTTGCAGCTGCCCACTACTTGCTGGGCGGCTGTGAATCACGGGAAGGCCTGGCACCTCTGTGCCTCCTGTCCCCCTCAGGGACTTTGAGTTAATTGTGCCCATGGGTTGCAGCTGCCCGCGCTGGTGCGGTGCAGCTGTGGCACTTCTCATCAAGGGGGCCCGGCACCTCTGTGCCCTCTGGACCCCCACATGGCAATCAACACATGCCCCCATCGTTGGGGCGGCCCGCTCTCCGGCGGGACCGCCCAGGCGCCGACACTGCGCCTCGATATGCCCCAAGACTCTGGGGCCCTCTGGAAGCAAACATGCCCCACGTTGCAGCTGCCTGCGCGCTCGCAGGGCAGCTGGGCGAACATTGTGCCTCATGAGCTCTCTCAAGAACTCTGAATTCATTATGCCCCATCCTCAGCAGCTGCCCGCGCTGGTGCGGCGCAGCTGTGACCCTCAAATGCGGCATGGGCACCTCTGTGCCCTTGGGGTCCCCACTGGGACTCCGTAGCCAGGGGAATGTGGCAAAATGCTGCAGCTGCCCACTGTCAGGCGGGGCAGCTGGGGCGGGAGCACGAGCACCGACAATATGCTCCGATCTGGGAGCAGATATGCCCAACGTTGGAGCGGCCCGCTGCCAGACGGGGCCGCTCTGACTCCGTGCCCCACGGGTACCACAATACCCAAGAGCCGTCGCCCCCACGGAGCCCTACTCACCGGCTCTGGTCGGGGAGGCTCTCTCTGGGCGTGTGCTCCTCTTCACCCGGTCCCCCTCCTGGGACCGGGACTTCACCGTGGAGCCTGGAGGCTCCGTCACTTCTCTCTTCACCCGGGCCCCTCCTGGGACCCGGGACTCCATTGTGGAGCCCGCGAGGCTCCAGCTGCACTGTTCTTCTGCCTGGGCCCTCTCCTAGGGCTCAGGACTTCTCCGGTGCTTCGCCGGGAGGGGGTGGGCTCCCGTTCTCCCTTCCTCTGCACACCGGGGCTCCCCTCGGCTCATGGGAGCCCCGCACCGGTACCGCCATCACTTCCGGTCCTGCTGCCGGCCCCGCCCACGTCGCAGGCAAGGTTGCCTGACTTCCGGGTCGCGCTGGCAGCGGCCCGGGAACGTTTTCTTCTCGGCTGCGGCCATGAGGGGTAGGCTCCCTCGGAAATTAAAATATAGAGCGGGGTGGGCTCCCGCTCCATCAATAAACGGCAAAGACGCGGGGTGGGCACCCGCGCACTTGAGCATCATGGGGGAATCCCTCGCACCGGGATTCCCTCCAACGAGGCGAACAGCATCGCGCTGCACAGCCCCCGCTCCTGCTCAGCTGGGCAATTAAAGGGTAGCGCTTCCAGGCGCTAGATGAAGCAAAAGTTCCTCAAAGGTGAAGGGGCAATGCAGGGCCCAGGGAGGCAAGCCCTCCTAGCAGCCCCCCCTGGGCCCCAACAGCAGCACGCCCCGTAGGAACAGCAACCAGGAACTGCACACCAAGAGTGAACATTTACATGGGGTCACAGCCCCTTCTTTTATACACCCTTTTCCTTTGTCTAAAGGTGTAGGGTTTTAGGGTTTGGGGGGAGCTTTGGAGCACTTTGTTTTGCTCAGCTCCTCTCTCCTTTCACAGGACAGGCTAGGGACATCAGACGCACCACAGGGGGTGGAGCCAGCATTGTGGAGGGAAGGCACAGCCCTATTCAGGTCCCAGGTGCAACTCCTCCCTCCCATCTAGATGCAGATCTCCCTATTCAGCCCTGCGCTGACTCACCCTGCCCCTCCTGGAGCCACACACACCTCCCAGCCCCTGTCACTCACAAGCCAGACATGCAATTCACATCAGGCAGGCAGACACAGAGCACACATAAATGCCAACTTCTAGAAGTGGCATTTCTACACCGGTTATAATAAATCTGCGCACACCATTGCGTAGCATTTATTCTCACGAGTTCGCACATACTAAACTCGCCCCTGCACTCCTCTCACACCAGGAATTACCATGGACACACATATCCCCAATGCATTCCTATGGGAGGCAGGTCAATCTCACTAAATGTGCACAGAGCGCGCACGCACTTTCCACTGGACCACAGTGCGAAAGTGCCCAGAGGCCTAAAACCACCAACACTAGGTTACAGACCAGGCAAAAAGTTCAGGGGTGAACCCGCCAAAAAGGGCCAAGTCCAACAATTTATAACACTAAGCACATAAGCTGTACTGAAACATAAAATAGTATGTGCTACTTTTTTTTTTTAAAGGGCAGTAATTATTTACCATCAGAACCACAGATATGCTTATTGAGAAAAGCAACAAGAAAGAAAATCCCTGCTTTTAATCCTTTCTATTTTATCCAAAATAATGAAGCTGTATTTGTAACTTTTAAAATCAGTAGTCTTGTGGCCGAGCATAGCCATGTGTTGTTTACTCAGCTGTGTTTTTACGACCAGCAAGCCTCAACTTCCACGCCTTTTTCAGAAGAAAACCCTTTGCTGTATTCTAATGTCCTGAAAAAGTTTGATCTCCGTCTGTTTTGACAGACAGCTTCCTTCGGTACAGACAGCTTTGAACAGCTGTTTTAAAAGCTCTTTTTCTGGTGCTAGAAATTTGAGCACGGTGCAGTCTATTTAAAACACAGGCATTCCAAGCCGGCACAATTCTATCGTTTTGTAATGTAAAAAGAGGCGCTTTTATTTCAGCAGCAACCAATTACTCAGATGATGTGAATGCTTTTTAATATTAATATCTTAAGGATAATGCTGTAACATTTGGTATTAAGTCCTAGTTTGAAAGCACACAAATTCGTTTTTTTTCTTTCTATGAGGCCTATTTTTTCCCTATTGAGTGTTAATTCTAATTTCTCTTGTGGCAATATTCACACATCTATACTTGGTTACTGTTTTACTTCTAATGGTAGCGTGCAGCTATTTAGCATATGGTACATAATTCATTCCTTGAATTTTAAAATGTAATTCTTTCAATGACATTTGCATAACAGAATGACGACAAAAAACAAATTGAGCTCATTCCAGACATTTTCAAGAAGGGGGCCCACACACTCAGAGCACACAACACTGCTTGCTAAGGCAAGCCATTCTCACACAAAAAACATAGTCAGTACTTACTGAAACAAGTATTTTCAAGCAGCACCACCGGTGTCAATCCACAACCACATGGACACTCAAAAAAAACAATTAACCCACAAATTAACACTTAGGACAAAAGCAAGAGACAGCTCACAGACTGTACTTAAACCAAACCATTTGTAAATACCAATTGTAAGTCATATTTACAAACGAAAGGACTCTCAAAAAAAAGGTACAGAGATTACACCAAGACACATAGACAGCCAAAAGACTGCCATGTTTAAAAAGACAGGCTCACGCCTCAGGCCTTTTCCAATAATACACCAAATTACCAGTTGGGCTGGCAGATCAGGATCCTTCTATATATATATATATTTTTGTTCCATGGTGTACTAGTCATCATGGAAGAAATACCTTTTTTTAATATACCTAAACCCATTTAGGTATCCCCTCTTAGGGGAGTCAGCTGAGTACTTCCTAAATCCATATTGGTACCTCCAAGACAGCAACACTTTCTACGAAGTGTGCTAGGAGCAGGCATGCCAAGAATATTATAGCATATATAATATTATACTCCAAGTGACACTTAACACAATTTGTGCCGTTCAAGTTTTCAAAGTTACAGAAAAATCTCCTCATTACCTGCCTTCATTTGCTGCAGCAAACAAACAAACAAACCAAAATCTTGGTCAAGCTAATCCAAACAAAAGTGTTGCTACAGCAACCTTACCAAACCAAAGTCTCCAACCTCCACCTGCCAAGTTCTGAGTGACCTAACAGTCATTTTAAAATACTCACACCAAAGAAGATCTCAGTCGGGAGCGGCCAACACCTGGAGGGTCAGATCGGGAAAACCGGAAAATACGTTGGTCTGCAAAGACAAAGGGTCTTCCTCATGCAGGGTACCTCCTCAGTAGATTCCTGTCTTCCGTCAAGACCACTCCCTTGGATAGCCGCTTCTCCGACGAGGTCCACGTCGGGCGCCAATTTGTAGAAGAAAAAACCTTTCTAGGGGTTCACTGATGCACCTGGTCCTTAAACCAACAAAGAAGAGATTGGCACGGAAGCTGGAATATCAAAATAGCAACTTTATTAACCTCACATGAGGGAAACTGTGTCAATACAGTACCCGCAGGCCACTGTATGAGACAGTCTAAGGCATACAAAGATCCTGGGCCTTTTATGCCCAGTTTACCGCTGAGTTAGCATGTAGACTCAAAAAGAGGCGGTACAAGTGTGCACATGAATAGCTAGTTACATATAAGGATACATAATAATTGCTTAGTCAACAGAGTGGGAGGGCTTACAATATTACTAACATTAGTTAAAATAGCCTGACAGTTACTTCAAGAGCAGGTGCCTTCTAGCAGCTAGACCTTTCTGAGCATGTGCAGTGCTCTGGTTCAGTACTGAAGGAGTTAATTATAGTTCCTGACTCAAGTGAAATACAAGAGCAGGCATCAGTGAAGAGGGAAAAAGCACATGGCGAGCACATGGCTAACTAAAATGGCTGCCAAAAACAAAATGGCTTCAGCTGATGCTAACAGCCATTTCAGCTAGTTTTCCACAGAAAGGTGGGAAAATAAGCAACAGGGTCGTCTCCTTCAAGGCCTTCAGGAAGGCCATATAAGCGGAGATTATTGCGTCAATTCCTATTTTCAAGGTCCTCAGCTGACATTTTAAGTAGCAAAACCTCTCTCACCAAATATATAATTCTGGCAGATGAATCCTGTACATCACTAATCTGTTGTTCCACCAAGGATAGACGAGAATCCAAGGACGATCATTTATTGTCCAGAGTCTGTAGACGAGTATTTGTTTCCTCAATAAAAGGTCTCAAAGCACGTATCTCTTCAAAACAATGTCTAAGGATTCAGGAGACATTCACTTGGGTGGAGAAGAAGGGTCCTGTTTGATCCTTTTATTGGTAGAAGATGGTATCTGTACTTTAGGTGCAGGACTAGGCGAAGCCGCAGGTCGAGAAGCTACAGATTGAGCCATTTCGCCAGAGGGATATGAAAAATTAATGGAGGGAACAGTATGGGCAGAGCTAGAGAGGGGTTCGCTGAAGTTGTGTCTCTTGGTAGAGTGCAGTAATTTCTTGCTTCTGCCCATGAACCAAGACAGTAAAACCAAGAAACGTTTGTGAGGCGTAAAACAATAATGGGCATAAAGCACTCAGCAGGCAGCAAAATCCCTCTAAACCGATGTTCCTCCCCTTGGAAAAGTACAGTTCATGTGGAAAAAATAAGGAGGAGACACATGTAAAATGTAAAAATAGCGCCCCTGACCAAGGCAAGCCAAGCTCTGAGGAGAAATTCGCAGGAACAAAAAATACAAAATGGCGGCCGGTAGACAGCCTATAAAGTCACCTGGTGAAATTAGGGTCTAGCAAGGAGCTTGTTGAAAAAAGGCAGCAGCTTCACCTGGAGTAGGTGTTCATTTTGTAAGAACACCCAGTTCAAAGAGAAAACGGTGCGGAAACCGGCGTAATTACATCAGCAATGTCCGATGCAGCGTGGAGCTCCAGTGTTAGGCGGCCATCTTGGGTTGTGTCACGCCGACCATTTTGCTAAGTTCTTCTATCCACAGTACGCTCCTGAATAAACCTTGGGCTGCTCTGAGTCGCTATCCTGGGAGTCAAGTGCTTAAAGGGCTACTTATTTCACAGCCCTCATAACGGGGGCACCAGTACACCAGAAGTGAAAGACCCTGGTTGTCATAAAAGGGGCCCTGTAACTTCTTATTGCCCTAAAATACTCTGACCCAGATTTCTCATACATCTCAATGTACATGATCCTGAATAGCAATTTGTTTTGATGCAAAATGTAGTGGATGAGAATTACTTTGATGTGAGCTTATGAAATATTTCAGTGGTTCCTAAGTTTGTCTTTACATCTGCAATGTTAGATGGCTTCATAGTAGCCCAACAGTGGAAGAGAACTTTTTCTGCTTCGCAGTGATTCCTAAGCTCTTATTTCTATGGCACAAAGGTGAGTTTGTGCTTAAAGTGGGATCATAGGAAGTGCAAAATTCCACACTGTTCCCCTGCATACATTTTGATAGTAAAACCTGGCTGTATTTGTGTGTAGAAACTCTGAAGAATTCTGAGTTTTGCATATAGAAATGAGGAAAATCAGGTGGTATTGCAGAATGGGGAAAAGTCTAACTTTACTACTTTTTGGTTTTCTCAAAGGTAAACTCAGACCAAAAATCTAACTTTACTACTTTTCAGTATTTACAAGGGTAAATGTAGACCAAAAGTCTAACTTTACTAGTAGTAACTTACCTTTGTGAATACCGAAAAGTAGTAAAGTTAGACTTTTGGTCTAAGTTAGACTTTTGGTCTAACTTTCCCTTTGTAAATACCGAAAAGTAGTAAAGTTGGACTTTTGGTCTAACTTTCCCTTTGTGAATCAGGCCCATAGTATTTACAGTACATAGAAAGTTCAGAAATGTGATGTTACATGCACTATGAAGAGCAAGTGATTATTTTACTCAAAACAGGTGTCATGTATGAGCATCTGGAGTTCACCTGCAAGACATCATTGGCAAACACATTGTGGAAGTAATTTAGGCGAAATGTATAAAGTAAACATACATTCATTAGGTGAGTGGCATTTAAAGACCACATTTTGAGGGCAAGTGAGACCTGCTCTTTACATTAAGGTTTATAGATAATTGCAGACATTTTCAATGATCAAGCCTTATTTTTGTCAGCAAATTGCCAATTTTCTGTTGCTGGCTCTCCTTAAGAGAAGGCACACAACACAATGAGCTATTTTCATTGCACAGCTTCTGCAGCTAGTACTATTTTACAGATATTATTAGAACCTAAAACCAAAAAGTCCACATAGATCGCTGGAAATGTATGCACAATTTTCATTCATTAAATGTGCTTAGATGGAAGTTCAGTCTGGATCAGCGTTTCAGTGCCAGATAAACCTGACGTGTTGAGAACATGTGTCACTCTCTGTGACATTATCTGGTCACATTTTCTTCAGTGCCATTTAATTTTGACATTGCTTCCAAATGGGCCCAAGTTTTTATGTGACACCTTCAGCCAGACATAGGGCCCTATTTAGAGTTTGATGGACAAGATATCCCATCTGTTGTATTACAAGTGCCATAGACTATAATGCACTCATAATTCAGAGGATAGGACACCTACCACATTTGTGACAGAGTATTCCATCAGTCAAGGTGTAAATAAGAATTCCGGTGGTCTTCAAACTGCTTAAAACAAACAAATATTGCCCCCCCCCTCAATTTTTCACAATTATTCTGTTAAATTAACAATGTTTATATATGTCAAAACATATTTAAACATTGCAGTTAAGTTCTGATACCCCATTTACACATACTCCCATTCAGGATATAAATGACAAAAGATGTTAATGTAGGACCATTATAAAGTGTCTTACTGCTGCTCATTTTTGATCACTTAAAACAAAGGATGATGCTTCTCTTGGCCAAGGCCTGGCACCCCCTGGGATCATTTAGGGCCCCCCAGTTTGAAGACCTCTGCCCTAAATTATTTAGACAACAGCATGTTGCAGTTTGCGTGCATAAAGCAGAATGCCAGGAATGGCAAGACTAACTGAACACAACACGCATGAATAATTAAAAAATGAGTATGTTCCCACCAGCACCTCCCGAAGCCCAGGTCCAGGAGCCTTGGGTATCACTCATGGGAACAAAGTCCAATATGAAGTTGCGTTAAAATCAACAATGGAAATTCTAATAAGGAGATAAACGTTTTAAAAAGGAGAAAGAAAATCACTTTAGTCATTACTGACATGGCAATAATGATGATGCCAGCTGGTGCCCCTTGTGACTTCCTGTGTCACCTATGTTTTGAGTCTGCATTGGTTGACTCGGATCCCACCACAGAAGGGGTACAGCAAAATCATCTTGAAGAGTACTCAAAGTTATGGATTTTAAAGCTTAATCAAAAACAATCAAAATCATGCAAAGGAAAATCGTATTCTTCCTTGGTGGATCAGATGTGTAACTCACTACACAATAGGCTCCTTTTGGAAGGGAAATTTCTTCCCACAAATAGGAGCACATGAAAAATCCCTACATGCATTCCATGCATCACTAAAATGAATAGTATATTTTAGTCTTAATCTAAAGCTATTGATGAAACTCTTTGACACTGCCATTTTCCCAAACCTATGGGATCGAGTCTGCAGTCCAAGATTAAATATGAATGGCACAGAATAAGTATGACATAAGCACAGACCCTGCTTCACCAGTTCTTTAAATAACCAGTGCTGGGACACAGAAAGTGCTCAAATAACAGTAGCTGAACTGAACCATGTAAATTCCATTTGCTGTGTATCGTCAAGGAAGCATATTTCTAAATGTTATTGTTTAATTGAGGGTTGTCCCAAATACCTTGTGCTAGAAGGCACTACTTACCTGTTTAGGGGCCTTATTATGAATACCCACAGGACAGCCGTACTAGTGCCACAACTGCGGGTCTGCCCGCAGTATTCAGAGTGTGGAGGTCGGACCGCGAAAGGACCGCCGCGCCCACTGGGGATCTAAAATTCAAGGGGGTGGCAATATGCTGGCGGTGCCGTTGCAGCACTGCTGTGTATATTACAAGTTGCCTGTCCACCACCCCTCCATGTCAGTGAGCCTGCCATGAAAAGGGTGGTGGAGAGGCAAAAAAGGGGGCCCTAACAGGTCCCCTGACGCTCCTGGGCCTGGCGGTGCATGTGCCCCCTTGGAATTGCACCCCAGTTCCTGTACGGTGTGGCATGAATGCCACACCATGCAGGAACCTGCCTCAAGTGATGTCACTGTGGTGTCTGCAGTTAAGTTTCACCTATGAGCCTTATATAGCCGCTGCCATGAGACCGCCAGAGCATCGCCCACCCGCCATGGATTACAGTTGTGATCCGCCGGACGGGTGCTCGACGGGCTTATCGGTCCTCCTGTTGGTGTGGCGGTGGCGGGCTGACAACAGGACCACCAAACTCGTAATAAGGCCCTAGGTGTTTTGTAAACCACTGGTGGCCATCTTTGAAGTGCAATACAAACTTACACATAAGAGACTTAAAAAAAATACAGAGTAATAGGGGTTGGAGTCAGGCCGATGGAGTCCATTCAGTAGGTTGGTGCTTTCTTCTAACATTCTTCAATCATGGACCATGGGACGAGTAGTGCACAAAGGTTTTAGAAGACGTTCAATTTTTAGATATTTTCTGACTCCCTGGTAGTTGGGGCAGTCCTAAGACGGAGGTCTTGAGCGGTACATAGTATTGGGGCCTCTACAAGTGTTTGTCACCCTCCATGTTTAAGATGATTGATGGGGTGAGGTGGGTGTGCTAATGCTGATCAAAGTTTGTTGAAAGGAGCCATCATTTGTGAATATGATCGACATGTATTCCAGGAGCATGTAAACAATTCCTCCAAATATTTATGGGAATTCCTTGTTAAGGAGCTGCCGGCAACACACCTGCCAACATTTCATTGTGAGATACCATACAGGAAGAAGCACTTCTCAAGAATTTAAAATAGGGTATATACTATTTAGATGATTATCTAGGGCAACATAACAAACTGGAATTTATAAGATTAACATTGCCAAATATTCAACAAAACAGAAACCACAAGTAAATGCTCAACAAAAACAGACTGAGAACAAAATAGAAAACAGGATTGATAGATAAATATGAAACCTAAAATCCAGAGGGGCGAGTGTGACCTGGGAGCACTAGGTTGCCCTGTGGTACCCCTGTAATGTCCTTTTTAGCCCTGGTCCCAGGTGCCAAGACGGCAGTGGCAGAAGCAGAAAGCAAGCAGGGCTTTTGCAAAGTTGTATACTTTCTGGAGTTTCCATCCTAGCTTTTTCTCAAACTCCACATAAGCAAGTGGAAGGTTGATTTGAGGTTATGGATGGGGACGAGGCCAAGACTATGATGTCATTAGCCGGACAAAAGTTGCAATTCCCTTTAGCTTGGCATTTTAGGGCATTAACATCCATGTCTGGGAAAAGCATAGCCATTTACCAGGCCTTACACACCAAACAGAGACAGACAGATCACCTTTTCACCAAGTTATGAGAGATAAAACTCGACTTTTATAATCTACGTACTTATTTTAGTATTCAATTTCTTACAGGGTCATTCTTCACCATATTGTGTCCGGAAAATGAAGACTTCCAGGGACAAATAGAACAGACAAACTCTGCTTTATCAATGGAAAAACACTGGCAGAGTATATATGGAGGCAAAATAAGTCAGAAGCGGTAATCCACAAAAAACAAGCCACTAAATAAAAGGAAACATCCTGGAAAGGAAAATTTCATATGTACATGACATCTTGTACACCATATGCTTACTCTGGTCCTACATGTCATGCTAATTTTCTTCCCATATATATAATAAGTGATGCAAGCCTTTTTGAGCAGTTATACATTCACACATGAGGTGAGGTTTCATGAAAAAAACACTAACATAGCCCAGTGAGGAGATTTACCAGAGTACATAGTGAGAGCATCTGAATGTTTGTTTGTCTTGCAGTATAGTTTTGTATTTAAACTGGTAGTACAATGTAAAGAAAATATCAATTCTCTTTGCAAGGTCTGAATTGCTAATAATCATCAACAAAATGCATTCTAGAATGCTGCTTTTTTGATGATGTCTACTTAGGGTTTCAAATGGATTGTGAAATAGCTCACCGGAGTACATTACACAGTTTTCAGATTTGTCATACAGACAAATATTGCCTCATGGTTTCGATTATGGAACTGATTTCTATTGGCTAAATAACCAATGACTTCAGAGTTGAAACTGAAAATAACCCATTGCTGTTTGTTGTAATGAGTGGTTACTCAGTTTGCTTTCTTGCTTCATATTTGAAGGGAAATTATTTCATCTCCTTTCTGAAAATTGTAGCATTTGCGACCAACCTCTGATCAGGAATTGTGGTGTATTATGGTGACCAACCTTGTAGCTTAGACAATCTTTTCTGAGGACAAATCATGCTTGTTTGTGAAATCATTGCATGAATAATGGCACAGGCGTTAAATAAACTTAGGATACACCTCATAGTATCAACGTTGTTGTGTGCTGAATGCTCATGATTGGCAGGGATTTAAACTTCAGCAGGCCTTTCAGTAGTATTTTCATGTGGTCTAATCTAAGCAAAAGTAGCATGAATAGCTATGTATAGATCATCTATGTGGTGTATCTGGAATTGTGCAGAGTGTTCTTGATGTTGAAAATAATGATGAATAGTTTTGGATTCCAGCGTTTGTTCCTCAAGGGAATTATTTGAATAGGAAATCTACTGTGTTTTTTTAAAATAGAATACTGTGGTGCTCAGTAACGTGTGCCCTTCTTTCACTTGCTTGACTGGTTCCACATCAGTGTGTCATTTCTCTGTCTTGATACGAGCAAAGACAGGGGAAAGAGAGAATGGGGCCACCTAAGATAGCTACCTCCCAAAAAGAGGTAATTCAACAAACAACAAGGCTGTCTAGGCCGAAGGGTATTATCCTGGATTTCCTGAGTAAGGAGACCTCTATTTTCCACAGTCTGGGAGTCAAGATAATTCTTATAAACAAAAATTAAGATGAATCCTCAACCACCAGACTAGGTGGCATGGTCCATCATTGGGTTGTCTCATCTGCCCAACAATTGTTTATTGGATTGATGGGCTCCCTGAAGGATCAGGCATGACTTTATTGGGAGTGAGTGAATCCCACTTAGCACTAAGATGAGGGATCCCAAAACAGTGATTAAAAATCCCTTCTGATCAACTTGTTATTCCTTTTATTAAAATGTTTCTAGAAGGATATTGAAAGAAAAGGAAGCCAGCAAAGAAGACACTACACCCAGTGGTTAGAAACTGCCCCAAGACAAAGTTTCGCCTCGCCAATTAATGCCAATCCCAGAACCAATACCATGGAGGTGCTGGAGGGTAATATCACAGTACTCTGAATGGGACTGTAATCACATACACAATACAGAGACAAGCTGGTAACAGTCCAGAACAACATGCAGAAATTGTAGCAATGCTACTCGTCCTGGAACAATGCCACCCAGCATTTATCAGTATATGTTATGATTAATGTTGTTGTTGATTTTGACTTTGTTTTCTCAGGCTGTGTGCTTTACCTGAATTGTAGGAAACAAAATAAGTTTTGGGGAATAGGCATTTCTATTGTGAAAGTTTCAAATTTATAGCAAACAATTGTTACCTCAGCTTGTTCTCTTACATGTAAACACGGTAAAAATCAGGGCACACAAGAAAACAGGTCCCTTTGCAAAATGTAATAATTGTGCAGATCAGCTAGCAAAGGGAACATACCTCTGCAATGCCCCAATATTCACAGAATAAGAACCTCCACCTGTGGCATCGTTGGCACCTGTGACAGTTGCCCAGGCAACATCAGACCAGATGAATTAGGACAGCTTTCAACTCCTCAGGACTTCACAACACCATGATGCAGTCTTTGGGCCTGTGTTAGACGAATGTGTCACTATGCAATTGCTAAAACAAAAACCCAGGTTTGGGTCTCACTTTTTTGGATTAGGCCAAAATATGGCACAGAAAAGGAATCCCTGGTAGTGTAGATGAGGGACACATAGACACACGCAGATGTAAAACCGAGGGTGAATGATATCTAGATTGGCCGCATGGCCAGTTGACACATTTCAAAAGCACCACCACTGAAGATGCACTACTCTCAGTTGGCTGATGGAAATCAGAGAGAAAAGATTTGCATGAATATATTGACAGATACATGTATACACAGAGAAGGCACACAACCCAGTTGTTGGTATCATAGTCAAAACACAAGGCCTCCGCTGTTATTAGATGAAGATTTTACAGAAGACAGAAAGGGGGTTGGGAGGACAGTGCCTCACATCCCAGCACAATTCGCCCCTTTGCATCCTGGTAAATGCAGTACAAAATTAGTGCTTACTTGAAATTTAGCTGTAGTTTTTCACCAAAGTTGGTGCAGACATTGCTGTATATCTCTAGACACAAGTTTCTAGGTTCAGCCCTTCATCAGTAGAGAGCAGCAGTTGTAGAAAGCAAAAGAAAAGTCATCTGGGGTTGCTGGAAATGCTGCCAAATTCCTCTAATGTCACAGTACCACTCACAGGCACACAGGTGCATCTCCAAAGCTCGTCAGCTTGCTGGCTCAAGGGAGCCATTTGAACAGAAAGGGGGTTGGGAGCATACCTCCTCACATCCCAGCACAGTTCGCCCCTTTGCATCCTGGTAAATGCAGTACAAATTTGGTGCTTACTTGAAATGTAGCTGTAGTTTTTCACCAAAGTTGGTGCAGACATTGCTGTATATCTCTAGACATGTGTTTCTGGGTTCAGCCCTTCATCAGTAGAGAGCAGCAGTTGTAGAAAGCTAAAGAAAAGTCATCTGGGGTTGCTGGAAATGCTGCCAAATTGCTCTCACGTCACAGTACCACTCACAGGCACACAGGTGCATCTCCAAAGCTCGTCAGCTTGCTGGCTCAAGGGAGCGGTTTGAACAGAAAGGGGGTTGGGAGCACACTGCCTCACATCCCAGCACAGTTCGCCCCTTTGCATCCTGGTAAATACAGTACAAAATTAGTGCTTACTTGAAATTTAGCTGTAGTTTTTCACCAAAGTTGGTGCTGACATTGCTGTATATCTCTAGACACGTGTTTCTGGGTTCAGCCCTTCATCAGTAGAGAGCAGCAGTTGTAGAAAGCAAAAGAATAGTCATCTGAGGGTGCTGGAAATGCTGCCAAATTCCTCTCAGGTCACAGTACAACTCACAGGCACACAGGTGCATCTCCAAAGCTCGTCAGCTGGCTGGCTCAAGGGAGCCGTTTGAACAGAAAGGAGGTTCGGTAGCTGACTGCCTCACATCCCAGCACAGTTCGCCCCTTTGCATACTTGCAAATGCAGTACAAAATTAGTGCTTACTTGAAATTTTGCTGTAGTTTTTCACCAAAGTTGGTGCAGACATTGCTGTATATCTCTAGACACGTGTTTCTGGGTTCAGCCCTTCATCAGTAGAGAGCAGCAGTTGTAGAAAGCAAAAGAAAAGTCATCTGGGGTTGCTGGAAATGCTGCCAAATTCCTCTCAGGTCACAGTACCACTCACAGGCACACAGGTGCATCTCCAAAGCTCGTCAGCTTGCTGGCTCAAGGGAGCCATTTGAACAGAAAGGGGGTTGGGAGCACACTGCCTCACATCCCAGCACAGTTCACCCCTTTGCATCCTGGTAAATGCAGTACAAAATTAGTGCTTACTTGAAATTTAGCTGTTGTTTTTCACCAAAGTTTAAGCAGACATTGCTGTATATCTCTAGACACTTGTTTCTGGGTTCAGCCCTTCATCAGTAGAGAGCATCAGTTGTAGAAAGCAAACGAAAAGTCATCTGGGGTTTGCTGGAAATGCTGCCAAATTCCTCTCCGGTCACAGTACCACTCACAGGCACACAGGTGTATCTGCAAAGCTCGTCAGCTTGCTGGCTCAAGGGAGCCGTTTGAACAGAAAGGGGGTTGGGAGCACACTGCCTCACATCCCAGCACAGTTATCCCCTTTGCATCCTGGTAAATGCAGTACAAAATTAGTGCTTACTTGAAATTTAGCTGTAGCTTTTCACCAAAGTTTGTGCAGACATTGCTGTATATCTCTAGACAAGTGTTTCTGGGTTCAGCCCTTCATCAGTAGAGAGCAGCAGTTGTAGAAAGCAAAAGAAAAGTCATCTGGGGTTGCTGGAAATGCTGCCAAATTCCTCTCAGGTCACAGTACCACTCACAGGCACACAAGTGCATCTCCAAAGCTCGTCAGCTTGCTGGCTCAAGGGAGCCGTTTGAACAGAAAGGGGGTTGGGAGCTCACTGCCTCACATCCCAGCACAGTTCGCCCCTTTGCATCCTGGTAAATGTAGTACAAAATTAGGGCTTACTTGAAATTTAGCTGTAGTTTTTCACCAAAGTTGGTGCAGACATTGCTGTATATCTCTAGACACATGTTTCTGGGTTCAGCCCTTCATCATTTTTCCGATCGGCGGAGCCCGAGCAACATGGCCGATGTCCAGTGGAGCTGCATCGACAGCTATAGGGGAGATCGGCTCCGGCGCTCCGCCAAGGCTGTTCACCTACCCAGGCGGACATCTGGCATATTTCTCTGCGTCTCTCCGCTACTGTCGCCTTCCCTCCTTTCTGCTTCCTGACGAATCAGTGATCAAAACGGATCTAATCGCGGCGGGGCTGATGCCTGGTGGCGTTTCTCCCAGTCGGAGGGCTGTCGTAGAGCTGGGCCAAGGTCACCCCTCTTGATGCTTTCCGGGCTTGACTGCTGCTGTTTTCACCTACAGTCTGCCCTCCAGCTTCGCCCCCCCGTGGGATGACCGAGACTCGTGAGCCTTGTTTCCAGGTATGGGGATATTGGTGAGGCGAGTTCCCCGGTACCGCGGCGCTTCGCCCCCGGGCTTTTCTGTGCTATCTGAACCTGGGAGACACGCCCTCCTGGACGGCGTTGCTGCCTCCCTTTTCTCTGGGACCACTGCCTCTTCATCCAGGCAGATTTCCCCGGACCTTCGGCATGCGGATTCATGGCACTGCTTCCCCCGCAGCACAGAGCCTGTGCACTCGAACAGTCTGTTTGTGCCCCACATCCTCCAGCACTCCGCCCTCCCTCGGCGCTTCGGATGCGTCCCCCACTCCGGCTCCACTCCGTATAACCAGCTACCTGGGGGCTTATTTTGGACTTTTGTCTTTTTGTGTCCCGCAATTTTTGGTGATGGTTTTAATGGTCACCCATGACCTAGATCCTCCATCTTGTCGACCCTGGTCCGTTCCTCTTTCATATCTCCATCTTGACCTGGGTCCGTTTTTCCTCTTTCCCGCTGGACTCCATCTTGACTATCTTCTAACGTTACCCCTATCTGCTTGACTGCTCCTTGTTCCTCGCCTGTTCTGACCTTTAACTCCTACCTACCCTTATGTCCCCTTAACTCCTCTCCCCTATTTCAGGCTCTGAGTCATGGATTCTTGAGTTTCTGGTCCAAACATCGGTTTGTTTCTTTGCAACCTTATGTATAGCCCCCCCTTTTTTCTTTCCTTTCCCTCCTTACCCTTTTTGTTCCATTGGTCTTATTTTCACTGTTATCAAATTGCTCTTGTAAATGTATGTAATGGTAACCGATGTAACGCTGTAACACTGTTTTTGAACCTCTTGTAAAGCGCTCTGATACCTCCGGGTCTAGCCAGCGCTATATAAAACTTATCAAATAAATAAATAAGTAGAGAGCAGCAGTTGTAGAAAGCAAAAGAAAAGTCATCTGGGGTTGCTGGAAATGCTGCCAAATTCCTCTCAGGTCACAGTACCACTCACAGGCACACAGGTGCATCTCCAAAGCTCGTCAGCTTGCTGGCTCAAGGGAGCCGTTTGAACAGAAAGGGGTTGGGAGCACACCTCCTCACATCCCAGCACAGTTCGCCCCTTTGCATCCTGGTAAATGCAGTACAAAATTAGTGCTTACTTGAAATTTAGCTGTAGTTTTTCACCAAAGTTGGTGCAGACATTGCTGTATATCTCTAGACACGTATTTATAAGATCAGCCCTTCATCAGTAGAGAGCAGCAGTTGTAGAAAGCAAAAGAAAAGTCATCTGGGGTTGCTGGAAATGCTGCCAAATTCCTCTCAGGTCACAGTACCACTCACAGGCACACAGGTGCATCTCCAAAGCTCGTCAGCTTGAAGGCTCAAATTAGCCGTTTGAACAGAAAGGGGGCTCGGGAGGACACTGCCTCACGTCCCAGCACAGTTCGCCTCTTTGCATACTTGTAAATGCAGTACAAAATTAGTGCTTACTTGAAATTTAGCTGTAGTTTTTCACCAAAGTTGGTGAAGACATTGCTGTATATCTCTAGACACGTGTTTCTGGGTTCATCCCTTCATCAGTAGAAAGCAGCAGTTGTAGAAAGCAAAAGAAAAGTCATCTGGGGTTGCTGGAAATGCTGCCAAATTCCTCTCAGGTCACAGTACCACTAACAGGCACATAGGTGCATCTACAAAGCTCGTCAGCTTGCTGGCTCAAAGGAGCGGTTTGACAGAAAGGGGGTTGGGAGCACGCTGCCTCACATCCCAGCACAGTTCGCCCCTTTGCATCCTGGTCAATGCAGTAAAAATTAGTGCTTACTGGAAATTTAGCTGTAGTTTTACACCAACGTTGGTGCACACATTGCTGTATATCTCTAGACATGTGTTTCTGGGTTCAGCCCTTCATCAGTAGAGAGCAGCAGTTGTACGAAGCAAAAGAAAAGTCACCTGGGGTTGCTGGAAATGCTGCCAAATTTCTCTTAGGTCACAGTACCACTCACAGGCACACAGGTGCATCTCCAAAGCTCGTCAGCTTGCTGGCTCAAGGGAGCCGTTTGAACAGAAAGGGGGTTGGGAGCACACTGCCTCACATCCCAGCACAGTTCGCCCCTTTGCATCCTGGTAAATACAGTACAAAATTAGTGCTTACTTGAAATTTAGCTGTAGTTTTTCACCAAAGTTGGTGCTGACATTGCTGTATATCTCTAGACACGTATTTCTGGGTTCAGCCCTTCATCAGTAGAGAGCAGCAGTTGTAGAAAGCAAAAGAAAAGTCATCTGGGGTTGCTGGAAATGCTGCCAAATTCCACTCAGGTAACAGTACCACTCACAGGCACACAGGTGCATCTCCAAAGCTCGTCAGCTGGCTGGCTCAAGGGAGCCGTTTGAACAGAAAGGAGGTTCGGTAGCTGACTGCCTCACATCCCAGCACAGTTCGCCCCTTTGCATACTTGCAAATGCAGTACACAATTAGTGCTTACTTGAAATTTAGCTGTAGTTTTTCACCAAAGTTGGTGCAGACATTGCTGTATATCTCTAGACACGTGTTTCTGGGTTCAGCCCTTCATCAGTAGAAAGCAGTAGTTGTAGAAAGCAAAAGAAAAGTAATCTGGGGTTGCTGGAAATGCTGCCAAATTCCTCTCAGGTAACAGTACCACTCACAGACACACAGGTGCATCTCCAAAGCTCGTCAGCTTGCTGGCTCAAGGGAGCCGTTTGAACAGAAAGGGGGTTGGGAGCACACTGCCTCACATCCCAGCACAGTTATCCCCTTTGCATCCTGGTAAATGCAGTACAAAATTAGTGCTTACTTGAAATTTAGCTGTAGTTTTTCACCAAGGTTTGTGCAGACATTGCTGTATATCTCTAGACAAGTGTTTCTGGGTTCAGCCCTTCATCAGTAGAGAGCAGCAGTTGTAGAAAGCAAAAGAAAAGTCATCTGGGGTTGCTGGAAATGCTGCCAAATTCCTCTCAGGTCATAGTACCACTCACAGGCACTCAAGTGCATCTCCAAAGCTCGTCAGCTTGCTGGCTCAAGGGAGCCGTTTGAACAGAAAGGGGGTTGGGAGCACACTGCCTCACATCCCAGCACAGTTCACCCCTTTGCATCCTGGTAAATGCAGTACAAAATTAGTGCTTACTTGAAATTTAGCTGTAGTTTTTCACCAAAGTTTAAGCAGACATTGCTGTATATCTCTAGACACGTGTTTCTGGGTTCAGCCCTTCATCAGTAGAGAGCAGCAGATGTAGAAAGCAAACGAAAAGTCATCTGGGGTTTGCTGGAAATGCTGCCAAATTCCTCTCAAGTCACAGTACCACTCACAGGCACACAGGTGCATCTCCAGAGCTCGTCAGCTTGCTGGCTCAAGGTTGTCGTTTGAACAGAAAGGGGGTTGAGAGCACACTGCCTTACATCCCAGCACAGTTCGCCCCTTTGCATCATGGTAAATGCAGTACAAAATTAGTGCTTACTTGAAATTTAGCTGTAGTTTTTCACCAAAGTTGGTGTAGACATTGCTGTATATCTCTAGACACATGTTTCTGGTTCAGCCCTTCATCAGTAGAGAGCAGCAGTTGTAGAAAGCAAAAGGAAAGTCATCTGAGGTTGCTGGAAATGCTGCCAAATTCCTCTCCGGTCACAGTACCACTCACAGGCACACAGGTGCATCTCCAAAGCTCGTCAGCTTGCTGGCTCAAGGGATCCGTTTGAACAGAAAGGGGGTTGGGAGCACACTGCCTCACATCCCAGCACAGTTATCCCCTTTGCATCCTAGTAAATGCAGTACAAAATTAGTGCTTACTTGAAATTTAGCTGTTGTTTTTCACCAAAGTTTGTGCAGACATTGCTGGATATCTCTAGACAAGGGTTTCTGGGTTCAGCCCTTCATCAGTAGAGAGCAGCAGTTGTAGAAAGCAAAAGAAAATTAATCTGGGGTTGCTGGAAATGCTGCCAAATTCCTCTCAGGTCACAGTACCACTCACAGGCACACAAGTGCATCTCCAAAGCTCGTCAGCTTGCTGGCTCAAGGGAGCCGTTTGAACAGAAAGGGGTTGGGAGCACACTGCCTCACATACCAGCACAGTTCGCCCCTTTGCATCCTGGTAAATGTAGTACAAAATTAGGGCTTACTTGAAATTTAGCTGTAGTTTTTCACCAAAGTTGGTGCAGACATTGCTGTATATCTCTAGACACATGTTTCTGGGTTCAGCCCTTCATCATTTTTCCGATCGGCGGAGCCCGAGCAACATGGCCGATGTCCAGTGGAGCTGCATCGACAGCTATAGGGGAGATCGGCTCCGGCGCTCCGCCAAGGCCGTTCACCTACCCAGGCGGACATCTAGCATATTTCTCTGCGTCTCTCCGCTACTGTCGCCTTCCCTCCTTTCTGCTTCCTGACGAATCAGTGATCAAAACGGATCTAATCGCGGCGGGGCTGATGCCTGGTGGCGTTTCTCCCAGTCGGAGGGCTGTCGTAGAGCTGGGCTGAGGTCACCCCTCTTGATGCTTTCCGGGCTTGACTGCTGCTGTTTTCACCTACAGTCTGCCCTCCAGCTTCGCCCCCCCCGTGGGATGACCGAGACTCGTGAGCCTTGTTTCCAGGTATGGGGATACTGGTGAGGCGAGTTCCCCGGTACCGCGGCGCTTCGCCCCCGGGCTTTTCTGTGCTATCTGAACCTGGGAGACACGCCCTCCTGGACGGCGTTGCTGCCTCCCTTTTCTCTGGGACCACTGCCTCTTCTTCCAGGCAGATTTCCCCGGACCTTCGGCGTGCGGATTCATGGCACTGCTTCCCCCGCAGCACAGAGCCTGTGCACTCGAACAGTCTGTTTGTGCCCCACATCCTCCAGCACTCCGCCCTCCCTCGGCGCTTCGGATGCGTCCCCCACTCCAGCTCCACTCCGTATAACCAGCTACCTGGGGGCTTATTTTGGACTTTTGTCTTTTTGTGTCCCTCAATTTTTGGTGATGGTTTTAATGGTCACCCATGACCTAGATCCTCCATCTTGTCGACCCTGGTCCGTTCCTCTTTCATATCTCCATCTTGACCTGGGTCCGTTTTTCCTCTTTCCCACTGGACTCCATCTTGACTATCTTCTAACGTTACCCCTATCCGCTTGACTGCTCCTCGTTCCTCACCTGTTCTGACCTTTAACTCCTACCTACCCTTATGTCCCCTTAATTCCTCTCCCCTATTTCAGGCTCCGAGTCATGGATTCTTGAGTTTCTGGTCCAAACATCGGTTTGTTTCTTTGCAACCTTATGTATAGCCCCCCTTTTTTCTTTCCTTTCCCTCCTTACCCTTTTTGTTCCATTGGTCTTATTTTCACTGTTATCAAATTGCTCTTGTAAATGTATGTAATGGTAACCGATGTAACGCTGTAACACTGTTTTTGAACCTCTTGTAAAGCGCTCTGATACCTCCGGGTCTAGCCAGCGCTATATAAAACGTATCAAATAAATAAATAAGTAGAGAGCAGCAGTTGTAGAAAGCAAAATAAAAGTCATCTGGGGTTGCTGGAAATGCTACTAAATTCCTCTCAGGTCACAGTACCACTCACAGGCACACAGGTGCATCTCCAAAGCTCGTCAGCTTGCTGGCTCAAGGGAGCCGTTTGAACAGAAAGGGGGTTGGGAGCACACCTCCTCACATCCCAACACAGTTCACCCCTTTGCATCCTGGTAAATGCAGTACAAAATTAGTGCTTACTTGAAATTTAGCTGTAGTTTTTCACCAAAGTTGGTGCAGACATTGCTGTATATCTCTAGACACGTATTTATAAGATCAGCCCTTCATCAGTAGAGAGCAGCAGTTGTAGAAAGCAAAAGAAAAGTCATCTGGGGTTGCTGGAAATGCTGCCAAATTCCTCTCAGGTCACAGTACCACTCACAGGCACACAGGTGCATCTCCAAAGCTCGTCAGCTTGAAGGCTCAAATGAGCCGTTTGAACAGAAAGGGGGCTCGGGAGCACACTGCCTCACATCCCAGCACAGTTCGCCTCTTTGCATACTTGTAAATGCAGTACAAAATTAGTGCTTACTTGAAATTTAGCTGTAGTTTTTCACCAAAGTTGGTGAAGACATTGCTGTATATCTCTAGACACGTATTTCTGGGTTCATCCCTTCATCAGTAGAAAGCAGCAGTTGTAGAAAGCAAAAGAAAAGTCATCTGGGGTTGCTGGAAATGCTGCCAAATTCCTCTCAGGTCACAGTACCACTAACAGGCACATAGGTGCATCTACAAAGCTCGTCAGCTTGCTGGCTCAAAGGAGCGGTTTGACAGAAAGGGGGTTGGGAGCACGCTGCCTCACTTCCCAGCACAGTTCGCCCCTTTGCATCCTGGTCAATGCAGTAAAAATTAGTGCTTACTGGAAATTTAGCTGTAGTTTTACACCAACGTTGGTGCAGACATTGCTGTATAACTCTAGACATGTGTTTCTGGGTTCAGCCCTTCATCAGTAGAGAGCAGCAGTTGTACGAAGCAAAAGAAAAGTCATCTGGGGTTGCTGGAAATGCTGCCAAATTTCTCTTAGGTCACAGTACCACTCACAGGCACACAGGTGCATCTCCAAAGCTCGTCAGCTTGCTGGCTCAAGGGAGCCGTTTGAACAGAAAGGTGGTTGGGAGCACACTGCCTCACATCCCAGCACAGTTCGCCCCTTTGCATCCTGGTAAATACAGTACAAAATTAGTGCTTACTTGAAATTTAGCTGTAGTTTTTCACCAAAGTTGGTGCAGACATTGCTGTATATCTCTAGACACGTGTTTCTGGGTTCAGCCCTTCATCAGTAGAGAGCAGCAGTTGTAGAAAGCAAAAGAAAAGTCATCTGGGGTTGCTGGAAATGCTGCCAAATTCCTCTCAGGTCACAGTACCACTCACAGGCACACAGGTGCATCTCCAAAGCTCGTCAGCTTGCTGGCTCAAGGGAGCCGTTTGAACAGAAAGGGGGTTGGGAGCACACTGCCTCACATCCCAGCACAGTTATCCCCTTTGCATCCTGGTAAATGCAGTACAAAATTAGTGCTTACTTGAAATTTAGCTGTAGTTTTTCACCAAAGTTTGTGCAGACATTGCTGTATATCTCTAGACAAGTGTTTCTGGGATCAGCCCTTCATCAGTAGAGAGCAGCAGTTGTAGAAAGCAAAAGAAAAGTCATCTGGGGTTGCTGGAAATGCTGCCAAATTCCTCTCAGGTCACAGTACCACTCACAGGCACACAAGTGCATCTCCAAAGCTCGCCAGCTTGCTGGCTCAAGGGAGCCGTTTGAACAGAAAGGGGTTGGGAGCTCACTGCCTCACATCCCAGCACAGTTCACCCCTTTGCATCCTGGTAAATGCAGTACAAAATTAGTGCTTACTTGAAATTTAGCTGTAGTTTTTCACCAAAGTTGAAGCAGACATTGCTGTATATCTCTAGACACGTGTTTCTGGGTTCAGCCCTTCATCAGTAGAGAGCAGCAGATATAGAAAGCAAACGAAAAGTCATCTGGGGTTTGCTGGAAATGCTGCCAAATTCCTCTCAGGTCACAGTACCACTGACAGGCACACAGGTGCATCTCCAGAGCTCGTCAGCTTGCTGGCTCAAGGTTGTTGTTTGAACAGAAAGGGGGTTGGGAGCACACTGCCTTACATCCCAGCACAGTTCGCCCCTTTGCATCATGGTAAATGCAGTACAAAATTAGTGCTTACTTGAAATTTAGATGTAGTTTTTCACCAAAGTTGGTGCAGACATTGCTGTATATCTCTAGACACATTTTTCTGGGTTCAGCCCTTCATCAGTAGAGAGCAGCAGTTGTAGAAAGCAAAAGAAAAGTCATCTGAGGTTGCTGGAAATGCTGCCAGATTTATCTCAGGTCACAGTACCACTCACAGGCACACAGGTACATCTCCAAAGCTCGTCAGCTTGAAGGCTCAAAGGAGCCGTTTGAACAGAAAGGGGGCTCGGGAGCACACTGCCTCACATCCCAGCACAGTTCGCCTCTTTGCATACTTGTAAATGCAGTACAAAATTAGTGCTTACTTGAAATTTAGCTGTAGTTTTTCACCAAAGTTGGTGAAGACATTGCTGTATATCTCTAGACACGTGTTTCTGGGTTCATCCCTTCATCAGCAGAAAGCAGCAGTTGTAGAAAGCAAAAGAAAAGTCATCTGGGGTTGCTGGAAATGCTGCCAAATTCCTCTTAGGTCACAGTACCACTCACAGGCACACAGGTGCATCTCCAAAGCTCGTCAGCTTGCTGGCTCAAGGGAGCCGTTTGAACAGAAAGGGGGTTGGGAGCACACTGCCTCACATCCCAGCACAGTTCACCCCTTTGCATCCTGGTAAATGCAGTACAAAATTAGTGCTTACTTGAAATTTAGCTGTTGTTTTTCACCAAAGTTTAAGCAGACATTGCTGTATATCTCTAGACACGTGTTTCTGGGTTCAGCCCTTCATCAGTAGAGAGCATCAGTTGTAGAAAGCAAACGAAAAGTCATCTGGGGTTTGCTGGAAATGCTGCCAAATTCCTCTCCGGTCACAGTACCACTCACAGGCACACAGGTGTATCTCCAAAGCTCGTCAGCTTGCTGGCTCAAGGGAGCCGTTTGAACAGAAAGTGGGTTGGGAGCACACTGCCTCACATCCCAGCACAGTTATCCCCTTTGCATCCTGGTAAATGCAGTACAAAATTAGTGCTTACTTGAAATTTAGCTGTAGTTTTTCACCAAAGTTTGTGCAGACATTGCTGTATATCTCTAGACAAGTGTTTCTGGGTTCAGCCCTTCATCAGTAGAGAGCAGCAGTTGTAGAAAGCAAAAGAAAAGTCATCTGGGGTTGCTGGAAATGCTGCCAAATTCCTCTCAGGTCACAGTACCACTCACAGGCACACAAGTGCATCTCCAAAGCTCGTCAGCTTGCTGGCTCAAGGGAGCCGTTTGAACAGAAAGGGGTTGGGAGCTCACTGCCTCACATCCCAGCACAGTTCACCCCTTTGCATCCTGGTAAATGCAGTACAAAATTAGTGCTTACTTGAAATTTAGCTGTAGTTTTTCACCAAAGTTTAAGCAGACATTGCTGTATATCTCTAGACACGTGTTTCTGGGTTCAGCCCTTCATCAGTAGATAGCAGCAGATGTAGAAAGCAAACGAAAAGTCATCTGGGGTTTGCTGGAAATGCTGCCAAATTCCTCTCAGGTCACAGTACCACTCACAGGCACACAGGTGCATCTCCAGAGCTCGTCAGCTTGCTGGCTCAAGGTTGTCGTTTGAACAGAAAGGGGGTTGGGAGCACACTGCCTCACATCCCAGCACAGTTATCCCCTTTGCATCCTGGTAAATGCAGTACAAAATTAGTGCTTAACTGAAATTTAGCTGTAGTTTTTCACCAAAGTTTGTGCAGACATTGCTGGATATCTCTAGACAAGGGTTTCTGGGTTCAGCCCTTCATCAGTAGAGAGCAGCAGTTGTAGAAAGCAAAAGAAAAGTAATCTGGGGTTGCTGGAAATGCTGCCAAATTCCTCTCAGGTCACAGTACCACTCACAGGCACACAAGTGCATCTCCAAAGCTCGTCAGCTTGCTGGCTCAAGGGAGCCGTATGAACAGAAAGGGGTTGGGAGCACACTGCCTCACATACCAGCACAGTTCTCCCCTTTGCATCTTGGTAAATGTAGTACAAAATTAGGGCTTACTTGAAATTTAGCTGTAGTTTTTCACCAAAGTTGGTGCAGACATTGCTGTATATCTCTAGACACATGTTTCTGGGTTCAGCCCTTCATCATTTTTCCGATCGGCGGAGCGCGAGCAACATGGCCGATGTCCAGTGGAGCTGCATCGACAGCTATAGGGGAGATCGGCTCCGGCGCTCCGCCAAGGCCGTTCACCTACCCAGGCGGACATCTAGCATATTTCTCTGCGTCTCTCCGCTACTGTCGCCTTCCCTCCTTTCTGCTTCCTGACGAATCAGTGATCAAAACGGATCTAATCGCGGCGGGGCTGATGCCTGGTGGCGTTTCTCCCAGTCGGAGGGCTGTCGTAGAGCTGGGCCAAGGTCACCCCTCTTGATGCTTTCCGGGCTTGACTGCTGCTGTTTTCACCTACAGTCTGCCCTCCAGCTTCTCCCCCGTGGGATGACCGAGACTCGTGAGCCTTGTTTCCAGGTATGGGGATATTGGTGAGGCGAGTTCCCCGGTACCGCGGCGCTTCGCCCCGGGCTTTTCTGTGCTATCTGAACCTGGGAGACACGCCCTCCTGGACGGCGTTGCTGCCTCCCTTTCTCTGGGACCACTGCCTCTTCATCCAGGCAGATTTCCCCGGATCTTCGGCATGCGGATTCATGGCACTGCTTCCCCGCAGCACAGAGCCTGTGCACTCGAACAGTCTGTTTGTGCCCCACATCCTCCAGCACTCCGCCCTCCTCGGCGCTTCGGATGCGTCCCCACTCCGGCTCCACTCCGTATAACTAGCTACCTGGGGGCTTATTTTGGACTTTTGTCTTTTGTGTCCCGCAATTTTTGGTGATGGTTTTAATGGTCACCCATGACCTAGATCCTCCATCTTGTCGACCCTGGTCCGTTCCTCTTTCATATCTCCATCTTGACCTGGGTCCGTTTTTCCTCTTTCCAGCTGGAGTCCATCTTGACTATCTTCTAACGTTACCCCTATCCACTTGACTGCTCCTCGTTCCTCGCCTGTTCTGACCTTTAACTCCTACCTACCCTTATGTCCCCTTAACTCCTCTCCCCTATTTCAGGCTCCGAGTCATGGATTCTTGAGTTTCTGGTCCAAACATCGGTTTGTTTCTTTGCAACCTTATGTATAGCCCCCCCCTTTTTTCTTTCCTTTCCCTCCTTACCCTTTTTGTTCCATTGGTCTTATTTTCACTGTTATCAAATTGCTCTTGTAAATGTATGTAATGGTAACCGATGTAACGCTGTAACACTGTTTTTGAACCTCTTGTAAAGCGCTCTGATACCTCCGGGTCTAGCCAGCGCTATATAAAACTTATCAAATAAATAAATAAGTAGAGAGCAGCAGTTGTAGAAAGCAAAAGAAAAGTCATCTGGGGTTGCTGGAAATGCTGCCAAATTCCTCTCAGGTCACAGTACCACTAACAGGCACACAGGTGCATCTCCAAAGCTCGTCAGCTTGCTGGCTCAAGGGAGCCGTTTGAACAGAAAGGGGGTTGGGAGCACACCTCCTCACATCCCAGCACAGTTCGCCCCTTTGCATCCTGGTAAATGCAGTACAAAATTAGTGCTTACTTGAAATTTAGCTGTAGTTTTTCACCAAAGTTGGTGCAGACATTGCTGTATATCTCTAGACACGTATTTATAAGATCAGCCCTTCATCAGTAGAGAGCAGCAGTTGTAGAAAGCAAAAGAAAAGTCATCTGGGGTTGCTGGAAATGATGCCAAATTCCTCTCAGGTCACAGTACCACTAACAGGCACATAGGTGCATCTACAAAGCTCGTCAGCTTGCTGGCTCAAAGGAGCGGTTTGACAGAAAGGGGGTTGGGAGCACACTGCCTCACATCCCAGCACAGTTATCCCCTTTGCATCCTGGTAAATGCAGTACAAAATTAGTGCTTACTTGAAATTTAGCTGTAGTTTTTCACCAAGGTTTGTGCAGACATTGCTGTATATCTCTAGACACGTGTTTCTGGGTTCAGCCTTTCACAAGTAGAGAGCAGCAGTTGTAGAAAGCAAAAGAATAGTCATCTGAGGGTGCTGAAAATGCTGCCAAATTCCTCTCAGGTCACAGTACAACTCACAGGCACACAGGTGCATCTCCAAAGCTCGTCAGCTTGCTGGCTCAAGGGAGCCGTTTGAACAGAAAGGAGGTTCGGTAGCTGACTGCCTCACACACCAGCACAGTTCGCCCCTTTGCATACTTGCAAATGCAGTACAAAATTAGTGCTTACTTGAAATTTAGCTGTAGTTTTTCACCAAAGTTGGTGCAGACATTGCTGTATATCTCTAGACACGTGTTTCTGGGTTCAGCCCTTCATCAGTAGAAAGCAGCAGTTGTAGAAAGCAAAAGAAAAGTCATCTGGGGTTGCTGGAAATGCTGCCAAATTCCTCTCAGGTAACAGTACCACTCACAGGCACACAGGTGCATCTCCAAAGCTCGTCAGCTTGCTGGCTCAAGGGAGCCGTTTGAACAGAAAAAGGGTTGGGAGCACACTGCCTCACATCCCAGCACAGTTATCCCCTTTGCATCCTGGTAAATGCAGTACAAAATTAGTGCTTACTTGAAATTTAGCTGTAGTTTTTCACCAAGGTTTGTGCAGACATTGCTGTATATCTCTAGACAAGTGTTTCTGGGTTCAGCCCTTCATCAGTAGAGAGCAGCAGTTGTAGAAAGCAAAAGAAAAGTCATCTGGGGTTGCTGGAAATGCTGCCAAATTCCTCTCAGGTCACAGTACCACTCACAGGCACTCAAGTGCATCTCCAAAGCTCGTCAGCTTGCTGGCTCAAGGGAGCCGTTTGAACAGAAAGGGGGTTGGGAGCTCACTGCCTCACATCCCAGCACAGTTCACCCCTTTGCATCCTGGTAAATGCAGTACAAAATTAGTGCTTACTTGAAATTTAGCTGTAGTTTTTCACCAAAGTTTAAGCAGACATTGCTGTATATCTCTAGACACGTGTTTCTGCGTTCAGCCCTTCATCAGTAGATAGCAGCAGATGTAGAAAGCAAACGAAAAGTCATCTGGGGTTTGCTGGAAATGCTGCCAAATTCCTCTCAGGTCACAGTACCACTCACAGGCACACAGGTGCATCTCCAGAGCTCGTCAGCTTGCTGGCTCAAGGTTGTCGTTTGAACAGAAAGGGGGTTGAGAGCACACTGCCTTACATCCCAGCACAGTTCGCCCCTTTGCATCATGGTAAATGCAGTACAAAATTAGTGCTTACTTAAAATTTAGCTGTAGTTTTTCACCAAAGTTGGTGCAGACATTGCTGTATATCTCTAGACACATGTTTCTGGGTTCAGCCCTTCATCAGTAGAGAGCAGCAGTTGTAGAAAGCAAAAGGAAAGTCATCTGAGGTTGCTGGAAATGCTGCCAAATTCCTCTCCGGTCACAGTACCACTCACAGGCACACAGGTGCATCTCCAAAGCTCGTCAGCTTGCTGGCTCAAGGGAGCCGTTTGAACAGAAAGGGGGTTGGGAGCACACTGCCTCACATCCCAGCACAGTTATCCCCTTTGCATCCTGGTAAATGCAGTACAAAATTAGTGCTTACTTGAAATTTAGCTGTTGTTTTTCACCAAAGTTTGTGCAGACATTGCTGGATATCTCTAGACAAGGGTTTCTGGGTTCAGCCCTTCATCAGTAGAGAGCAGCAGTTGTAGAAAGCAAAAGAAAAATCATCTGGGGTTGCTGGAAATGCTGCCAAATTCCTCTCAGGTCACAGTACCACTCACAGGCACACAAGTGCATCTCCAAAGCTCGTCAGCTTGCTGGCTCAAGGGAGCCGTTTGAACAGAAAGGGGTTGGGAGCACACTGCCTCACATACCAGCACAGTTCGCCCCTTTGCATCCTGGTAAATGTAGTACAAAATTAGGGCTTACTTGAAATTTAGCTGTAGTTTTTCACCAAAGTTGGTGCAGACATTGCTGTATATCTCTAGACACATGTTTCTGGGTTCAGCCCTTCATCATTTTTCCAATCGGCGGAGCGCGTGCAACATGGCCGATGTCCAGTGGAGCTGCATCGACAGCTATAGGGGAGATCGGCTCCGGCGCTCCGCCAAGGCCGTTCACCTACCCAGGCGGACATCTAGCATATTTCTCTGCGTCTCTCCGCTACTGTCGCCTTCCCTCCTTTCTGCTTCCTGACGAATCAGTGATCAAAACGGATCTAATCGCGGCGGGGCTGATGCCTGGTGGTGTTTCTCCCAGTCGGAGGGCTGTCGTAGAGCTGGGCCGAGGTCACCCCTCTTGATGCTTTCCGGGCTTGACTGCTGCTGTTTTCACCTACAGTCTGCCCTCCAGCTTCGCCCTCGTGGGATGACCGAGACTCGTGAGCCTTGTTTCCAGGTATGGGGATACTGGTGAGGCGAGTTCCCCGGTACCGCGGCGCTTCGCCCCCGGGCTTTTCTGTGCTATCTGAACCTGGGAGACACGCCCTCCTGGACGGCGTTGCTGCCTCCTTTTCTCTGGGACCACTGCCTCTTCTTCCAGGCAGATTTCCCGGACCTTCGGCGTGCGGATTCATGGCACTGCTTCCCCCGCAGCACAGAGCCTGTGCACTCGAACAGTCTGTTTGTGCCCCACATCCTCCAGCACTCCGCCCTCCCTCGGCGCTTCGGATGCGTCCCCCACTCCGGCTCCACTCCGTATAACCAGCTACCTGGGGGCTTATTTTGGACTATTGTCTTTTTGTGTCCCGCAATTTTTGGTGATGGTTTTAATGGTCACCCATGACCTAGATCCTCCATCTTGTCGACCCTGGTCCGTTCCTCTTTCATATCTCCATCTTGACCTGGGTCCGTTTTTCCTCTTTCCCGCTGGACTCCATCTTGACTATCTTCTAACGTTACCCCTATCCGCTTGACTGCTCCTCGTTCCTCACCTGTTCTGACCTTTAACTCCTACCTACCCTTATGTCCCCTTAATTCCTCTCCCCTATTTCAGGCTCCGAGTCATGGATTCTTGAGTTTCTGGTCCAAACATCGGTTTGTTTCTTTGCAACCTTATGTATAGCCCCCCTTTTTTCTTTCCTTTCCCTCCTTACCCTTTTTGTTCCATTGGTCTTATTTTCACTGTTATCAAATTGCTCTTGTAAATGTATGTAATGGTAACCGATGTAACGCTGTAACACTGTTTTTGAACCTCTTGTAAAGCGCTCTGATACCTCCGGGTCTAGCCAGCGCTATATAAAACTTATCAAATAAATAAATAAGTAGAGAGCAGCAGTTGTAGAAAGCAAAATAAAAGTCATCTGGGGTTGCTGGAAATGCTGCCAAATTCCTCTCAGGTCACAGTACCACTAACAGGCACATAGGTGCATCTACAAAGCTCGTCAGCTTGCTGGCTCAAAGGAGCGGTTTGACAGAAAGGGGGTTGGGAGCACGCTGCCTCACATCCCAGCACAGTTCGCTCCTTTGCATCCTGGTCAATGCAGTAAAAATTAGTGCTTACTGGAAATTTAGCTGTAGTTTTACACCAACGTTGGTGCAGACATTGCTGTATATCTCTAGACATGTGTTTCTGGGTTCAGCCCTTCATCAGTAGAGAGCAGCAGTTGTACGAAGCAAAAGAAAAGTCATCTGGGTTTTGCTGGAAATGCTGCCAAATTTCTCTTAGGTCACAGTACCACTCACAGGCACACAGGTGCATCTCCAAAGCTCGTCAGCTTGCTGGCTCAAGGGAGCCGTTTGAACAGAAAGGGGGTTGGGAGCACACTGCCTCACATCCCAGCACAGTTCGCCCCTTTGCATCCTGGTAAATACAGTACAAAATTAGTGCTTACTTGAAATTTAGCTGTAGTTTTTCACCAAAGTTGGTGCTGACATTGCTGTATATCTCTAGACACGTGTTTCTGGGTTCAGCCCTTCATCAGTAGAGAGCAGCAGTTGTAGAAAGCAAAAGAATAGTCATCTGAGGGTGCTGGAAATGCTGCCAAATTCCTCTCAGGTCACAGTACAACTCACAGGCACACAGGTGCATCTCCAAAGCTCGTCAGCTGGCTGGCTCAAGGGAGCCGTTTGAACAGAAAGGAGGTTCGGTAGCTGACTGCCTCACATCCCAGCACAGTTCGCCCCTTTGCATACTTGCAAATGCAGTACAAAATTAGTGCTTACTTGAAATTTAGCTGTAGTTTTTCACCAAAGTTGGTGCAGACGTTGCTGTATATCTCTAGACACGTGTTTCTGGGTTCAGCCCTTCATCAGTAGAAAGCAGCAGTTGTAGAAAGCAAAAGAAAAGTCATCTGGGGTTGCTGGAAATGCTGCCAAATTCCTCTCAGGTAACAGTACCACTCACAGGCACACAGGTGCATCTCCAAAGCTCGTCAGCTTGCTGGCTCAAGGGAGCCGTTTGAACAGAAAGGGGGTTGGGAGCACACTGCCTCACATCCCAGCACAGTTATCCCCTTTGCATCCTGGTAAATGCAGTACAAAATTAGTGCTTACTTGAAATTTAGCTGTAGTTTTTCACCAAGGTTTGTGTAGACATTGCTGTATATCTCTAGACAAGTGTTTCTGGGTTCAGCCCTTCATCAGTAGAGAGCAGCAGTTGTAGAAAGCAAAAGAAAAGTCATCTGGGGTTGCTGGAAATGCTGCCAAATTCCTCTCAGGTCACAGTACCACTCACAGGCACTCAAGTGCATCTCCAAAGCTCGTCAGCTTGCTGGCTCAAGGGAGCCGTTTGAACAGAAAGGGGTTGGGAGCTCACTGCCTCACATCCCAGCACAGTTCACCCCTTTGCATCCTGGTAAATGCAGTACAAAATTAGTGCTTACTTGAAATTTAGCTGTAGTTTTTCACCAAAGTTTAAGCAGACATTGCTGTATATCTCTAGACACGTGTTTCTGCGTTCAGCCCTTCATCAGTAGATAGCAGCAGATGTAGAAAGCAAACGAAAAGTCATCTGGGGTTTGCTGGAAATGCTGCCAAATTCCTCTCAGGTCACAGTACCACTCACAGGCACACAGGTGCATCTCCAGAGCTCGTCAGCTTGCTGGCTCAAGGTTGTCGTTTGAACAGAAAGGGGTTGAGAGCACACTGCCTTACATCCCAGCACAGTTCGCCCCTTGCATCATGGTAAATGCAGTACAAAATTAGTGCTTACTTAAAATTTAGCTGTAGTTTTTCACCAAAGTTGGTGCAGACATTGCTGTATATCTCTAGACACATGTTTCTGGGTTCAGCCCTTCATCAGTAGAGAGCAGCAGTTGTAGAAAGCAAAGGAAAGTCATCTGAGGTTGCTGGAAATGCTGCCAAATTCCTCTCCGGTCACAGTACCACTCACAGGCACACAGGTGCATCTCCAAAGCTCGTCAGCTTGCTGGCTCAAGGGAGCCGTTTGAACAGAAAGGGGGTTGGGAGCACACTGCCTCACATCCCAGCACAGTTATCCCCTTTGCATCCTGGTAAATGCAGTACAAAATTAGTGCTTACTTGAAATTTAGCTGTTGTTTTTCACCAAAGTTTGTGCAGACATTGCTGGATATCTCTAGACAAGGGTTTCTGGGTTCAGCCCTTCATCAGTAGAGAGCAGCAGTTGTAGAAAGCAAAAGAAAATTCATCTGGGGTTGCTGGAAATGCTGCCAAATTCCTCTCAGGTCACAGTACCACTCACAGGCACACAAGTGCATCTCCAAAGCTCGTCAGCTTGCTGGCTCAAGGGAGCCGTTTGAACAGAACGGGGTTGGGAGCACACTGCCTCACATACCAGCACAGTTCGCCCTTTGCATCCTGGTAAATGTAGTACAAAATTAGGGCTTACTTGAAATTTAGCTGTAGTTTTTCACCAAAGTTGGTGCAGACATTGCTGTATATCTCTAGACACATGTTTCTGGGTTCAGCCCTTCATCATTTTTCCGATCGGCGGAGCGCGAGCAACATGGCCGATGTCCAGTGGAGCTGCATCGACAGCTATAGGGGAGATCGGCTCCGGCGCTCCGCCAAGGCCGTTCACCTACCCAGGCGGACATCTAGCATATTTCTCTGCGTCTCTCCGCTACTGTCGCCTTCCCTCCTTTCTGCTTCCTGACGAATCAGTGATCAAAACGGATCTAATCGCGGCGGGGCTGATGCCTGGTGGTGTTTCTCCCAGTCGGAGGGCTGTCGTAGAGCTGGGCCGAGGTCACCCCTCTTGATGCTTTCCGGGCTTGACTGCTGCTGTTTTCACCTACAGTCTGCCCTCCAGCTTCGCCCCCCGTGGGATGACCGAGACTCGTGAGCCTTGTTTCCAGGTATGGGGATACTGGTGAGGCGAGTTCCCCGGTACCGCGGCGCTTCGCCCCCGGGCTTTTCTGTGCTATCTGAACCTGGGAGACACGCCCTCCTGGACGGCGTTGCTGCCTCCCTTTCTCTGGGACCACTGCCTCTTCTTCCAGGCAGATTTCCCGGACCTTCGGCGTGCTGGATTCATGGCACTGCTTCCCCCGCAGCACAGAGCCTGTGCACTCGAACAGTCTGTTTGTGCCCCACATCCTCCAGCTCTCCGCCCTCCCTCGGCGCTCGGATGCGTCCCCACTCCGGCTCCACTCCGTATAACCAGCTACCTGGGGGCTTATTTTGGACTTTTGTCTTTTGTGTCCCGCAATTTTTGGTGATGGTTTTAATGGTCACCCATGACCTAGATCCTCCATCTTGTCGACCCTGGTCCGTTCCTCTTTCATATCTCCATCTTGACCTGGGTCCGTTTTCCTCTTTCCCGCTGGACTCCATCTTGACTATCTTCTAACGTTACCCCTATCCGCTTGACTGCTCCTCGTTCCTCACCTGTTCTGACCTTTAACTCCTACCTACCCTTATGTCCCCTTAATTCCTCTCCCCTATTTCAGGCTCCGAGTCATGGATTCTTGAGTTTCTGGTCCAAACATCGGTTTGTTTCTTTGCAACCTTATGTATAGCCCCCCTTTTTTCTTTCCTTTCCCTCCTTACCCTTTTTGTTCCATTGGTCTTATTTTCACTGTTATCAAATTGCTCTTGTAAATGTATGTAATGGTAACCGATGTAACGCTGTAACACTGTTTTTGAACCTCTTGTAAAGCGCTCTGATACCTCCGGGTCTAGCCAGCGCTATATAAAACTTATCAAATAAATAAATAAGTAGAGAGCAGCAGTTGTAGAAAGCAAAATAAAAGTCATCTGGGGTTGCTGGAAATGCTACTAAATTCCTCTCAGGTCACAGTACCACTAACAGGCACACAGGTGCATCTCCAAAGCTCGTCAGCTTGCTGGCTCAAGGGAGCCGTTTGAACAGAAAGGGGGTTTGGAGCACACCTCCTCACATCCCAACACAGTTCACCCCTTTGCATCCTGGTAAATGCAGTACAAAATTAGTGCTTACTTGAAATTTAGCTGTAGTTTTCACCAAAGTTGGTGCAGACATTGCTGTATATCTCTAGACACGTATTTATAAGATCAGCCCTTCATCAGTAGAGAGCAGCAGTTGTAGAAAGCAAAAGAAAAGTCATCTGGGGTTGCTGGAAATGCTGCCAAATTCCTCTCAGGTCACAGTACCACCTCACAGGCACACAGGTGCATCTCCAAAGCTCGTCAGCTTGAAGGCTCAAATGAGCCGTTTGAACAGAAAGGGGTTCGGGAGCACACTGCCTCACATCCCAGCACAGTTCGCCTCTTTGCATACTTGTAAATGCAGTACAAAATTAGTGCTTACTTGAAATTTAGCTGTAGTTTTTCACCAAAGTTGGTGAAGACATTGCTGTATATCTCTAGACACGTATTTCTGGGTTCATCCCTTCATCAGTAGAAAGCAGCAGTTGTAGAAAGCAAAAGAAAAGTCATCTGGGGTTGCTGGAAATGCTGCCAAATTCCTCTCAGGTCACAGTACCACTAACAGGCACATAGGTGCATCTACAAAGCTCGTCAGCTTGCTGGCTCAAAGGAGCGGTTTGACAGAAAGGGGTTGGGAGCACGCTGCCTCACATCCCAGCACAGTTCGCCCCTTTGCATCCTGGTCAATGCAGTAAAAATTAGTGCTTACTGGAAATTTAGCTGTAGTTTTACACCAACGTTGGTGCAGACATTGCTGTATAACTCTAGACATGTGTTTCTGGGTTCAGCCCTTCATCAGTAGAGAGCAGCAGTTGTACGAAGCAGAAGAAAAGTCATCTGGGGTTGCTGGAAATGCTGCCAAATTTCTCTTAGGTCACAGTACCACTCACAGGCACACAGGTGCATCTCCAAAGCTCGTCAGCTTGCTGGCTCAAGGGAGCCGTTTGAACAGAAAGGGGGTTGGGAGCACACTGCCTCACATCCCAGCACAGTTCGCCCCTTTGCATCCTGGTAAATACAGTACAAAATTAGTGCTTACTTGAAATTTAGCTGTAGTTTTTCACCAAAGTTGGTGCAGACATTGCTGTATATCTCTAGACACGTGTTTCTGGGTTCAGCCTTTCACAAGTAGAGAGCAGCAGTTGTAGAAAGCAAAAGAATAGTCATCTGAGGGTGCTGGAAATGCTGCCAAATTCCTCTCAGGTCACAGTACAACTCACAGGCACACAGGTGCATCTCCAAAGCTCGTCAGCTGGCTGGCTCAAGGGAGCCGTTTGAACAGAAAGGAGGTTCGGTAGCTGACTGCCTCACATCCCAGCACAGTTCGCCCCTTTGCATACTTGCAAATGCAGTACAAAATTAGTGCTTACTTGAAATTTAGCTGTAGTTTTTCACCAAAGTTGGTGCAGACATTGCTGTATATCTCTAGACACGTGTTTCTGGGTTCAGCCCTTCATCAGTAGGGAGCAGCAGTTGTAGAAAGCAAAAGAAAAGTAATCTGGGGTTGCTGGAAATGCTGCCAAATTCCTCTCAGGTCACAGTACCACTCACAGGCACACAGGTGCATCTCCAAAGCTCGTCAGCTTGCTGGCTCAAGGGAGCCGTTTGAACAGAAAGGGGGTTGGGAGCACACTGCCTCACATCCCAGCACAGTTCACCCCTTTGCATCCTGGTAAATGCAGTACAAAATTAGTGCTTACTTGAAATTTAGCTGTAGTTTTTCACCAAAGTTTAAGCAGACATTGCTGTATATCTCTAGACACGTGTTTCTGGGTTCAGCCCTTCATCAGTAGAGAGCAGCAGATGTAGAAAGCAAACGAAAAGTCATCTGGGGTTTGCTGGAAATGCTGCCAAATTCCTCTCAGGTCACAGTACCACTCACAGGCACACAGGTGCATCTCCAGAGCTCGTCAGCTTGCTGGCTCAAGGTTGTTGTTTGAACAGAAAGGGGGTTGGGAGCACACTGCCTTACATCCCAGCACAGTTCGCCCCTTTGCATCATGGTAAATGCAGTACAAAATTAGTGCTTACTTGAAATTTAGCTGTAGTTTTTCACCAAAGTTGGTGCAGACATTGCTGTATATCTCTAGACACATGTTTCTGGGTTCAGCCCTTCATCAGTAGAGAGCAGCAGTTGTAGAAAGCAAAAGAAAAGTCATCTGAGGTTGCTGGAAATGCTGCCAGATTTCTCTCAGGTCACAGTACCACTCACAGGCACACAAGTGCATCTCCAAAGCTCGTCAGCTTGCTGGCTCAAGGGAGCCGTTTGAACAGAAAGGGGGTTGGGAGCACACTGCCTCACATACCAGCACAGTTCGCCCCTTTGCATCCTGGTAAATGTAGTACAAAATTAGGGCTTACTTGAAATTTAGCTGTAGTTTTTCACCAAATTTGGTGCAGACATTGCTGTATATCTCTAGACACATGTTTCTGGGTTCAGCCCTTCATTATTTTTCTGATCGGCGGAGCCCGAGCAACATGGCCGATGTCCAGTGGAGCTGCATCGACAGCTATACGGGAGATCGGCTCCGGCGCTCCGCCAAGGCCGTTCACCTACCCAGCCGGACATCTGGCATATTTCTCTGCGTCTCTCCGCTACTGTCGCCTTCCCTCCTTTCTGCTTCCTGACGAATCAGTGATCAAAATGGATCTAATCGTGGCGGGGCTGATGCCTGGTGGCGTTTCTCCCAGTTGGAGGGCTGTCGTAGAGCTGGGCCGAGGTCACCCCTCTTGATGCTTTCCGGGCTTGACTGCTGCTGTTTTCACCTACAGTCTGCCCTCCAGCTTCGCCCCCCCATGGGATGACCGAGACTCGTGAGCCTTGTTTCCAGGTTTGGGGATATTGGTGAGACGAGTTCCCCGGTACCGCGGCGCTTCGCCCCCGGGCTTTTCTGTGCTATCTGAACCTGGGAGACACGCCCTCCTGGACGGCGTTGCTGCCTCCCTTTTCTCTGGGACCACTGCCTCTTCATCCAGGCAGATTTCCCCGGACCTTCGGCGTACGGATTCATGGCACTGCTTCCCCCGCAGCACAGAGCCTGTGCACTCGAACAGTCTGTTTGTGCCCCACATCCTCCAGCACTCCGCCCTCCCTCGGCACTTCGGATGCGTCCCCCACTCCGGCTCCACTCCGTATAACCAGCTACCTGGGGGCTTATTTTGGACTTTTGTCTTTTTGTGTCCCGCAATTTTTGGTGATGGTTTTAATGGTCACCCATGACCTAGATCCTCCATCTTGTCGACCCTGGTCCGTTCCTCTTTCATATCTCCATCTTGACCTGGGTCCGTTTTTCCTCTTTCCCGCTGGACTCCATCTTGACTATCTTCTAATGTTACCCCTATCCGCTTGACTGCTCCTCGTTCCTCGCCTGTTCTGACCTTTAACTCCTACCTACCCTTATGTCCCCTTAACTCCTCTCCCCTATTTCAGGCTCCGAGTCATGGATTCTTGAGTTTCTGGTCCAAACATCGGTTTGTTTCTTTGCAACCTTATGTATAGCCCCCCCCTTTTTTCTTTCCTTTCCCTCCTTACCCTTTTTGTTCCATTGGTCTTATTTTCACTGTTATCAAATTGCTCTTGTAAAAATGTATGTAATGGTAACCGATGTAACGCTGTAACACTGTTTTTGAACCTCTTGTAAAGCGCTCTGATACCTCCGGGTCTAGCCAGCGCTATATAAAACTTATCAAATAAATAAATAAGTAGAGAGCAGCAGTTGAAGAAAGCAAAAGAAAAATCATCTGGGGTTGCTGGAAATGCTGCCAAATTCCTCTCAGGTCACAGTACCACTCACAGGCACACAGGTGCATCTCCAAAGCTCGTCAGCTTGCTGGCTCAAGGGAGCCGTTTGAACAGAAAGGGGGTTGGGAGCACACCTCCTCACATCCCAGCACAGTTCGCCCCTTTGCATCCTGGTAAATGCAGTACAAAATTAGTGCTTACTTGAAATTTAGCTGTAGTTTTTCACCAAAGTTGGTGCAGACATTGCTGTATATCTCTAGACACGTATTTATAAGATCAGCCCTTCATCAGTAGAGAGCAGCAGTTGTAGAAAGCAAAAGAAAAGTCATCTGGGGTTGCTGGAAATGCTGCCAAATTCCTCTCAGGTCACAGTACCACTCACAGGCACACAGGTGCATCTCCAAAGCTCGTCAGCTTGAAGGCTCAAAGGAGCCGTTTGAACAGAAAGGGGGCTCGGGAGCACACTGCCTCACATCCCAGCACAGTTCGCCTATTTGCATACTTGTAAATGCATTACATGATTAGTGCTTACTTGAAATTTAGCTGTAGTTTTTCACCAAAGTTGGTGAAGACATTGCTGTATATCTCTAGACACGTGTTTCTGGGTTCATCCCTTCATCAGTAGAAAGCAGCAGTTGTAGAAAGCAAAAGAAAAGTCATCTGGGGTTGCTGGAAATGCTGCCAAATTCCTCTCAGGTCACAGTACCACTAACAGGCACATAGGTGCATCTACAAAGCTCGTCAGCTTGCTGGCTCAAAGGAGCGGTTTGACAGAAAGGGGGTTGGGAGCACACTGCCTCACATCCCAGCACAGTTCGCCCCTTTGCATCCTGGTCAATGCAGTAAAAATTAGTGCTTACCGGAAATTTAGCTGTAGTTTTACACCAACGTTGGTGCAGACATTGCTGTATATCTCTAGACATGTGTTTCTGGGTTCAGCCCTTCATCAGTAGAGAGCAGCAGTTGTACGAAGCAAAAGAAAAGTCATCTGGGGTTGCTGGAAATGCTGCCAAATTTCTCTTAGGTCACAGTACCACTCACAGGCACACAGGTGCATCTCCAAAGCTCGTCAGCTTGCTGGCTCAAGGGAGCCGTTTGAACAGAAAGGGGGTTGGGAGCACACTGCCTCACATCTCAGCACAGTTTGCCCATTTGCATCCTGGTAAATGTAGTACAAAATTATTGTTTACTTGAAATTTAGCTGTAGTTTTTCACCAAAGTTGGTGCAGACATTGCTGTATATCTCTAGACACGTGTTTCTGGGTTCAGCCCTTCATCAGTAGAGAGCAGCAGTTGTACAAAGCAAACGAAAAGTCATCTGGGGTTGCTGGAAATGCTGCCAAATTTCTCTTAGGTCACAGTACCACTCACAGGCACACAGGTGCATCTCCAAAGCTTGTCAGCTTGCTGGCTCAAGGTTGCCGTTTGAACAGAAAGGGGGTTGGGAGCACACTGCCTCACATCCCAGCACAGTTTGCCCCTTTGCATCCTGGTAAATGCAGTACAAAATTAGTGCTTACTTCAAATTTAGCTGTAGTTTTTCACCAAAGTTTGAGCAGACATTGCTGTATATCTCTAGACACGTGTTTCTGGGTTCAGCCCTTCATCAGTAGAGAGCAGCGGCTGTAAAAAGCAAAAGAAACGTCATCTGTGGTTGCTGGAAATGCTGCCAAATTCCTCTCAGGTCACAGTACCACTCACAGGAACACAGGTGCATCTTCAAAGCTAGTCAGCTTGCTGGCTCAAGGGAGCCGTTTGAACAGAAAGGGGGTTGGGAGCACACTGCGTTACATCCCAGCACAGTTCGCCCCTTTGCATCCTGGTAAATGCAGTACAAAATTGGTGCTTACTTGAAATGTAGCTGTAGTTTTTCACCAAAGTTGGTGCAGACATTGCTGTATATCTCTAGACATGTGTTTCTGGGTTCAGCCCTTCATCAGTAGAGAGCAGCAGTTGTAGAAAGCTAAAGAAAAGTCCTCTGGGGTTGCTGGAAATGCTGCCAAATTGCTCTCACGTCACAGTACCACTCACAGGCACACAGGTGCATCTCCAAAGCTCGTCAGCTTGCTGGCTTAAGGGAGCAGTTTGAACAGAAAGGGGGTTGGGAGCACACTGCCTCACATCCCAGCACAGTTCGCCCCTTTGCATCCTGGTAAATACAGTACAAAATTAGTGCTTACTTGAAATTTAGCTGTAGTTTTTCACCAAAGTTGGTGCTGACATTGCTGTATATCTCTAGACACGTATTTCTGGGTTCAGCCCTTCATCAGTAGAGAGCAGCAGTTGTAGAAAGCAAAAGAATAGTCATCTGAGGGTGCTGGAAATGCTGTCAAATTCCTCTCAGGTCACAGTACAACTCACAGGCACACAGGTGCATCTCCAAAGCTCGTCAGCTGGCTGGCTCAAGGGAGCCGTTTGAACAGAAAGGAGGTTCGGTAGCTGACTGCCTCACATCCCAGCACAGTTCGCCCCTTTGCATACTTGCAAATGCAGTACGAAATTAGTGCTTACTTGAAATTTAGCTGTAGTTTTTCACCAAAGTTGGTGCAGACATTGCTGTATATCTCTAGACACGTGTTTCTGGGTTCAGCCCTTCATCAGTAGAGAGCAGCAGTTGTAGAAAGCAAAAGAAAAGTCATCTGCGGTTGCTGGAAATGCTGCCAAATTCCTCTCAGGTCACAGTACCACTCACAGGCACACAGGTGCATCTCCAAAGCTCGTCAGCTTGCTGGCTCAAGGGAGCCGTTTGAACAGAAAGGGGGTTGGGAGCACACTGCCTCACATCCCAGCACAGTTCACCCCTTTGCATCCTGGTAAATGCAGTACAAAATTAGTGCTTACTTGAAATTTAGCTGTTGTTTTTCACCAAAGTTTAAGCAGACATTGCTGTATATCTCTAGACACGTGTTTCTGGGTTCAGCCCTTCATCAGTAGAGAGCAGCAGTTGTAGAAAGCAAACGAAAAGTCATCTGGGGTTTGCTGGAAATGCTGCCAAATTCCTCTCAGGTCACAGTGCCACTCACAGGCACACAGGTGCATCTCCAGAGCTCGTCAGCTTGCTGGCTCAAGGTTGCCGTTTGAACAGAAAGGGGGTTGGGAGCACACTGCCTTATATCCCAGCACAGTTCGCCCCTTTGCATCATGGTAAATGCAGTACAAAATTAGTGCTTACTTGAAATTTAGCTATAGTTTTTCACCAAAGTTGGTGCAGACATTGCTGTATATCTCTAGACAAGGGTTTCTGGGTTCAGCCCTTCATCATTAGAGAGCAGCAGTTGTAGAAAGCAAAAGAAAAGTCATCTGGGGTTGCTGGAAATGCTGCCAGATTCCTCTCAGGTCACAGTACCACTCACAGGCACACAAGTGCATCTCCAAAGCTCGTCAGCTTGCTGGCTCAAGGGAGCCGTTTGAACAGAAAGGGGGTTGGGAGCACACTGACTCACATACCAGCACAGTTCGCCCCTTTGCATCCTGGTAAATGTAGTACAAAATTAGGGCTTACTTGGAATTTAGCTGTAGTTTTTCACCAAAGTTGGTGCAGACATTGCTGTATATCTCTAGACACATGTTTCTGGGTTCAGCCCTTCATCATTTTTCCGATCGGCGGAGCCCGAGCAACATGGCCGATGTCCAGTGGAGCTGAATCGACAGCTATACGGGAGATCGGCTCCGGCGCTCCGCCAAGCCCGTTCACCTACCCAGCCGGACATCTGGCATATTTCTCTGCGTCTCTCCGCTACTGTCGCCTTCCCTCCTTTCTGCTTCCTGACGAATCAGTGATCAAAACGGATCTAATCGCGGCGGGGCTGATGCCTGGTGGCGTTTCTCCCAGTCGGAGGGCTGTCGTAGAGCTGGGCCGAGGTCACCCCTCTTGATGCTTTCCGGGCTTGACTGCTGCTGTTTTCACCTACAGTCTGCCCTCCAGCTTCGCCCCCCCATGGGATGACCGAGACTCGTGAGCCTTGTTTCCAGGTTTGGGGATATTGGTGAGGCGAGTTCCCCGGTACCGCGGCGCTTCGCCCCCGGGCTTTTCTGTGCTATCTGAACCTGGGAGACACGCCCTCCTGGACGGCGTTGCTGCCTCCCTTTTCTCTGGGACCACTGCCTCTTCATCCAGGCAGATTTCCCCGGACCTTCGGCGTACGGATTCATGGCACTGCTTCCCCCGCAGCACAGAGCCTGTGCACTCGAACAGTCTGTTTGTGCCCCACATCCTCCAGCACTCCGCCCTCCTCGGCACTTCGGATGCGTCCCCCACTCCGGCTCCACTCCGTATAACCAGCTACCTGGGGGCTTATTTTGGACTTTTGTCTTTTTGTGTCCCGCAATTTTTGGTGATGGTTTTATTGGTCACCCATGACCTAGATCCTCCATCTTGTCGACCCTGGTCCGTTCCTCTTTCATATCTCCATCTTGACCTGGGTCCGTTTTTCCTCTTTCCCGCTGGACTCCATCTTGACTATCTTCTAACGTTACCCCTATCCGCTTGACTGCTCCTCGTTCCTCGCCTGTTCTGACCTTTAACTCCTACCTACCCTTATGTCCCCTTAACTCCTCTCCCCTATTTCAGGCTCCGAGTCATGGATTCTTGAGTTTCTGGTCCAAACATCGGTTTGTTTCTTTGCAACCTTATGTATCGCCCCCCCCCTTTTTCCTTTCCTTTCCCTCCTTACCCTTTTTGTTCCATTGGTCTTATTTTCACTGTTATCAAATTGCTCTTTTAAATGTATGTAATGGTAACCGATGTAACGCTGTAACACTGTTTTTGAACCTCTTGTAAAGCGCTCTGATACCTCCGGGTCTAGCCAGCGCTATATAAAACTTATCAAATAAATAAATAAGTAGAGAGCAGCAGTTGTAGAAAGCAAAAGAAAAGTCATCTGGGGTTGCTGGAAATGCTGCCAAATTCCTCTCAGGTCACAGTACCACTCACAGGCACACAGGTGCATCTCCAAAGCTCGTCAGCTTGCTGGCTCAAGGGAGCCGTTTGAACAGAGAGGGGGTTGGGAGCACACCTCCTCACATCCCAGCACAGTTCGCCCCTTTGCATCCTGGTAAATGCAGTACAAAATTAGTGCTTACTTGAAATTTAGCTGTAGTTTTCCACCAAAGTTGGTGCAGACATTGCTGTATATCTCTAGACACGTATTTATAAGATCAGCACTTCATCAGTAGAGAGCAGCAGTTGTCGAAAGCAAAAGAAAAGTCATCTGGGGTTGCTGGAAATGCTGCCAAATTCCTCTCAGGTCACAGTACCACTCACAGGCACACAGGTGCATCTCCAAAGCTCGTCAGCTTGAAGGCTCAAAGGAGCCGTTTGAACAGAAAGGGGGCTCGGGAGCACACTGCCTCACATCCCAGCACAGTTCGCCTCTTTGCATACTTGTAAATGCAGTACAAAATTAGTGCTTACTTGAAATTTAGCTGTAGTTTTTCACCAAAGTTGGTGAAGACATTGCTGTATATCTCTAGACACGTGTTTCTGGGTTCATCCCTTCATCAGTAGAAGGCAGCAGTTTTAGAAAGCAAAAGAAAAGTCATCTGGGGTTGCTGGAAATGCTGCCAAATTCCTCTCAGGTCACAGTACCACTAACAGGCACATAGGTGCATCTACAAAGCTCGTCAGCTTGCTGGCTCAAAGGAGCGGTTTGACAGAAAGGGGGTTGGGAGCACGCTGCCTCACATCCCAGCACAGTTCGCCCCTTTGCATCCTGGTCATTGCAGTAAAAATTAGTGCTTACTGGAAATTTAGCTGTAGTTTTACACCAACGTTGGTGCAGACATTGCTGTATATCTCTAGACATGTGTTTCTGGGTTCAGCCCTTCATCAGTAGAGAGCAGCAGTTGTACGAAGCAAAAGAAAAGTCATCTGGGGTTGCTGGAAATGCTGCCAAATTTCTCTTAGGTCACAGTACCACTCACAGGCACACAGGTGCATCTCCAAAGCTCGTCAGCTTGCTGGCTCAAGGGAGCCGTTTGAACAGAAAGGGGGTTGGTAGCACACTGCCTCACATCCCAGCACAGTTTGCCCATTTGCATCCTGGTAAGTGTAGTACAAAATTATTGTTTACTTGAAATTTAGCTGTAGTTTTTCACCAAAGTTGGTGCAGACATTGCTGTATATCTCTAGACACGTGTTTCTGGGTTCAGCCCTTCATCAGTAGAGAGCAGCAGTTGTACAAAAGAAAAGAAAAGTCATCTGGGGTTGCTGGAAATGCTGCCAAATTTCTCTTAGGTCACAGTACCACTCACAGGCACACAGGTGCATCTCCAAAGCTTGTCAGCTTGCTGGCTCAAGGTTGCCGTTTGAACAGAAAGGGGGTTGGGAGCACACTGCCTCACATCCCAGCACAGTTTGCCCCTTTGCATCCTGGTAAATGCAGTACAAAATTAGTGCTTACTTCACATTTAGCTGTAGTTTTTCACCAAAGTTTGAGCAGACATTGCTGTATATCTCTAGACACGTGTTTCTGGGTTCAGCCCTTCATCAGTAGAGAGCAGCAGCTGTAGAAAGCAAAAGAAACGTCATCTGGGGTTGCTGGAAATGCTGCCAAATTCCTCACAGGTCACAGTACCACTCACAGGAACACAGGTGCATCTTCAAAGCTCGTCAGCTTGCTGGCTCAAGGGAGCTGTTTGAACAGAAAGGGGTTGGGAGCACACTGCGTTACATCCCAGCACAGTTCGCCCCTTTGCATCATGGTAAATGCAGTACAAAATTAGTGCTTACTTGAAATTTGGCTGTAGTTTTTCACCAAAGTTGGTGAAGACATTGCTGTATATCTCTAGACATGTGTTTCTGGGTTCAGCCCTTCATCAGTAAAGAGCAGCAGTTGTAGAAAGCAAAAGAAAAGTCATCTGGGGTTGCTGGAAATGCTGCCAAATTCCTCTCAGGTCACAGTACCACTCACAGGCCCACAGGTGCATCTCCAAAGCTCGTCAGCTTGAAGGCTCAAAGGAGCCGTTTGAACAGAAAGGGGGTTGGGAGCACACTGCCTCACATCCCAGCACAGTTCGCCCCTTTGCATCCTGGTCAATGCAGTAAAAATTAGTGCTTACTGGAAATTTAGCTGTAGTTTTACACCAACGTTGGTGCAGACATTGCTGTATATCTCTAGACATGTGTTTCTGGGTTCAGCCCTTCATCAGTAGAGAGCAGCAGTTGTACAAAGCAAAAGAAAAGTCATCTGGGGTTGCTGGAAATGCTGCCAAATTTCTCTTAGGTCACAGTACCACTCACAGGCACACAGGTGCATCTCCAAAGCTCGTCAGCTTGCTGGCTCAAGGGAGCCGTTTGAACAGAAAGGGGGTTGGGAGCACACTGCCTCACATCCCAGCACAGTTTGCCCATGTGCATCCTGGTAAATGTAGTACAAAATTAGTGCTTACTTCAAATTTAGCTGTAGTTTTTCACCAAAGTTTGAGCAGACATTGATGTATATCTCTAGACACGTGTTTCTGGGTTCAGCCCTTCAACAGTAGAGAGCAGCAGCTGTAGAAAGCAAAAGAAAGGTCATCTGGGGTTGCTGGAAATGCTGCCAAATTCCTCTCAGGTCACAGTACCACTCACAGGCACACAGGTGCATCTCCAGAGCTCGTCAGCTTGCTGGCTCAAGGTTTCCGTTTGAACAGAAAGGGGGTTGGGAGCACACTGCGTTACATCCCAGCACAGTTCGCCCCTTTGCATCATGGTAAATGCAGTACAAAATTAGTGCTTACTTGAAATTTGGCTGTAGTTTTTCACCAAAGTTGGTGCAGACATTGCTGTATATCTCTAGACATGTGTTTCTGGGTTCAGCCCTTCATCAGTAGAGAGCAGCAGTTGTAGAAAGCAAAAGAAAAGTCATCTGAGGTTGCTGGAAATGCTGCCAAATTCCTCGCAGGTCACAGTACCACTCACAGGCACACAGGTGCATCTCCAAAGCTTGTCAGCTTGCTGGTTCAAGGTTGCCGTTTGAACAGAAAGGGGGTTGGGAGCACACTGCCTCACATCCCAGCACAGTTCGCCCCTTTGCATCCTGGTTAATGCAGTACAAAATTAGGTCTTACCTGAATTTTAGCTGTAGTTTTTCACCAAAGTTGGTGCAGACATTGCTGTATATCTCTAGACACGTATTTCTGGGTTCAGCCCTTCATCAGTAGAGAGCAGCAGTTGTAGAAAGCAAAAGAAAAGTCATCTGGGGTTGCTGGAAATGCTTCCAAATTCCTCTCATGTTACAGTACCAGTCACAGGCACACAGGTGCATCTCCAAAGCTCGTCAGCTTGCTGGCTCAAGGGAGCCGTTTGAACAGAAAGGGGGATGGGAGCACACTGCCTTACATCCCAGCACAGTTCGCCACTTTGCATCCTGGTAAATGCAGAACAAAATTAGTGCTTACTTGAAATTTGGCTGTAGTTTTTCACCAAAGTTGGTGAAGACATTGCTGTATATCTCTAGACATGTGTATCTGGGTTCAGCCCTTCATCAGTAGAGAGCAGCAGTTGTAGAAAGCAAAAGAAAAGTCATCTGGGGTTGCTGGAAATGCTGCCAAATTCCTCTCAGGTCACAGTACCACTCACAGGCACACAGGTGCATCTCCAAAGCTCGTCAGCTTGTTGGCTCAAGGGAGCCGTTCGAACAGAAAGGGGGTTGGGAGCACACTGCCTCACATCCCAGCACAGTTTGCCCCTTTGCATCCTGGTAAATGCAGTACAAAATTAGTGCTTACTTCAAATTTAGCTGTAGTTTTTCACCAAAGTTTGAGCAGACATTGCTGTATATCTCTAGACACGTGTTTCTGGGTTCAGCCCTTCATCAGTAGAGAGCAGCAGCTGTAGAAAGCAAAAGAAACGTCATCTGGGGTTGCTGGAAATGCTGCCAAATTCCTCACAGGTCACAGTACCACTCACAGGAACACAGGTGCATCTTCAAAGCTCGTCAGCTTGCTGGCTCAAGGGAGCTGTTTGAACAGAAAGGGGGTTGGGAGCACACTGCGTTACATCCCAGCACAGTTCGCCCCTTTGCATCATGGTAAATGCAGTACAAAATTAGTGCTTACTTGAAATTTGGCTGTAGTTTTTCACCAAAGTTGGTGAAGACATTGCTGTATATCTCTAGACATGTGTTTCTGGGTTCAGCCCTTCATCAGTAGAGAGCAGCAGTTGTAGAAAGCAAAAGAAAAGTCATCTGGGGTTGCTGGAAATGCTGCCAAATTCCTCTCAGGTCACAGTACCACTCACAGGCCCACAGGTGCATCTCCAAAGCTCGTCAGCTTGAAGGATCAAAGGAGCCGTTTGAACAGAAAGGGGGTTGGGAGCACGCTGCCTCACATCCCAGCACAGTTCGCCCCTTTGCATCCTGGTCAATGCAGTAAAAATTAGTGCTTACTGGAAATTTAGCTGTAGTTTTTCACCAAAGTTGGTGCAGACATTGCTGTATATCTCTAGACACGTGTTTCTGGGTTCAGCCCTTCATCAGTAGAGAGCAGCAGTTGTACAAAGCAAAAGAAAAGTCATCTGGGGTTGCTGGAAATGCTGCCAAATTTCTCTTAGGTCACAGTACCACTCACAGGTACACAGGTGCATCTCCAAAGCTTGTCAGCTTGCTAGCTCAAGGTTGCCGTTTGAACAGAAAGGGGGTTGGGAGCACACTGCCTCACATCCCAGCACAGTTTGCCCCTTTGCATCCTGGTAAATGCAGTACAAAATTAGTGCTTACTTCAAATTTAGCTGTAGTTTTTCACCAAAGTTTGAGCAGACATTGCTGTATATCTCTAGACACGTGTTTCTGGGTTCAGCCCTTCAACAGTAGAGAGCAGCAGCTGTAGAAAGCAAAAGAAACGTCATCTGGGGTTGCTGGAAATGCTGCCAAATTCCTCTCAGGTCACAGTACCACTCACAGGCACACAGGTGCATCTCCAGAGCTCGTCAGCTTGCTGGCTCAAGGTTTCCGTTTGAACAGAAAGGGGGTTGGGAGCACACTGCGTTACATCCCAGCACAGTTCGCCCCTTTGCATCATGGTAAATGCAGGACAAAATTAGTGCTTACTTGAAATTTGGCTGTAGTTTTTCACCAAAGTTGGTGCAGACATTGCTGTATATCTCTAGACATGTGTTTCTGGGTTCAGCCCTTCATCAGTAGAGAGCAGCAGTTGTAGAAAGCAAAAGAAAAGTCATCTGAGGTTGCTGGAAATGCTGCCAAATTCCTCGCAGGTCACAGTACCACTCACAGGCACACAGGTGCATCTCCAAAGCTTGTCAGCTTGCCTGTTCAAGGTTGCCGTTTGAACAGAAAGGGGGTTGGGAGCACACTGCCTCACATCCCAGCACAGTTCGCCCCTTTGCATCCTGGTTAATGCAGTACAAAATTAGGTCTTACCTGAATTTTAGCTGTAGTTTTTCACCAAAGTTGGTGCAGACATTGCTGTATATCTCTAGACACGTATTTATAAGATCAGCACTTCATCAGTAGAGAGCAGCAGTTGTAGAAAGCAAAAGAAAAGTCATCTGGGGTTGCTGGAAATGCTTCCAAATTCCTCTCATGTCACAGTACCAGTCACAGGCACACAGGTACATCTCCAAAGCTCGTCAGCTTGCTGGCTCAAGGGAGCCGTTTGAACAGAAAGGGGGATGGGAGCACACTGCCTTACATCCCAGCACAGTTCGCCACTTTGCATCCTGGTAAATGCAGAACAAAATTAGTGCTTACTTGAAATTTGGCTGTAGTTTTTCACCAAAGTTGGTGAAGACATTGTTGTATATCTCTAGACATGTGTTTCTGGGTTCAGCCCTTCATCAGTAGAGAGCAGCAGTTGTAGAAAGCAAAAGAAAAGTCATCTGGGGTTGCTGGAAATGCTGCCAAATTCCTCTCAGGTCACAGTACCACTCACAGGCACACAGGTGCATCTCCAAAGCTCGTCAGCTTGTTGGCTCAAGGGAGCCGTTCGAACAGAAAGGGGGTTGGGAGCACACTGCCTCACATTCCAGCACAGTTCGCCCCTTTGCATGCTGGTAAATGCAGTACAAAATTAGTGCTTACCTGAAATGTAGCTGTAGTTTTTCACCAAAGTTGGTGCAGACATTGCTGTATATCTCTAGACAATATTTCTGGGTTCAGCCCTTCATCAGTAGAGAGCAGCAGTTGTAGAAAGCAAAAGAAAAGTCATCTGGGGTTGCTGGAAATGCTTCCAAATTCCTCTCAAGTCACAGTACCAATCACAGGCACACAGGTGCATCTCCAAAGCTCGTCAGCTTGCTGGCTCAAGTGAGCCGTTTGAACAGAAAGGGGGTTGGGAGCACACTGCCTACCATCCCAGCACAGTTCGCCCCTGTGCATCCTGGTAAATGCAGTACAAAATTAGTGCTTACTTGAAATTTAGCTGTAGTTTTACACCAAAGTTGGTGCAGACATTGCTGTATATCTCTAGACATGTGTTTCTTGGTTCAGCCCTTCATCAGTAGAGAGCAGCAGTTGTAGAAAGCAAAAGAAAAGTCATCTGGGGTTGCTGGAAATGCTGCCAAATTCCTCTCAGGTCACAGTACCACTCACAGGCACACAGCTGCATCTCCAAAGCTCGTCAGCTTGCTGGCTCAAGGGAGCCGTTTCGAACAGAAAGGGGGTTGGGAGCACACTGCCTCACATCCCAGCACAGTTCACCCCTTTGCATCCTGGTAAATGCAGTACAAAATTAGTGCTTACTTGAAATTTAGCTGTAGTTTTTCACCAAAGTTGGTGCAGACATTGCTGTATATCTCTAGACACGTATTTATAAGATCAGCCCTTCATCAGTAGAGAGCAGCAGTTGTAGAAAGCAAAAGAAAAGTCATCTGGGGTTGCTGGAAATGCTGCCAAATTCCTCTCAGGTCACAGTACCACTCACAGGCACACAGGTGCATCTCCAAAGCTCGTCAGCTTGAAGGCTCAAAGGAGCCGTTTGAACAGAAAGGGGGCTCGGGAGCACACTGCCTCAAATCCCAGCACAGTTCGCCTCTTTGCATACTTGTAAATGCAGTACAAAATTAGTGCTTACTGGAAATTTAGCTGTAGTTTTACACCAACGTTGGTGCAGACATTGCTGTATATCTCTAGACATGTGTTTCTGGGTTCAGCCCTTCATCAGTAGAGAGCAGCAGTTGTACAAAGCAAAAGAATAGTCATCTGGGGTTGCTGGAAATGCTGCCAAATTTCTCTTAGGTCACAGTACCACTCACAGGCACACAGGTGCATCTCCAAAGCTTGTCAGCTTGCTGGCTCAAGGTTGCCGTTTGAACAGAAAGGGGGTTGGGAGCACACTGCTTCACATCCCAGCACAGTTTGCCCATTTGCATCCTGGTAAATGCAGTACAAAATTATTGTTTACTTGAAATTTAGCTGTAGTTTTTCACCAAAGTTGGTGAAGACATTGCTGTATATCTCCAGACACGTGTTTCTGGGTTCAGCCCTTCATCAGTAGAGAGCAGCAGTTGTACAAAGCAAAAGAAAAGTCATCTGGGGTTGCTGGAAATGCTTCCAAATTCCTCTCAGGTCACAGTACCACTCACAGGCACACAGGTGCATCTCCAAAGCTTGTCAGCTTGCTGGCTCAAGGTTGCCGTTTGAACAGAAAGGGGGTTGGGGGCACACTGCCTCTCATCCCATCAAAGTTCGCCCCTTTGCATCTTGGTAAATGCAGAACAAAATTAGTGCTTACTTGAAATTTGGCTGTAGTTTTTCACCAAAGTTGGTGCAGACATTGCTGTATATCTCTAGACACGTATTTCTGGGTTCAGCCCTTCATCAGTAGAGAGCAGCAGTTGTAGAAAGCAAAAGAAAAGTCATCTGGGGTTGCTGGAAATGCTTCCAAATTCCTCTCATGTCACAGTACCAGTCACAGGTACACAGGTGCATCTTCAAAGCTCGTCAGCTTGCTGGCTCAAGGGAGCCGTTTGAACAGAAAGGGGGTTGGGAGCACACTGCCTTACATCCCAGCACAGTTCGCCACTTTGCATCCTGGTAAATGCAGAACAAAATTAGTGCTTACTTGAAATTTGGCTGTAGTTTTTCACCAAAGTTGGTGAAGACATTGCTGTATATCTCTAGACATGTGTTTCTGGGTTCAGCCCTTCATCAGTAGAGAGCAGCAGTTGTAGAAAGCAAAAGAAAAGTCATCTGGGGTTGCTAGAAATGCTGCCAAATTCCTCGCAGGTCACAGTACCACTCACAGGCACACAGGTGCATCTCCAAAGCTCGTCAGCTTGCTGGCTCAAGGGAGCCGTTTGAACAGAAAGGGGGTTGGGAGCACACTGCCTCTCATCCCATCAAAGTTCGCCCCTTTGCATCTTGGTAAATGCAGAACAAAATTAGTGCTTACTTGAAATTTGGCTGTAGTTTTTCACCAAAGTTGGTGAAGACATTGCTGTATATCTCAAGACACGTGTTTCTGGGTTCAGCCCTTCATCAGTAGAGAGCAGCAGTTGTAGAAAGCAAAAGAATAGTCATCTGGGGTTGCTGGAAATGCTGCCAAATTCCTCTCAGGTCACAGTACCACTCACAGGCACACAGGTGCATCTCCAAAGCTTGTCAGCTTGCTGGTTCAAGGTTGCCGTTTGAACAGAAAGGGGGTTGGGAGCACACTGCCTCACATCCCAGCACAGTTTGCCCCTTTGCATCCTGGTTAATGCAGTACAAAATTAGGTCTTACCTGAATTTTAGCTGTAGTTTTTCACCAAAGTTGGTGCAGACATTGCTGTATATCTCTAGACATGTGTTTCTGGGTTCAGCCCTTCATCAGTAGAGAGCAGCAGTTGTAGAAAGCAAAAGAAAAGTCATCTGGGGTTGCTGGAAATGCTGCCAAATTCCTCTCAGGTCACAGTACCACTCACAGGCACACAGGTGCATCTCCAAAGCTCGTCAGCTTGTTGGCTCAAGGGAGCCGTTCGAACAGAAAGGGGGTTGGGAGCACACTGCCTCACATCCCAGCACAGTTCGCCCCTTTGCATGCTGGTAAATGCAGTACAAAATTAGTGCTTACCTGAAATTTAGCTGTAGTTTTTCACCAAATTTGGTGCAGACATTGCTGTATATCTCTAGACACGTATTTCTGGATTCAGCCCTTCATCAGTAAAGAGCAGCAGTTGTAGAAAGCAAAAGAAAAGTCATCTGGGGTTGATGGAAATGCTTCCAAATTCCTCTCAAGTCACAGTACCAGTCACAGGCACACAGGTGCAACTCCAAAGCTCGTCAGCTTGCTGGCTCAAGGGAGGCGTTTGAACAGAAAGGGGGTTGGGAGCACACTGCCTCACATCCCTGCACAGTTCGTCCCTTTGCATCCTGGTCAATGCAGTAGAAATTAGTGCTTATTTGAAATTTAGCAGTATTTGTTCACCAAAGTTGGTGCAGACATTGCTGTATATCTCTAGACATGTGTTTCTGGGTTCAGCCCTTCATCAGTAGAGAGCAGCAGTTGTAGAAAGCAAAAGAAAAATCACCTGGGGTTGCTGGAAACGCTGCCAAATTCCTCTCAGATCACAGTACCACTCACAGGCACAGAGGTGCATCTCCAAAGCTCGTCAGCTTGCAGGCTCAAGGGAGCTGTTTAAACAGAAAGGGGGTTGGGAGCACACTGCCTCACATCCCATCACAGTTCGCCCCTTTTGTACTGCATTTACCAGGATGCAAAGGGGAGAACTGTGCTGGGATGTAAGGCAGTGTGCTCCCAACCCCCTTTCTGTTTTACAGAAGACCTCACACCCTCATGTTTACGTTTACTGATTTTACTGCTGGTATACATCTAACACTTGCTTTTGCTTTATTTTCAGCTGATTGTCAAGATAATCCTGATAAATAATTGGCAAATACAAATACATGGCTTAACATAACTGTGAGCGTAGCAGATTTACACATAATGAACAGAAATGTTAAAATAGTTAATGGGACTCACATATTAAAGTCTCCTGGATCCAACCTAGAATCTTTGTTAGAGTAAGAGTAATGAGCAAGTTTGAATATATGTGGTTTGTGTTATGGATCAATGCTACAGAAAACACCACTGGAAGGTGAGAATGCAAAGATGAGGGAGTAAAAGCTGACATAATGGAGCACTCAACATAGGCCACAACTACAATGGTTTCACATAATCAGGGACAAAGTGGGCAAAAATGCAGTCTTCGTGAACCCAAATGGCCTAAGGATGGAATAACTGCACACTGTTGATGAAAAAGCTGCTTTTGATGTTTCAAATTAATATATACTTGTATAAAAAGTTTTCTCTGATTGGACTATGCTGAAAGAATGTAAACAAATGAGAAAATTGTGGGAACGGGAGCTTGACATCTTGCTAGAAACGGAAGGAATGCACAAACATAGGGAGAAGAGAGGAAAAGAAAAGGATTGCAAAACAAAGAACAGGATAGGCCTATCTTTTTATGTGCGGAGTTCCCTGCCCTGACTGTAGAGTCTCAGCATTCGAAATCTTACTATTAACTTGTAATTTGTATATACCAAACAAATAGTAAACGTACATAAATGTGTACGTTTACCTTTGTGAATCAGACCCTTTTTTGTTATTATTGCCACAGGGTAGGGCCAATCACAAAGGCATTTATGAGTACAGGAATCAGTACTACAGGAGTACTATTTTGCATACTGTTACATGCCTTTGTGAACCTGCACAGAAATATCCACCTCCCTATCAGTAAAATTGCAAAGAGTGCAGTCAATTTTATTTCTACTAATTGCATATGAATATTCCCATTTTAGATATTTTGGGGGCAATTCGCAAAGGTAGAGAAAAGTACATCAAAGAATACTAGTGCAGTACTACTTTGCGGAATCCAAAATGCCTTTGTGAGTAGGCCCAAGTATTTCATACTCTCTCCTGATTCCATTCAAATTCTTTCCATAGAATTTTCGCCACCTGTAAACAATTATACAGTATTATGCTTCATCATGAATGTATAATGAGCTTGGCCCCTTATTAAGACCCATTTCAGAAACCATTCAGAAAGAAAATACAGTCAATATTTTGTGTTTCCTTTCTGGAATAGGTGTATTAATATTGTTGTACGCATACATCGTGCACCGCTTGAGCACAGCACTATTGCTACTCACTTTTTATGGCAACATGATGAAATATAATGTTCATGAACAATTATATGAATTTAAAGCAATGGATAAAAATATCTTTTTACCTTAGTGTGTTCCTAGTTTGATCCTTGTGTCATTTGAAACCTTAGAACCTCATTGGCTGCGTTTTGTCATGCAATTACTAGCTACTTAATATTCGATGTGCATGTATCATAGATTTTCCTGTTCCAAGAAATATGGGGTACCCCTTAAATATTCATTTTACTTTTTTGGCTAATGTTTAAGTCTCTGTATTTTGAGATCACTGCCCCTTAAAAAAGATCTTGCTATGTAGTGGCAACTTCTGCAAATGCGGTTTCTTCTAGAGTAAATTAGGAGCACCCAGAAAACCCCCCAATAACCATTGTTTCAATACACTACTTCCTGATCAAAAAGCATTGGCACAGCTTCTTCGAAGTCACAAGAAATGGGGCAAAGACCCATCTCACTATGACTCACAAATGATTTGCCCCTGAATTGCATTCTTTTCTTCCTGCATTAAAAACGCAGCATCAAGTTTACACAAATGACAAGGCTGCATACGTTTAACCTAAGTGAATTGCTACAATTGAATCATAATCTTTTGTTACCTACACTTAAGAACATTTAGTAAAGCAATATGGATGTGTGTGACCTGTTAACAGAGTGCTTACTCTGATTCCTCTAATTTAAATAATTACTGATTCTATTTAGCACCATTATTGTGAATTTGGCATCTTCGCATGTTGCCTGCTATCCTCCCATTTGACATCATTCATCATGTGCAAGTAATTGTTGGGATTGTTTTTAACAGTCAATACTCTTGTAAAACAATGTAACCTTTTGGCACTCAGTGACTTTAACCTTTAGCTATACTAAGCAGATGGTATCATTTAGCATTCAACAATTTGCATAATTTTTCATTTCTCTCATTTACTTCTATCACTTGGAATCCCTCTTGCTTAATTAATTACCCACCAATTTGGAGAAAATAAATCCTCGAGGCTTCTTTCTTATTTGCCAGTTATTAATCTCAGAGTTGTAGCTAAATAGTGCCATCAATTATTCTTTGATTACATCATGTTGTTGTTTGGCCCAGTAAGCATCCTTTATGCCTTGGTATTAATTTAGAATAGTTTGATCAGTCTTTCAGAACTTCATGCTTTACACCATTTTGGCATCTTAGCATCACAGATTGTCAGCTATCAACACAGGGAATTTAGCAGAATTCAAAATATCTGATTATCTACTGTAGGTGGCATTTCAGCAAAATGAATGTATATCTTATCACCTTCAGCCTCATCATCACACAACCCTTTTTCAAACTGGCACCTGGAGCCATGGACATATAGTATATTTAGACATGTCACTGTAATGGGGAATTTTGTTACTCCAGGTTACTACAATTGGAATTTTTACACACTTAGGATATTTATTCTTATTTCTTATTTATTCTTTTATATCTTGACTGATTCACTTTGTACTTAATTTATTTACTGTATTGTATTTAATGTGTTACTAAACCGAGGACATAATCCTGAATATAGTTCAGGAAAACGACACCTAATAAGTCACACATGTAGAGTTTTTTAGTGATGGTCAATCAGAGACTTTTTTCAAAATGCAGGAGGAGAGAAGATGTAAATAGCAATGTGCACAGCATGGTAAAAAGGGAGTTCATTTGGAATTCACTAACTACACACAGTAGCTTGTTGTGGGCCTCTGAGATGGAGAGTAAGTTTAGATATAATTAGGTGGTGGTAGATGTCTGAAGCCAAGACTCTTGTAGGCTTTTCTATATTGAAGGAGGAATGGAGGGAGCCTTTGATTTAGGAGAACTGCAATTGGAGCACCGTCTCATAGCTTGAAAAGGCATACTTCTTCTAATTGTGCATGCCTCTATATTTCCAGTGAACTCAGGGCAGGTGATGATGTGTTATTGAGGCAACCAAAGAAGAATAGTGCGTTCTCAAGAGATTATAGCTTCTTGAAGTTGGTTGTTTTGCTTATGATATTGGCTATGTCCAACAAAGATATAGGGTTGTAGAGCATGCGTTTATATCTCTTTTGACCCATGATATGATGGTGCTGCATGGAGAATGAACTTTAATGGTTACAGAGTGTTCAGTCTGAGAGTTGCAACCATTGTCAAAGTGAGAGAGTAGTAACAATGATTGGATGGTGCAGTGGATCTTGGACAATGGCAGGTGTTGTTTTAACCTGCAATGATGACTCTTCTAAAACTATGCCATTTGAAACATTTAACTCACAAGATATATGCAGGAAATAATTAAGTTGACTAAAAACCCTAGAGGTTTAGTGAAGCTGCTGAGATATGAGGTAAAATCATACAGGGACACGTCACTGAGACAAGTCTGAATTTTGGATTCACATAAATGATTGTTGATGGGAACAAATTCAGATTTGGTTTGCTCAAGTAGATGGTGGCCATCCAGCTTTTTGTTGGGTTAAGGCATGCACAGAGAAATTGGATGTCACTAACGGGCAGAAATTTGCGGTAGATGTATTTGACGTATAGGAGGGGATGACAGAACTTTGAAAAACCATCCCTGCTTATTTACAGTATGAATTTATCAAATGAGATAATCAAGTACCCACATGTACAAATGCAACAAGGACAACGCTTAATAGAAGGTCTTTCTGGTATTAAGAATACATAAATGTAAAATAAAATTTGATGAAAGTAGACATTATCTTGCATCAAACACACACCATTTGGTAACCACTGGTCTGATTGTCCCAATGAGTAAGTGCTAAATTTTGAAGGGCGTATTGGAACCTTTACTGCTTAGCATATTACATGTTGTGGATTTCCATAATTGTATATAATTTGCATTATCAGTCTATAAATGATGATGTATGCTAGCCCAACAGCAACAGCAATAGCATTGCGATTATTGTTTATTCATTCAAAAGATTTTATTGAGTTTTTTAAAGTACATGAACATTAAGATAGACATAAACATTTGTTGAGTAGCAATAATATAATATTTATGATATATAACCGTACGTTAAAAGAGAAATAGAAACAATTGAAAAACCTAACATAGAACAAAAATTATAGGAACATATATAGGACTACTAATATAATATTGGGTAACAATATTAAATAGTAAACACATTAGTAGTTAGCAAGTAGAAATATATTCATCAAGGGGATTCCATATAAATGATTTGATTGGAGATGTTTTTTTCGACTAGTTAAAAGACAATTCAACTCCTTTCCTTACATATAAAATCCTATCCCACCATACCTGAACAGCTAAAAGGTGAGCAGATTTCCAATGCATAGTAATACATTTAATAGCACGTGAAATCAAAAGATCAAATAATTTCATATCCATATATGGTAAGGAAAGAGGTAGGTGGAGGATTTACTTATAACAAATTCAAAGATTAGAGGGATGGTAATGTGAAAGATTAGAGAAATTTAATCCCAGACATGAGACCAAAATTGAAAAATAATCAGACATTCAAAGAACATATGCTTTAAAGTACCAGGTTCCATGTTACTGTGCCCACAATCCAAATTGTCACACAGATATGCATCATATAATTTGACAGGAGACCAATAGCTATTATTAAACTTAATTGAGTTAGATTGACAAATAGAAGAATGTACCCAGCTGAAAAAATTTCAAAGCCAAACATTCTTCATTTGTAGTGGGGTATACTTAGTACAACAATAGGATTCCATAATTCACACAATTTCATTAGATGGGAAGAATTAGTGAATATCAATTTTGCATATGTTTTAGAAGCAATATGACCAGAAAAGCTATGGATATTAAAGAAAAGTTCCATATCCGAGCAGTGTGGATGAGGAATAGAGGACTTATTAGCATTCAGTATAGCATTGCATGATACAACATATTTACGGTAATCAGAGGAGGCAATGTGGAATTTAGCTTGTACATCGGAGATGGACAGAAACACATTGCTGTGGCAAATGTCAGAAATGTAAAATATTTCTGCATCAATCCATTTATTCCAACAGAAGACTGGTGTATGTAGCTTGATTTTAACATTTTACCATAATGACACTTTTTTAGAAGACACAATCTTGTTACTAAATAGGGTGTCAACAGAAGCTAATGCAAGTTTTGTTGCATTAAGAATTGGAGAATGAGACCTTAGTTTTCAAAAGTCCATGGTAAGGATTGCTGGTAAAGGAAAAAGTGCAGTAATATTTCTCTCTATAAGAACCTCTTTGGGAGTTAGATAGGGTTCTGGGTTTGAAAACCAATGAACCCCTTGTGTAGTAAAACTGGAAAAGAGATACTTCTAAAAGTTAGGAACACCTTCCAAGTTAGAGGATTGTAATATTTCATATTTAACCCTCAAGGGCTTATTATTCCAAATGAATTTAGTGATAATTTTAATAATATTCTTGAACAAGGTTACTGGGAATGACATAGGTAACTTTGACAATACATATAATATTTGCAGAGTTATTAGCATTTTTATAGTTTCAAGCTTGCCCCACCAAGACAATTGTAAAGATGGACGTTTGTTCAATTTCTCTGTAATTTTGAAAATTAGTTGTGTACAATTCATATCAACAGTACCCTTTATTGAATTCTTAAAATAAATTCCTAAATACTTGAGCCCAGATGAGTTCCAGATGATTTTAGTGCCATTCAGCATGACAACAATACACATTTAAGGTGGAAACTAGTCTTATTATTGTTCAATGTATAACCGGTTACCAAAGCATAATCTTCAATAAGTTTAAGTATAATAGGTATGGTGGTGATAGGGTCATTAATATATAGTAGGAGATCATCTGCATAAGCAGAAATTTTAATAGTTGTATTATAAATAGTAATACCTTTGTTTTGTGCTGAGTTATGGAGGAGACACAGCAAAGGTTCTATAGATAATAAAAACAAAAGGGGAGACAAAGGACAATATTGTCTTGTGCCTCTAAATAAAGCACAAGATGTAGAGTTAATATATATAGTTGCCCTTGGAAAGGAATATAATGGCCTAACCATTGATATAAATTTGGTAGCAAAACAAAACGTTTCCAAAGTTTTGAACAACAATTTCCAATTAACTTTGTCAAATGCTTTCTCAGCCTCTAATGCTAGCCGACCAGTAGGATATTTAATGCTAGGTAGGGAGGCAATAGTGTCACAGACAAGTCTAGTATTGTGCGCTGATAGCCTTCCTTTCATAAAACCTGTTTGGTTCAATCGAATGATATGATTTAACATAGGAGACAATCTATTTGCAAGAATCCTTGCATATATTTTACAGTCTTGGTTAATATGTGAAATGGTACAGCAATTTGGAAGAAATTCTTTGGGGCCGATTCCGATTCGGGCAGGAAATCTCTCCGACTGAACCGGACCCGGAGAGATTTCCGACCGAATCGGACTCTAGCAGCCCGACCGAACGAGTACGATGCGTACGTATGCTATCGGACTCGATTCGGTCGGACTCCCATTGAAGTCAATGGGAGCCGGTCGTACAACGCGTACACGGGCTCCCATTGACTCAATGGGTACGACGCGAACAAGGGCGCCCCCTTTAGCGGGTTCGCGTCGATGCGGGTTGCGCCATACATGCACATGTAGGGGGGACCCATGGGTCCCCCCTGTGTGCGACTCGCGCGGCTACGCGTGTAGGGGGGTCCGACACGGACCCCCGAAGTCCGGCTCCGACTGCTCTTTGGAGCCGGACGGCGCGAGTCGGTCGGACTGCTCGAGGCGCGCATCGTACTGGCTCGGTCGGGGAACGTCTCCATTGCGCGGTGCGAGTCGTGTCCGTGTGAGTCGGTCGGAGCGGTTCGGACCCGCGAACGAGTCGGTCGGCGATTTCGCGTACGCTCGCATCGTACTCGCTCGCCCGGACGCATGCACGAATCAGTCGGAAGAGAGGCCTCCGAATCGGATCCGGTAAAGCAGAATCCGATTCGGTGCCCTACCGGCCGAGATCGGAATCGGCCCCTTAGTCTTTATATGTTTTGAGGAGTACAGTTATTGTAGCATCTTTAAAAGATCCTTCAACAGAAGCATTGGCAGCAAAGTCCCAGAAAAAAGCTAAAAGCACCAGAGATAATTGACCAGCTAAGGTTTTGTAGAATTCTGCTAGAATACCAGAATACCATCAGGTCCTGGTGATTTTTTTAATTTTAAGGATTTAATGGCAGAGCATACCTCTTCTAAAGTTGAAGGGGCATCAAGAGTAATTCTATCAGTTTGGGATAGTGGTGGTAAATTGCAATGGTAGAGAAAATGACCAATTGTTTCATCTTGAGCATCACGAAGTTTGCCATAGAGATTTGAATAAAACTTTTTAAATTCTTTAGCTATCTCTGTGGTCGCTAGCAGTAGTTGTCCGGTGGAGTTACAAATAGACTGAATCTGATTCCTGACTTTTTCAATTCATAAATAGTTAGCAAATATACAACCAGTTTTATTAGCATTACATTGGAAATTAACTTTTTGTTTACAGAGATACAGACCTGCTTGCTTACTAAGCAGTTTATTGTGTTTGTAATGAAGATTTTGCAACTTTATTTTAAATTGCATATCTGAGGAAGTTATAAAATGTTTTTCAGCTACTGAAATTTGCTGTTCTAATTTGGCATTAAATGTCTTATTCTCATGTGCCAATATAGAAATAGTCAAACCTCTTATATATGCTTTAAAAACATCCTAGTAAATAATTTTGGAGGGATCTTCAGTTTTGTTGTTACAGAAATAGTCATTGATAGCAAATAATATTTGTGTTGAATAGAGTCAGAAATTGCGATATCAGTGTTCATTCTCCATCTGTGTGGAGGTTGAGGAAGGTCTGCTAAATTTAAAGAGAAGGAAATTAAAGCATGGTCTGATATAGTGACAGATTCTATTCTGGGGTTAGAGATCATATGAGTAAAATTTTCGGGAAGATAATAGATAGTCTATACATGAGTATGTAGAGAGTATATGGGCAAAAAAGGTAAAATCTTTATCAGTAGGGTGCATAAGTCTCCAGTGGTCCACTGATTTAAGGCCCGATTACGACTTTAGCGGCTTTGTACCGGGTCTGCCCTGCCATGCAAAATCAGGCGCTAGATTGGCACAACGAGGAGAAATACTCTTAGTTCTCCTCATTTTTGCTCTTTCTATGTGTGCTGCACTCTGCGGCACACATAGAAAGAGCAATTTGCCTTTAAATATTGTTTATGTACAGGAAGGTGTCCCTTCTTGCACATAAACAATCATTCTCTGCAACACAGACACCCTTGTGCCATAGTGCAATTGTGCCTGCATCACAGGGATGATTCCCTGCAATGCAGGCACCCTTGCACTACTGTGTTTTTAGCGCCAGCACCAGCGCAAGGCAAAAAAAACAGGGGTGTGCTGTATTCTTGTAAATATAGCACATCTCTGCGTTTTTGAGATGAGGCAGTGTAGCGCTCCTAAATTTGCAGCAGCGCCGCACCATTTGCTCAGGAATATACCCCCAAATGTCAGTATCATATGTATGCATGAAATCTAGGATTTTCCACCTTTTACTGTATGACGTAAACCTTTAACATTTAGCGAAGCAATGTTTAACTTACAACTATTCGCCGGAGCTGGAGCTAGTAGTGCGTGCCTCAGTTGATTATTTTATATTTCATGGTTGGATCTTCCAAGTTAAAGGCTTACATTCCTGAGAAGTATATATATATTTTTGTGCCGTGTAAAACCAATGCAGCAGAGAAATGCCACATGCCATGTTTGAGTTTCATTAGTGACAGCTTGAGCTGTCTAACAGAATGTGCATCAATACACAATAGATTGAGAGAGAGGTAGCTGTTAAACCTCCTTCAACTATTGCTTGTTGCAAATGTCGTTCACATTTTGCCTCAGTACATACTACAGACATTATAAGCTGTAATTGTTAGGAGGTATGGAGTTTTGACTCCAGTCCTTCAACTAATGCAACAAATGTGTGATCCGCATATAGAGTGCAACACTCTTTTGCTTACTTGTGTTCGCACTTAGCTCTGTTCAATCTGAGCAATATTACCAGATCTTGAGAAGGAGGTATAAATAATAGGGCTGGGCTTAAGCAATGTATCGGAGGGAGGGACTCTGTTTAGGGCCAGCAGCATCTCATATTGTGGATTCACTTTGAGTTCCACAGTGCTACTAGCCTAGAATCACCTGCCCAATGCAGCTAAGGAGAGCTTGATTCTCCCGGTGGGCAGCAGTTCCACATCGTGGCTTTGCTAATAGCTATGATTCACTTGCCCAGCATAATGCAGCCATTGGGCATGATAAGAGAAATGTGATACATATATACTATGGGGCCTATTACGATGTCGGGCGGGTCCACCTGACACCGTCTCGAAAACGGGACCGACCGACTTCCAGTCGGCGGTCCTGACCACCTCATTATGATGTGACTGAACACTGTTCAGTCGCATACTCCCATTCCGGCCATATTTATTCCCATAAACCGGCCGTAACACAAGATCCCATAGAGGGATAGAAGTCTGTGTTCATCCCTACACCTCAGGGTGCCTGCCACATGGTGCAGGGATGAACAGTGGGCCCCCAATCGGACAGGCTTTCCATGTCAGAAAGCCTGACATGGAAAGCCTGCCGGAGACCGAGTATCGTAATCCCAAGCGCGGAAAGGCCACCCTTTGGGATGACGGGCAGGCCTCCGACTGGCCTATGGGCTCCTTGAGCCCGTTGGAAGCCAGTTGGAATGACCGGCCATTATTGTAATGCGGCAGTCAGAAATTAAACCGAGATGCGGCCCCTATGTTTTTTAAAACGTTTAGGTGTGGGATGCAAGGGATAGAGGGGTAATGGGTGGAGAAGTGAATTAATACTCAGGTATTAACTTAAATTTAATTAACTTTCTTTATTCGGGTGCAACGCATCCATAAAAGATACAGTGATGCATACATACAGTATAAAATGATACATGACATAATAAAAGATCATTACACACAATAGAATAAAAAACGTCTGCAACTTTTAAGATGGGGCAGCATAATAAAACTCTAGGGGTCAAAGGCTGTACAATCCTCCACACTAAAAGTGGCCTCTGCGTGTAGAGCTTACAGGGATCAGTCAATTCTAGAAAGCCTAGATCTGTGGGCTACACGTAAGAAGCTTATCACTGCACAGAGAGTATGATGGTTTGGTAACAGCTGTAAGTGCAGAAGTACCACTTTGGCATGCCTGAACTTCAACATTTTTAACAGGGGTCGAAGGAAACATTTTCTAGGCACTGAAAACAATTTACACAATAAAACAAAGTGGAGAGTGCCCTGTGGAGATCTAAGATCGCAGCCACAAGGTTGATTAAGTCTAAAACGTGTAATTAAAAATCTGTCATGAGCGCTAGGTAAGGCAGAAAGGTAAGGTTCTATGCCCAATACAGACTTTACCAAAACAAACTCCCTCTCTATGGGTTTACTAAGCTCGGTATATTCATACTGCGCGGTAAAAAATGTATAAGGTAAATCTTTTGTGATAATAACATCCCCAGGGCTTAAAGTGTCATGTGCAAAGAAAATATCTGGCCTTCCTATCGCCTAGAAAGACTCCTTAATATAACATATCCATGGGATTTTATTTGCATGTTTCAAGGTCAAACAATCTGATAGGATCAGGCGGTTTAAGCCCTTGTTCTCAGATGTCCAAATCTTAATCCAGCATAGAAAAAGGTTTAACTGCCACTTGATCCACCAGGTAATCAACCCCTAACTCGTGCACAGACCAGGCTGGCGTACCTTGAGGGACTCACAGGATCCGGCACAAAAACGTATTTTCCATTGCCTGCAGCATGTGGGGAGAGGCTTACCCCTAAACCTTGCTACCATATAAAACTTTTGCAATGGCTTTGGACTTATATAGTTTTAAGATGACCTCCGGAGACCATGATCCCAGTCTGCTTGCAAAGCTGGTAATAGCCCCCACAGATCTGTTCAACTCACCCAACTTCCCTTCTAGGAGGGCTCTCCACTGTAATCGGTCCTCAAATAACACTCCTAGATAAGGGAATACCGTAACCTTAGCAAGAGTTTGGTGACCATCTTTAAAACTTCTCGTTTGAGACCCCCCGGGGGCCTGCAACTAATACATAGGACTTGGTAAAATTAACGGACATGTCCAACCTGCCCATAAAAGTGACAAAGCCATCTATTAAGACCTGTATACCCTGCGCAGTGCGGGCCATGAGCACCTCGTCGTCTGCATAGAGTAAAACTGGCAGAGCTCTCCTTCCCACTCTAGGGGTGTCCGTCTGGAGTGCCAATAAGGCTGCATCAAGACCATTAATATATACTGAAAATAGGAATGGAGCTAAGATACAACCTTGGCGCACCCCCCGTGTGCAATTAAAATAATCTGTAAGGGCCCCCTCATGTGAGTACCTCACTGCCGCTGTCGTCTGGGCATTATGTAATATTAGTAAATGCACAATACCCGGGTCCACTCCCAAAAAAGTTAGAATCTCCCAGAACTTAGCCCGATTAACTCGATCAAAGGCGGACGTAAGGTCCATAAAGGCTAAGTACAAAATGCCTGGTTTTGTGAGTGTATATTTAGATGTTAAAAGATAGAGATTGAGGCATTGGTCAGTGGTTGACATGCCTTCACTGAAAAATTGGACGTCCGATAAAATCTGGTTATCTGTGGCCCACAGGGATAATCTAGATAAGAGAACCCGCCCCAGGACCTTTACTACTGCATCAATTAGAGAGATCAGACGATAAGATTGCGGGTTATCCTTGTCCCCTTTTTTAAAGATTGGTACAATTGTAGCGGTAGACCAAGAAGGCAACGTCCCCTTTAAAGCAGCCGCATTTAAGACTTGAGTCAATATAGGGGCCCAGATCTCAATATTGTCACAGAATAGGTCTGGAGGTATTCCGTCGGGTCCCGGGGCCTTATTTAGTGATAGCAGCTCTATACTTGAATATATTTCCTCCAGGGAGAAACTAATAGGAGGTACAGCAGGCCTGGTGGTATATCTACCCATGGGTCCCCTGGGGAACCCCATTGTATACCTTTTCAAAGTGAGAGACCCACTGTACTGGCACAATATGACGGCACAAAGTTGGTCTGGCAGGTTCCGCAAAGCCGGGACTATTAATGATCTTCCAGAATAGAGCAGAGTCTCTTAGTTCACCCGCTTTAATTAGGTCCTGCCATGCCTGCTTTTGTAACTGGAGCCTGGCTCTTTCAGCGTCTCTTTGTAAAGGCGTCGGCACAAGGTCACTATGTCTTTCTCCCGGGGCACCTGTTTGAGAGCTACCTTTAACCTCCTCAGAGCCTGCAGCCACTTGTGGTCAAACCAAGAATGGGGGGTCTGGCCGCGTCGTCTGTGTGGTTAAAAGGCCAGAAACTACCTGGGCAATGGAGGTAAAAGCACTTAAAGTATCCTCACTCGAGGTGAGGAGGTCCAAACAAAGCCCTAACTCATGCTGGCTGGAGGAGAAGAGGGTGTGGTTAAAGGCCTTAGTGTCTATAGTTGACCACCGAAGGCGCCTACCCTGATCTATTAAGGATAGGGGGCCTGAAGCTTTCGGGGACCTTGTGGATGGTTCCCGCTCCCATCAGCTTGAGCGTCAAAGAGTTATGGACACTGAATGCATTGTGTTGTATATTTAAAGCACCAGGGCCCGCGCCCACAGGGGCTAACACAAAAATAAAACCTATAATAGCAGCGGAGCAAATGTGAAATAGACCCAGTGTACCAGAGATCTAGGGTGTGTAACAGGTTATGAGTGAGTAAATAATTGTTTATCTCTTCCCCTTCTGTGGTATGCTCCATATGCAGGTCCTCTGAGAGCCGGCAAGACTGAACCATGAATTGATTCTTTACAAAAGACGAACACAGGTGACAATTAAAATCCCCCACTAAAATGAGGTTAAAATGCCCAAGACCCTCCTCCTTTAGGGAGTCTAAGGCACGATTTAGGTCATTGAAATTCGAAGACCTACCCTTCCCCCTCTTCGCATTATAAAAATTAATTATAAAAAGAGGGGGCGCTCTCCCCAAGCGCAATTTAAAACCCTGAAATGCCTGCGAATCCCACGTTAAAATCTGCAAGTCCTTGCATAGTTCTTGCTCAACAAATGTAATGAGGCCCCCTCTAGCTCTTCCCATAGTGGAAACCTCTGCTGGGCAAAAAATATTCTTATACCCTTCCAAAAAGAAGTTATTCTTTGTCTCCCAAGTTTCCTGTAAACATATAATTTTATATGACCTGATGTATGTTATCCATCTATCATTGAAGAACTTGGAGGTTAAACCTGCCACATTCCAAGAGATAAGACTAACTTCTCCTCTAACAGTATGATTAGGACCTGCTGTAAGGGCTAGGAGAGGGGGAAATGTGTGAGGCCTCGGCTGGGATTCGAGATCAATCTTGGGAGTCACCTCAGAGGGCAGGACTGATGAGATCTCATTTGAGTGTAAAACTAGAGGGAAACTGACTGCCTCAGAACCCTGACTCGGGAGGCCTAGTTGTTGGAGTGACTGAACAAGAGGCGTCTCAGTTTCCTGGAGTCAATCCAGATCATTCAGATCCTCCAGGGGGGGCATAAGTGATTGTGAGAGGCAATGGCCTCCCCACCCCCCCTTCGTTAAACCTGCTCCCTCTACATGGTACCTCCCCCAGGTTATTCAGAGGGGGCCTATAGAAGAATCCCAACGGGAGTAATTTAATACATGTGCCTGGGAAAAATGATTTTGATGCACCGTAGAGGATTTTCCATACTAACGCTGGATAACGTGTTGAAATAATAATGCAATCTCCCTCGAAGATTTTCCTTGAGGGACCTATCGAAGCCACCCTTCGCGCCATCAATATATCAGGATAATCCCTCGCAGAAAACCCAGAGTGCTGTGCTAGCCAATGCGAGGCCTTATTGATCATTTGGAAAGTGGATTCCTCTTTGTGAGTGGCTAAACTAGGTACCCCCGACAGGACCACAGTATAAGGTGCGCATGCTGGGGGGAGATCTAGAGCCTTATAGAGTGAGTAACAGGGGACGCCCCTCCTTGCGCAGAACACGATCTGGTGAACCCTTGCACTGGGGGCTGAGCCCTTACTCCCTTGGGTTCTGGGGGGGCATTAGCATGCAGGGGACCACTGCCACTTGGGGGATTACCCCTGGTTGTGTTGTCTTCTAGTGTGAGGCGCGCTGGCAGTTGGATAGGTGGGGGATTCGCCAGAACTGTTAAAACAGAGTCCATTTTGCATGCCAAGTCCCCGAAGGCTAGCTCCAACATGTCCAACTGGATCAGAAGCGGAGATAAAAGTTCAGTAAGAATGGCCTTAATGTTATTTAGAGCTGAGCCCATCTGAATCTGCAGTTCCTCCGCAATGGGCCTTGGAGCCGCGCTCGCCAGTACCTGTCATGTGGGTGCAAAAGCGTCCTCTACCCTCTTAGCCATCCTCTGTCGTTTAGGGGCCAGCGGACTCGTCACGTCGATAGGTGGAGTAGACAAGAGAGGCGAGGGCACAGACCTGGAGGTTGGGGGCTCAAGTGTGGTTGACCCAACTAGTGCCAGATATAAAGGCAATGGGGGAGGGCCTACAAGTGTGGCGGCCGCAGGGTCCTTAGGGATCACTGGGGGGGGAGATAAGGGGCACGGTCCCGAACTTCCTCTTTCCACTGAGAGCCGCCTCTTGGCCCGGTCTATCTCCTTGTTGATAGCTCCCACAGTCTTTACCAGGAATGTATCAATGGTGAGGTGCGGATGTCCCAGGGGAGACCCTGGCTGTACCTTCCTCTTTCCCATTGGGCTGGATGTGAAAGAGACCAATCCAATGGGTCACAAATCCCCAAACGACTAATATGAGAACCACAAAAAATCACTCCACATGTGCGAGTAACTAAGGTGAATAGCCAGGCACAAAGGTATTCACTGTTGGCCCTCTGGCCTGATACTCCCCATCCAGTTGGCGGCGTCAATGAGAGTAGTTCAGGGTCCGAACACTGCCCAAAAGCACCAACCAAGAGGGTAGGCCCAGCCCAGCTTTGTCCAGGTGTGGACAAGCGCAGACCGGCCCGCTCTTGGCCCGGTCTTCGCCCGGGCACGTGCCCGGGCGCATCCCAGGCAGGTCCCGGGCTGCGGGAGGTGAAGCAGTGTATTCAGCCTGTTTGCTCCCCTGCTGATAGGCCCCAGCTGAGTAGCAGTCAGTTGAGCCCTGGGACAGGTAGTCCCACCAGGGCAGGAGGAAACAGGCAGGAGTAGCAAACACAAAGGTTCCTGCGCTGCAGGAGGCGAAGCGGTGCATTCAGCCCGTTCGCTCCCCCGCTGATTGGCCCCAGCTGAGTAGCAGTCCGTTGAGCCTTGGGACAGGTAGTCCCACCAGGGCAGGAGGAAACAGGCAGGAGCAGCAAACACAAGGAATCAGGTATTAACTAAGATAACTGAATATTAAATGGGTAATTTATTTTTAAATAATTTAATATTACTAACATAATGTATGCAAATTATTTTAATAAATTGCAAATAAAGTTTCAAGAGCATGATGTAAGGGATATAGGGGTAATGGGATGGGAACTGTATTAATACTTAGGTATTAACTAACATACAAGATTATTGAATTTGTAATTTAATTCAAAATGATTTAATATTACTAAAATACTTATTCTATTTTTTCCCAAAAATGTTAAATACATTTTTAAGAGTGGCATTTAAGGAATAAAGGTGCAGTCCTCATGTAACGAAACTGGTGCTATGTAAAGCGCTCTGATACCCGATATCTTGGGTCTAGTTCGCGCTATATAAAACTCTAATAAAAAATATATATATGGCAGGGGTAGAGTATTAATATTCAGGTATTAACTAAGGGCCTGATTTAGATATCGGTAGACAAGTTACTCCGTCACAATAGTGACCGATATCCCTTCTGCCGAAATATAAATCCCAAAGGATACAATGGGATTTATATTTGGTGGACGGGATATTCGTCACCGTTGTGACAGAGTAACCTGTCCACTGAGATCTAAATCAGGCCCTATGATACATGATTATTAAATTTGTAATTTAATTTCAAAACATTATTATTAAAATAATTGTTGCACATTTTTTAAATAAATTTTAGACACAATTTTAGGAGCGGGATGTAAGGGATATAGGGGCAATACATGGGGAAGTGTATTAATACTCAGGTATCAACTAAAGTACCTGAGTATGAAATATGTAATATAATTGAAAACAAATATTACTAAGATAATGTATGCAAATTGTTTCGAAAAATTGTTAATACAGTTTTAGTGGGATGCAAGGGGTATAGGGGTAATGGGTGGAGAAGCGCATTAATCTCAGGTATCAACTATGATACCTGAGTATTTGAATTTATATTGATTTATACCATTTAAAATAATTCATGAGAATTATTTGAAAAATATGCAGGTAAAGTTTTAGGAGCAGGATGTAAGAATTATAGGGGCTATGGATGAGTGTATTAATCCTCCGGTATCAACATAAATACCTGAGTATTAAAAATGTAATACATTATAGATGATTTAATATTACTAAAATAATGTATCAACTTTTTTCAATGATATGTAAATAAACTTTAAGGCGTGGGATGTAAGGGATATAGGGGTGATGGATGGGGAAGTGTTATAATACTCAAACAGGAACTACGATAACCAATTATTAAATATGTAAATTGATTTCAAAAATACTAAAATAATTTATTCAAAATATTTAAAAAAATGGTGAATACAGGTATAGGAGTGGGATGTAAGCGATATAAGGGTAATAGGTGCGGAAGTGTATTAATACTCAAGCATCAACTATGATGCCTGAGTATTAAATATGTATTTGAATGAAAATTGATTTAGGGCCTTATTACGAGTACGGCAGTCCTCAGGACCGCCATACTCATGGTGGCATTCCCACCACCACCACACTGCGGATCCACCCGCAGTATTCTGAGTGTGGCGGTCGGAGTGCCGCTGGGCCGGCGGTCTGCAACCATCCTGAATATTCTGGCAGTGCCGCTGCCGGCACCGCTAAGCATCTTACAAGTTGCCTTTTCACCGCCCTTTTCATGGCATTGAGACCACCATGAAAAGGGAGGTGGAGTGGCAGTCTGCCGGATCTGGGCTTGGCAGTGCATGCAGGGGGGGCACATGTTGTGCCTCCCTGTAATTTCACCCCGTTCCTGCACATTGTGGCGCGCATGCCAAACCATGCAGGAATGTCCTGCAGGCACTGTTATGGTGGCAGGCTGCACGTTTGGCTCTCCTATGAGCCTAACAGCCCACTGCCATGAGACCACCGCAGCATCGCTCACCCACAATGGATTACACTTGCAATCCAGCACGTGGGTGCCCTACAGGCTTGGCTGTCCTCCTGTCAGTGCAGCAGTGGCAGGAACACCACCCAAATTGTAATATGGTCCTTAAACTATTTAAAATAAATTATGAAAATGATTTTGAAAATATGTAGGTATGGTTTCCAGGAGCTGGACATAAAGGAAATTGGGGAAATGGTTGGAAGTGTATTATTTCTCAGGTATCAGCTATGATACCTGAGTAGTAATTTACAGAAATAAAAAAATGCATTTAATAATGCACATTCAGAAAAATATTTATTAATTTATTCAAAAGAAAATGTTATATTTTTGTAATAAAAAAAATTAATTGATTTAAAAATGCTAAATATTCAAAACATGCATTAACGTGATACAACAAATTAAATAGTAATAAATATCTAATTCTATTTTTACAAAATTTTGTTTGGGCAATTTACTGTAAGGAGAGATGGAGGAAGTTAGAATGATGTTATCAGTAAAAAAAAGTATATACTTTCTGTTTTAACCCATTTTATATGACCATACAGGTTTTATCCATATGCGCACGTCGGGAAGGTTTTTGTTTCAAATTAGGTTTAAAAATATACTTAAAAAATAAATATATTCCTTTTTAAACCAATTTAAATTAAAACCAACATTTTAATTTGTGGCAATGTGTTTTTTTTTAATGTAGTTCAACTTTGGAAGAAGAAGACATTGCCTTTGAGGGGGGAAAAACCCTAACTCTTCAATTAAAAAAAAAAATATTTTGGAATCTAAGTTGTTTTGAAATAGTTTTCCAATTCTTTATTTTTTTAAAGTTTCCAAATTTTTAGTGCAGTATGGTTTTGAGAATTTTGACATTGCTGGAGACATGAAGAAAGCAACGAGGAAATTGGAATGCATTCGTTTGACTTGAGTCTTGTTTTTTGAGGACGATATGAATAACTGGAATACCAGTGTCTCTTGATGAAGGTTCTAAGAATATCACCAAGAGTTGAAGAGAGTAGACAACTACAGGTAGGAATAGAAACATTTTGAAAATTTTCAAAAAGATTTCAGACATGGCAATTGAATTCCATTGTACAGTCAAAGCAGGAGAGTATTTTTAGAATCTATTAGTTGGAGTCAGTAGGGTAAAATGTACATAATATTGTCCAGGTAGTCTGGAGCTCCTATCAATGGAAATGTATGAATTTTTGCCAATAGTCTTTCTGACATCATTTTACTTTTTTAAGATATCTGTGGGTTTAGACTGCATGACAATGATTGAGCCATTCTCATTTCCAGGAATCTTTGTTCTTTTTTAAAATTTCTACGAAATGATACAGCTTGTGGTGGCTTTTTCCAGTGAATTGTTAAAAGAATTATGCCAGCCCTCAATGGCATTACTGGTTTTTGCATATCCCTCTAAGCAGGTTGAGTAACAGTTCCACCATCCAATAGTAAACCTTGGTTTCCTTCTGTGACCCCACCTGGTTTTCGGAATAATTCAGAAGTGGGGCCAATTTTCCTCTTTTTGTGAAAAATATTCCGATTGTATGATTGAAGTGCAGCAGTTATCCACACACTCTGGAGGTGCAAAACACAATGAAGTTAGGGGCACATTACGATGACGGGCGGACAAAGTCTGCCCGCCACCGTAGCGGTGAATGGGACCGTCCGCCATAGGAGTGGTGGTCCCGCCGCGAGTATTAGGATGCCACCGCCACGGTGGCGGTGGCATCCCCTATTCCCAACATTGTGGCGGGCGGTGTTCACAGCACCGCCCGCCACAATGCTGGGAATGCATGTCGTACATTGGCATGCACAAGGTGACAGGCACCGCGCGGTGCCTGCCACCTTGTCCATGCCAATGCGGGTGGGTACCATAGGTACCCCCCATGTGGGGAAATGGCATGCGGGCAGAGAGGAATGGCGGGTGGATCGCCACCGCCATAAGGGCGGTGGCGATCCGCCCGTCATCGTAATGACCCCCTAAGTTTGTTCAGTTCATAATTAAGTTTACTACTTGACATTTATTCCTCAGCTAAGGATGTTTTTTTAATTTTTTGCCAATATGTCTGGTGAAAATAGAAACAAATCTGTGAATTTAGGTGTTAGGATACAATTTAGTTATAGTGCTAATCATGTGTAATTCAAAATCAATTATGAATTTGCTAGGACTTTTATTTACTGTTTTAGATTTTTCAACTGATAAAAGCTCAATGGAAGTTGAGGATTGTTTGTCAGGTAGTAAACCTTAAACAAATCGAATATTAGTGTTGCTAATGTTAATAGTATACATTTGGGTGAATGGATGAGGAGTAGATTTAAAAGTTCCACCCATCATCCAAATGTCGCTATTCTCCAGGGATACTGTGTTATGCACTGTGCTAAAGGCTGGTATTTGTGTTAGAGGGTTCTCATTATCATAGAGTAGAAATGCTTCATAATTAAAAGATACAGTTAGTTTAGGTGGAATTTTATTATCAGAATAGGTTTGAGGAGTTACTTTTAGGGATTACTCGCCTGTTTTTGGCGTTGTACCATCCTTCTTAAAATTTTAACTTTGAGGATGCTACTGGCAACATGCTTAGAGATGTTCTGTGCTACCTCCCTCAAAACTAAGCCACAGGGCTCATTGGAGGTGGCAGCTAGTGACTTTGTTTGTTGAATATTTTTCCTTACTTCAATCTCCATTGCAGCGGCAGAGTGGGTATGCTCTTTGGTTCATTTCACTGTGTCACCAAGTGTAACCGCTCTGCCTTTGCAATGGAGTGAGAAATATTTAACACACCACCAATGACTCCTGGGTTTAGATAATTTCTCCTTTCAATACATGTACTCACCATATTTTAGGCTTTTATGTCCAAGCTTGGATTGGGTATAATATGCCTGTCCTAGATTTTCCATTCTTGAAAAATCTGAAAAAGCAGAAAGAAATATGTTTCTGTGTGATAATAATAATGTGTATTTTTCTTTTCATTTTATGCATATTACCTATTGAGAGAAAAAATATGAACTTTTATGTCATGTAATCTCTTGAGATGAAAAATGTATTTTATGCTTTTTGACCTGTGGAAAAGAAAAAAACTGTATTTTCCTGAGTAAAATGTGATTGTTAAATTTAATTTATGTTTAGTGGGAATATATTTACCTTTATTAATTGAAGATAATGCTTTTGGCATCAGATTATTTTGGATTTTAGTCTGTGGATTGATTTAGTTGAGGTGTTTGCCTTATTGGATATGTTTCTATGGACAAAAGACATGTACATCACATGGTTGAATTCCTTATTCATGATTGAAATTATTTATGTTTACAGTTTCTAAGAACTTCTTAATAATCCTACCTTAATTGCGGTGACTTTGCTTTGGTTTGGTTAGGTTTATTGAGTAACTTTTGAAGTTTGAAGGTTTTCAACTTTCTTTAAATTGTTTTTCACTTTTGTAATGGTCTAAAAAAGAAATGTAAAATGTATCAAATCTGTCCCCTTGTTACTAGTTAGAATAGTAAATGTGCCCCCCAGTCACTGTCCAGTACCTTCACTGAGTTGGCAGAGTTATTATAGTAAATCTGCTCCTCAGTCACTGTACAGCACCTTACCTGAGTTTGCACTTAGTAGAGTTAGAATAGTAAATCTACCCCCAGTCACAGTCCAGCACCTTCCCTTGGTTTGTACTTGGTGGATTTGCAATAGTATATCTGCCCCCAGTCACAGTTCAGCACCTGTCCCGACTAGGCACTTGGTGGATATACAATAGTATCATCATCAAACCTTTTATTTCGGATAAAAGCCATAAAAAGTTACAATCACAGAAATATATAATTCATTATCAATTTCAGTAAAAAAACATCATACAAACGTCCTAGTTACATTAGGTTAAAATCAACAGTGGTTAAAATTGATGAATGTTAAATAGAAACAGTACTACTAGTCCCAACGCTAAGAAGATTGTCCTAATAGACAGGTATTCTTCATGGGAATATAAGTTCATATATAGTTAAAACAAATTAATAAACGGGCCATGTAAATAGCAATGTCTCCAATACCGACAGTAGTAGAGAACGACATATAGGGTGATAGAACAATGCATAAGCCTTCTGTGCCTTTTTACTACAAGCTGGATATCCTGGGAAGCGAATTGCCTATGGCCTTCTTCCTCTGGTTCCAGGCACAGAGAGGATTTACAATAGTAAATATGCCCCCCAGATACTGTCCAGCACCTGCCCTGCTTAGGTACTTGACAGATTTTCAATAGTAAATATGCATCCTCTCCCCAGACACTATCCAACACCTGCCCTGACTAGGAACTTGGCAGAGAGAGGTAAAAAAGATGCTATTAAAAAATTTAAAAAAACATGTATTTTAATTTACATTAATAGCAAATATGTAAGGGTGGCTGAATGGTTTTCTTTTAGAGATTTATATAATCCACATAATAAATGTCTGAAATTCCAAAAAAGGCTATTCAATGTCAATCATTATTATCTGCTAAGTGTTGGACCTGGCCCTTTCTGCAGGGTCATCCCCAAACTTTTTGCCTTCCTCCTCTTTTGGTGAGCTCGTTTTTCTTGTTATTAGGACTCTGTGCACTTTAACACTGATTAGCAGTGGTAAAGTGCTTGTGCTCTCTCCTTAAAACATGGTAGAATTGGCTTATACGCCATAGGCATATTTAATTTACCTATAAGTCCCAAATAGAGGGCACTACATGCGCCCAGGACCTGTAACTTAGGGCCTGATTGCGATGACGGTGAGACCGTCACTGACAGCCTGTCCGTGGCGGTCTCACCGCCATTGTAAGCATATTTACTGCCCGCCATATTACAATGGCGGGTGGCTGTATGGCAGTCAGAAAGCCCCACCGCCACGCACCCGACTGGCTCAAGGAGTGTTGCAGGCAGCCATAATCCCTGCCAGGCACCGCCGTAGGGATTATGATGTCCCTCCCTGCCAGCCGTTTCATGGCGGTTTACCTGTCATGAAAAGGCTGGTGGAAAGGGACATTGGGGGCCCGTAGTGGGCCCCCCTTCCCCTGGCCCTTAGATTTGGCTGTTGGGGGGCACCTATGGTGCCCCCTACATATCCCTGCACCATGTGGCAGGCACCGCATGATGCCTGCCACGTAGTGCAGGGATATGTCACTTGTCCCCATTGTGCATTCCGGTGGGTGCTGCTGCCAGGAAGGAGGGCTGCTGGCTGCTACAAGGACTGCTACTCTGCTGGATTGCTGCTCTGAAGAAACTGCTGCCCTGCTGTGGTGACCTGCTGCCCTCTTGCCTGGGTAAGAAGGATTGGACCTGCATCACTTGAACCCAAACCCCAGAGTGACTCCAAGGGCTAGTTGGCTGGCATTCTGATCTGAAGCCTCAGGGTCATAACAGGCTTCCAACAACCTTGCATCTGCTCCTGGACTCTGCCATCTGTGAGTCCCTGCTGCCAAATGGTGCCACCCCAGTCATGGACCCTTGGAGGTGGGCCTAAGATGCTCTGCCAGACTGTTTGGATACAGTTTGGATACAGCGGAACCAACACATATCCTCTGCTGCATGGCGCAAAACTGAGCAGAACCAACGCTTTGCCGCACTGCATGGATCGCAATGCCGCAAAAGACCCGCTTTGCAGCCCGAAGCCATATCAGAACAACCTCTGCGTAACGCATCTCCCGTGCAGTCCCTCACATCCCCCATCGTTGGCAGCCTCAATGACAATGCTGGACTCTGCATCGCAGCCCCTCAGAACCAATGCATCGCCCCGACTCTGCGACGCATCCCAGACTCTGGATTTTGCATTACAAGCCCTCGCCGATGGGATCCTCGATGATGACGCAACAAGACTTCGCACTGCAGCCTTACCACAGCTAGAAACTGATGCATCGCCTCAACTGTGGGACCCATCTTCGACATGGATCCGCACAACTCTCCGCAAACCAGGATTTAAGGTATCTGTTCAGTAGGCATAACTGGGTCTCTGTGGCTGGCCCACACTCCATCGTGTTTGGCCTGAACTTGTGAATTTGTCCCGGTCTAGGCGTCCAATTATTCACTGTTGATGCTTTATGCTTTTTGGCGCTAGTTACACTAAAAACTTTAAAATTCAATATCTTTGGTTCTAAAAAAATGGATTTTTGTCGTTTTGGTCTTGTGTTTTCATTGTTTTACTGTTTGAAGTGTTGCACACATACTTTACACATTGCCTCTAAGTTAAGCCTGTCTGCTCTGTGCTAAGCAAATAGGGAGGTGAGCACAGGTTAATTTGTGGTTTGCTTGTGTCTTACCCTGACTAGGATTGTGGTTGCTTCTTAACCATGGCTCGCACCCCAGTCAACCAGAAAACTGATTTCTAACACCATGCAATTTTCACACATAAAAATTGCTGAAGTTATACTTACTATCATAGATAGATGGCAGTGTTTAAAACTGTGTCTCTTAAATACTACTCAGTTCAGAGTGTGGCCACTTCTTAAGGCAGTGTACTACTGATTACAAAATGGTGGGCACTTGAATTATGTGTTTTTTAACATTTAACCAGAATTCTCATGAATTAAACTGTTGTGATCTGTGTTTTTTACGGAAGCAAAAAGTGACAAATAATTATTTTGCTTCTGGATTTTATCATGTCTTTGACCTTCCTGAGAGTGTTTGTACACCATCTTGGTTGGGGACAGAGTCATAGGTTGTGTAGAAATGCAAATGTTGTAATATTGCTTAAAATATTTGCAAAGTGTTGCAATGTGTTGCATTGTGATATGTGCGTGTTGAAAACAGTTGTGTAGTGTTGCAATGTCTTGCCTTGTGTTGCATTATGATATATTGATGTTGAGTACATTTGCATAGTATTGCATTGTGTTGGCACAGTTATATGATGTTGAAAAGATTTGCGTAGAGTTGCAATGTGTTGTGTTGAGTTGCGATGTGTTGCATTGTGTTGTGTTCCGCTGCTTACAGGTGCTCTTTGCAACAGTACTTTTTATATAAAAAATGTCGAAATATAATATTGTACACAGTAATTAAATTGCCTATATAAATATAATTTTAAATAATTTTTTCTCATTTTTTTTTTTCATAGAAAATAAATTGCATGGTAAATGTTCCTGTGGTAATTGTGTGCGTGGTAAAGGTATGTGCAGTAATGGTTACTTTAACCGCTTCGCTGCGCGGCCGATTCCGCCCAGGTGCTGGGCGTTCTAAAGACTGGGCGTGTCTCGGACGGCCCCCGCGCGTCCCGAGCACACGCCCACCGTGACTCATGACGGCTCCCGGCCGTCATGAGCACAGAAGAGGCTAATGTAACCCTATGTATGTTTCACAAAAGGTATGCATGGTATAGACTGCGTGGTAAAGGTATTTATTGTAAAGGCATTCAACCAATTTGAGTGTTGCGCTGATTTCAGTGACTCCGAAATGCAGCAGGGTTGCCAATCAATCAATCAAGGCTAATGTATTTAATGCGCACAGCTCCAGCACATGGAGAGAAATACACATTGCTAATCCAATGAATTGGATGATAAAGTTTCTGTTTTCTTTCTTTTCTTGAATAACCTGACTACCTGGCATCACTCCGCCCTCCCCCTACTTCATTTCTCTATATTGTGCAGTGTGTTTGTTTTGTTTTAACCTTTATCTTTCTGGCTTAGTGCTTTTGTTTCTTTTGTGTGAAAGCCAGGTGCTTTTCAAGGGCTTCAGAGTATTTTTGCAGGGAACTGAAGTTTAGACTCTAGGTCGAGGATGAACAGTCTATTAGGAGCTTTATAATGCCATCAATTAAGCTTTGTTTGCAGAAAGTTATCTTTTAGTTTTTTAATTATTGTACAGTATTTTGGTATACTTATACTTCTTATTCTTTTCAGTTGCCATGGAAAGCTGGTTGATATCTATGATTGTCAGCTTCTTGAGCAGTTAGGGTCTGCATATTGGCAGTGTATTTGTGGGCTTGGTTTATAGAATATCACACAGCAGAACTTCCACCAACGTCCCTTTCACAAGGCTCCTTCTAATATCTACCTTTTAAAGAACAATCCATCTCCATTTAGAGGCTGAATCCTGCCTGTTTCATTTCATCCATATATATATATTTTTTTTAAACAAACTCATCATCTCCAGGTAAAATACAGATAGATAAGTCATATAAACGTTATTTTCTTCATAACAGACCCATTCACATATGCAATATATTAACAGCACACGAGAAAGACACGAGAAAGACATACCAGTGCGCGTTCATGTAATACAAACAGTCTCACGTGCAAGGGCAGTGCAAGGGCAGTCCGTGGAGCAGTCGGCATTATGATGGATTATTCCTGCATAACGTGTTGTGTAGCAAGTAGCATAGTATCTGTATAAATAAATGGACAATATCACACTTTTAATTAACACCCTTCCCCCCTCCGAAGCTGGCGAGCCGCATCCCCCCACGGAGTTCCCAATATTAGGTGCTGAAGACCAGCGTGGAAATGAATACTCATAACAGATGCAAGGCTAGGCTAAGAAAAGAAAAAAAAGAATGGGAGTTCACTTATACATATAGGGGCATATTCACAAGGACCTACCGCCGATTTATCTCTACCTTAACCCATCAAAAGTGGAGATCGATTTAATACCCCATTCACAACCTTGGGCAAACTGCAGACATCGCCAGTAATCCCGCGATAACTGTCCCAAAATTTATCTCCACGGCGGACACCACCAACTAACCCTAATGAGATGCAGAGTAGGCGTTCCCGTGCAAAAACACACGAAAAAACCACAACACCACTTTCACAACGAACTGCCAGATCTGCGATGCGAACCAAAAACAGGCGATAAGCTGCGGTAGCACCAGAGATTTAACACCTGCCTTTTGCTGGTGTTAAGCAGGACGACTAAATGCAGCATGAAAGGGAGCCCAGCCCAGAGCCACATCTGAAGACCCACAGATGCCATGGAGACAATGATCATGCAGCTCCGAGACCCATGAGGGCCACAACACCCACCGCCACCCACCCCAGGCCCGCCACCACCCCCAGGACCCGTCCCGCCACCCCCCCGGGAACACCACAGAGGCAGCGTACACAAAGACAGCGGACCCACCTGAGACGCACCTGCCGCCCAGACCCAACGCCAGAGGAGGACATTGCCCACTACAGGCCCAAAAGGACAACGATCCCCCGCATCCTGACCCACATCCCCCACCTGCTGACGGTACCAACCCAGCGGACAACCAACATCCCTCCGCAGACAAAGCTGCCGGCTGCACAGCACATGTCGGCCTCTGGTACCATCCAACCCACAACTGCCAGAGTCGGAGGAGTCACACAGCCAGCCCCATCCAAGGTCATCACAACTGTCCTGGATGCCAACATCAGCCTGGTACCCCAAAACCTCTACTTACTTCACCCACACTGCGCAGGAGCAGCTGGAGACCAAGCAAGGCCCCTACGCCATAGGTGGATTCCCTCACGTGTCAGGGCCAATCAACTGCACACATGTACCCCTCATGCCCCCTGCCGACACTGCACACAACTACCACAACAGAAAGCACACGCATACCATGAATGTGCAGGCAATAGTGGACCACCCGGGACTCCTCAACAATGTCGAGGCCAACTCCCCAGGCAGAGTGCATGATTCTCACATCTCCCGACAGTCCATCATCACCCAGCGCTCCCAGGATGGCACCCATGGAAATGCAGTGCTCGTTGGTAAGTCCAAAATGAACACACCACACACCTCCAGCCCACAGTCATGCAACTCACGACATTGGCAATGGGCACGCAGCACAACTACATTCAACATGCCACACAACATGCCAACTGACCAGACACGACAACACAACTCCATTGGGAACTTGGCCTTGCCATGCCCACAACCCAGCCACGGCATGGCACCACAGACACACAATAGCAGAATGTGAGGAGAGGCTTGGAGCAGGCATGTGCGAGAGCGGCAAGTGACTAATGAACGAGAACCTACACAATGCCAGGTGTGGCGTGGATGTGCCGGACAGACCACAGTGTGCAAACCACGGAAATGGCCATGTGGAGATCAACTGCTGGTGCATGGAGTGTAGTGGCCAGTGGACGCTACCGTGTCCCCACAGGCTGTGGGGCAGAACGCGGAAATGTCGCATGATACGTCCCCCCCTGCATGCGGGGGCAGAGTGGGTTGGACCTGCGTACGCCAGGCCTGCGTAGGGGTGTGAACAAAAATCCCGACGCATTGGGCGTGGTTCTCATTCGGAATGGACAACGAGTCTGCCAAGGCGGTGCCTCTCAGCCCGCCACGAGTCCTGCGCCGAGCGCGTGGGGCCTGCGTCCCTGTGCGCCTGCTGCACCCCGGGCCGCTGGTCCCCAGACCCGTCATGCCGGCCCCAGCGCACCAACGAGGCTCCGCTCACCTGCCTACACCAGCGTGTGTCAAAGAGGGCCCACCACGTGCCGGTGCAAGCTCCAAGCCCCAGTCCCGCGACCTCTGCAGCCTCCGCAGACCATCGCTGGCCCCCCCAACGCTGGCCCACATTACTCCTTTCTCATTGACCTACTCCACTGGCGTCCTCTTCGGCCCAGTAGGTCCCACATGTGGAACTGTGTCCTGAGTCATGAATGACAGTGACCCCAAGTCCGTGGCAGCGGCCACAGCACCAGACTCCCTTCGATCAGTGAAGCATAATTCTGTATCGCAGGCCTGTGACACGTGGCGCCACTAACCCTGTTCAACGCAAGCCAGCAACACGTGGTGCCACTAACCCTGTTCAATGCAAGCCGGCGACACGTGGTGCCACTAACCCTGTTCAACGCAAGCCGGCGACACGTGGTGCCACTAACCCTATTCAACGCAAGCCGGCGACACGTGGATGAGGGCTCAGGCCTACCCTGCGGACCAGTAGGTCCCACATCCAGCACTTAGTCGCGAATCATGAATGGCAGAGTCCACACCAGTGAACGCACGGAGAGGAGTAAGAGGAAGATGCGGCTCAGTCCGGACGAAATCCAGATCAGAGTCACGGAGGTGATCGAACACTATCAACAACTGACCTGGTGCCATCAACCCTGTTCACCCCAAGTCCGCGTCCCGTGGTGCCACTGAACCTGAACTGCATAGGCCGCTGGGGCCATCCAACCTAACTCGGTGAATGGCCCGTGCTGTCCGCTGCCTCAGGCCTACACTGCAGTCCAGTAGGTCACACATGTGGAACTGTGTCTTGGGTAAGATGTGGAGGAGTCCACACCATTGGACACGCCTCATCGCAGGCGGCATCCCCTAACAGCACTGGTGCCACTAACTCTGTGCGCAATGAGTCATGGGCACTATCTGGTTGGACCTTGGTGGCGTCTGAGTCCATGGCCTGGTGGTTTTCTGCATCTTCATCTGGCTGAACCGGACTTGGTGTCCGACATGTGTCTGTTCCATTCATCTCCACCATAGTAACTGTTTCAGCGTGGTTCTGCCCTCTGCATCATGCCCTGGGGGTACACCTTCCACTGTCCACCGAGACACTCCACGACAAGCCCCTTTGTCATCTACGGAAACCTGCTCTGCACTCGTGACCCTGCCCCAGTGCCCCGCAAGTCAGCGGCCCATGGCGGTAGGCCCGTGCAGGACGCTGTGCATCCGGGGCCACTAACTCTGTGCAGCACAAGTCATGGGGCCTTTATGGTTGAATGGTTGTGTCCTTTACGATGTACACTGTTGTCGATTTCTGACTGCACTAGGCAGCCCTTGCCGGCTGGTGTGCGCACACACCCCACACACATCCAACACAGGTGTCACTCGATATGTGTGCCTGCTAATAAATGTGGCCGGGCGCACGTGACCGTAGCCATTCACACCATCTGGGCAAGTGTGTCCGTGTGGTCATTGTGTCAGCAGGATGGGCACGGGCCCTGCAACATCACAGTGTGCTGTCTTCAGCGGATGATGCCATGTCACCTCAGCATTGGCAGTGACCTTGTACATGTAGCTTCGCCCCCCCTGCATGCACAAGCGGCGTGTGCTGGTCCGGCGTACATCAGGTCAGTGCAGGGGTGTGCTGATTCGGCAGGGGGAGCAGGGCGTGGCTCGGACCTGGCCTTGGGCAGGATGTGCGGTAAGTGTGTCTCTGTGTTGGGATGTTGTTGCCACCAGGGCCACAGTAGTCGATGTTGCAATGTAGCATGCACCAGGAGGGCGGGCCCGCATGGACGGGGAAATGTAGGAGCGCAAGACCGCTCGGGGTCTTGGCACATGCATGCCAAGTGTTATGTGTATCAGTCCTGCGGCTGCATGAGTCAGTTGCCTAGCCTCATTCGCAGCGCGATCACAGCCAGCCATGGACTGTACACTTGTGTCCACCCTGTCCGGACCATTGGCCTACACTGACGTGGCCGCACACCTTCAAAGGCCAGCGTCACGGTGTTGTTGGCATGCCGCTGGACATGCGCGGACAGGCATTATAATGGTGTGCCGTAGGAGTGCACGTGATACAACCGCGCAGCGCACACAAGTGTGGGGGCTCGTGGGAGGGTGGAGCAGCTGTGAGGCAACGTAACACACAGTGAGGCCGCTCATGTGCCACGTGCTGGGCATATCATCCATGATTCCCAGGGTCGCAGACATCCCACCACACCCACGACAGGCCTCTGTGCATCTCCTGAATGCATGCAGATGGTGAAGTTACTGTAGGGATGAAGGGTCCTTTGTCTGTACTATCAGGCGGTGGCACATCTGCAGCTCCGAGCTGGGACTTGCATGTGGCCAGCACCCCCTGACAGATACAATAGCATTTACTTGCGACTCCCACACTACGCACTGCCCGACGTGAGACCAACGTGTACACATCCCACACGCAGAAGTCCTTGTTCGTAGTTAGCGTGCGTGAGATGGCCTTCACACGTACTCCCACCCCACCCCAGGCCTGCACCCTTTGCACACAGACACTGCTCATTGCTCCGAGCTGTGCCATTTCATCCACAGGACTGGCGCAGGGCAAGCCAGTGCCGCTTCAAGCAGGGCCACTGACGCAATGGCAGACCATCCCAGACACATGCTCAACACCAGTCACGTGGACCTGTACCGTGCACGTCTGCTGCATGTACTGGGGGCACTGCTGTTGGCAGTGCTGCAGATCAGTTACCGGCTGAGCTTCCGCCTTGCGAACGTCACCTGCGTTCAGCCTGTGTTGTATTGTCGCTCGTGCATATTCGAGTGGACCATGGATGTCTGCCTCTCCAACGTGACTGTAGCTGACCTGGATTTCGACGTGTGTGTGCGCCCCCTGTTGGCCCACGACCAGGAGTGTCACTGTGATACCCGTTTATGGCATGCATGGATGTTTGGCATGCATGCTGGCAACTGGACCTGGGAGATTGCACGAGTCGTCGTGTGCAGTGAGCACATTGAGCCGCTACCCGATTGGGCTTTGGTGCACATTGGGGCCAGGGATTGGAGTCAGCACATCTGTCCGGGTCAGCTGATGGATTACGTCGACGACATGTCAGATGTGGTGGACAACGATCTCTCATTGGAGATGTTGGCCTACGCTCCTGCACTCGCGTTCATGGACGAGTGACAAGGTATCTGCAGCAACAACTGGATGTGACCCATTGCACGTGTCCCGACGCCTGGTTGCATGTTGGGAATCTGGTCACATGTCCCAAGACGACAGTGGACATGGCTGCATTGGCCTGGACTCCTGATCCATGCGCGGACAACCAACGCGGGTTGGCACTGACTTGTGTTGGTGATGGACTCCCCGGGGTGGACATGGGCGCTTTCCTACGTTCCTCATTCAGACATGCTGCTGCATTGGTCTGCATATCGTGGCACTTCTCTTGGCCATACTGACACGCACTTGTTGATAAAGTTTCCGCACTTTCACTTGTCTCCAACTGTGTTGTGTCTTGATTTGTATGCCAATGTGTGTGTCACGGACTCTCTGGCTCCCTGCCATACGTGCATTGCTACCCCATCAGGGCTGTGGGTTTGTACTTGTGCATTATCATGTCCCTGTTTCGTGCTTTGCCAGATGCGTATGGCCGTTTACCGGCCACAAGCGGGTGCACTTGTGTCTAGTGTTCGGTTGTGCAAATGTTGGTGTTTGTACCACATTGTGTTCGATGTTGGGGTGCTCTGCTTCCTATGTGTGTGTGCTGCATTGTGTGTGAGATGTCCCTTCAGCTCTGATTTGGCTCACCCTTCTCCCTTTCAGGCAGTGTGGTTTTCACTTCTGTGCTTGTTCACTGGTGTGATATTGCCGGGTTGTGTGACTTGTGCTCTTGGTTGGTGTTGTTACTCTTGGGCATGGTTTGTCTGCAGTTGTGCTGTGCTTAATTGTGCATGTGTGCCATTGTGCCCATCTCCCCCCGTCCCCCCAGTCCCTGGTCGTTCCTCTCCCTGTTGCTGTTGTGTCTGTTGTTTTGGGCAGTTTCCGGTCCCCTGTCCTGCCACCATCTCCAGACTGATGTGGTGGACACCATTTCCTCCATGTCATCCGGCTCCTGGTGTGGCGCTGGACTCCCACCTCCGGTGTGCATTGCTGCCTTCTTGTTGTTGGCGTGTTTCTGCTTGTTTGTGCGTTTCGCATCATTCCGGCTGTTCTGGTTTTCTTCCATTGTCCTCCTCTGCTCTCCGGCTGCATTCACCTTGTCCACGATGGTCTGCCATGTACAATGTTTTTTTGCCAATGGGGCTTGTGGGGTTGTATACTGGCTCCGGTTGCCTCCATTGTGCTTGGCTGTTGTTTTCTGTTTGGTTTGTCTTTCTTTTTCAGGCTTTTGTTGTGCTTATTCCCGGCTGCAGTGTGTGTGTCACGGGCCTGGCGGTGCTTATCGCTGCTTTCCTCATCGCGAATGGGCTCATCGCACGTTTTGTTGTGTTGTGGTTTGTGTTTTTATCTCCGTCGAGGTGGTTATATCGCGGACATTGGCCGCGTTTTCGGCGGACTATCGCATGGTACCGCCGTGTTGTGAATTTCACGTTGACACTGGGTTATTTTCCCATGATAGGCTGCAATGTGTAAAGTTGCATTAACATTTTTTGGAGATGTTTAGCACAAGTTCTTGTGAATATACCCCATAAGAAGCTACAACAGTGGAGACCCAAAAGTGCACGTCTACAACGTCAGAGTATCGAATGCCTTGAAAGATTCCAACAATTGGTCCCAAATCATAGCGATCGGTTCCTTCCTTAGGCCTCTATCCTCTTCCCTGTGGATCGCTACATTCTCCGCCATACCCCATCGCTCCACTTCATCTCTCCAGCTAAGTATTGTAGGGGGCCTGGGGGATTTCCACCTCTTGGTGATACCACGTTTCGCAAGGAGCAAAGCTAGGTCCGTAAACTTGGTTTGTACTTTAATGTATTTATGTATTTTGTATAGACCTAATATACTCACTTCCATGTTCTGCCATCCCAGGTTTCCTACTACAGTCTGTAGGATAGTGAGTATACCTCCCCAGTATGTTCTCAAGGCAGGACAGTCCCACAGCATATGTAATAGGGTGGCATCTTGCTCGGGGCATCTAGGGAAGTGTGGCAGGAGGGCAGGGAAAATGGCATGTAGGCGATGGGGGGGTCAAGTACGCTCTTTGTGTGATCATATATCGAATGAACTTAAAGCGGGAGTTACGGGAGACCCTTTTTGGATATTCTAAAATTGTTGCCCACTCCTTGTCAGACAGTGACCTACCAATATCTAGTTCCCACCTGGAACGAGTTGCGGCGAGTGGGGTAGGACGGTGTGCACGTATGCCCCGGTAGAACCATCTAGTTAAGTGGCTACCAGTCCCCATAAGGTACATCAGGTGAACCAACTCATGGGTATCGGGTTCTGCACCATGAGGCGCCCAGTATTTTTTAACATACCGTGTTAGGCTCGGATAGGTCAGAAACAGTGAGTCTGTGACACCCCTCTTATTTATGAAATCAGAATGTGTAAGTAGCACTTTATCACCCGAGCCTGCGTCCATGGATCTAACCGGCGGGAAGTAAGTGTGCCAGAGGTAGTTGGGATGCCCAGTAGGGGGACATTCGGCGAATACGCGGATAGAGTGTTCGTGTACCGTAATGCCTGTTTCCAATAAGTGATAGCAGTTCTAAGAAGAGTGCCCGCTGTATGATGTAATGTGCCGCTAGGAGAGAGGAGCCTATGTAATGTGCCCTGAGCTATCATGTGTTCTGAATATGCAATCTCCTGCAAATTAAGCCCAGCCAGCCAGAAGGAGAGCCATTGCAGCTGAGAAGCTAAGCACTAGGCGTAGAAATGAGGAGCACCCATTTCCCCAGCGTCGGATGGGAGCAATAACTTCGCTAAGCTCAGACGTCTTCGGCCTGAGCCCCAAATTAAGGAATTCAGGAGCGTATTTACTGTTGTGAAGACAGCTCTAGGGATAACCACATTCCATCCACATACATGTGATTTTCATCATGTAACACACTATAGACACTTAAGAGGAACAACACTTTCCCACTAAGTCGACCCACGAATGTAGGGGGAGACTGGAATGACCTAGAACATCATAGTGACTTATTTACTTGCAGAAAGGGGCGAGACCTCTGCTAAATAAAAAAGTTGAGTCAGAGGTTTCAAGTGAAAAAGTTTCCTGAGAATAAATGTTGATTGTCTGCCGCAATGTTCAAGATGCAAAGCTAATACTGTAAATAAAGTCTATGGCGACTAAGGACTCCTGCAGAGACTTCTTTTTGGTCTCATACTGTGCTCTGATCAATGTGTGTTTGTCGTTATAATGGACCAAAACATGAAAACTTGAGATTCAGTCATTTTGTTCCTGCAAGAAAGGTGTGCAAAGAAAAGCTATGTCTTAAAATGATGTTCAAATACTAAGGGAGTCTGAGAATAAAATTATGATCTCAATTGAGACATCAGTATAGAGTGAGAAAATATTTGTTGTCTCAATAAAAAGAGAGAAAGCAATGATTCTGCAAGATAATGCATTAAAAGTTTTTTTTTCTTCAAATGTTCTTGTTGCAACGTCCTCCTGTGTGCCCTGTGCACCTACATTGTTTTCTGTCAGGTACTGGTGGATACTGACTCTAACTGTCCCTGGGCGCTGTCTAACCAGGCCCAGGGCTAGTGCTATGTTGAAAACTCAGTGAAAACACACACATACATGAGGATACACTATATGTTAGGGTACACTTATAATTGTCATGACCTACCCTATAAGTCCCTAGTGCATAATAGGGAAGAGGGATTAAAACTACATTCAAGTCCCTAGTACATAATAGGGCATGGCATTTTAGAGGCCAGCAGCATTTTCTGCACTTGCATGTGTGCACTGCTGAGAGCCTAAGGTAATTTTAAAAGTAGCCCTGTGTTGCAACACTGCTTTTAAATGTAAATTGTGCCTAAACTCGACTTTGGTTGCAGGGGCACTTAAAAAGGGATACATTACAATATTTTGGCATGTTCGGTATCCCCAGGGTCTTCCCTGGGTGCCCCAGGGGTGAGGGGTCCTGTCATTATAAGGAGGGCCCTTATAAAAGATGTTTTATATGCCCTGGGGATAGAGAAATTGCACATTTCACTTTCCCCAGTGTAGTAAAGTGCCTCCCAAAATCGACTTTGGTGCTAGGAGCACTGTGCAGTGAGGATCTACTCGATTTTTGCATATGCAGGACCCCTAAAGTCTCCCCTAGGTGTCCCAGGGGTGGGGAGTCATGTAGCTATAAGCAGGATACTTATAAAAGATGTTTTAAATGCCCTGTTGTTTGAGAAATTGCACATTTAATTTTTCCCCATTGTACATCCCCAGCCACATAGGATAACATTGCAATAGTTTATGAATGCAGAACTATTGCTAGGAATCAAAGAAAATATCATTCAAGGACTTAGGAAAATGGTATCGATAAATCCAACAGTGTGTTATTGTTGAATTTATCCTAAAGTATACAGAAAATGAATTATAAGACTTTCTTGTCTGTAAGCCAAAATTCAGCCTTCCTGTGGTCTTCCCTGATTGGTCAGAGTTAACAGGATTAGCCAGGCTGCTTTGATGAAGTGATAAGTGGCTCACCCAGGGAGAGGCTATCTGTTGGAGAGAACTTTGCTACACAGGAATGCCAGAACAGGTGGGAGGGTCATAAAGCATGATCTTCAAAGTAGGAATAGGACAGGCAGAGAATGCCAGGTCCATCTACCCCCATCCCCTCTGACCCAGCCAGATGGCAGGCTTAAGGCAGGGATTTGCAGATGTTAGGGGGAGGAGAGCTATGGAAATGAGCTATGCTTGAGGTTGGTTTAACTAGTTCTTGCTCCTCTGCTGAGATGTCAGCCATACTGAAGTTTTTGAGGCTTTCTGGGAGAAGATTATGCCACACTTTGAAGGAAGTGGTTATGCTCTGGGGCGTTGCCCTGCACCTCATTGAACATGAGTGCTCTCCTGCTTGACCCCAGAGAACACTGAATAAATATGTGAGAGGTGCTGAGCCTCTCGGATCTGCTGCTTGAAGCTAAAAGAAGAAGATGGCTTTCCAAGCTGGAAACTTGATTTGCACCATCAAGTCCTGCATTATCTGGGACTACAGCCTTTGGATGTACCTTGCTTCAAGAGGAATAAAGAGTGAACTCCCTGCAAGCTACAGGTTAACAAAGTTCACCTGGACCATCACCACCAAGAATCCCCAGCCTGGAGTCTATCCAGAGGATTTGTAAGGGTTCTTTCCAAGTGGATTTTGAGAACTGAAGTCTCAACCTTTCAAGGACCATCTTGGAGATTCGAAACCATTGGATTGTGTTTTGGACACTTTGGACCCCCAAGAAGAACTTCAGGAAGAAGTTCCAGAAGTTTGGAGAAGTTTGGAGCAACTTTGGAAAACAAAAGTTCCATAGAGGGACTGACTCAACTGCGAGATCCAAGCCGGCCATCTTGAACCACTAGATGACCTGTCCTGCTGGTTCATCCCGCTGAAAAGCTCTGGAGGTACAACTTCAGAGTTTGACTGGGAGGTCCCGGGAAAGCAAGCCGGCAAACCCTCACCGAATCTGGACTGGAGAAGAGCATCGAGGGACCCCAGCAGAAAATGCTCCAGAAAAGTTTCTAAGTCCGAAGGTAAAATCTTAACCTAGGCCTACTGCGAGGGGTATCCAAGAAGGAATCCATCGCGGTTGGCATGAAATTTTGACTTTGTCCCAGTCAAGAGCGACCAGATGTCCCAGAGTGGCCCTATAGGATTCTAAGTGCTATATAGTGCTAAATGTTTCAAAATTCGTATCTCCGGCTTCCTAAATTGGATTTTTGTCGTTTTGGTGTCATTTTAAAGATAAAAATATGTCCCATTTTTATAAATTAATGTTGGATTTTTATTGTGTGTGGTGTCTTAATTATCTACTGAAATTGGTGTTTTTAAATGGGTTACATACCTATTACATTGCCTGCTCGCAGCCAAGCTACCCAGAGTTGAGCATGGGAATAATTTATTGTGACCTGTACTGAGCCCTAGATTGTGTTAGTGGCCTTTTTGCCACTGGTAGATGCATATTTAACACTACTAGTAATCCACTTTCCAACAGTTCTCTTCCTTTCTCTGTGACTGTTCAACCTTAAAGGGCGGCAATAAAATATTCTTTCTCCAAGAGACACCTCTGACTAAGTTTTCCAGTGTCAATTAATAAGAGAAATAAAGGCCAGTGACAATAGTGATGTGGTTGAGTCTCTTTAGTTGGGCACATCACTAGTGTCTGATAGCTTTACTAATAGGTATTGTATGTTTTACAAGGAAGAACGTTCACCCTTTTAATATTAAGATTGGAAATAGATCACTTGTAAGACATCCATAAAACAACCTCAAGCACCATTTGGGCTATGTACATCACAGGCTAATTTGTTTATGGAATAGAGGCTGCAAAGTTCAGATGAAGGTTTGGGCAGAAGGACTTTAAAGACTCATCTCCAAAATAGGTCACTAAGCTCAATGCCCTCATTATGAGTGATTTGTAAAACATAATTTGGACACAAAGAAGAGTTTGCAGCCAAAATCGTATTCTAAGTTGTGCAATAATGAATGAGCCGAGGATGTTCCCCATAGTTATTGCCAGGTATTACTTAGCAGAAATTCTTGTAAGGGGAAAACAGCACATATTCTGAGTCTGTTTCAAACGTAAGAATGGGAAAAACACACACTATTACTGCGGTATCTGCTGTACAGAGGTGTTAAACTTGGACTAATGAATTATTACTGCATATGGCAAAAAACAAACCCTATGGTGCAGGACTATCCCTTTAGTTTACCTCTTAAGAGACAATGATTTTCCACTTACATTTTTATCAGGAATATTTGCCTATAATAACATCTCAAAATAGTACATAGAAAAAGAAACCTGGATCGGGTATAGCTCTGTTTGGTCTAAGGCCCTGATTGTGAATTTGGAGGAGAATTTGATTACATGTGGAAATAGAAATTTACACATGGATGGGAAATTTAAATTTTGCAATAAATCTGCACCTCCAAAATTTTGCAGTGGCAAATTGTGGCAGGTAAACCCCACAAGTTTAATGAGGGGAATACCATGCAAAAAGGGAAAACATGCAGTATTTGGTGTTTTAAATACTGCTTCTGTATACTATGCTTCATTTCTAAGTGGAAATAGGTAATATTTACAGTATGTGGTAAGTATTTCACCTGGGACAATGGTAATTATCAGGTGGAGTAAATGCCACCCCTATTTTGACACATAAGAAGGGACATGTTCAGGACTATCCTGCTTCTGTCCTCAGGAGCTGATGATATCAGAAATCCAGAATGTTCTTGAGATATATTTCCCTGTAATTAATTGGAATTCAAAACTATACATTGAGATTATTCCAAAAGTCTTGAAAGGCTCTATCTCTCAAGAGTCTATGGTGGACATAAAGGATTTGATAGTGTACAATGAGTTTTCCGAGCACTGCTCTTTGGGAGATAAGCTTGAAAGAGCAATGCTGTGAAACACTTGCAAGATTTTGCAGGGCTTCAACTTCATTGATGAGTACTACTAGTCAGTCAGTCAAACACGCCTTATTCGATTTAATTAGATCATAAAAACACACAATACAAAAATTCATCATAAAAACACATTTAAGAAACAACAGGAGTCTTCACAATAAATGTTAAAATAACAGCACCCTGATTTGTTGAATACAATTTTGGACCAACCCATACAGAATACACCAACCCTCTCTTAGACATATTTCTTTCTTATTGCAATCGCTCCGTTTAAAAATTTAAAACTGCACAGCAAGCGGCCATTGAGTACAACAAGAGTAAAAACCTATAACCTTCTGTATAAGAACAGAGTCAAAGAGACTTTAACATTGGAAGTAAATATTTAACTCTTACTGACTTGTACAAAGGGCAAAAGAGAGCAAAGTGCTCTGTGTTGTGAAGTTATCACATGGGCATGGACATAGGGCATTAGACTAACTACATTACTGTGGGAAAGCCACCAAAAACTTAACCAAGGACAGGTGAAATTTAGTCAGATAAATTCTATGTTGAGGATTCATGAAATATACAAATAAAGACGGGGATTTTGGATCACAATGGTTAGGTCTAAATTACTTACTGATTTCTACTGATTCAGCACCTGCAAGTGGAGTAAATTTGCCCTTGTTACGAAAGCAGTTTTGATAATAACTTTAGCTTGATGGGGCATATTAGTAGGGTTATTAAATGATTAAATCAAACCCAACTCCTAAAACATACACTTGAGGTAGTTAAACGATGGAATAGTATGAACATTAGCGTGAGAGAGACAATCCAGTATAATGGATCTAGTAAATTCCAGTTCAGGTGTTTTCCAAATCTTAGCCCATAGCAATAAAGGAGCGAGACCAACTCGATCCTCCACTAACTCCAGGCCCAGTTCAGAATGACAGAAGGGAGTTGACACACTTTTTGGTACCATCAAAAGTCTTCTGATAAAGTTATTCTCTATTATCTGGAGCTTAGAGCAGTTAGTATTGCCCCACACCCCTGCCCCATAAGTAAAGATTAAAAGACACTTTGCCCTATAAAGAGTCAGCAACTCTTTCACTGGCTCCTGACCCAGTTGGGCTGCAATTCTGAAAGGTTCCTCCACTACTCTTGAGGTTTGCAGTGCTTTTAAGGTAAGTAGAGAGTTTCAAGAATTCTGAAAGTTAAAAACAATTCCCAAATAGGAAAAGCTGTTGACCTTCTCAATCTCATTCCCCTGGACCACAAATACTTAAAAATGTGTTATTTTGGGTCCACACACCCTAACATACGATTGTTTATAATTTACTTTAAGATCCAAAGAGCCCATGAAACCTACAAAAGCATTAAAAAGATTTCTGTAGGCTGTTTGCTGTCCTTGCAATGAGGACAGTATCGTCTGCGTATAATAAGGATGCAATAAAACTTACCCGACCTTAGGAAAATCACAATTATTCCCCAACAAATGTGCCTCCAACTCATTTATATAAATAAGAAATAAGAATGGTGTACGTATACATCCTTGATGGACTCTTTCCGTAGATAATATGGACCTGATTTTCTCCCCGTTAATACCACAGCAAATCTTAACTGTAGTGTTTAAATGAAGCTTACATAATAAAAGGACCAAAGGTGCCTCTACTCCCATGTCTCCCAACATGGTCCACAATCTGTCACAATTGACAGAATCAACCGCACAGGATAAGTCCATGAAGGCAAGATGTACTGAGCACTTCATGGACTTAGTGTACTTGCTGACAATTAGCGACAAATTGAGGCACTTTTCTACTGTGCCCATTCCTCATCTAAAACCATATTGAGTTTTTGACAATAGATTATTCTCAGTTGCTTAATCTTCCACACAGGCTAAAAGAACCCTCCCCAATACCTTTAACATTGAATCAATCAACGATATGGGTCTATAACACCCTGGTCATGTTTATCCCCCTTCTTGAAGATGGGAACCACTGTTACCTCTTCCATGAAACAGGAAGAGGTCGGACAATGGCAGCTCTAATTATGTTTGTTAAGAGAGGGGCCCAAAGAAAACCATTTTCTTTAAATAGGTCTATTGGTATCCCGTCAGGACCCGGGGCTTTAGGATGGGAACCCTGAGAAATGGCAATCTCCGCCTCTTCTACTGTAATAGATCTACTGAAGTGGATTGCTTGTTCCAGAGATTGGGGTTCTTTTAATCCTGGTCCAGCCTGGGCACTTGTTATATTAAAAGGATTAAAAATATGGTTAAAATGTTCCACCCAGGTCTCTGTTAGGATCAAAGAATCCAATTTTTGAGAAGGGACGTCTGCAACTATTGGGCGTTTAATAATGTCCCAGAATTTTTTCGAGACCTTCAGAGCACTTGCTGCCTCTAAATATTGCCAAGCCTCTGTCCTCAACTCACCCTTCCTCTGTTCTAATGTAGCTTTATAATTCTTTCTCAGGACCTTCACTAGGCTTTTATCCTGAGGGGAGAATGAAGAGCACCTTTTAAATCTTTATGCGCTTTTGAACAAGCCCAATTAATCCTGGATGATAACCTCTGGCGAGGACTTAAGATTTAAACAGCTGAATAAAAGATCCAGGTTATCACAGAGGAGTTTGTACTCAAAAGCCCGCGGGCTTACCCGGTCCCATTTCAGCCTTATTCTCTGATTTGTATTACATTTAATTGGAACATCAGGCGATTGAATTTTGCCGTTATATAATTTAAAAGATGCTGTTAGGGGATTATGATCGCTGTAAAATTGTGATACGACCTTGTGATCCTCCAACAAATTAAAAAACTACTAGATAATAGCATATAATCAATAATACTTGCATGACCTCCCCCACATATGTCGGGCATTGCCCACTAATGTCATTAACTCATGCCTTTAAAAAAAGTACATTATTTGATGCCACAATTCCATTTAACGCATCCCTATATATTGAGTGGGTAAAATGAGACATTGACTGCCCTTCAATATTTTCCATCCAACACACCCAAGAACCACTAAATTTACACATATGGAAATTAAAATCCCCATTCCACATGATACATAGTGGATGTCTCATAGTGATTTCTTTACTAATTTCCTTTTGCAAGTTATCTGCTACATGGGGATTGCGCTGAGAAAAAATGTTATGATAAAAATGTATAAGTAACAGGTCTACAGGGCCTAATTTACACAGTAAAACTATTGGTACCATGGAGAGGAGCAGATTATTCTATTTTTTATCGCTGTATGTTTAACAGAGACTAACATTGCCAATCCTCCCTTAGCCCTTCCTGATATTGCTGGAATTGCTGGTGTACAGAATGAGCGGTACCCATTTATATAAAATTCAACTACTGACCATGACTCCTGAAAACAGATTAAATCAAATCTGAATACAAATGAAACCCAATCTTCATTACTCAGCTTTGAATTAACCCCGCTATGTTCCATGATAAAACAGCAAAACAGGGATCAGAATAACTGGGTGATATAGGGATTTCTTCTGTCAATACTGGGCCTAAAGAACACCTTATAACGTCGGCCGTTGGTTTATCTCCAGTGGCCAAGTCTTGAATCCCTACTTGGGGGTCAGCAGACGTGGGCTGAAGCCCTCTATCTCTCTGGACTCAACTTCCGTTAGGAGCAGCTGTGGGTGTCAATCAATATCCGCTAGGTCTATTAAAGGTTCAAATCTGTTTGCATGGACAAAAGGATCCCGAAATGACTGTCTAGGTACACAATCCTGGATACCACAGTGGCTATTTCTTAAAATATAACCAGAACAGGGGGATAAAAGTAAGCCAAAGATCTCATCTGAATGTTACCTTGGTTCAAGCCTGTATTATACAGATGCACCACCAAGAACTGTACATACTCAGAGGTCTTCAAATTTATCACCACATAATCTCCCTCATGGTTTTTCCGTGTGGGTCCGGCCCACTCAACTCTTCAAGCCATATGAGTTTCGGCAAAAATAAGCACAGGAAGATTAGCATTCCTCGTGTACCACTGTACAACTTTATTAATGAGGCTTTGACAATCCTCCTTAACCCATTCCAGCAATAGAGGAACTCCTGTTAAGATTATAGTGTATGGAGTACTCTATAGTGGTAAGTGTAAATAATCAGAGGAACTTTTATTATAGAGAGAAGCTAACATAAGCTGCTTGTGAGATGGAGAGAGAAGTGATTTATCCCTTAAGAATATAGCTGGTATGCCAGCTATATTCTTAAGGGATCAATCACTTCCCTCCCCTGTGCATCTAGGTATAAAGGTATCATAGGGATGTCAGGGGTGTCAGGGCTTAGCCATTGGGAGGAGTCTTGAGTGGGACCGCCACTGGCCAGCAGTAATAAAAAAGTCTTATTTCCTTTGCCTATATCATTTGCATGTTGTACAGGGACCTCTTGGGTGTTAATTAAGCTAAGTCTATCTTTGATAGAGACCTCTAATAGTGAAATCTGATCTTCAATCTTCCCCAAATGAGTAATGCACAAGGTACCCCACCCTCTCCCTGTAGATGGGCCCTAGTAGACTCCACCTGTGCTAATTCTTGATGACATTTTTTGGGGTGAGACACTTCTTTATAGATTTTACCCCTTCTTCTGCCCTCTTACACCCCCCTTAAATAAATCCTTACTTCATCGATGAGTACTACTAGTCAATTGAGGTGTACAGTAAAATCAAGCAAGGACTCGCTGTATTATACCGCCTCTTTATTCTGGCATTAAGAACACTAGTAAATGTGATTCAACAAGATGAAAATGATCCAAGGAATACATTCTGATAATGCCAAATTCAGGCTCTTACTATTCACAAGTGGCATCAGTTGATACCTCTCTTTTGCCTCCTCTGTACTGAGTCATTAGACATAATTGACATTTTGGGCACTTTCCCAGGCTATAAAATAAATTGGTCATAATCCAATACAATATACCTTTTCGCAACCACAATCGTTCTTTTGACAAACTTAAAACAGTTACACTTTGAATGCACTTAGATAATTTGGTTTACTTGTTTTTTAACAGCAATATCAAAGAAGAAAGGTCTTCAAATATCACCAAGATAATGACAAAGATAGATTAACACATCATTATATGATGTCAATTTGATATATCCATGTATAATGAATTCAACACAATCTTAATATTTAATAGGATTTATGTGTAATCTGAAATATCTGGCTATCAACTGCCTCAGCATTCTATTTGTAAATTTCGTTAACCTTTTCAGATGCTTTCTTTGGGGAACGCCTGATCTTTGCCACTGCTGCCGAGGGAGTGTTTGGGACTTCTAATCCCAGGAAGCTTTGCTGTGCCCAGGAAGAGGGCCCTGACTACCACGCCGTGCACAAAAGTGAGCGACATCTCTCGCAACGCAAGACGCCTGATCTCTGATCTTTTGCTCCTGACTTTCCTGAAAACCATCTTGGCATCTGTGGGAGACTTTCTGTACACACACTTCAGGGTCACATATCCAGGAGCCGAACTAAATTTTACCAGAACAGAGAGGGGGTCTTGACTCTTGTGCTCCTAAGGGGGGAAATTATATTTTGACTATTGAGCCCTGCTGGACCAACGATCACCAGGGGGTCTGCATTTTGGCCTGACTTTAGAGGTGGGTGGGGGGTGCTTTGACACTCTGGTAACCATCTCTGTAATTATCCTGCACTGCCCCTCTATTCTACTGCTTTGATTTATGATGATCTTTTGATTTTATTGCCACTATCTTTCTCGCTAAATAAAGTATCCCTTGAATATGGGTAAGAGAAAGTACTCTGTTGCTGCGAACAAATCTCACTCAGTCCTCACACAAATCACAACTCTTGCTACTAAAATATATTACAGGAGCAATGGGGGCCATAGATAGGCAAATATAATCGGTTGAAGAATCACTGTTAACCTGTGGTGAATGTGTAACAACTTCGGTAACTTTGACCTATGTCACTTCTAATGACCCAAAGGACCCCATAGAGAGTCTTTCAACTAATGATGAAGAAAGGGGCTCAAGAAAGGACAATGATGTGATTGGGGGCACAGGGGATAATGGGTGTATTCAATTTATCTCTGAGTCAATTTCTCCATCTGAAACCAATTCATCACCACCACCGAAACAAGTAGGAAAACCCCTATTCATTCTGTAAGCACTTGCCCTAGAAAGAAAAATTCACGAAATAAGCAAACAAACACTCAAAATAAAGGTCCCCAGCAAGCAGAAATAGTCCCGGCTGAAATCAATATGGCTTCCAATAATTCAATAAGTAGCAAATTAGATGCCCTTGGTGAGGCATTTAAGCTATTTGAGCAAAACTTCAACAATGCACTGGGGGCTATACACACCTGTCTAACGAAAGTGGAAACTAAAACCAATACATGTCTGGACCTGCTGAATTCTCTTGTAAAGGGGAAAACGCCAAATGTAAAACACATCATGACCTGCCCGCATCCTATAGAGGCCCCGACTAGGCCCGCAGCTAATAAAACAGCTTCTGTTAGCTCCAATCTGTACCCTCACATTCGCTCAAGTATCAACCCAAGCACCCATAATGGCAGAACGAGTGATGGGGAGACCTTAATTCAGGAAGTGCCCGGTCCCGGATCGGATGACGGCAGATGTCTAGGCTCTGCCTCAGAAACCTCACCCATAGATGATAATCCACGAGAACAGCTAGCTGGCCGCCTTGATCTCCCTCTGGCTGCCACACCATATGTGATAGTCTTGGCCAATGCTCTTCCTCTACATACCAATAGGACGGAGAACTGGACTAAACTAATAAACAAGTCCCTAAATTGGCTGGGTGCAAGAACGGGCTTAACTGATCAGCTGTTTAATGATATTTTAGCAACTGTAGGTTGCACCACTCAACAATACATTCCAAATATTTCACATATGAAAAATGTCCATCCTGTGATTTGAAAAATATGAAATCTTTATTCTTCTTCACACATGGTAAAAGAAGCGTATTGTAGACAGCCACAACAGCCAACGCGTTTCGTTCTGTCACAAGAACTTCATCAGGGCAAGTATATTTCCTGGTTTCAATAATTAACCAAGCAATTGAATACCGAGTCCACAGATATAATCAGCTCGGCATTTGACAGTAGACCACCGAATTCCCAATTGTTTTGTGGAATGCTGCAGTATAAGACTAAAAGTAAGTCGTATTATACCTACTAGCTGCTCTTTAACCGACCCAGAATCCGGTACGGAATTTCAAATATAAAGGCTGATGTGCCACGAGAATCCGGACCTGCACCACGTATCCGTCGAGCAAAATATTTAGAGCGCTGTTTAATGATATCAAAATGGTGAGGAGGTTTAAATGGGTGGGGAAAGGCCAAAAGATTCTGCACGGTGGCTGTATAGTCCTGTCCTTTAAAACCCTACGCCTGGTGGATACTGTTTTGTGCAGGACTAGGGCCTCTAATATTTCCACAAACTCCATCTCCTCTCTCCCTCTGGGTTACTTCTATCAACCTGCAAAACAGGTTGATCGGGACAGACTGTGGTTTTCAGCCAACCCAGGACCCACACAGCATTTTAACTTTGTGGTACCAACTCATAACTGCTTCCAAAGCCTGGCATACTTGGATGGGCGAGATTGACTTAAAGGGGAGGCTTTTATAGTTAGTGAGGAAGACCTAATGATTACTTCCAACTTAGTCAGCAAGGGATTTATGTCATCGTATGATAGCATCGACCAATCTTTTAGTAGTAATGCGCCAGCTGCTTCGAGCAATAATCATAATTCCAATCCCGCATCAGTCATTTGTGAACATCTTGGCTTTGTATTTTAGAGCGTGGCAGGTCTGCGGAGCAAGGGTCAAAAAATCAGAATGGCTAGAGTTTGTAGTTGGGTTTCATTTTATATGCATACAAGAGACCTGGCTCACAGAGCCCATTCATATGAATGGGTATAAAACATATTTCACCCCTGCCACTCCATTCCTGCACAGTAGATCAAAGGGTGGACTATGTACATATGTTTCTAATAGTCTGCAATTTACCAACATCACCGTGGCAACACAGAACCCCCATTATCAAGTAATATTATGTGACTCACCAGGTTAACAATAATTCATTTTTATTAAGATGCCACTATGCAAGTTACCATAGATACACTACACAAACTGAACGATGACCTCAATCACATTGACACAAACAATAGCAGGTATTCTGTAATTCTATGGGGAGGTGATTTTAATCTATGTCTGTGTAATGTACAATCAAGAAAAATATGGGGTACGACAAATGCAGAAGACGCTGTCAAAACCCATTTTTACCATAACATTCACGGGGATAAGATTAATGAATTAATATTTAAGTTTGATCTTGCCCTTGAAAACGAGATCTCCTCCCCTTATGCCCTACGCAAGTACACTTTCAATGGGAGAAATGCACATAGTATCATTGATCATGTTCTACTATCTACCAGGTGTGCTGTCCAGGATTTTAACTTTCATACTCACTTGATTTCACTAAGTGATCATTATCCTTTGAGCAATGAATTATTGCCAACTTTATTTTTTAAGCAGCGGCACAACAAAGCTATCTCACAAGCAGAGAAATTTGAGTTAGCAAGCCTAAATGGGTATACCCTGCGCTGGACACAGATTGTTCTGGAGGGGTTCCTTAAGCAACTCATAGTTAAAAAACGAGAGGCCTTTGAGATCTGCCTAGATGATTCATCTGTGCCTAATGATATCATTAAGGCCTTTTTGTTAATCACACAGGGGGTGAAGGAGAGCCTTTCTGTTGTCAATAAAAAAGCAAGACAGGCCACAAAGGGATGGTTCGACACGACATGTACCAGGGCACATAAACAGCTAAAGGAGGCTCTACATAAATCCCCCAGATGTAACACTGAGGTGCAGACTTGTAGAACTGAAAGCGGTGAAGTGAAGAAAGTCACAGTTCAGGGAGAGGGCTTGGGAATCTGTATGCAAAGTGTGCGCTAGTAATGACAATAGAGCTTTTTGGAGGGTAATTAACTCCGCACAACTGAGAGCAGATGAGGTCCCCATGATTGAGATGGCCATAACGGAGGAAGACTGGATAAAGCACTTTACTAGCATTTACTCTCTACCTACTGCGGCGTCCGTAGCAGAGCAGGGATACAGCCACTCTATAACTGCAGATTCTCTTCAGACTCCATGGTTTCCTGTAGTTTGGAGGAAGTCAATGATGCAAAACTGGCAAGTAAAGGTGGTAAAGCCTCAGGCCCAGACACAATCCCCGTAGATTTATACAAAGCTAATATTGCTCTATGGGGACCCCTACTGACTTTAGTACTTAGCGCAGCTAGTTTTCTATCAACATGGGCCGAATCAATCATCATCTCTATCTATAAAAAGGAAGATTGTTCCAACCCAGCTTGTGATAGGCCAATTTCTCTGCTTGATTCCCTGGCGAAGATTGCAGGTTGTATTATTTTGAACAGACTGCAAGACTGGGCAGACACACATAATATCCTGTCAGATCTACAATATGGTTTCTGTCCTGGGGTTGGGACAATAGAGCAGAGCCTCAACCTAAACATGTTAGTTGGGAAGTACGTTAAAATCAAAGAGGGGAATATGTATTTTGCCTTTGTCAACCTCTCCTCGGCTTTTGACTGCGTCATGCACGCGAAACTGTGGTCAATCATGAAAGATCTGGGGGTAGAGACATCAATTATTAGCTTCCTGAGGGACCTATACTCGGGTTGCAAAGCCAGGGTTAGATAAGGTACAAGTGGGGAATGTACTGAAACCTTTAGGATGGAGAGGGGGGTGAGACAGGGCTGTGTCCTGGCCCCTTTCCTGTTCTCCCTATATATAAATAGTGAGGGTGCGGTACTTGCTGTATCTTCTAAAAACCTTCCCCAAGTAGAAACCTGCACTGTACTAGCCCTCCTCTATGCTGACAATGCCATTCTTATGGCACATACTCACTAGCCTTCCAGACCCTGCTCACAAAACTTTGCTGGATACATGCAGGACCTTGGTCTCTTAGTGAATCAATCCAAAACTTTTGTTATGAAATGTGGGAGGAACACTGCTAACTGTCGACCCATGAAAATACACGGTGTAACTGTTGGTTTTACTAATACTTTTTCCTATTCGGGGATTTTATTTGACAAAGATGGCTTATGGAACAAGGTTATTTCCAATAGGAAATTACAATTTAGTAAAGCTTGGATGGCCCTCAGAGGGTTTGCCAGGCAATTGGGTTCTAATCCACCAGAGTTGATGATGTTGATTTACAAAGTCAAATGTCTTAGTGTTGCACTTTATGGGGCGGGCGTGTGGGGACACAAGAAATATAGGGGCATATTAGCAAGACCGGCGATAAAATTATCGCCGTTTTAGCGGCAGGAAACTGCCGCTAAAACGGCGATAATGGGCTTGCTAATATGCGTTATAGAATTCAATAGAAGCCCAGGTTAGATGTGCAGGACATCTAACCTGGGCTTCTATTGAATTCTATAACGCATATTAGCAAGCCCATTATCGTCTGCTTTAGCGGCAGTTTCCTGCCGCTAAAACGGCGATAATTTTATCGCCGGTCTTGCTAATATGCCCCATAGTGACATACAACTGATAGAGAATTAGTTCTTTAGGTATCTCCTTGCCACCCCTAACAGTGCCTCAGTTTATGTATGCCATGCCGAACTTGCAGCACGATTCCTTACGGACCTAATAATGCTACAACCCATTCTACTCTGGCATAAAGTATGGACATCTGAATACACTGATTTAAATCATGCTATAATTAGGGATTGCCTCAACTCAAGCTTATACCAGCGCATGCCGTGGCTTGTTTATATATAACGTTTTTGCATTGACCTAGGTCACCCCGAGTATTTTAATAAGCCTGAAACACTCAACCTTATTAGTAGGAAATTTTTAAAAAACGAAGTCATGACACATTTGGAAAATCTCAGACTGACAATTGAAATTTCTAAACTCAGTGTTCTGAAAAATAAAATGATTTTAATCACTTTTGATATGCAACCCTATCTTAAAGCAGTTTTAAATGCAAGACACAGGTTCTGTTCTGATTCGTTTAAGACAGGACACAGTTTATCAATTGATTAGCTTCCCGAACATGAATGACTGGTCTACAACTCTAACCAACTGTCCCTGTGATGACGCAATGGCACAGAATACTATGCATGTGGTGTTTTTCTATACGTTTTTTAACTATCAGAGGAAGCGATACATTATACCGATCATAAGACCTCTACATTTTACGCAGTGTCAACCCGCATACCAATACCTACAATCTTCACCTTCTTTGGAGGTTTGTTGTAGTGTGGCATCCTTTTTATGGGCCGTTTTTTATGCCAGAAAAAATATTTCCCTAACTCTTCAACATTAAAGGTGCAAACGTATTATGGTCTTAGGATAAGCACCCTATGCACATGCTACTCTCGATATCTCTACGCCCCTATAACTGAAAAAGATTTACGCATGTCCGTTAGGGTAGGTGAGGAGTGCATGGCGGACCCAATATGAGGTTTTTGTCCTCCCTCTCCATTCTGGCTTCGTCTAATCTTAGTTAACCATGTTATAGGGACTTTGTACTCATGCTTTTTTTCACTGGATGTATTATGAACTCGATGAAATAATTCATTTGGATGTGATCGTTCTCTCTATCTATTTTTTATTCCTAATTATTGCACACCTGTCCTTTTATTACTAACATACAGTGGTATCTTTCTCCAATTTTAAGTTCTTTTATTCTGAGTTTTATTGTATACCTATGCACATATTCTGATTTGCTGCTATGAATTGTATTTCTTATGCTTTTTTATATATTGCTTTTATGGATGGCTAATTGCCTCCGAATAAAGTTATTATTGATTGATTGATTGGGTGCTGATAAAACCAAGGTTCTCATTCAGGAGCCTGAAAATCTATTAATTAAGGAGAGGCTTCACTTTTCCTGATCTTAGTGACTGTAAAGAATGCTTTATTCGGCATCAGAAAAGCAGTGACTTTTCAAATGAATGAAAAAAAACTAAATTCTTGTTAAGGAGGAGTTTACATTAAAGGAGCAGTTACTGAATATTTTCCTATTCTTCAGTTGTAATAAACCTAAAGTTAAACTACTTAGCACAATCAAATCATTTAGGTTTGCAAATGGGCACATTGCAAGAAAAAGGGATACGATGAATATGAACCTGATGCAACTATAATTTTTATCTGTTCATTAATTCAAAGAAAATAAAGATCCATTGGAAAAGTGACCTGGAGATCTCATGCCTTAATATAAGCTGCTGCAGACATAATTATAGAATTGTCTAAACCTTAAAACATTACTGAGTATATTTGTTTCTATCCCTGAAGAGCTCATCTTCCTCTCCAACACAAACCTTCTTTATTTATCATCCATTTGACTAAAAATAACTTTAGGTCTCATTTAGAGTATGGCAGCCAAACCACTGACATTAGACCTGACGTCCTTGGTGTGGTATTCCCCGTAATGTTTTGCCTTGAGGCCTCTTGTTTTGCTGCCTTTGTTTTTCCTGGTGTTAGGATTCTGCTCACTTTACCACTGCTAACCAGTGCTGAAGTGTTTGTGTTCTCTCCTTAAAACATGGTAGAATTGGCTTTAGCAAATTGTCCTATTAAATTTACTTGTAAGTCCCTAGTAAAGTGGCACCACCTGTGTCCAGGACCTGTAAATTAAATGCTACTAGTAGGCCTGAAGCACTGATTGTGCCACCCCCCTAGGTAGCACTCTAAACATGTCTCAGGCCTGCCATTGCAGCCTGTGAGTGCAGTTTTAACCTGCCATTTTGACTTGGCAAAAAAACCTTTTGCCAGGCCCAAACCTTCCTTTTTAATAAATAAAAGTCATCCCTATGGTAGGCCCTGGACAGCCCAAGGGCAGGGTGCAGTGTATTTAAACAGTTGGAAATTTACTTTTAGTTTTACATGTCCTGATAGTGAGAAGCTCTTAACTTCATTGTTTACTATTGCAAGGCCTACCTCTCCCATAGGGTAGAATTGGAGTTACCGTATTACATTTAATAAGCTGTAACTTCCAAATAGGAACAGGTAACTCGTTCATGTTTGGCTTCTTTGGCATTGTAATAGAAAATCCTAATTATGGTGAAGTGGGATTTTAAATAACAATTTTTTGAAAATGCCACTTTTAGAAAGTTGGCATTCTGCTGCCTTAGCCATTTGGTGCCTACATCCTGTCTTTGGGTCACATGACTGGGTGTAGTTGACAGTTGGGCTTTGTGTATTCCTCCTAGACAGTCACACACAATTGGGAGCTTAGGTGTGCTTAGGTGTGCCTGGATAGGCCATGACTGGCAGGATGGGAGCCAGGAGCTGCTGCTCTTCTGGACTTCTGCCCTGCTGTGCTGACGTACTGCCTGCTGCCCTGCTGCCTGCTTGAGAAGGACTGGATCTGCATCTGCTGAACCACAGAAACCAAAGTGACTCCAACGGTTAGTTGGCTGGCCCACTGATTAGAACCTCAGGGACAGAAGGCTCCAATAACGTTAAACCCAGCACTTGGACTCTGCCATCTGTAAGTTTACCCTGCTAAGTAGTACCACCACAGTCCTGGACCCTTGGAAGTCCCCAATCCCGAGCTGAATGGACTCATCATTGCTGATGCGTGGATTGGTACCACACCAAAGGACTGCATCCCATCACAGCCTGTTGCCTCATCAAAATGGCCGCTGCGCAAAGCATCCTAGGCACAGGCCCTCGCATCCCTCGTCGACGGTGGCCTGGACAATGGACTTTGCTTTGCAGCCTTGCCGCACCTAGGGACCGACGCATTGCTTCAGCTATGTGATGCAACTTCAACACGGATCTTCCAGTGCTTGGCAAACCAGGATTTAAGGTTCTTTGTTCAGCGGGCCTAACTGGGTTCTTGTATCCGGCCTGTGCTCCATCGAGGTCGGCCTGAACTTGTGACTTTGTCCCGGTCTAGCGCGACCAGATATACACAGTTGGCACTTTTTGCTTTTTGGCATTATTTTCACTGAAACGTTATAATTACATATCTCCAGTTCTACTGATTGGATTTTTGTTGTTTTGGTCTTATTTTAATATTTGAAAAGCACTCTATGCTTCTAATTTGGTGTGGGATCCTTTTTGTGTGGTTTATTTCACTTCATTCCTGTTTGAAGTGTTGCACAAATACTTTACGCATTACCTCTAAGTTAAGCTTGACTGCTCTGTGCCAAACTACCAGAGGGTTGAGCAAAGGTTAATTTAGGGTTGGCTTGTGCCTCATCCTGACAAGGATTTTGGTTGCTGCTTGACCAGGGTTAACACCCCAGTCAACCAACAACCCAATTTCTTACAACTAGTCCACCAGGTCAGCAGAGGAATGCTATCTGCTGGCCTCGTGGAAGACTATGCTTTCTGCTGACCTAGTGAAAGACTACCAAGCACACAAAATGTTTTCCGCCAAGCAGTCAGGCATCTCTGTGCTTTTGGCTGAACCTCTGCTACAGCCGTTTGTCATTGAAAAAGCAAAAAAAAAGGCCCTGTCACGTTGGCAGTTTTCTCCCAGTGTAGGGGGCCATTGCTTTGGTTTCTTGTTCAGGACCACCATCCTTTACCTGGTGGTCCCAAACAGCATTTCTGTATGTCAGAATATCTGCTCTAACTGGTGTGACATAGAGCAACCACCCAATGGCAGACAGACTGTTTTGTTTTTAAAAAAATATATATTTTTTATTGGTTTTTCACTTTAATCATAGTTTTGAAACAAACTTTATTGAGTGTTACATAATGACAACCATGTGGCAGACAGACTGTTAATCAAAGATTTCTGCCGGCTGAGTCAGAGAAGGCTCTATCATCAGAAATGTAGTGCTTCCCTTGACTCTAAATAAAGAACAGACTCCACCAGTTTAGAAGATAAGATATCAATCAAACTCTAAATGGGGCCCTAGACTGTATTAATCATTTTCTTTTATACAAGGAAAAGAGCATCACTGCACATTCACTGAGACTTTTTAAAACTTTTACTGTGTTGCAAACATTTTGGTCTGCAAAATTCTGTTTTTCGTAATCTATTATGCTGTCGCTGTTAGCACTTCTTAGCTATTGGGCCCCTGAGCAGTCTGAAGTGGAGTCAGGTGGAAACAGGAGTAATACCCAGTATCAAATAGTGGAAGCAACTCTGTGTGAGGAGCATGAGGCACATGAGCAACTGGTGGACAGTGAGTGCCGCACAGGAGTTGGAGTTCCACAAGCAACACTGGGCATTGCACAAATAAGATACACGGGAGCTTGAATTGCTCTGAAGCCTCCCCCTCCCGCTGCACACACCACACACCACGTAAACCAGGGCGCATGGAATAGAGGGATATAGAAGAGATGTAGAAGGTCTGGAGAGGCAGCAAGGACTGAAATAGTACAAAAGCCACTCAGGACATTAGCTAAGCAAGGGAGAGACAATTGTTATGGGTACAAACAGCGAGCAATGGTGACTGTGGAGAGTAGAGTGGAAGAACGGAGGAGCAAAAGACAGAGGCCGTGAAGCATTTTTCGTGTATAGATGGACGAGAGGCAGTGGGTCTGTACCGGTCACTGACAATGAAAGCACAGTGTGGAAGAATGAGCAGAAACCATGTGAGTAAGGAATGGGCAATGGAAGCAGAATAAGCCTCTGAAGAATGGAACAATATGACAAGGGGATAGTGAGAGGGAGTGAAAGAGACAAGCCTCACACTGGGGACAAAAACCTGCTCTCCTCAGTCTCTAGCATGGGAGCTGCAGAAAAATGGAAAAGATTGAGAGGGGTGGGGTGGAAGGACACAGTGAGAAACGCAGAGAGAGAAAAAGATGAAGAGCTAATAACTTTAAATTATTTATGGTCACTCACAAATATAGGCTTGTGCCTCATTTTATAGATTACAAAAAGTTTCATCACTCTAAGGCATGTCCACCTGGACATTCAAGGATGGATAAATTGCCTACTCAAGAAGGTGAACTTGAGTTATTAGTTGAAAGGTGCTGTGTTCATTTATTTTAGGTATTCTATAGCATGAATTTCATGTGTTTAGGCGAGGCACTGAGAAAGCGAAAACGACGAGGACCAGCAGGATTTGGTAAAAGTGGTCACAAAGACACTCAAAGAAATAAGGTTGGTGACTGAAGTGTGGTCTAATCAGTCAAAAGTTAACATTTAATACCATTTTGTAGGAGATCTGGATCGAATATATTGAATAGTATCATGATTTCCTATGAATTAAACCATTCACGCCTAAAGCCAATATTTTACTCCTCTCTTCCTTTACTTTATCGCTCACCTTTTTAGGTAAAAAGTAATATAAATGTCTTGATACTCTGATCGACGAGTATATCTTAGTTCTTACTGAAGTATGTTTGCAGGTGATGTTAACATGTTCTCGTTGCATTACTTTAAAAAAACGAAAGTAGACAAATTTTAAATTATAAAGGTTCTGTTCCTTTTACACCACTATTTAACTTCAGTGAATCCGTCCAATCACATGGTGTAAAACCCTAGACCTTACACGTCTGTAAACTGACCAGTGTGGACATTCCAAGTGCAAGGAACTCGAGTTAGAAAAACAATGAGCAAGCACTGAAGAATTGGGGCACAGACCTGGAGTTGGCTATATGTCATTCAAAGACTAAATACATATGTTTCAAATCAACATGGAGATTAATGTGATACCTCTTCTCTCCACTGCACTTACTGCTCCTGCTTTTCAGTAAGCTTCTCTCCATGTCGTTCGCTTTTGGACTGTAGCTGTGTATCATCCTGGTTTTCCTTCCTCTCGCCATCCAGACAAGAACAACTCAGTTACACAACTTGACATCTCCCTTTGTTCACATCTCCTGTTAGGTTCCCAATCCCCAGTGCGGTCACCCTAAAATCCTATATCTACACTGTTAATTGTCTAATTTCCCTTAATCCCCTTGTCTTCCCTCCCAATTCCCATGATGTGTCCGTCAACATTAACTCTTCCCCTCGAATCTTTTGCTTTCTTCCCTACACTCGCTTCCTTCGGATAACACTTACCTGCCTCGCTTCTTTTCACTTCTAGGTCTATCATAACCAATTTCCATTTGCCCTCCAGGTTTGATCAAGCACAAACCCACTTCCATGTATGTGATGTAGCAGGTTGTCTTCACAACCTACCTTTTCATTTGTTTATTAGATTTTGGCAAATGTTGTTCCTGATAAACCAGACACTTGCTGCTTCTACCAAACATTCTGTATATAGGAATGTCACTTGACTCATACCTTTAACAAAGGTGCATTACATCATCATCTGCCTCACGAATCGCACAGAAATCTCAGACGTGCAATTTTCCAAAGTCCCCCATAGTTTGCAGTTACACCTTTTCAATTTCAAATAATTTTTATTAGGAAATTTTAAAAGAAAATACAACCAAAATACAAAATGACATCAGGTATTACATCTCCCATTAACATGAGTATCATCCACGTGATCGATACATGGCATTAATCATACATTTTTAAACATTCAAGATATTGTTTACATATTCAAATTGTGACGGTTGCACAGATATAATTTCAAGATTCATTGGTGGCCAACAGCTAGAAGTCACGTCATCCTTGAGGCTTAGCAATTGCCTGGTTTGATTTTTAATAGCCTCGTCTTTAAACTCTTGTGGGAGTTTTGTAGTTGTCCTTCTACCGAAAAGAAAAATAAGGGACGTAGCGAAATCAAGTAAAGATTTGAGCCAATGGGGGAAACAGAAAAGGAAGAGGAAGCAGCCATTGGAACATCCTAGTGGTCAGTTGTCATCGAGGGGGTCTCTTACTACGTAATTCTGACATGGTTTTATGGGTTCCCCTGGCGGTAGCAGAGGCATTGTACCTGGGACGTTTCACCTTTAGTTCATGGGGGTTTGAAAGCGAGGGTGGAGTTGTCTAAGACGTTCCATAATTTAGTGTGGGGGGAGCGCCATGGGGTGAGTTGTGGAGTCAAGTTGTGTGTGCCTCTAAGAAAGGTTAGCCACTCCTGCCATATCTTGCATGAAATGCCTTTGTAATTCTTCCAGTGACATAAAATGACTTTGCACGCCAGAGTCAGCATTAAGTCTATTAGGTCACGATCATTATCATTTTAGAGTAGGGGGTCTAGAGGTCCTAGGAGTATGTAAGAGAACACTCTATTTGGGGTGATGTGAAAGGTGTCTCTGATACAGTCAAGGTTCTTATCCCAGAATGTTTGGAGTAAGGGGCAGTGAAATAACATGTGCACGAGGTCACCTACCTGATTGTTGCAGTTCCAACAGAGGGGGATTCAATAAGGTTAATCTTGTGAAGTCTGTTTGGTGTCCAGTAGGTTACACCTTTTCAAATTGAATTTTGACCTAAGAAGAAGCAACAGCTCATTTTAAACACTTCTAATTGCATCACATCGAAATTGAAGTGTGTTCCAGTAAAATGGATTAAGTGCAAAGATATGGTGAAAAGTAGCACTTCAATCCTTTTCAAGAACAGATGGGCTAAAAATAACTAAATCTCATCAACAGAATGTAAATAGAACACACTTCCATCAGTAACACTATGTAAACCCTTAGTCTCTAACCCTTAACGTTTATATCCTGAACCCATAACCATATATCCCAAACACTAACTTGAAACCCAAAACCTCAGCCTTTCACCCCAAGCCCTTTACTGTATACACTTAACAGTATGCCATTAACCACTAAACTCATAGCCATAAAACCTGTTACCCATAGTTTTATATCCTTACCTCATCCCCCCTAACCCATAACTTCTTAACCTCCCACCTTAACTCTACACTCCTAATCCAGTGCTCAAATCCTTAACCCTGTATCCTTAACTTTTTACCATTAACTGTTTACTCTTTACCCTTACTGCTTACTGCATATCTTTCCCCTACACCCTCAAATCATATACCTGAAACCCCTAACTCTGTACCCTAAACCCTTAACCGTTATACTCTTAAACTTTTACTGTTAACACAACCCCTAACCTCATATCCTATCCTTTATCCTTTATCCCCAATACCACAAACCATTAAACTTTAACCTTATACCACAAACCTTAAACCCATTTCCCTAAACTCTTATACTTATACTCCATGCTTTAGCCATATATCATTGAGCCCATACCTTTCCCCTACACACAAATACTTAACCTTATACCTTTAACCCTATATTCTTTAACTCTAGCATTTAAGTCCATACCATGAGCAGTATAACTCTATAGAACTAACCCTTAACTCCCAAACCTTTACCTCTAATCTCTGTACATCGAACCCTTAACCCAATATCTCAAACCCTTAATCTATACCCTAAACCCCTAACCCCTGTGCCATTAACTTCTATAACCTTTACACCCCTCCGCTTGACCCATTTTGTGCTGTCTTTGCTTCATTTTAAAAACAAACAAACAGGAAGTGTTTAATTTATTTTTCGACTTAACAATTGAGAGATATTATTTTGAAGTTTAGAGGCAATAGTCAATTGACTCCCTGCAACATAATGTGAGCTCTGACCTATGGGCTACATGAACTCTTCAAACCTTTTTCCTTCTCCTTGCCAGGGTGTTGACGTCTAGGTGTCAGAAGCAAAGTGAAGAAACGGACAAGGGCAATTCCTGTTGGTCCTATTGACGGCAGAAAATTGCCAAGGCCCACAAAATGTGCCTGTTGTAACTTGGGTAACTAACACCATTTCCCCTACCCCAATCACTTAATCCCTACATTTGGAACCACAACACAATGCCCTACACCTGAACACCCACCACACCCTCATATCCAGCCAATGTTATCTCAGTCACGACAGCTTAACCATCACCCACTCACTTTTCACTGTAATTTCGCTTTATCTCATTCTCATCAATGCTCACTTTGCTGATTACTTTGGAGATGGTATTGCAGATGCTATCACTTTTTACAAATAAATGAACAGTTCCTCTGCCAGATCTGACTCTGCCCTGCTCACATATATTGTTGATGTCATAATCCCCATAAACTCTCTATCAATAACGCATTGAGTTCCCACAGAAACCTGGCTATACAGTCATCCACAAGAACTTGTGGCCATGAATACAGCAGAAAGCACTTCCCTCCTCTCCTTGAATCTTAGCATCTGCCATGTCCCTTTCTCTGCTGGTCTAATTACCACTTTCCCTAGGTCCACAGATTACCTACCAGCAACATAGCAACTATTACCTATTAGCAACATAGCAACTATACAACTATTACACCCCTCCAGTTCTTTAAAAGATGATGGAGAAAGCCATGTTCATTAAATTACTAGAACAAACTGCCAACAATCACCTCCTACACAATAACCATGCTGCAGCACCAAAACTGCAACCATCCAAGTGGTTCATGACATCCTCTTGACTGCTCACACAAAGACCCCTCCCTTCCTTCATAATATTGCTAATTCTTTCTCACCCTTTGACCACAATACGCTAATAAATATCTTCTTAACCCACTTGGGGGTTATCAAAATGTGTTTTAGATTACATAAACTTTGAATGACTTCTGGCATATATGGAGTCTCAGTACTTTCTGTGGTGGCATGTAATCTCAAGTTGGAATTCTCTATATTAAATACAAAATCAAAATGCATCAATACACAGACCATACTTGAAAGTCTTATCAGTCAAGAAGCACTGCCTGAAATTTTGCCTTGTCCTCATTCGAACATGGATCCCAACATTGATCCTCAAATCCCACACTCTCTTCACCAATAGATATTAGAATTCCAGAAATGGCCAACTATTACAACCAAGGTACCTTCACCCCTAAGCAATCTGATATGGCAAAATTCTATTGGGCCATCATCGCAATTAAACATCCTTTCAAAACCAACATCATAAAATGTGGACTGAAGCCATCACGCCTACAGAAAACAAGACTCTAGCTGTATGAAACAGATCCCAGCACTATGGCATGAGACTGATTTTCTCCATCTTGGACAGCAACAACACTTTATTCACTGGGCACCCTGAGTGAACACTGGCGCTACTAAAAGGACTTCTCTAAACCACTGTCCATTTTATGAAAGTACTATATATATAACCGTATCTACCCCGCCATCAGAGATATACATAGTTACCACTGCAGACACCCATTTCAAGAATTCTCAACAAGCCAAGGAGCCTGGACATCACAAGTTATAAGATTCAAAAATTCAAAAATAGGAAAGCGGGGTTTACAAACAATGGCTCCAGAATGTGGGACAGGATAATATCCAGGTACTTTATTGCTCCTGAGCTTCAGAAAAGAACTCCAAATCCACTCTTTGGAGGAGTACCTCATCCATCAATTTAATTTCAGCTTATCCATGCCCTCAATCTTGAATAATTTCAGACTCGTGAACAACACTCTGTTGCCAGTGCTTAGTTTGTAAAATAATAAGTGCCGGTGCCAAAAACTTTTCTCAGAATAAAGCCAGCAGCCAGTGCTGAGGAATGTCGGTAATGCTGGACACCGAGGTTGCAAAGTCTTGATTCTGCTTCATGCTTATTTCTTCCTCTAAAATTCGCTTACTGGCCCTTTATGTAACTCTTACATCTTCTTTTTCCTCCCTGCTTTCTCACTTTGTTACAGTTTTTCTCTCTTTCTCTACCTCCTCCTTTCCTCTTTTTATGTTTTTCCTGCTCTTACACTATGTCAAAGTCTGATGAGGAAAAGTAAGTGCTGGTCACAAAAAAAGAGTGACGATTGGCTCCAGCTGCAACCACCGGCTCAAATTAAGCACTGTCTTTTGTTACTGCCTAGCTAGGATTATACTTTATACATATATATACATAAATAGATTCATTTCTCTTGTCTTTTTTTCATTATTCTTGCAACTGGTTATAGTTGGCACTAACTTTAAGGGCACCAGTTGTTTTTACACCCCAATAATGCAACTCTCTATTTATGCACTGTTTTGTGGTAATAACATCCACACTGCTTGAGCCAGGAGGTTTTGAAATGTATTCCTTTTGGAATAAAAACCCTCTTCTAGCTCAATGTTGAGGAATGCAGTAGATAACAAGATAAATCAGATTCTACAGTGCTGACAGCCATATACACAACAGTGTAATAATGTTTGACTGCTCATTTTCTTTTCTTGTTCGGGTTGCTCATATGTTTTATTAGGCCCGTGGCTAAGCCTTGTTTCCAGGGTAATCATCTGTACACAAATTCAAGCTCCAGCAGCACTGTGTTCTACCAGGATCATTTATTTTCCATGCCACAGAGTATGAATTTTGTCTAAGCGAAATTTCCAAATGCTGGATGTTTCTGACAGTGTAGAGAATTGTTGCATAAAATCTATCATGCTTGAAACAAAAGAATTGAATGAATGATTGTTTTATTTCTTTGGTTATTAGGTTTCCCATCTCTAAGCAGTTGCAGCTCGTCTATATTATTTCTGTTGAAAAAGGTTTCTGAGATCCAGCTGTGTAATATGTCATTAGAGGCTCATTCTATGAAATTATTTTCACGCGGTACTTTGACAACTTTGTTGGCACAAGGGATGCCTTCTCCAGCCGGCACAACATTATTTTGGAGATAGTCTAATGTTATTAGCATTTGGTGTCTAATTGAGCAACAGAATATTTAAGACTCAATGGAGCTTATTAAAGTAGAGAGAGCTGAAGTCTGTTTATAGTGTCTCCTTCCAAGTATGATTGTATTATTAGTCCAGAGAAAATTGGGATTGCTCTAATGGCTCCTCAATCTCATGATGCTGTATTTTCAGAATTCTTTTAATGAGATCAAACAGAAAGCCCTTGAGTTCAATAAACACTAATCGCATTCACTGTTATGAATGGTGTTCGGTGCCAAGAAGGAGCCAAAGCAAAAAAAAAAAAAAAAAGATACTCGCCGCATATTGCACTGATGAGATGTGTTGAGAGGGTTCCCTCCTTCCCAAAAAGATACAACATTGAGGCAAAACTGGAAATTGTGCAGCACGTTTTTCAAATACATTACATAAAACACATGGATTTTACAAATAGTTCAAAAGGGAAACTAATGAAATATTTTATCACGTGAGAGTCTGACACAGTACCCTGGAGCTGTGCTTCTACGCTGCAGCAAATCATGCACGTGCCTTTCTGCTATACTGTCACACCTCTGTATCAAAATTCAAAAAGGAGAAAAAACTCCAGTAGTAAATCATGTGTACACAATATCCCTGTAGGTTAAAGCAGAGCTTGCAAGATGTCGGTATGCAAGCTATATATTACTACGGCAACTTCCACAATGTCCCCAATTTGAAGAAACTCATTGATGTGACAGTTTCGCTGTAGCTGTCTTTAAATGACAACTCCTGTATGTTAACCTAACATAAAGAATTATAAACTGTAAACAACGAGGATGAGGGTTTCTGGGTGACATCAAATCGACAATAAGGCTGAAACTCAAGTTGTGCTGTAACTTAGACTCACAAAATAAAAAAAAATCCCATTATTCACAGATACACATGTGCAATTTTATTTAATGTATGCCCCCCACCCCCCTGCTAAGATGAGTAGTGCAGGGGTAGAGAAGAAATGGAGGAGCCATGCACAGTTGCGGTTCTGCCACTGTCGTGTGGTTTCCACCCTATGGTAGAAACAGTGCGTTTGTGGACAGCATAACCGTTGGAATGGTGCTAGACTGATTCCATGCACCCCTTCAGGATATGTCATCCTATAGGCAAGCTAACTCACAGTGCCACCATAAGTACCTACAAACCTAGGCCGGTAGCAAATGGTTCTGGCAACCACTGAACATGACAACCCTTTTGCTCAGTCACTCGTGCTCTGTTTCTCTCAGAGAAATATACAAGGAATACACAGTGGAACGTTTTCGATATCTATTAAACCAACGTGATTCTTGTATAATATATATATATCTGCTGTAATGATCAATAGACATAAGCAAATTAAAGTTATTAGAATCACCAGGACAGTGAACAGAATGAAAAGTTCCACCATTGTGCTAAAACAATGTATATATGCAAGCATATAAAAAAATACAGAAATCTGGCGTACTCCTACTATGCTTCCCCTAACCTAAGTGTCTAGGGAGCGTATCTGTGTTCTGCCAATAATCCCCGTACTGGATGATCCAACCCTGTAACTTGAAGGGAAAGAATGTAGGTCCCCGTTGTGGTCACAAGCTGGACCCCCCCTCGTAGAGATATCAGCAGGCTGCTGGGCCGAGCAAAGTGCTCCTCTGCTAACACCCGGAATCAGATGTTTATTTATAACAAAAGGCATCCTTGCCTTGGGTCGAGATCTTGATCAGGCTGCCATTGTTTGTGTGTTATAGATAGCTATGTTGCCATGTGTACAACAAGCACATTTGCACAATCGTATGTATAAACCTTGTACACTGTGTCAAGGTAGCATGATAGTGTTCTTGCAAAGTTGATTTTGTAAGCAGGTATAGTTTCCAAGAAACTAACCCAGACTGTCATGGATGCAAATGTGTGGCAGGAGTCATCGTGTAAAAGTGAAGGCAACTTTAGGAAAGACCTGTATATATATAAAATGGCAGTGTTTCCCTCCAGGCCTAAGTAGGACACGACACAAGACACCCACTCGTAGTACATATGTCAACTAAGCTATACAAATAGAAAAACCCTATTGCTAAAAATGCAGCAGCATATTTAAAGGACATTTTTAAAATCATACTTTAAAATCAAAGAAAAAACTGTTTAAAAGACAATCATGCGATTTAGAAGCCCAAAGCACAAAAAAAGCCAACTTAAAAAGTATAAAAGTGTAAAAAGGTAAATTTAAAAATCAATTTAGGATGTTAAAAACAGGCCGAATAAAACGTTTCTACCAAACGGAATACCCAGATGTTTATGTGTTCCAAGTGGTAGAGGAAACATAGCTGTTCCCAGCATCCACACATGATGATTCAGAGGCACACCTCGGAGCAAGTTTATAGAGCAAATATGTTCTCATCCAACCCCCACAGCAGCCGCCGAGGGAGAGAAAACAGCCAGTCGGGGTTCCGCCGAACCAGAGCTAAGATTCAATCCATCGGGGCAGAAGCATCCCAGGAAGGCTCGTACATTGCGGCCAGGAGCAATGGAATACGTAGTGGACAACTATATTTATGGTCTTTTTGAAACAGTAACGCTTTCAGTTTGCTCGGGGCGTCAAAATGCACGAGGTAAGATTAATTGAAGGCCAAACCGTTGCCTCCCTAATTGTACGGTGAGGGGGAAAGAGTACTTGGGTGCAACAAGTGACAACAGAAGAAACCGTCACCAGATAGGCAACCCCCGGCTTCATTCCACAGGAACCTTGACCGTTCAACATCAGGTAACTCCCATTACAGAGTGATCTGAAAGCCGGATGTATCACAGCCACCGGGGAACCTTTCAAGTACAGCCACAGAAGCATTACAAGCTCTGTGCAACAAAATGTACTTGCAAACTAAGGGTGCACTTAAAGTATTCTCTCAGTCTGAACTGCTGAGAAATACTTCAGTTCCCTTATTTTGACACCGAAACTTAAAAGGGAGTTCTCAAGACTTGTGTACAAACCCGTTGCCTAATGCTTCATATCTGCCCACTTGGTGATGTTGTAGACAGTACTGAAAATGAAATGTCAAGATTGGCAGTGTAATATACCCATGAATTGTCCAGTTTTTGAACTACCCCGTGGTGGTGTAGGGCAATGTTCCCATTGAGTGTAATTATAAACAGCACGTGGAATACTTGCTTTGTGCAAAAAATTATGACCGTAATGTTGAAAACAAAACATGTCACCATAATTAGATGTACCATCATACAATTCATCAGAAGAAAACACTGTTGAATGCTCTAGATCTTTTAGCAATTCATGCACTGTATCAATGTCCCAATCGTCAGAAACTGTACTAGGGTAATGATATCATTCAAAGAAACTTTGAACAAATATGGAATTTGTAAACGTTCAGTGGGGCCATACACATCATACGATACCCTATCTCAAACAGTCCCAGCTGGAACTGGAACAGCTGTAATGCTCACCAGGGAAAAGTCTCTTCGTTCTCAGTGTGATGGTGAATGTGGATTAGGAACCTAGTTCACCAGTTGCACTGCAGAGCGTTCTGGGAGGAAATGTCCATTCAGAAGTAGGAAAAAGACGTCACAAAACCAATCCAAAGCACTAGGAAAAGTAACGCAATTGTAATCCAATGATGTACCCACAAAGAAACAAAATATGTCCTTTTCAGCCAATGATAGAAAGCACACACTTTCAGTCTGAATGGAAGAGGTGGTGGTGGATCAGTTAAATCCGATGAGAAGTCATCAAAGTCGATATAATAGCCAGAGGCCGTCTGATCTATTTTTGGCAGTTCAGCAGGTTTTGTAGAACTGGGAGATGACTCGATCTGTGGTGTATTGACATAAACTGAGTTCTTCCCAGGTTTCTGAATCGAAATCTGTGTTTCTGTACAAGTTGACTGTACAGTTGTTGTAGTTGTAACAGGTAGAAGACATACTTTGCTGTCGTTGAAGAGAGAATGCTTCTTCAGTTATTAAAGCTTCTATCTGAACTTCCTGTACGGTAGCGAGAGGAGGCATGTAGAAGCCCAGGAGCCCACGTGGCTTACTGTTGAGAATCGGCCACATAGTGTTGTTTGATCAGGTCAATGAGGACAAATCCTTTCTCTTTGCGACCGGCAAGGAGTGGAAGAAGTACTGTTCTGGTACCTTCAACAGCCAGGACAGATAGGTTGGCTTAAACTATTTTTTGTCCACAATGATTCCCTGACCAGATCCCCAAACCTAGGGAGTCAGCCAGGCCTTGTCGGGAGTACCTTCACTTCTCCAGTGGCAGTACAATTTACTTGGATGTTGCTTTGTTCGTCCCGGAAGTTGTTCAGTTCCTGTAAAGCAGCCAAACCTTCATTGATTTCAAATGGTGTTTCCACTGCCACAGTGCTGAGATTGTTGAGGTCTGGGACCTACATCTTTACCCCAAACAGGATTTCATAGGGAGTCCGACCACCCAGGGATTTTCTCGGCATGTTATTCAGTGCCATCTTAACCCCATATAGCTGATGGACCCAACTGCCACCTGAGCCTAGTACCCTTGCTGTTAAAGACTGCCTTAAGTCATGGTTTTTCCTCTCCACAACCACATTTTCCTCAGGATGGGATGGAGATGAGAAATACAGGGTCACACCCAAACTTCCAATGGCCCTGGTCGGAATGTAATGTGCCAACTGCTAGGTCCAGATAAAGACTTGCAGATCCTTTATAACAGTTTGGGTGTCAGCCGACCCCTGTGGCCATACCCACAGGAATCAAAAGCAGGAATCCACTGCTACCAAGATGTACTTGTAAGCTCCATCTGATGACAGAGGGCCTCAATGGCCCAGATAGACACAAGCCAGTGACTTTTTTAAATCAGTAAAGGTGTCTGGGGTGTGGGCGCGCTACGGTGGAACCCTTCATCTGCTGGCAGATGTCAATCAATCAATCAAGCATGTCACTTATAAAGCGCACTACATACCCGCGAGGGTCTCAAGGCGCTGGGGGAAGAGGGGGGTGGTGCTGCTACTGATCGAAGAGCCAGGTCTTGAGGAGTCTTCTGAAGGCCAGTAGGTCTTGGGTCTGTCGGAGGTTGGTGGGGAGGGTGTTCCAGGTCTTGGCGGTGAGGTGGGAGAAGGATCTGCCGCCGGCGGTCGCTTTCCGGATGCGGGGGACTGTGGCGAGGGCGAGGCTGGTCGAGCGGAGCTGGCGGGTGGGGGTGTAGAAGCTGAGTCGTCTGTTGAGGTAGGCTGGTCCGGAGTTGTGGAGTGCTTTGTGTGCGTGGGTGAGGAGCTTGAAGGTTATCCTCTTGTTGACAGGGAGCCAGTGCAGGTCTCTCAGGTGGGGTCTGATGTGGCTGCGTCGGGGGATGTCGAGGATAAGACGTGCAGAGGCGTTCTGGATGCGTTGCAGCCGCTCTCAGGAGCTTAGCCGTCGTTCCTGCGTAGAGGGCGTTTCCGTAGTCCAGCCTGCTGGTGACGAGGGCCTGGGTGACTGTTTTTCTCGTTTCGGTGGGGATCCACTTGAAGATCCTGCGGAGCATTCGGAGGATGTTGAAGCAGGATGAGGAAACGGCGTTGACCTGCTTAGTCATGGAGAGGGTGGGGTCGAGGATGACCCCTAGGTTGCGTACGTGGTCGGTGGGTGGCGGGGCTGTTCCCAGTGATGTTGGCCACCAGGAGTCGACCCAGGCTGAAGGGTTGGAACCAAGGATGAGGACCTCCGTCTTGTCCGAGTTCAGCTTCAGGCGGCTGGTCCTCATCCATTCGGCGACGGCCTTCATTCCTTCGTGGAGGTGGGCTTTGGCGGTGTGAGGGTCTTTGGTGAGGGAGAGGATCAGCTGGGTGTCGTCGGCGTAGGAGATGATGTTGAGGTTGTGCTGTCGGGCGACGTGGGCGAGGGGTGCCATGTAGATGTTGAACAGCGTTGGGCTGAGGGAGGAGCTTAGGGGGACGCTGCAGATGATCTTGGTGGCCTTGGATCGGAAGGGGGCGAGGCGGACGCTTTGTGTTCTGCCGGAAAGGAAGGATGTGGTCCAGTCCAGGGCCTTCTCTTGGATCCCGGCGTCGTGAAGGCGTGTTCGTAGTGTGTGGTGGCAGATTGTGTCGAAGGCGGCTGATAGGTCCAGGAGGATGAGGGCTGCTGTTTCTCCGTTGTCTAGCAGGGTCCTGATGTCATCGGTGGCGGCGATGAGGGCGGTTTCGGTGCTGTGGTTGCTGCGGAAGCCGGACTGGGAAGGGTCCAGGATGTTGTTCTCCTCGAGGTAGCGGGTCAGTTGTTTGTTGACGATTTTCTCGGTGACCTTCGCGGGGAACGGGAGCAGAGAGATGGGTCGGAAGTTCTTGAGGTCCTTGGGGTCTGCCTTGGGTTTCTTGAGTAAGGCGGTGATCTCGGCGTGCTTCCAGCTTTCCGGGAAGGTTGCTGTCTCGAAGGAGATGTTGATTATTTTCCGGAGATGGGGCGCGATGGCTGTACTGGCTTTGTTGAAGATGTGGTGAGGGCACGGGTCTAACGGTGAACCGGAGTGGATGGTGTTCATGATCTCGCTGGTGTCCTCGTCGTTGATGTTGGTCCAGGAGAGCAGGCGGTTGGTGGTTGTGGGGGCAGTGGTCTCGGTGGTTGCCGGGGCGGTCGTGGTGTTGAAGCTGTCGTGGATGTCGGCGATTTTGCGGTGGAAGAAGGTGGCCAGTGAGTCGCACAGGTCTCGCGACGGCTGGATGTCGTTGGTGTTGGAGCTGGGGTTGGAGAGTTCCTTCACGATGTTGAAGAGCTCTTTGCTGTTGTGTGCGTTGTTGTCTAGGCGGTCTTTGAGTGAGGCCCTTTTGGCGGATCTGATGAGGTGATGGTGACTGCGGGTGGCGCTCTTGTGGGCGGCGTAGCTGTCCGCTGTCCGTTCGTGGAGCCAGATCTTCTCCAGTTTTCGGCATGTTTGTTTGGAGGCCTGGAGGTCTTCGGTGAACCAGGTGGCTTTCTTGCTGGTGTGGCTGTTGGGCGGATTCTTGAGCGGGGCGAGGGTGTTGGCGCAGTCGTCGATCCACTGTCTGAGGTTGCGGGCGGCGGTGTCGGGGTCGGAGGGTTCGGCGGGTGGGCTCAGGGCGAGGGTTGTGGTTAGCTGGTCTTCCGTGACTCTGCTACAGCAGCGGCGAGGCATTTGTTCGGTGCAGTGGTGCGTGGTGGGCTTCCTGTAGGTGAAGTGGATGCAGTGGTGGTCAGTCCAGTGGGGTTCGGAGGTGTGGTTGAAGGAGACGAGTGGGCTTGCGGAAAAGATGGAGTCGAGCGTGTGGCCGGCGGCGTGGGTGGGTGTAGTCACGAGCTGTCTGAGTCCGAGGGTGGCGAGGTTGTCGATCAGGGTGGTGGAGTTGGTGTCCTTGTTGTTCTCGAGGTGGAAGTTCAGGTCCCCGAGGAGGATGTAGTCCGTGGAGGCGATGGCGTGTGTGCTGACGAAGTCAGCGATGGAATCGCTGAACTGTGGTCGGGGTCCGGGGGTCTGTAGATGAGGGTTCCTCTGAGGGTGGTGTTGGGATCGGTGTGGATCTGGAAGTGCATGTGTTCGGCGGTGCTGAGGGTGTCGTCGGTGTTGGTTGAGACTCTGAGGGTGTTCCTGTGGACGATGGCGATGCCTCCTCCGACTCCGTTGGTGCGGTCCCTGCGGGTGATCTTGTATCCGTCCGGGATGGCAATGGCGATGTCGGGGGCTGAAGCGGGATTCAGCCAGGTCTCCGTCAGGAATGCGACGTCTGGGGAGGTTGAGTCGAGAAGGTCCCAGAGTTCGATGGCGTGTTTGCGGGCGGAGCGGGTGTTGAGGAGGATGCATCTGAGGTAGTTGGGTTCTTTCCTGGGCGGTGGTTTGGCGGGGCGGGTGCTGGCGAAGCTGCAGTTCCGGCAGGTGAAGGGCCCTTGGGTGCGCTTCGGGGTGGCCTGGTAGCAGGCGTGTTCTTTTCTGGGGTTGAGTGCGTGGAGGGTGCTGGCGTCGTATCGGCATCTGTTGATGTGGCGGGCACGGGGGATGCCCGGACCAGGCGGTCTGGCGCTGGGCGCGGTCACGGCGCGGACAGGCGCAGACGGGCTTGCCTTAGGCGCGCATCCGCCGCCATAAATGGGGAGGTGGGAGGGAGGAGCAGGAATGGGGCAGCGAATGGGCAGTGAGGGGGCGGGGCCGCAGGGGCGCAGCGGCGGGAAACAGGCACAGAAGGGAAAACGAGCACAATCAGGGCATCAAGGGGGCACAGAAAGGAAAAAACTAGCACAATGAGGGGCAGCAAGGGGGCACAGAAAGGAAAAAACGAGCACAATCAGGGGCAGCAAGGGGGCACAGAAAGGGAAAAAAACGAGCACAATCAGGGGCAGCAAGGGGGCACAGAAAGGAAAAAACTAGCACAATGAGGGGCAGCAAGGGGGCACAGAAAGGAAAAACGAGGCACAATCAGGGGCAGCAAGGGGGGCACAGAAAGGAAAAAACGAGCACAATCAGGGGCAGCAAGGGGGCACAGAAAGGAAAAACGAGCACAATCAGGGGCAGCAAGGGGGGCACAGAAAGGAAAAACGAGCACAATCAGGGGCAGCAAGGGAGGCACAGAAAGGAAAAACGAGCACAATCAGGGGCAGCAAGGGGGCACAGAAAGGAAAAAACGAGCACAATCGGGGCAGCAAGGGGGCACAGAAAGGAAAAACGAGCACAATCAGGGGCAGCAAGGGGGCACAGAAAGGAAAAACGAGCACAATCAGGGGCAGCAAGGGGGCACAGAAAGGAAAAACGAGCACAATCAGGGGCAGCAAGGGGGGCACAGAAAGGAAAAACGAGCACAATCAGGGGCAGCAAGGGGGCACAGAAAGGAAAAACGAGCACAATCAGGGGCAGCAAGGGGGCACAGAAAGGAAAAACGAGCACAATCAGGGGCAGCAGGGGGCACAGAAAGGAAAAACGAGCACAATCAGGGGCAGCAAGGGGGGCACAGAAAGGAAAAAACGAGCACAATCAGGGGCATCAAGGGGGGCACAGAAAGGAAAAAACGAGCACAATCAGGGGCAGCAAGGGGGCACAGAAACGAAAAAACTAGCACAATGAGGGGCAGCAAGGGGGCACAGAAAGGAAAAACGAGCACAATCAGGGGCAGCAAGGGGGGCACAGAAAGGAAAAAACGAGCACAATCAGGGGCAGCAAGGGGGCACAGAAAGGAAAAACGAGCACAATCAGGGGCAGCAAGGGGGCACAGAAAGGAAAAACGAGCACAATCAGGGGCAGCAAGGGGGCACAGAAAGGAAAAACGAGCACAATCAGGGGCAGCAAGGGGGCACAGAAAGGAAAAAACTAGCACAATCAGGGGCAGCAAGGGGGCACAGAAAGGAAAAACGAGCACAATCAGGGGCAGCAAGGGGGCACAGAAAGGAAAAAACGAGCACAATCAGGGGCAGCAAGGGGGCACAGAAAGGGAAAAAAACGAGCACAATCAGGGGCAGCAAGGGGGCACAGAAAGGAAAAAACGAGCACAATCAGGGGCAGCAAGGGGGCACAGAAAGGAAAAACGAGCACAATCAGGGGCAGCAAGGGGGCACAGAAAGGAAAAACGAGCACAATCAGGGGCAGCAAGGGGGCACAGAAAGGAAAAACGAGCACAATCAGGGGCAGCAAGGGGGGCACAGAAAGGAAAAACGAGCACAATCAGGGGCAGCAAGGGGGCACAGAAAGGAAAAACGAGCACAATCAGGAGCAGCAAGGGGGCACAGAAAGGGAAAAAAACGAGCACAATCAGGGGCAGCAAGGGGGCACAGAAAGGAAAAAACTAGCACAATGAGGGGCAGCAAGGGGGCACAGAAAGGAAAAACGAGCACAATCAGGGGCAGCAAGGGGGCACAGAAAGGAAAAAACGAGCACAATCAGGGGCAGCAAGGGGGCACAGAAAGGAAAAACGAGCACAATCAGGGGCAGCAAGGGGGGCACAGAAAGGAAAAAACGAGCACAATCAGGGGCAGCAAGGGGGGCACAGAAAGGAAAAAACGAGCACAATCAGGGGCAGCAAGGGGGCACAGAAAGGAAAAAAGTAGCACAATGAGGGGCAGCAAGGGGGCACAGAAAGGAAAAACGAGCACAATCAGGGGCAGCAAGGGGGCACAGAAAGGAAAAAACGAGCACAATCAGGGGCAGCAAGGGGGCACAGAAAGGAAAAACGAGCACAATCAGGGGCAGCAAGGGGGCACAGAAAGGAAAAACGAGCACAATCAGGGGCAGCAAGGGGGCACAGAAAGGAAAAACGAGCACAATCAGGGGCAGCAAGGGGGGCACAGAAAGGAAAAAACGAGCACAATCAGGGGCAGCAAGGGGGCACAGAAAGGAAAAACGAGCACAATCAGGGGCAGCAAGGGGGGCACAGAAAGGAAAAACGAGCACAATCAGGGGCAGCAAGGGGGGCACGGAAAGGAAAAAACGAGCACAATCAGGGGCAGCAGCAGGGCACACAGACGGAGCTGTGTGGTGGGGGAGCGACCTACCAGTCAAGGTCAGGGGTCGCAGATGTTGCATTTAAGGATGAAGTCCTTAGTCTGTCTGTAAAGACCCGGCTACAAATAGCACTACTCCAGTAATGAAATTGTAGCAGTCACCCCTGCATGTGCAGAGGGCAGACCCTCATGTGCAGCTAGTATTAACCCCAATCTGCGATCAGCGATTGGAATTACTCTATCCCCCACTCCAGGAATGTGAGCATATGGTATATTCTGTGCATCTAACTTGTAGGAATGCTTGAGTGGAAAGAATTTCAACAGGTGGGTGCCATCGTGTTCAGCGCTCACAGCCACCATGATGTCTCTGTCTATCCTCGTGCTAGAATGAGTAAGTGCAGCAACCGCAGCAGTGCGAACTGTTGCTTTTGTGGCTTCATCAGCCATGGAATTCCCTGCAACGTGAATGCCATCACGCTGATGACTCAATGTGTGGATTACATGAGTCTGTGGCAACCAGTTTTTCAGCTTTGCCACCTGTTCCCAAAGCATCTTGTTCTTTATTGTGCAACCCTTTGAATCTCTGAATCTCTTCTGGCTCCAATAGAGTAAATATTCATTATAGGACTAGACACAGTAATATGAATCACACACTATAAGTGTGGGGAATCTTGGATCTGTATTTCCTAGTGCTAGAATTAGAGCCTTTAGTTCTGCCAGTGACTGTGTGTAGGTTTTCTCAGGATAGAATTATCCATCGTGCATGCGGTCTTTCACAATTGCGCACACTGGTGAGTGTTGGTGCTTAGTCCCTATGGCAGGCTGCGCAGACCCATCAGTATATTTGATGTAATCATAGTGATCTAGAGGCATTATTTCATTAGGTAGAGTATATTATTTTTTGTACTGCAGAAAAGCTTGTGGGGTCACAACAATTATGTGTTTACCCTGAGCCAGGGCTCGCTCTCTTACCACATCAGTCTGCACAGCTGTCAGAATTTTTTTAGTAGGTGCAAAAGGCATTTCAGCATTAGTGTATAAATGCAATTTATATGTAATTGGTACTGTGTCACCTTCATTGAACGTGACCTATGTATATCCTGATGTCCCCGCGATAACGCAGATCACCAGGTTCGTTGTATTCACACGTGTGTGTAAATGTTTGGAAGCTATCATGTCAGCTTGAACAAAACGTAAAATATTTGTGTGTTTCTGTGTCCAATGTGTGCTTGAGAAGTCTGGATGTATCAAGTCATAGAATGGGTTAACCTGTTCTGCATAATCTGGAATGTATGTTCTGCCAAATTTCGGAATCACAATATGGATTGTAGTCTTTTCAATGTTGTTGGAGGTTGAAGCAGTGCACATTTCTCTAAGAAGTGTGTCTCAAGGCTTTTGCCTTCACTTCACAGCCCATATCCCAGAAAAAGACCGTTGAGGGGGCAATTTTTGATTTTTTCAAATTAAATTTGCAGCCCATGTGAGCAAATCCTATAATCATACGATCTACACTTGCCAAGTGTTCCATGAGGTCATCATCCTTCAGATATATGTCATCGACATAGGACAATGCCTACTCATCAACATTTTGAAGTAGTTCTGTGACTCTGGCTGAAAACAGCCTGGGGCTATTCTTATACCCCTGGGGCAATCAACAGAATTGCCTCTGAGGGCCTAGCATTGAAAACGCTGCTTCCAGGCCATATATTCTGACAGAAAAATCAAATCGAGATAGCAAGTGTTTTTTTGTATTTCTTCCGCACAATGTTGTTCATTAGTGCAGCACTGTTTGCATTCTGTACTGCCAATGTGTGAGTAGCTGTATTTAAGTGTCTGTATTCTAATACTAGACAATATGAATGATCTGGTTTCATCACTGGAAAGAAGGGATTATTCATAGATGAGCATTTCCCTAACTTGTTTTTTAGCTTCATGTTTAATTGGGTATTGTTGTTGAGGTTGTGGGGTCGTCCTTAATGGGATCTCATGATAAGGGAAACCATCTTCCCACCCCACATGGTTGCGGTGCTAATGCCAACTCCTTGGCATATAAATGTTTCACTGATTTTGGAAGGTAAAATTCCCGTTTCTTCGTTTGGGCACTACATTACGAAATCAGGTGGCCAATTCTTTTCAGCCAAAAGAATGTCACAACTGTACGTTAAGTCCTCCCAAAAGAGAACATTGATGTTTCTGGGTAGGTTCCCCTCCAATTGGAGTTGTATTTCATGCAAACAATGTGAGAACTTGCCCTGGTGTCAGGTGTTTCCACCGTGATATACTCACTCAGCGCACCCCACCAGACAATTCATCAGGTTCTGGCACACTATTGTTACTTTTGCCATGCTGTCTAGTATTGCCCCTGTCCATTCCCCGCACAGAAGCAGAGTCCTCAATATCCGGGGCATGCCTGACCTTAAGTCCGGCTAACTTCTTCTTTTGAATTGAGGCTTGGAATGTTTTGGTTTATCTTCTTGTTTGATTATGTAATCAGATGAACGCTGTGAGCCCTCCTTCGGTTTCACATGCTCTTCCGATCTGCACTCTGACCATCCACCTCTCTCTGAACGTTTATTGGATGAAACCTGGAAGGAACGACATGAAGATTTATCACTATCCTGATACTTGTCAGGCGGTCTAATATTATCACGGTTTCAAAGATTATATCTTTTTTCAGTGGCTTCCTGTTGAGGAGACCCACCCCGTGATTTTTGTCTTGTCTTTATTTTTTTGTTTATTGTCCCACTTCTTCTGTGTTGAGTAGTCGGGTGCTTGCATACAGTTATCCTTTTCAAAATGACTCTTCAATTGTGGTTTGCCAGGTTCGGCTCCCAAAATATCTCTACCCAGCATAGCATAGGTTTCTTTGATAATTTTAGGACATTTGTGCTCGTGCTGTGCAGGAGTCAAATCCCGTATGCGCTGGCATATAGCCAATGCTGCTTCCCCCTTTAGGTTGCTTAACATAATGGTGGATACTGCAGCAAAATTCAGTTTCATCCCCAAGTCCAGGGCAAGTGCTGCCACGTACGCATTCTGAAGCTGTTTCAGCACTTCCGGTAAAACAGCCAGAGAAGCGGTACCATGCATTCTGGTTTATACTGCAGCACAGACTGTACTACAAGTTGTGCAGTCTTCCAAAGGGGGAGCCATCCCCATCAGCAAGCAATAGTTAATAATCTATGTTTTTCCCGTGGACCCGAATGGGGAAACACCAATTCAAGCGGACTTGTTTTTGTGCAATCCAGAACTGAATCTCCTCCCGTATGTCCGGAACTTTCACCATGACTGCATTTAGCATTTGTTGGCTGATGCCAGGGGTAGCCAACTGTGGTTGTGCAGCTTGAGCAGTCTGCGCAGGGTTAAGCATTAATGTTCGCATAACTAACTGTGTAAGACATCTATATATCGTTACTAAGTCTTTGTATAGTGTTTGCACCTCTATTGTTGGTAAATTGGCAACATTAGGATGCAGTGTGTAGCCAGCTAAGACTGGCCATGTTGCTCCCTCATTGCTGAGAGGACCAAGTCTAACATTTGCTGTTGTGTGAGGGAGGATGCCTTTAAACCAATTTATGTGTTCTTGGTAAGTTAGAGGTATTTCTATCTCTTCATATAGAGTTTAGCACTGCTAAAGAAACCTAGCCTTGACCCAGAAAACTGGGGAAACTATCGACCTATTTCCTTACTACCGGGAATAAGTAAGCTAGCTGAGAAATACATCAATTCTATTTTATCAGCCTTCTTGGAAAACAACAATGGTCTTCATCCTACACAGACAGGATTTAGACCCCAACAGGGCACAGAAACTGCTCTTTTGGCTATAGTAGAGGAAACAAGGAAGACTCTTGACAATGGAGGCTGCGCTGCCATTTTATTATTGGATCTCAGCACAGTCTTCGATACTGTTAATCATCGCTTAATGATACAAAGACTTGGAGAGGCCGGAGTGACTGGATCAGCCTTAAAATGGCTCCAGTCTTTCCTTCAAAATAGGGTTTTCACAGTTTTTGAAGACGAATATTCTTCAAAACAAATTCCTGTGAAATGTGGGGTTCCTCAGGGATCTTCCCTCAGCCCCACTATGTTCAATGTGTACATGAGATCGCTAGCTGAAACAGTATGTCCATTCGGGGTTCATATCGTTACCTATGCGGATGACACGCAGTTAGTCATCTCTATGAAACAAAACAATAAACATGAACCCGATTTAATCACCTGTCTGGAGAAAGTCTTTGACTGGATGAATAATTCCTTCCTGAAACTTAACGGATCAAAGACTGAACTCATGCTGTTGGGGAAGTCTGCTCCCCGAAACATTGACCCCCTTTGGCCTAGTGTTTTAGGTTCCCCCTGCCCCTAGCAAACAAATCAAAAGTCTTGGGGTTTGGCTTGACTGCAACCTTGATTTTAAGGCACAAGCTCGTACAGTTGCAGCTAGCTGTTACAGCCTCTTAAGAATGATTAGAAAAATACTTCCTTTGTTACCTTTTACAGCTAGACGGGTGTTGGTCCAAGCTCTTATCCTATCAAGATTGGACTATGCTAATGTTCTGTACTTGGGAGCCCCGCAGGGTACCATCAAAATTCTTCAAACAGTACAAAATTGTGCAGCTCGCATGCTGATGAATATTCCCAAACGCTCCTCTGCAAAACCCGCACTCGCTACTTTGCACTGGCTCCCTGTTCAGGAAAGAATCCAATTTAAGTCCCTATGTATTACCCACAAGTTACTTTCTGGCAAGGGCTCTTCCTTGATCTGTTCTTGGATTCAACCCTATGTGCCTAATAGGGCCCTTAGATCTAAGAACAAAGGTTTAGTCTTAGTTCCTAAGATTAAACGATCACGTAGTGGAGGCCGACTGTTTACGTACAATGTATCCAAACTTTGGAACGGTCTTCCCCTCCACATACGTTCCGAACCTGATTATCTCAAGTTCAGAAAACTGTTGAAAACCTTCCTCTTTCCGTGACCTCTTTATTATTACAGTTCTCTAGGGTGTCATAGCGCTGGGATGCCTCCGGGTAGCCATGCGCTCTATAAATGCTCCTTCATCATCCTTCATCATCATTTCATCCTCAGTGAGGTGTGAATAAGTTGTGTAATGTTGTCTGCAGCTGAGAATGTAACCCAAGAATAGAAAAACATCTGTCCCAAATGCTTTGTGTGCCTCAACCATGAACGTATCATCTCCATCCCTGGGTGTGAGACCATGGTGTAATAGTTTCAGAGTAACCGCATGTCTGCAGTTCTCAGCTATGTTTAATGCCCGAAGATCTTCATCTCCAGACATAATTAAAAAATGAATTACAGCACAGGTAACATAGTGGGAAGTATATCCTTTAAGAGTTCAAGCTTGAGCAGCCTTCAGTCAATACATAGGAGTTACCTACCCAGCTAAGGAGAATGTTCCGTACCACCACGGACGTCTCAGGTTTAGGAAGTAAGTAGGGGTCTCTGAGAAGCCACAATAGAACTACTCAGGTGATCCATTAAATAAGAACCCAACCAATGTTTGCGGCACCATGTCAAGCACTTTCCACCCTACGGTAGGAACTGAGCTTTTGTGGACAGCATAACAGTTGGGATGGTGCTAGACTGATTCCAACTGTGGTTGTGCAGCTTGAGCAGTCTGCGCAGGGTTAAGCATTAATGTTCGCATAACTAACTGTGTAAGACATCTATATATCGTTACTAAGTCTTTGTATAGTGTTTGCACCTCTATTGTTGGTAAATTGGCAACATTAGGATGCAGTGTGTAGCCAGCTAAGACTGGCCATGTTGCTCCCTCATTGCTGAGAGGACCAAGTCTAACATTTGCTGTTGTGTGTGGGAGGATGCCTTTAAACCAATTTATGTGTTCTTGGTAAGTTAGAGGTATTTCTATCTCCTCATATAGAGTTTAGTTATCCAGTATTTCATCCTCAGTGAGGTGTGAATAAGTTGTGTAATGTTGTCTGCAGCTGAGAATGTAACCCAAGAATAGAAAAACATCTGTCCCAAATGCTTTGTGTGCCTCAACCATGAACGTATCATCTCCATCCCTGGGTGTGAGACCATGGTGTAATAGTTTCAGAGTAACCGCATGTCTGCAGTTCTCAGCTATGTTTAATGCCCGAGGATCTTCATCTCCAGACATAATTAAAAAATGAATTACAGCACAGGTAACATAGTGGGAAGTATATCCTTTAAGAGTTCAAGCTTGAGCAGCCTGCAGTCAATACATAGGAGTTACCTACCCAGCTAAGGAGAATGTTCCGTACGACCACGGACGTCTCAGGTTTAGGAAGTAAGTAGGGGTCTCTGAGAAGCCACAATAGAACTACTCAGGTGATCCATTAAATAAAGAACCCAACCAATGTTTGCGGCACCATGTCAAGCACTTTCCACCCTACGGTAGGAACTGAGCTTTTGTGGACAGCATAACAGTTGGGATGGTGCTAGACTGATTCCATGTACCACTCAGGATATGTTGTCCTATAGTCAAGCTAGCTCACAGTGCCACCATAAGTTCCTCTAAACCTGGACAGGTATCAAATGGTTCTGGCAACCACTGAAAATGACAACCATGATGCCCCAGGAATCATGGTAACAGATCAAGAACCCTTTTGCTCAGTCACTCATGCTCTCAGAAAAATATACAAGGAATAAACAGTGGGATGTTTTCAATATTTATTGAACCAACATGATTCTTGTATAATATATATTTTTTATTTATTTATTGATTTATAAAGTTTTGATTAGCGCGAGCATGACCCTAGTGGGTATCAGAGCGCTTTACATGAGGAGGAGTATGGTATCAATTGGACTGGTAAACAAAAGATACATGTGTGCATGACAAACATATATGAAGGTACATAGAATAAAAAGCTTGATCTCAATTATACTCGCTAATAAGATGGTCAATCATCATAGAGAAGTTAATATGGTTACATTTCCATAGGCATAGAAAATTGTCATAGGGTAAAAACTTAGTCAGCAAAAAAATATTTTGCTTCATTTTTTAAGGCAGCGGTAGAGGAGATTAGGCGAACATCCGGTGGTAGAGAGTTCCATATCTTAGGTGTGACAACCGAAAAAGCTCTGGTGCCTGTTTTCTTTTTGTGGGTTCGTTGGGGTTTCAGAAGTAGGGTGTGCACATTTCGCAAGGGTCTGCAGCCCCCTGATTTTTCTAGCTTTTGAGCCAGATATCTGTGGGTATTGAAATGTAGCACTTTATGTGTCAAGCATGCAATTGTTTTATTGGATTCTTGCTTCATATGGTAGCCAGTTCAGGAATTTTAGGGCCGGGGAGATGTGTGTATTTCTTTTTGTTCCAGAGACAAGTCTGGCTGCCGCATTGAGGGAGGCTCTTAGAGGGGCCAACTTGTATCGAGGTAAGCCACATAGTGTGGCACTACCATAGTCCAGTCTGGGCAATAGAAGAGCTTGGACCGCTTGTTTTAGGTCTTCATGTGGAAGGTAGGGTTTAAGTTTCCGCAGAATGCTCAGTTGGTAATTCACTCCTTTAGTGGCAGCATTAATGTGTTCCTGCATATTCAGATGTTTGTCTAATGTAATACCCAAGAATCTAGCAGAGTCTATGATGTGAGGGGAGCAGTTAAGGGCTGTAAGATGTTTCAACCAAAGCTCGATCTTGGGGGTGTTTTTCGGCGGTGAGATGAGAAGGAATTCGGTTTTGGCAGAGTTAAGTTTGAGATGATTATCCATGAGCCAGAGATGTGTGTTTTGCAAGATGAAATTGAGGGATATAATGTCCTCTGGAGAGGCGATTTTGAGATACAGCTGAGTATCATCAGCATACATATGATAATGGATGTTAGCAGATTTTAAGTGGTTTGCTAGTGGTTCCAGGAATAAATTGAAAAGAATGGGGGAGAGAGAAGATCCCTGTGGAACACTCGGAGTGATCGCATGGGGCTTAGACAGAGATTGGTTCATTTTAACTCTCTGGGATCTGTTTTGGAGGAATGAGGAAAACCATTGCAATATGACCCCTGATAGGCCCATCCTTTGTTCCAGTAGTTTCAGTAGACCATCATGTTTGACCGTGTCAAAAGCGGACGATAGGTCAAGCAGTATCAGAAGTCATGATTCATTGCGATCCAGCATTTTTAGTATTTCATCAACGACATGGGTAAGTGCAGATTCAGTGCTGTGACCTTGACGGAATCCTGACTGGTCTTGATCAAGGAGTTGATAGTTGTCAATGTGATTGCAGAGTTGGATCTGGACACATTTTTCTAAGAGCTTTGCAAGAGTAGGGATGTTGGAGATGGGTCTGAAGTTATTAGGATCAGAGCAGTCTGCGTTGTTTTTTTTTTAAAGTGAGGTTTACTTGTCCTGCTTTTAGGCAATCAGGGATAATACCTTGACGTAGTGAGGCATTTAAAATCTTAGTCCATACGGGGAGAATACATGCTTTGATCTCTTTGAATATAGCCGGAGGTAGAGGGTCAGTGAAGTGATTAGATGGGTTTAGTGATGAAAGAATGATGTAGATGTCTCTTTCGCTGATTGTTGAGAAGGTGTCCCAAGAGGCATTGTTTTTGGAGGGGTGCCTGGATGGGTTGATCCCTTAAGTGTACTGGGAGGTGTAAGAGAACTGGATGAGGCAGCCGATAGTAGCTCATTCGCTAGTTGTAGTTAATTCTCAATCTTAGTAGTTTTTTCCATGAAGAAGGCAGCCAATTCTTCACAGTTTGGGAGGGTGCTGGATTCGGGGTCTAACGGGTTTTATGCATTACGTGATTGCTGCTTGACTATTTCGAATAGTTTGTTGAGCCTATTTCTGGCTTGGTCAAGCTGTGCTCTGAAGAAATTAGCTTTCACTTGTCTTATTTTTCTGTTGTATGTGTTCCTGGTTAGTCTTAAGCGTTTTAGAAGTTCCAAGGATGGGGAAGATCTCCAGGCTCTTTCTGCTATTCGTAGATTGCATCTTTCGGTGTTCAAGTTGTCGTTGAACCAGGGCTTTGATTTTTTATTGGATATGTTTTTTTGTTGAAGGGGAGCTACAGAGTCCATGACTTCCGACATGGAAGTATTATAGAAATCTGTGAGGTCCTTGACATCATCCATGTTGGTCTGTGGATTCAAGGTATTATTGCAAAGGGTAGTTAGTTCATTGTGGTTTATATTACGAAGATTCCTTTTCCAATGTTTTATTTTCTTGGGTTGCCCTTGCATCGGGGTCATCCTTGAATTGATGAGGAAGGTGATGTGATAATGATCTGTCCAATCACAGGGGCTAATGGACTCCAAGGAGATGTTGTCCGTCTTTGAGATTATAACGTCCAAAGTCTCACCCTTGTTGTGAGTTGGCCTGTCACAAATTTGGGACGACTCATGGTTTAAAAGGAAGGCCTTTAGGCTATTCATTGACTCGTCGTTCAGATCGTTCCAGTGTAAGTTAAAGTCGCCCAGGAAGATCTGGGGCCCTTGAAGATTATCATTCATTGTAATGATTTCCATGATTTGTTCGATGAACAGTGAGTGATTGCCCGGAGGGTGATAGAAAGCGTGTATATTACAAATGGATTTATTGTTGCAAGAGACATTGATGCTAAGATATTCGCATGTAGTTAGAGCAATTGTTTCTGATTGGGATACTGAGAGCGTGTTGCGGTAGATGCTTGCTATTCCCCCACCCGTTTTCTTGGGTCTATCTAGTCGGATGATCTTGTGACTAGGGGGGACTAGTAGGTCTAATATGGGATGAGATGCGCTGTTTAACCACGTTTCCATGAGGATAACTATATCAAACTTATGTGAGAGGATATGGTCGTAAATATAAGCCGCTTGTTTGTTTGCTGATATGCAATTAAGGAGCATGCACTTTAGCTGATTATTAGAATGATGTGATGCCGTCCGTGATATATTGAGATACCAAAGGGGATGATGGACGGAGCATTAGAGCAAATCAAACACTCACCCCCAGTCAACTGATCTGGGTTTAATCCATCATCATTCTTTAGCTCACTCCACCACCCCAGTTCAGACATGGCCATATGCAAATCAGTCTGACCCTGTGCCTCATGGGAACAGTCCAGCGCCGAACTGCCAAGCCATGTCTTCCCTGGACCGGAAACAAGCATCCTGGGACCGGTTTCGGGTTCAAAACCCTCATCAGCCAGGCTATCTTGAATCCAGTGGCAAAGTGAGCAAGGGACCCACGTCTGTGCATACCCTGCCAACTTAGTGCGAACAAAGCGATACCAAAGGGGATGTCTGAACTGGGGTGGCGGAGTGAGCTAAAGAATGATGATGGATTAAACCCAGATCAGTTGACTGGGGGTGAGTGCTTGCAATGTTCAACACTCCGTCCATCATCCCCTTTGGTTTTGCTATGTTCGCCCTAAGTTGGCAGGGTATGCCCAGGCGTGGGTCCCTTGCTCACTTTGCCACTGGATTCAAGATAGGCTGGCTGATGACGGCTGTAAGCCAGAAACCGGTCCCAGGATGCTTGTTTCCGGTCCAGGGAAGACATGGCTTGGCAGTGCGGGCTGGACTGTTCCCATGAGGCACAGGGTCAGACTGATTTGCATATGGCCATGTCTGAACTGGGGTGGCTGAGTGAGCTAAAGAAGGATGATGGATTAAACCCAGATCAGTTGACTGGGGGTGAGTGCTTGCAATGTTCAACACTCCGTCCATCATCCCCTTTGGTTTTGCTATGTTCGCCCTAAGTTGGCAGGGTATGCCCAGACGTGGGTCCCTTGCTCACTTTGCCACTGGATTCAAGATAGCCTGGCTGATGACGGCTGTAAGCCAGAAACCGGTCCCAGGATGCTTGTTTCCGGTCCAGGGAAGACATGGCTTGGCAGTGCGGGCTGGACTGTTCCCATGAGGCACAGGGTCAGACTGATTTGCATATGGCCATGTCTGAACTGGGGTGGTGGAGTGAGCTAAAGAATGATGATGGATTAAACCCAGATCAGTTGACTGGGGGTGAGTGCTTGCAATATTCAACACTCCGTCCATCATCCCCTTTGGTTTTGCTATGTCCGTGATATATTGACACGCTTGAGGTTGTCATTGTTTACTACTTTGTGATTGTAGCTCGGTTCTCCGAATGGGTTCGCTTGGATGGTTTGGATTTTATTCCGTTCAGTCTTGTTAATATTATTTTCGGTCTGATAAGAGAGGAGGAGTTCATGGATCTCACTGTTTGATAGATCATGATTCGATCTCTTAGGGTGAGAAGAGTAATTGGGGAATGGTATAGATTCCGAACCAAGACTGGATAAGTGTTGGACACGGAGGGCCCGATTGACAGAACTAACTTAAGACAAAATCCTAAACTTACTACCATTTTGGTATTCACAGAAGGCACTTACTCATTTTGGTATTCACAGAAGGCACTTACTCATTTCGGTATTCACAGAAGTTAGAGTCCTAACTTTAGGACTCCTAAATGCCTTCTGTGAATACCGAAAGTCTTAAAGTTAGGATTTTTCTCAGTTTAGGAGTAGTAAAGTTAGGAGTCCTAACTTTATGACTCCTAAATGCCTTCTGTGAATACCGAAAGTCTTAAAGTTAGCATTTTCTCAGTTTAGGAGTAGTAAAGTTAGGACTCCTAACTTTAGGACTCCTAAATGCCTTCTGTGGATACCGAAAGTCTTAAAGTTAGGATTTTCTCAGTTTAGGAGTAGTAAAGTTAGGAGTCCTAACTTTACTACTCCTAAACTGAGAAAATCCTAACTTTAAGACTTTCGGTATTCACAGAAGGCATTTAGGAGTCCTAAAGTTAGGACTCCTAGCTTCTGTGAATACCGAAATGAGTAAGTGCCTTCTGTGAATACCAAAATGAGTAAGTGCCTTCTGTGAATACCAAAATGGTAGTAAGTTTAGGATTTTGTCTTAAGTTAGTTCTGTGAATCGGGCCCGGAGTGTGGGCATATCTGTATGGGAATCAGTTCTGGATACCGTGGTATTATTTGAGCCATGTGAGAGCCGTAGATCAGATGTAATGGACCTGAGTCTCTGGAGATCATCCTTAAGATGGCGTAGGCTACGATCGATCTAGTCGAATCGCATTTCCCAATAATCGTGTTTACAGGTAGTAGTGGGTTGGGTAGGGAGGTCAGGGGACGGAGGGAAGTAATAAGCGGCACAATACTGAGGGTAGGGGTCTTTAATGGGGGCCTGGCATGCATGTGCATTTGGACAATTTTGTTGAGGATATGAATGAGCACAATTATATGTGAGGGGAGGAGGTGTAGAGAGAGTGGTTGTGACATGGTCAGTGGATCTGGGTGACCTAAGGTTGGATTGGTGATGGGATATAGGTTTGTGGGCACTGTTGTTCCATGTGTATGGGAGCGTTGTGGGAGTGATTGGACGGCACTCGCTGTGGCGCCCCGAGGAGGTAAGAAGCGGTGTATGGGGAGAGAGAAGTTCAATGAAGTCGGGGTCTCTACTAGTTCTGGTTTTTGGGGGAACGAAAAAAAGGATCGACTATTCTCAAGTTCTGACTGAGAGGATGGTTCTGGAGTGGGAGTGGTGGTATCGAGAGTCGGGAGGTAATCGCTTGTGACCGGAAGTGGGCTGATTGAAATTGGAGTAGCCATATGCGTTGAAGAGGGTGAAAGTGTTTCATCAAGAACTTTAGGGTGGTTTTGAGTAGAAATATTGAGCTTGTTGTAAACCCCTTTTTAAGAGTAGGGAAGATCTTGTCAATTAGGGTCAGATTTTCATTTGAGGACTATATAAGAATGATCACATTGTTGAATATAGATATGGTAGCATTCGCCCTGCAGAAGGAAGAGGGAGATACGATAGTCTAAGTCCGTGAGGTGTTTTCCTAGTGCCTGTTTTGCGTAACATGAAGAATAAGATATTTCTCCATTGGGCTCTCCTTTTCATATGAAATATAAGGTCATTAGTTAGAGTTCCCGTTTTGGCGCAAAATAGGGTTTTTTATGCATTTTTGGAGAGGTTAGGGGGGTATTTGATAGTGAAGGCATTATGACCCGAAGGTTCTAGTTTTTTGTCCATTGTTTATTGCTGAAAGGAACCTCCAAGGTGGTGAGAAAGGTCGTGGGTGGAGATTCTGATCAATCTTCTAAGATTGTAAGGTAGTGAAGAAATTTGTAGAAGCCAGATTATTTGTGATGAGTCTTTGTTGGTAGTAAAGTTGGATTGAGGAGCATAGAGTATTCTTCTGATCAGGAACTCATTCCAAAGGTGCCTAGGTCAATCGTAGTGGTTTAAGAGATAAGATTTACCAATGTCTGATGAGCATTTAAAGATGGCCGCCAGTTTTGCAGGGTTTTCATAGTAAGGGGTGTAGTGGTCCTATTTTTGTTTCTAGGGAAGAATGTTTTTTTTTTTTTATCGGTTCAGGCAGTGGGAGGCACCATCTTCTGTGAGTTTTCCGGTTTACTAGGTGATGCCAAGTAAAAATGGTGGGTCGATTCATGATATTCACAACACCAAGGTAGCTGGTAAAGTTAGTCCCGTGTTATCAGTTAACAAACTCCTTAATCCGGTTCCCTTCAGGCAGTAGCTAGAAAAGGAGTTCACAGGCTCCTCCTTCCTCAATGGGCCCTTTGTGTTTATCAGTGCTGGACACTGTGTAGAGGGGAGAGGAAGTACTCGCCCTCTTTGAGACTTGCTTGCAAGTGGGTCCTTCAGCACCGAGCCCTTCAAGCGTGTCAGCGCAGGACGCCGTGATGAGGCGCGGAGGGGGGGGAGGAAGCACTCACCCGGTCCTCGCGATTTCCTCGCGAGCGGCTCCTAGGACTTTGGAATTGCTCCCGTGACCCGTCCCTCAGTGCCGCTGGATCCTGGGTAGTATGAAAGCCACGAACCCCCGCATCTCTCCACTGACAATCCAGCCTGAGACTGCGGTCTCAGCGTGAATGGTGGTGATGTTGCAGTGTTGCAATGATCAATAGACAAAAGCAAATTAAAGTTATTAGAAGGACCAGAACAGTGAACAGAATGAAAAGTCCCACCATCTTGCTAAAACAATGTATATATGCAAGCGTATAAAGCAATACAGAAATCTCCTACTCTGACTGTGGAAAAACTAAAAAGTTTTCCACTTCTCTGGCATCTGTACAATGAATAACCATTGGGAATCGGGTTTCAAAACCTGTGATGCACTAATGTCGTACATAACACAATTGTTTCCTTATTGCCCTGTATACAAAGCACATATTTGTATATCAATTTATCAAATATGTAAAGCGTAAATGAAAACCATCCATTGCTATAACACATTTTATAGATCCACTCTACGTAAAACACACATTCCTGCCACGTCCTAAATATAGGACAAGAAGAAATAGGCATAGCATGAATGAGTGTTTACACGCATGGCAAAGTATACACTATTTAACTACTACCCATTATGTAGAGTACATAATTAAGCCAATTCCTTTTCGATCATCTCTTTATGTGAAAACCACAGTACCATGCAGGGACTGTCTTTGTTCAACAGTGCAGCAGGCGAAAGAAAAGTCAGTGCCAGCTACCCCCAAAAGCCTGGCCTCCGCTAACTTACCAATCTGAAACTTTAAACTGGTTTGATTTGAAATACCCTATACGTTGCATGCTTTGTATATAGAAGAGCATTCCTTAAAAAGCATTGACAAAACCATGAGGTCTGTTTTTTTCAGTGAATAGCTCCAGTTAAATTTTGTGAGGATGTGCTGTGTGTCAAGTTGTGTAATACTGTGTATGAAAAAAGGGCTTGACAATTGTCGGTAGACTTGGAAAAGAAGTCATGAGGTGTAAACTCCCTTTGCCTTCCTGAGAAGGTATTCTGCACTGTCTCAAGTGTCAGTTGGTTGGATTAGGGTTGCTTTACTCAGTGGTGCTGGAACAATTTTCAGAGTGGGGTGCCGTCATCAATATTACAATGTTATTAGGATTGTGATAAATCTAGTGTTGCACAAACAACAAGTGTAGCAAATAATTCACACACATTCACAAGGAGAGTGGCAAATGTGTGGTATGTAGCCCGTGGGGCATTTTACAGTTATAATACTAAAGCATTGTGGGAAAGTCATCCTTTTTGCCCCGATCACCCCCATTTTCTTGACTGATACAGGTGGTAACTGACTCTGACTGTGCCATGGGCTCTGCTAACCAGGCCCAGGGCCAGTGCTGTGATTAAAAGGTATATGGTAATTAGGTGTAATAACAATTGATACTGACAACCTACCTGTAAGTTCCTAGTATGTGGTAGGGCATGTAGGTTGAGAGGCCAAGCAGATGTCGTGCACTTAAGTGTGCACTGTGGTGTTGTCTGCTGTCATTTTAAAAGTCAGCCCTGCTTTGCAAGCTACTTTCAAATTGAAATTATAAGCAAATTTGACTTTGGATTTAAAGGTACATTCAAAGTATTAAACTACCTTATTTTTACAGAGAAGTGACCCCTAATGTCTACCTTAGGTGCCCCCAGGGTAGGGTGCCATGTACAAATAAGCAGGGACATTTTGAAAGATGTTTTATAGGCTCTGGTAAGGGAAAAACTACCAATTCTGTTGTTCCCATTGTAGCCATTGTAGCCATTGTAGCCTTTTAGCACCATAGGCTAGCATGGGAATACTTTAAAAAATAGAACTATTGACAGGAGTGAGCTAAAATAATATTTCAAGGACTTAAAGATCGATAATGATAAGTCCAACAACTTGCCACTGTTGAATTTATCATAACTAGTACAGAAAATAAGTTATAGAACGTTTTTGTCTGTGAGCCTAAATCCAGCCTTCTAGCAGCCTCTCCTGATTGGCTAGTCTTGACAAGCTGAGCCAAACTACTTTGATGAGGTGGTAGGTGGTCTGCATAGAGACTTAGGTTATCTGGTTGAGGCAGATCTGCAACTGCAGAGAAAAGGCCAGGAAGGGGGATGGGTAAACCAGCTGGTCTTCAAAGAGAGCAAGACAGGAAGGATGCAAGCCAGGCCTACCCCTGTTCCTGTACCCCTCAGCCAGATGGGAGCCACAGGAATGGAATTTGCAGGAGGTCTGGAAGGAGACTGTTAAGGAAAATGAGCCACACCTGCAGGTTGGCTTAGCCAGATCCTAACCCCAAGGAGAAAGTTTCACCATTTTGAATTTGAAAGTACAGTGCTTTGTGGGACAAGAATATGTCACACTTTGGAAGAAGCTGTCACACTTTTGGGTGGCACCCTGTACCCCATTGGTCAAGGGTGCCCCCCTGCTTCTTGCCCCAGAACACTGGATAAATATGGGAGAGCTGCATAGCCACTCAGATCCCCTGCCTGAAACTACAAGAAGAAAAAGGACTGCTCTGCTGGAACCCTGGCCTGCACCAAGAGGACTGCACTCTGAATGACTGCACCTATTGCACACTAAGGAACTACAGCCATAAGACATTGCCTTGCTTCAAAAAGAGAAGGAGTGGTCTCCCTGAAAGCAACAGGGTAAAAGAGCTCCACCTGCATCATCTCCAGCAAGAAGAACCCAGATGACCACCTTCAGCTGGACTTTTAAGGATTTGGCCAGGTGCACTGTCGGAACTGTGGTCCCAACGTCCGAGGAGCAACTCAGAGACTTTGAGACCTTGGATTTTGTTTGTGGACACTTTGAACCCCCAAAACGAACTTCAGGAAGCACCTCCTGAAGTTTGGAGAACTTTTGAAAACTTTTGTGAAAAAGCTCTGTAAGGTGACCAACCTGACGTCGAGAGTCAAGCCAACTACATTAAACTGCGACCCGGCTGGATTTTAGGTTCGTCCCACTGAAAGCAATGGAGCTCAAGACTTCCAGGAGTTGACAGAGAGCTCCTGCTGAACTAAGTCGACAAAGCCGCTGCAGACCTGGCCTGCTGGAGAGGCTCCCTCGACTTCGAGAGAAATTCCTCCAAAAAGTGCGAAGGTAAAATTTTGACTGAGGCCTCCCACTTAGTGCATCCGACCAGAGCTCCATCATGGTTGGCCTCAAACTTTGACTTTGTCCCGGTCAAACGCGACCAGATGTACCAATTTGGCGCTATTGGTTTTTGAGCATTAGAAAGTGTTTATTCTTTAAAATTTCATATCTCTGGTTCCCTACATTGAATTTGTATCGTTTTGGTATCATTTTAAAGATAAAAATATTTCCTGTTTTGTTTAAATTGGTGTTGGATTTTTATTGTGTGCTCTGTCTTACTTATTTAAGGTATCAGTGTTTTTAAATGCTTTACACACCTCTCTTCTAAGTTAAGCATGCCTGCTCACTGACAGCTACGTGTTGAGCAAGGGAATCATTCATTGAGACCTTGACTGTACCTTATATTGTATTGGTGGCCTTATTGCAAGTGGTAGGTGCATACTTACCTCACCTTCCAACAAGCATGGTATAGTAGTGTGGAATAGGTTTTTTCCAGTTTATATTTTGTGCAATAATAATGTTGATGAATATGTCTTTTCACACTTGGTTTTACACATACAGACTGAATTAACATAATTGCAAATTGAAGCAAAATTCCTATGATATCTAGAAGTGTGTTTATTAATGTGTTTTAGTTATACCACATTTCTCTGTAAAACACCCTTTTAGATAAAATGGATGACATCTCTGTCCCTCACTCCTTCATCCCCCTCCCCTGCACGCACATCCTTTCCCCAGGGGCCCTGCAGCACTCATTCATACTGAGGTCCTGTTAGTTTATTTTCATTGCTGTATTGTTGTTGGTCATAATAAACTTTCTATGTTGCAGATGTAAGATTGCAACAAGTGTCTATCTCATTCATTTCTTTTCTGGGTTTATTTACTGAGAGAAGGTCTTATTGTCTAATGTTTCATATTTGTCGAAACATTTCTGGATGACATCAACATAGAGGGTGTTGAATAATTTCTTATAAGAATTGAGATGGCGCTTATGTGTTAAGGAAATGACGTGTATTAGTCCGGTGTTCTGATTTGCCAAAGAGATTATACTTTTGCTCAAACCATGATGATTCTGCAAATGACAAATTTTCCATGCAAGAATTGTATATAAGAATCCATTGATTTGGGGGGTGAGCCAGATATTTTCCTGAGCTTTCCTAAGCTGCTAGGGATGCTGCCCAATTCTCTAATGATTGTAATGCCCACTGAGACTTAGCATATATTCTGATTTTACAATCACTGTATTATTTGAGAGCCTTCATGACCTTGTACCGCTTATGTTGAATTTTTGTGATAAAACCCTTTATGAATAGACCCCATTTCTTATTGAACTGCTTTTACTCTGCTAATTTGATGTTCTGGGAGGTGCTTTAATGCAGGTACACACTGCCTAATGAAATTGAGGTTTAACACTATCTCCAATCCAGAAAACTGTGGGAGAACCAAGGGGCATATTATCAAGGGCCATTTTGCTGCTTTTTTGGCTTTAAAAGCCAAAAAAGCGGCGAAAATGACATCGCCCTATCTACAAGGGGATGCTAACATGCATTAGCGCATGTTAGCACCCGTATTCCCGACGACTCGCTTTGCATCTCTAATGAGATGCAAAGTGGGCGTCACTGGGCAGTACTCCTTGTAAATTATCGCTGATGTGCACATCGCAATATTTACAAGGAGGCCAACGCATTTTTGCAGATGTTAGTTTTTGGCGAAAACCTCGGTTTTCGCTAAAACTAACGTCTGCAAAAATGCTGACTTAGGTATACTTACCATTGGGGTGGATTATGCTGATACGACCACAGGGTCGTATCAGCAAGGTTATCGCCGTTTTCCATGGAACATCGCTGAAAAACCAGCGATGTTCCATGGAAACTACCGCTATCGCTGGAAAATTATCGCCATTGCGCTATGCGTTGTTGATACAGCAATAGCATGGCGATAATTGCCAGCGATAGCCGGCGATAAATAATTTCTCGCTAAGAGCGGCCAGCGATAATTATCGCTGCCGCTTGATAATATGCCCCCAAATGAGGTAAATTTTGGAGTGTTCAGATTTTGGTAGCACACTGTCATTTACATATAGAACACTTTCCATCAAAATGGCTACCTAGGGCCCGATTCACAGAACTAACTTAAGACAAAATCTTAAACTTACTACCATTTTGGTATTCACAGAAGGCACTTACTCATTTTGGTATTCACAGAAGGCACTTACTTACTCATTTTGAGTAACTTACTCATTTTGAGTAACTTACTCATTTTGTGTAACTTACTCATTTTGGTATTCACAGAAGGCACTTACTCATTGATGAGTAAGTGCCTTCTGTGAATACCAAAATGAGTAAGTTACACAAAATGAGTAAGCTACTCAAAATGAGTAAGTTACTCATTTTAGTATTCACAGAAGGCACTTACCCATCAATGAGTAAGTGCCTTCTGTGAATACCAAAATGAGTAAGTTACACAAAATGAGTAAGTTACTCAAAATAAGTAAGTAAGTGCCTTCTGTGAATACCAAAATGAGTAAGTGCCTTCTGTGAATACCAAAATGGTAGTAAGTTTAGGATTTTGTCTTAAGTTAGTTCTGTGAATCGGGCCCCTAATTCGCACAGACATGCAGTTTTACTGATAAAACTATATAGTGCACAAACTACAGTGCTTTTGGAAAATTGGGTTTCAGTGAAATTTTACAATTTGTCTGCCACCAATTAAAATATCTTGAAATATTTGTACAGTTCATTACAAGTATATAAATGTTGTGTGTTAGAAACAAATGATCATATAGCCTTTTCTTTACACTTCCTGTACCCCAGCAAAATTGCCACATAGCTCACTTTAAAAAATCCTCTCAACTTGTGGTCAGAAAAAAAAAGTAAACACAAATCTTAACCCGTTGCGTGCGTCCGTCGGCCAACGGCCGTCTCGAGCACTACCTCTGTAGTGCTGCGAACGTCCGTTGGCCGACGCGGCCCCGCCCACTCCGCTAAACCGCCGCACCGCGGCGGAATTGCCACCGCGGTTAAGCGGTTAATGTTAAAAGAATAAGCAGCAGTTTGTTTGAACACATAGCCTGACATTCAACCTTAATCTTTGAACGCACAGGAAGTGTGACAACATAGAAACAAAATTTAAAGGCACCTACTCAGGCATGGCTCATTCCCCTTCTGAACTCCATCATGGTTAATTTAGGGGTGCTGAACACCCACCACACATCCCGACTTCCACAGAGGATGGCTGTACTGGAACAAAACAACATATTTCAGCAAAGCTAACACATGTAAATAAAACAATTGTGTTGCTTCCCGGCATTATTTTATGTACACAATGCCAGAACATCTTGACTGGACTAAAATAACAAAACAGTATAGTTCCTTCTGTGCCTATCAACAGGGCTGCTAAACATTTTATTCTGCAACACCGGCCCTTCTTAACGCTTAACGAGTCCTTGGCACCTTTAATTGGTCAACTTGGGCACTTAACAGAGCTGCTACAGTTTATTCGGGCAGTATCTACCCTTTTCATAAGGATGCAAGACCTTCATTGGGTCGATTCCATCATGTGTGGGCAGAGCTGTCATGCTTTAAAAGGTACAGTTTCAGAAATTGTAAGCATGGCCACTGTACTTGTAAATGGACACTACAGATAATTGTATACAGTTCCACTTAGAAGAGCAGCGTTAGGGTTATGTGATGTGGTGCTAGTATGGTGTGCACAGGACATCAATTCAAGTTTCTCATAAACTGAAAGGGCAGAGCACAAGCAGAAGCAGTACAAGTTCTCTAACAGAAAAGGTACATGCTAGGCAGCAACAATGTAAGCACCCGGGGGGGCATGGTGTCCGATGAAGATGGTAGATGCATGTTTGCATTGCTCCGGCCACCGCCAGCCATCGTGCTGGGCAGGAAGTGCTCACCCCTTCTCTACATGGAGGTTGCAGCACGTGGAACTCACTACTGCCCTCCTGGACTCCTAGGGGCCATGGATGGTGAGTGGCGGACCTGGACTGAGCTTGATTAGTTGCCACGTGGGGGGAGCAGCCTTCCCTCTTACCGATTATGCAGTTGGACTTGAGGCAGCCTCTTTTGCCGTCCGGGGCTGGCGCCCAGCCCAAGCACCACATATGGGGCCTCAGTTCCTGAGAAATACATTCCCCCCGTGAGTGACTGTGGCCACATCTGCCTCATGGTGACACCACAGCTTGCAGCACCAGAGGTTCAGAGGCCACTGATACAGGGTGCACCACGTGCTGAGAGAGACCAAAAGGCTAGATGAGGGGAGAGGCGCGGCGGCAATGTATGCCACTGAGAATTGATGAGTCCCAGCCCCTCTGGCCTCCGTGTGAACCTGCCTGGAGGGGCTAGGGGGGCAGTGAGGGGACTGGGGCCCTTTATAAACAATGCTGGAGGCTCCTGGTGAGCAGCAACTGCTCTTCCTCCCCTCCACCACTACCGAGGGCTGTGGAGATAGGGCTCCTTTGCCCCCCTCCACCAGACAGACTCTGCAGGATGAGCCTTGGTGGGCGACATACATCAGTGGCCCATCGTTGATCTAGGGTGAACTGTGGCAGTCGCTCGCGCCGGCCCTTCCTTGTTATGCTCACCTGGCAGTCTGCATCCAGGAAAAGTCCACTCTTCGCCACATTGCCGCCCAGGCCTGCGCAATGGGAGCCTACCTGGGGGGAGCAGAGCCTCTGACAAGTATCCTTGCGGCAGTTCAAGAATTGAGACCTGCGAATGATCCAAAATCAAGGCCCTCTTTATCGACTTCAATCTGCTCTGAGAAGACCATAAAAAAAATAGGACAGGATGACCACAACAGAGCACATGATTCAGGAGCTTCGCCCCTCATTTACGGATGCATCACAGTGCATGGAAGAACTCATGGAGAGGATCTGAGCATTGGAGTAGCAGGTGGAAGATGCAGAAGGCTGATCCCACCCTAATAGTCCATGGATTACTTGACTACCGGAGTGGGGCAGAGGGGCAGGACCCCACTTTCTATGTAGAGCACTGGCTCCCAATGGACATCGCACCTGAAGGACTGTCCACAATGTTTGTTTTGGAGCCAACCCACTTGGTCCCAACCAAACCACCTCCTCCTGGAGCTCCTCCATGGCTGATATTGGCCAAATTTCAAAACTACTGAGACCGGAACCACATCCTGCAAAAAGCTGAAGAAAAACATCCCATCATGGTGGGGGAATCCCGGGTTTCTGTCTTCCCAGATTTCACTCTAACAGTGCAACAACACCAGGCCTCCTTCCAAGTGTTCAAAAAAGGTTGCGAAACCTGTCCCTGAAATATGCAATGTTGTATCCGGTTTGGTTGAAGGTAATAACAGAAGAATGCACCTACTTTTTCACAGAACTAGAGGAAGCCCAGGCTTGGCTGAGTGAAATCCACAGTCCGGAAGGCCACCCAGTGGCCCAGGACACTGACGACAGCTGGCAGCGCCAGCGGAAATGACCAAAGTGATCTTGCCCAAGGCAACGGCACCCAAAACCCACCCTGTCCTCACAGGCCCAGACGCAGTCGGAACGCCAAGCAGCCATCGAGATGGCAGTTGCCTTTCAGACCCCTCACGACGGCACCCTGGACGAATCATCTGAAGACAAATCAGCATCCACATCATCTAAAATGAACTCATCGGCCCCTCCACAGGTTACCCCACAGACTGCAGATGACTTGGTATAAGACCAATGACCTACCCTCCTGGTTAGGGGCCCTCCCAAAAATGCTGCTTGAGGACCCGCGGATATCTCTATGGGTGGGGTTGTGCCTGACGGGGTGCCCCTATATCGGCCCCCTATTGCGTCTTGATCCAAATTGACCTGCCTGCCTGCTACATTACCCCCTTCTCAGTTGGACATTTTTCTGCTGCAGGGCTGCCTGCCAATCGGACCTGCCCTCACTTATCGAAATTTGACTCCCAATAGGAATGAAAACACACCTAAGCAAAATATTTATTACGACGTTGCCTAGAGGCAGTGTTTTTCCCTGTTGTGAGCTGTTTAAAGTTTGTCCGGGCCCTGGTTTGTTAATGGCCATACTATTTTCCCCTCTTAGTTGACTTCCACAAACAGTGTGCCTCTATGTCTGTCCCTAGGATCCCCAGCTGCTTGTGTAGTGAACTTGTCGTAAGGCCTTCTTGGACCCACTTTGGTTCTCCATTTTAGTTTTATATTTTACATGTTTTAATAAACATCGTTTTAGCTAAACCTGGGCGGAGTTCGCGGAACTCTGCGAAGTGAAAAAAAAACTCTGCTGCGCTACCCGGAGCTACGCAAGTGGGGCAGGGTGTTAGATAAATGCAGCTTGCGGTGATTTTCAGTGCCAGGTGCTTGTCCTCACTGTGCAATCATCGCAAATGGCACCATGCACAGCTCAAGCGGGCGCTGCTTCCTTTCTGCCGCTCGAGTAGATTTTTACTCGAGCGGCAGCTTTCTCAACGCGAACGGACTGTTTCTCAACGCGAGCGGTCACGAGCATACGCAACCTTTTGCAATGAGAAATCTGACCGCCCGCTTTGAGAAATCTCGCTGGGAGGTTGATTTTCCACGCTCGCTCTCGCCAACTTGATGTTGACGATCGCGAATGAGCAAAAATCTCGCCAGGAGGTGGATTTTCCTCGCTTGCGCTCGCCAACTTGTAGTTGATGAACGCGAGCAAGGGGAAAAACTACGCTCCACTACGCGGAGCAGAGTTTTTCGGGAACTCAGCATAACGTGGAGTGCCAAAAACTCCGCAAACTCCATGAGCGGAGCGGAGTTCATCGCCCGGACTTAGTTTTAGCAATGTTATTTTTACATGTTTTGCTTGCACAATATTATTCAGCGAAGATGGTGTATAAGTTGCTTGTTTTTAGAAAGTCTTTCTCGCTATGTAATCAGTACACTCCATTCAAGGCTTGGAACACAAAACAAGATATCCTAGTGCTTGCATTGCCCGTTTGGAGACAGCTTCTAACATCTAGACATATCATTGCATCAGAGCTGTACCTCTAACACAGTGGTTTTTATTATGTAAATGGTACACTGGCCTTCAGAGGGCAAAGGAGCACTCCGTTCACCTCTGTCCTGGAACAAAGGCTGTGTTCGACATGCAGCTTTGCTGACGCTGATCTTCAGAGAAGGATTGCCAATTCCACTTCAGGCCGATTCCTTGACCAAGTTATCCAGGTACGGGGCTCAGGCTAACCTAAAAGACTGGGCAGAGGGTATACCCACTATGCTCTCAGAGTAGGGTTTAGTGATAGGTAGAAATATGAAGAAATCCACCTGCCATGGTTGGACTGTTTATTCTTTTGACCATGTTCATAATGCTGGTTACATTGCTTTGTTTTATCTTCCTAACAATCATAGCTCACTCTTTCTATGCAAGACTACGACTCTTTCAATAAATGTATTGAAAACTTTATACACATCTTTCTTGTGTTTACCATGGGCATGCATAAGTAAACAATGAAAGGGGTAAGATCTGTTTCCACAGTTTCCTTGGGGATCAGAGTGTCATGTTCGAGGTTGCCAAAATCACCTGCCACCCCAAGTAGTTTAGGGGTTCGGGTGTGGCACTGTGATCTAGGTAGGAATTGAGCTGACATTCTCTGAGGGTCTCAGTCCCTACATTCTGAAGGTCTGTCATCATAATACACAGTCCTGACTTTTTCATGGGAACCGTATAAAATGGCGCCACCAACGTTCATAGGTCAGGTACTTATTTAACGGGTCTCCTGAGTAGTTTTTGCATGTGCCCAAGGTCCCCTATTCACATTTAAATGGAGACGTCCGTGGTGTTAGGAATGAATCCTACTCAGCATTATAGGAAGCATCTATTTTTGTCCATAGGTTTTTCCAGCTTGAATATTTAAAAGGATACCCCACTATAGTAATTCCTTCTCTGAATTCCATTCACTACAATGGAGAATGTAATCAATATTCCTCAAATTGCAGATCTGCTGTAACAGCACATTTAACCTTACCTGGGCTACCCAGTGGGGGCAGAGATGTTACCTTTGTGGTTGAGGTTCACGAAGTTTAAAAAGTGAAGTATTCATTCATTTAATATATCATGCTTTATATGGTGTTTCTGTGCTGTATTTACCTTCACTGTTTTAAAAATTAATAAAATTGGTTATCAAAAAAAAGTGAAATATTTTACTCAGGGGTCACTTTTTCGGCAATAGATGCTAATACAGGAACATTTCACATATATGCTGTAGTAGCCTTACCAGGCCAATACAGAGCTTATAATGACTTAGAAATACCATTAACATTTCAGGAACACACAAATTGGTTCCAAGGCACCCTACCACTTGTATTACTAAACATTCGACTAGGTCCCCTCAGCAATGATGGGGCAACATGGCCAGCATTAGCCGGATACACACCGTACCCAAATTTGGGACCGCTAAATGCGGGTGAATTACGTACTCTCTATTCTGGTCTAGTTAGACTATACAGACACTTAACACAGTTTGTTATGCACACAATAACAACTGCCCCAGCGAGGACTGTGCAAGCTGTCCAGCAACAGTTAGATGTGCCTGCGATTAGTCCTGTCACTATCAATGCTATTATGGGCAAGATTCCCACCATAACGGGATGACATTCCATTCTGGATTGCACAAAAAACAAATCAGCTTGAAGCAATGTTTCCCCATAAGGGACCCCAGGATAAACAAAGGGATCGCGGAAACAGGACACACCCTTTCACTCTCTCACTTATACCTGTCCACAATAAGATTAACGAGAGATATGAAGGAGGTTTATAATTTTTATTTAAACTATCATTCTCTAAAATGCAGTATTTGTACCGCAGTTAGTAGGCAAATGCATATCACAAATATCATTAGCATGGTTAACAAACCATAGACCATAAAAAGCTCTGTCATATTGTAAGACAGATTATCCTAAACCCCCTCTTTTCTACTGAAGCTAAATGATTATATAAAATAGATCTCTGGGATTAGTGGCAGGCACCGTACCTTAGCATACATAGGTGGATTCTCTACATCTCAGCTGACACACCGCTCTTGCTTCAGGACCTTCGCTCAGTGTCTGTCTTTTCAGAACTCTTGTCCTCCGTTCTATGACAAGATGTCTGTGTGTTCGCAAACAGCAGCCGCACTTTCTTGTTATGTCTAAGTGCTAGTGTCTGACCAGAGAGAATAACAAGGGGAATTTTTGTTTGCCCTTGTGTGTTCATGCTAAATCCCAGGAAAAAAGTAAAATACGAAAATATGTGCTAGTTCTGTGTGAACATATAATGTGGCACAAAAACAAGTGTGTTATGTAGTAAAGTGTGCAAAAATAAAAGCGGCCTACAATGCGCATAATAGGCTAACATAGGGAAAACTACTATGGGCCATGCAGGAAATACTCGACAATTCAAGAGTTTCTGGTTGCAAAAGCAACTAATGACTTCATTGAATTTGAAACCTCACATCAACGTGCCAGCTCTCCAGACAGACTTTATAAATTAAACCTACAGATTGAGGGTGACATAATGTGGACCATTAGAATAATATTCTGGGAAAATGTAGCACTTAGTTATGACATTCTCGTAGCGGAGGTCAACTGACCACCGGAGTTTGTAAGAACAGCCCCATATGGAGAGGAGGTAATTTTACCATCTTTCTCTGTAGTTGTCCCTGAGGAGGTTAAACAAGCGTATGCTGCAGAATGCGCACTTGCGCAAGCCATGTAAGCTGGGATAAGGATTCGCTTATAACATTATACCCATAAAGTCCAGCCCGCAAGTCCAACCACAATACCCAATTAAACATGAAGCAAATGCTCATGTGAAAGAAGTTTCTCACAGCTAGAATACCAGTGAATAGTTGAACCCTATTTATCTCCTAAGAATAATCCTAGTCTGGGAGTTGAACTCCGCTCCGCTGGCGGAGTTTGCGGAGTTTTCCGCACCCCGCGTCAAGTTGGCAAGCGCGAGAGAGGAAAATCCACCTCCTGGTGAGATTTGTCCTCATTTACGTTCGTCAAGTTGGCGAGCGCGAGCGAGTGAAATCAACCACCAGGCGAGATTTCTCAATGCGGGCGATTGGATTTCTCAATGTGAGTGGCCGCGTATGCTCGCGCTGAGAAACCTTCTGTTCGTGTTGAAAAAGCTGGAGCTCGGGTAGAAAATCTACTCAAGTGGCAGAAAGGAAGCAGTGCCTGCTTGCGCTGTGCATGGTGTCTGCTATCGCGAACAGCATTTTTTATAACCCACTCCGCCGCTTGCGGAGCTCCGCGTAGCACCACAGAGTTTTTTTTGCACTTCGCGGAGTCCCACGTCGCAGAACTCCGCGATCTCTGCCCAGGCTTACAATAATTCCTTATTTTTGGTAGCCAAACCAGATCTTTCCTATTGCATAGTCTTAGACTACAGACATTTTAACAGTCATACACGCCCATTTTCAATTCAAAGCTCACACAGTATGGCTTTAATAAACAGCATTCTCTGTAAAAAAATATAAAACAACCTTGGATATTTCTAATGTTTTTTTCTGCCAAAACATAGCGCCTGAAAGCAGAGATCTGACAGGGCTCCCCATGCTCGGCTCACAACGCCACTTCTGTCGGCTCCCTCAGGGATGTAAGAACAGTCCTGGATTGTTTGCTGTCCGATTATAGTCAATTCTACATGATATTCACCCAGAAGCATTGTCCTATGTTGATGATATATATCTAAAGGATGATGAATTAAACACACACTTAGCCAGAGTAGATCACGCTGTTTTGAGATTTGCTTAAAAAGGCTACACAGTTAATTTCAAGAAAACAAAAATTGCCTTTCTCAGTGTCCTATTTTTAAGATTTATTTTTAATCAAATGAGGATCCTGGAGCCACATTTCCAAGAGAAATGTGCTCTTTTACAACCACCAAACACCATTAAAAAATTGCAATCCTTGTTAGAATTTTTAAATTTTTGCAGAACAGACATACCAGATTATGCACAATGCATAAAACCTTTATACGGTTTCATTTTCCCTGATTTTTCCAGTACACATTGGACATAAAAACATACGCAAATACTCAGGTCACTACAGACTGACATGCTGGCATCAAGACAATTACATATACGTGTCAACAAAACAAACTTCGTAACCCATATAATTGCGGGTGCAATTGGCTTCACATATGTCACATTCAATGAGACTGAGACAGTGCCGATTGCAGATAAATTGCATTTATGTTCTAAGGCTGCGATGCATTTCGAATCCACTGAAAAAATAATGGCTGCAGTTCAGATGGCTGTCATAAAGGAAAGACCTTTTGCTCAAAGGAAATGCATAATGGTCGTTACTCCCATCCCAGCCATAGAGGTTGTTACAAGGGCCAGCATTCCTACCGTGAAAGCCTTACATCCTAGATGGGTACAATGGGCAACTTCCCTCACATCTACTGATGTAGACAATGAGCCTGATTTAGATCTTGATGGGAATACCGGCGTCCCTCCGTGGCAGAGTATACAAGTATTCCACCAAGCTGGTGGAATCCCGTCCGCCCTATTTAGATGTGTGCTGACTGAACCGCCATCCATGTCGACAGAGTATTTCCCATTGCGTAAAGGGTTCACTGCAGTAGACGCGGCGGGCTTCTCTATTGGCTAACATTACCCCATCACTGTCAGGGTGGCGGGATTGCACCCAGCTTATTTAGATTTCACAGTTGTGCTTGCGGTGTTCTAGCGGCGGGTCACCAACGTAGTTATTACATTGTGGGACACAGTGAACATTGGTCTATTCCTGTGGCTTTTGGATATATGCTAGCATCACACATCTGATGTGTTTTGCATAATTGTTTGCACCTTCATTCTACCCTATAAAACACTCTGTATTTGAGACCATGATCCTGCAATTCCAGCACAGCACAACATTCTCCTGGAAAAGTTTTGTCTGAGTATTCTGGGATTTATTTTGCTCCCTCTGTTATTTTGTATTTTACATTTTATTTTCTTTGACTTGTGCATTTACAAATTCATTAATTTAATTACAATATAATGGCAGTGAAGAGAAATCCTCATTTTACAGGCGGAGAATTGTCAGTCATGGTGGAAGAAATTATTAGATACGAGCCACAATTGCTTGGGGTCCAAGTCCAAAATACAACCATATCTCAGAAAAGGCAAATGTGGTCCAGAATAGTTGACAGAGTGAATGCTGCAGCAAACAACTTGCGCACACAGGAGGAAATTAGGAAGAGATGGAACATACTGCGGGGGAGAATGCATTCCCTGGTCTCCAATAATCAGCTGGAAGCCCAGAGGACTGGTGGTGGTTCCCCCAGCACCCCCTTACAACTTTTTCCATGGGAGGAGAAGGTCTTGCAGATCCTACTTCCTGAAGGCATGGAGACTGTTAAGTTATACTTTGGAATGTGTCACTAAACCTAAATGGCGTTTTTCATTTTAATTTAGCTGTTGCTAATGTGTTTTGCACCTTTGTTAAACATATAACCCTGGATATATAAGTATAATTTATTTTGTCTTGTTTGTTTATTTGAATGTATTTAATTAAGATTACAGGTTGCAATCTCCAGTACAGTTCACAGGATGTAATGGTGCTTTAGCACCAAATAACACGTCTCATATATGTGTTTTATATTTTAAATGTTGTTTTTTGTCCTTACTGCATATCTTCACTAGGTATGTTTAACTTACTGTTTTGCAAGTGCTGTGCATGTTTAATTGAAATGACTACAGCTACCACGATGTCTTGTTTTAGTTATGTGAAAATAATATTGCAATGTAATTTTGCTCATTCTCTATTTTCTGTCACATTTTCACATGTTGAAGTGTTATGCAGCTTATCAATCTCTATTTCATGCTATGTTTTTAAATGTATTTGTGTTTAACGTTGTATGCTGTCCTATCCTTGGTATCTGATTTTAATTGATGGTATTTGTTTCACAAATCAAAGTTTTCTGACTTACAAATTTGAAGGTATGTAATTTTGTATGCTAAATATATGTTGTCTTATTTTTAAAAACATTTACACTGCAATGTTTATATGGTGAGTGATGCTATATATCCTTCTAAGTTGTGTAATTGTCAGAATCTTTTTCATGCTAGGCCATGGAATGGCTTCTGTCACATTTCTCCTCTCTACTGTGTAGAAGCTTTGGTATATCTTATGTATACTTTCCAATTTATTATCATTCCAGGCCATCTTTTTACCTGCTTTTTTGAAGTTGTATTGTGTGTAATTTAAACTGTTTGTGTATTGTATTATAATACCACTGAAAGGTACAGTCATGATATTAATTAAATTTTTTCCTTTTATTCGTTTTAATTTTTAGCTTTAAACTCATTTTACGTATAATCCTGACTTTTACAACTTTTTTTGTTTCTTTTACATTCATTATTGGTCCAACACCCAGAGTACGTGGACAACGATTTGACACTGAGACCCACTCTAGACCAGGAACAAGCCTTCAGGGAGAACTCCACTCATGGAAGTCCGGATGACGAGGAGCAAGCTGATCCATCTGTTCTGCCTGGGCAGCCAGCTCCAGTGAGTCACATTCGGCCCACAACTACAACTCCCACCCCAGCTGTTACCACCATCAGCCTTTGGCTACCTCCACGTCCTGTGTACAAATCAGCATGAGTCTAATCTTGTGCCCCCCACTCCTAGGTGCAGTTGAACAAACCCCACCACCACCTCTAGGTCAGCCAGGAACCAGTAGGATGAGGCACACTGGGTCAAGGGTACAGGGTAGTGGGGGTAGGGTTCGTGGGAGGGAATCTGTGGGCCATCAAAGTGAGGCCACTGTGTTCACTGTCACCCAGGCCACCATTGACCAAGTCTTGGGATCCCTCCAACAGTCCCAAGACATGATGGGCTAGGTCCTTACAGAGCTCCGGGAGATGAACCAGGTGCAGAGGGAGTACAATGTAGAGATGGAGAATCTGAACTCCAATTTGGGCTCCCTGACTGGGATGCTGCATGACATTTACACCCGTATGTGCAGGGCTTTTCCAGCACCATCTCCCCCTTTCTGTGGCCCAACAACATCTGGGCCAACTACATCTGCCCCAGCCACAGAAAGGGAGGTCCTTCCACAAGAGGCAAAACCTGCACCCACCTCAGACCCTGCAACTGTGAAACCACCAACCCCCCGCAGGAGCACACGTTTATCCGAACCACCAGGAGAGGATGGCAAGACCACCACCAAAAGACATAGAACCTAATTCCCTCCAGTGTGTGACTACAATTCACTCTGTGAACTATTTTCTGGACACATTTACCTTTCTGATGCTAGTTGTATTTTGGACATTGGATTTTTTATATTTTTGGCTCTTCAATAATAGTTTCATTCAGCATGATTGACTTTTAAAACTTTTGTTAGTATTTTTGTTTACATCCTGTTTTAGTTTATTTGGTTTTGTTGAAAAGAAAAAAGACTAACAAAGTCAAAAACTGCTGTTGCATTTCTTTTTGCAATTTTTTTGTCATTTTTTCCTACACCACACATATTAAAATGTAAAAAAATTAAAAGATTGTTAATACATAAATAAATGCCATGTAGCTAATGTTTCTCACATTCTCCTAAAATGACAAAAAAGAACAAATAGCTCAAACCCAACTGATGTATGTTATTAAATTGTAAGAAATAATTGTTTGTCATAATTTACAAATAACATGACAACCCATGCATAATCCAAATCATCAGTGTCATTTTTACATTTATAGTTCCAGACATTGCCACCATGGAAGAATGTGATATAATCCAAAAACATCTGATTCAATATGCAAACTATTATTGATTTCTGTCATCAGCTGGAGCCTGATCCTCTGGCTCAGAATAGTAATTCTCCATCTATGACAATAAAAATGAAAATCCTGGCATTACTCTATTCTGTGGCCACAGGACCATTCCAAGACATTGCTGCAGCAGCTGGTGAAATGTAACAACCAAATTTAAGTGGTGTGATACAAGAGGTTCTTTCTACAATAATGAAAAACATCAACAGCTTCATACACTTAACATAAAATGATGATTTGGCCAATGTGAAGGGAGATTAGTATACTTTGGGTCGAATACCACATGTGGTTAGAGCAATTTAAGCAGCAAATATTTGCTTGGTGGCACCATTCAACCAAAAACAAGTCTACTGCACTCTTAATAACTTCAAATCTATAACTGTGCAAGTTGTCTTTATACAAGATATGTACACCAAAATTGTGTGTGTGCCTTTGAGAAGATCAATCCATGTTCCCTTTGTACTTTGCAACAGCAGCATATAACTGCAAATGTCACAAATGTCACAACTTTGAAATGTTCAAATGAAGATGACATGGTGAAGGGTCCTAAAACAGATAAAAACAAACAGATTCATCAAATTCCAGTAAAAATGGAAACCTTACAAATGAATGATTTTGATAACACATTTTCTAAGAACAATAAAAGATAATCAAGGTACATAAACACAGTAGTCAATGTGCCAAAACTTTGATCAACAAACATATTTGGCCTGGAATTCATCAACTTGCTCTTTCTAAAACATTTCCAGCACAGACTGTTATACTCATTAGATTACAAGTTGGTTTCACCTTAATGTCATAATATGTTAATTTATACTTGTGAAGAAGTTGTCAATAACATCTTGGCGTAAATCAATTCCTTCCTCTTCACCACTATCATCTTCATTTGGCATTTCAACATCCTTACCCGGTGGTCTCCATCCTCTGTGTACTCCACTGGCGTCTGTGCTCTTCCAGGGGCCTCATTGAAGCAGACTTCCCCTGATGTTGTTGGATTCCTCAGTAGTAGTAACAAAAAAAAAGCCAAAATATGTAACACAATTGTAGATTATACAACTTGAAAATACATGAACAATATAATGACAGATTGTACTTACCAACAACCCTCTCAGGTCCAAGTTATGACATTAGCAGTGATATGCTGCTGTTCCGTAGTACAAAGGGATCATGGGTTGATACGGGGAAACGCGCACACACACTTGTGATGTACAAATCAGGTAAGCAGACAACTTGCTCAGATAAGGGCAACTAGACAGGTGGGGGGGGGGAAAGCAGGCAAGGAGTCCCAAAGCAGGCAACTTTTCTACAAACTACCCGGGGTATCAAAAGCTATTGGAGTAGACGTCTCACTCACTTATCGTGGCATACTTCATCATCGGCGCCTATCCAGCAAGGCAGACCCAACCAAATTCAAATTTCTTGGGAATTATTAGATAAAACTGAAATGGGCAATGCAGGTATTCAAAAGGAAAATATTAGTGAGTGTGTTCTTTAAAAATACCTCGCAGTATACCCCAAGTGCAATTCTTTATTGGAAGGGTACTGAGGGTATGTTTAAAAAGATATAGTACAAGGTTATAGTTTTGATTCTGCTACTCAATTAACCTTGGTTTATATGGTGCCGACATGTTTAGGGACGTGCAATGAGTCCCAATGGATCTGGGGCCTTCTTCAGGGCTAGATACGTATCCCTGCATGAAGAACAACACATTCATTCTCTGTGCATACATGAGGCCTTCGGCTCTCACCTGAGACTACACTCTGTCTGCGGATAATACCCTAATTAAGGGTTGTTCTGACCTCATGCGCACCTGGTGCTAGGTGCCATCCTGTAGTCACACTTGTGTCAAGGAACTTCCTACCGCCCATGCGCCTATTGGTATCAGCTTCTCAGATCACCGAGGTTTGGCGGTGATCTGAGCAGCTGAGACCCGTAGGTACACGAATGGTGCTACATATGGTGAAAGGTATGTCCTGTGCGGCAAGTACATATAAAACAGGCTCTCAGTCACCCGTACAAATGTATCCCATTCAAGTGCATACATGTTCATTCATCCCCAAAGACAGCGCTCCCACTGACATACATGGCAGCTCTTGCATAGTGCCCTTAGTCATAGTATTTAGTTAAATCCATAGTATCAAACTCTATGGACATTAGGCTTAAAGTCAATGAAGCCTGGTGTGGGGGTAGCTGGTAACAATGTGCAAGCAGTTTAGCCTTTAGTAGTTCACAATGGTTTTCACTGATCTGAAGTAGCTCTCACTGCAGAAAATGTTGAATGCCCCTGGCCTATATGATGTGACTGGCCTGGATTAGCTACTTTAGGACATGACAATGGATAAGGGCACTCAACAGGTTACTGCAAATGTGTTTTTTATTTTTTTTTATCAGAATGAGAAAAAAAAATACTGATTTTTAACTTTTGACCAATGCTTGCGATTTATTTCTGAAAATTGTGTTGCACCTATATTGACAAACAAAAAGTCACAAAACAAACGTAATTTCTTTCATTTCTTGTATCTATACAGGTAAACACCCATTAGAAGAAGACCATATGGAAGGCCATCGCCAAGAAGGTGTGAAACCTGGGGGTCTGCAAGCGGCACAGCATACATTGTCGCAAGAGGTGGGAAAACCTACGACACTGGACCAAAAAGTCATCTGAAGTCCAGCTCGGGCAGTCCTCCCAACATGGGAAGCATGTGCGCTGTACCCTGACCCTCCCTAATGGCCCGCATACTTGTTGTGGCCTAACCAGCGCTTGATGGACAGTTGGGAGCCCAACAGCAGCAGAAAGGGGGTAAGTTCATGTTTGAGACTAACATGTTAACCAACTATTTTTTGATACAGCAATGAATTATGTCATCAACATTAAGGTCCACATATGTCCAATGCACAAGAAAAGTTTTTGAATGTGTAAGGTTTGCACAAGGTGTATGATGATGTGTTTTGTATATTTAATTGTGGAAAAATTATAACATCAGATTGCTGATCAGTCCCAATGGACTGTCTTGAGCAGACACATGCCTGTCTAAACAACAAATATACATAATTATCTGTGATGTTATAAGGGACAGTTGTACCAAACAGGCCACAAGTTATAATTGTGTCAGGTGTCATGCTCCTTCGCTATTGTTAATGACGTTACGTTAGCCCTATTACAGGTGACATAGCATAAAATGCACTTATGATACAGTGGATGTTCCAAATGTCACATTGGTGAGTTGGTATTATAGATAAACAATAGTGAGCATGTGAGCCAAAATGACTAGAAACATCAGATTAAAATGCTGCATTTTTGATTATGAACATATCACAAATAAGTTTTGCATAAAAAAACACTTTGACTTATGTTGAAAGTGACAGATATGCATGATGTCTTAATCCTTAACAAATGTGCATGTAAGCCAGTCTGCTTTTTTAATATAATGTTGATAGGCATACATTTTTTGATTAAACTGGCAGGAATGTGCACACATTGGTGACAGGGTAACGCATACTCCACAACTTTTTTATATATCCTTTGTTATGTCCGGATGATAGATCAATGATGAAAACAAATAGGATACTTAAAGGGACTGTGGCAGATGAATGAATGAATGAATGAATATTAGTGCGTCAAGGTGCTGCAGATATGGCCAGAAGTCGAGGTCACAAGAATTGGGTGGTGAAGAGCCAGGCCTTCAAGGCCTTATGGAAGCGAGAGTGAGACTCTTGTCCGGAGATAGACAGAGGGAGAGTATTCCAGAGCTTAGCGGCAGCAACAGAGAAAGCTCTTCCCCCCCCATCTGGCTCTCCTAAACCTAGGAACTACCAGCCAATTTTTACAGGCAGATCTTAACTGCTAGGTGGGAACATAGCGTTGAAAAAGTGTTTTTATGCCTTCAGAGCGTAGGTTATAAAACGTTTTATGAGTGAGGCAAAGGGCTTTAAATAAGATTCTCCGGCCTAAAGGAAGCCAATGCAGCTTGTGAATGGACGCCGAGACTGGGTGGAATTTAGGAAGACCCATCACCAGCCTGGCCGCTGCTTTCTGCACAAGCTGCAGTTTGTTGAAGGATCCTTTATTGATGTCCAAACATAGGGCTTTACAGTAATCCAATCTGGACAGCACCAGGGCAACAACTGCCTGCTTTCAGGAGGAAAAGTGAAAGAAATTGAGAGATCTTCCTGAGGACCCTAATGATTCCAAAACAGGTGGAAAACATTCTATTGATGTGAGGACTGAAAGAAAGGGAGCTGTCAACTATGACACCAAGGTTTTTTGCTATGGGGCCTGGGCAGGGACATGAACCGAGCACTTCAGGCCACCAGGCATGAGACCATATAGATTGTTGCCTCCCAAAGACCAAGACCTCGGTTTTATCACCATTGAGACTAAGGTAGTTATTTACTATCCAGGAAGCTACTGCCTGCATGCAATTTTTAAAGTTTGTTGCGGACGCCTCTATGCTGTTGGTAATAGACACCACAATTTGGGTGTCATCAGCATAGGACAGCGCCTCCAGCCCGAAGGATCTGATGACCTTGGCTAGCGGGGCGACATAGATGTTAAACAGAGTCGGACTCAGTGAAGAGCCCTGAGGGACTCCGCAGAACATATGATTAGCGTCCGAGTAAATTTGATCCATTTTTACTATTTGTGACCGGTCAGTAAGAAATGAGGCAAGAAGCTTCAAAGCAGAGCCCGTGACCCCAATTTCCTTAAGCCGGCCAACGAATCTCAGGGGGGAGATGGTGTCAAAGGCCGCAGTTAGATCTAAGAAGATCAGTAAAGTGGTGTGCCCAGCATCAACCTGAGTTCGAATCTTATTCATTGCCGAGGTTAGTGGAGTCTCAGTGCTGTGGCCATTTCTAAAACCATGCTGAGTGCCATCCAGCAATTATGTTCCTCCAAATAGCAGCTAAGATGGAGATTGTGATGTTTTTCCAGGATTTTGGCAGGGACTGGTAACAAGGAGATGGGGCAATACTTTTTTTATTCAGAGGCATCCAGGGAGGACTTTTGTAATAGAGGTTTAACCACTGCAGTATTCCAGGTAATGGGGTACTGCCCTGATGAAATAGCTACATTAAGTGTGGAGGTAAGGTAAGGGACAATCATATCCCTACCTTATTTCATGATCTTCAGAGAGCAGGACTCCAGGGGGGAACCAGAGGTAATTCCCCCTAGCAGGAGATCCGTTTGCTCCCGAGACAGAGGAGGGAATGCAGATGAATTAACTGCCTCCTGGTGGACTGTAGGGGAGTTAAGAGGAGAGTGTGGAGTGGCGGGGACTATTTTGGATGCCTCAGAGTTGAGGTTTTCCAAGGAGGAATATATTTCCGAGATCTTTAAATGAAAGAAGTTGGCCATTCTGTCACAGAGGTCCTGAGAACTATCTGTGTAGGCAGAAACTGGAGGGGAGGAGAGGGACTTAGTTACATTAAAAAGTTCCCTAGAAGATCTAAGGGATTCTGTCAGTCTAGAATAGAAGGATACTTTTTCCTCGTTATTAGCAGTTGTCTATTCCCCTAATTTCTGTTTGTGAAGGTCTCTTTCAGCGGGATTAGAATCTCAACGCCAGATCCTTTCTTGATGGCGGCAAGATTGTCTTAGTTTCCTCAACCTCTCTGAGAAACAGGGGGCTGTAGGCTTTTTTCTGCCTGTATAGTGCTCCTTAAGGGGGGCTAAGAGATCAATAGCTGTTAGTAGCCAATTGGAAGACTCTGTAGAGGCCAAATTGGCATCAGAGTAATTGATCCAGTGATGATTATTAAGCGTGTTGAAGAGAGCCTCCTTACTGATAAGGCTGAAGTTCCTCTTTTTCTCCTTTCTGTTCCTATTGTTTAGCACTATGTGTGATAGAGGGATCTGAAGTGAAAAAGTGATAGCATAGTGATCTGACCAGGAAAGCTGGATGGATTCCTTTACCGCGATCCGAGTGTCATTTGAGAAAATACCATCCAATATGTGCCCCGTTTTATGGGTAGGACTTTTAACCAATTGAGGGAAACCACAGCAATCCATGGCTTCTAGAAAAGTTTGAATTTCTTTGCATAGCGCCCTATTGAGATGAAAGTTAAAATCACCCAGAAGTGTCAGGTTAGGTTTCACCAGGAATGGTTCTATGCGATTGGTAAAATCCTGACTAAACTAGGATCTTGGCCCAGGAGGACGGTAGGTCACGATTCCAACAAAACTTTCAGTCGGGAGTATTTTCAATGAAAACTATAACGCCTGTTTGGGATCAGAGGGAGTAGTGAGAGACTCAGTGTGGCAGGAGTAGGAGTCCTTGAACAGAATGCTCAACCCCCATCCCATTCTTCATATTCTATCAAATCGAGATGAGGCATATCCAGAAGGGATTGCATCGACCAGGTCAGGTCCAGAACAGTCCCTGGCCCAGGTCTCTGTGATAAAAACCCAATCAGGCATGCGAAGAGATCTAAAATCTCAGAATTCCACTTTATTTTTAATCATGGATCTTGAATTAATGAGATAGCCCAGAAGAGATGTGTCAGGGGGAGAAGAGAGAAATGAATAATTCTCAGTGGGAGTATTACCGGTGTTAACCTGAGGGAGCTGAAAGTTACAGTAGGGGCAAGCATACGGATGACTGGCTGTGTCACCTTCCAGGTTCATACGTTGGCAATGGAAATATCCATGCCTCTGTAGACCAAGAAGCTGATCTTTAGAGTAGGTAAGGGGCTTAATAGGATCTACTACAAAAGGAACAGGGTTCCTGGCACAAGGCGCAATCCGGGCGTGGACGGGCGCAGATGGGCTTGCCTTTGGCGAGCCGGCGGCGCGTCCGCTGCGCGCGTCCGCTGCGCGTGTCCGCTCTGCGTCCGGCCCAGCATGACCTTAAATAGGCTGGCCCGGAAAAAGCTAGTGCGTGAACGCACCACTAACTAGACGCGCCAACAGGAAGTGGGTAGGAAAGAGAAGAAATGATGCTCACTTCCCTCTGCAACAATCGGCTAAGCCGCAGAGTACCAAGGAAGTTAGGTAAGCCCCAAAATGCAGCTCGATAGTCAGAGGGTAAACATAGTTAAAAACGGCATAAAATAAAGTCTCAAAAACACCTAAAAACAATTAAAAGATAATGCCAGCGAGCACAAGCAGAGGGAATGTCAGCGTTCAAGTACCTGACTGCCAGCGGCCATCTAACCGCAGCACATCCGACCCAGCATGACCTTAAATAGGCTGGGCCGGAAAAAGCTAGTGCGTGAACACACCACTAACTAGACGCACCAACAGGAAGTGGGTAGGAAAGAGCAGAAATGATACTCACTTCCCTCCGCAACAATCGGCATAGCCGCGGCGGACCAAGGAAGTGAGGTAAGCCCCAAAATGTAGCTCGATGGTCAGATGGTCAACATAGTTAAAAACGGCATTATATAAAGTCTCAAAAACACCTAAAAACAACTAAAAGATAATGCCAGCGAGCACAAGCAGAGGGAATGTCAGCGTACAAGTCCCTGACTGCCAGCGGCCATCTAACCAGATGAAATGTTCTGTCATGTATATGTTGGAGTATGCCATCTGGCAAACTCAAAATAAGACTCAACTCAAGACTCATGAGGATATTGCAGAAATGCATCAAGGTTTAATCTGTTGAATATTGTGAATTGCTTTATATTGTTAATTTGAAAATTATATATGAATCAGTGTATGAAATATTTACTGTGATGTTGTACCAATTTGTGCCTAATTTAAAAAGTCAGCTTTGATTTGTAAGATATTTTGTGACATGAGTTCACTATTCAATACAACAAATCTGAACCATTCAGAGGTGTTAAACAGTTCCTGGAGAGAATTAAGAAAGGTGAAGGGAAAAGATCAAATGGTTTCTGAAGATGTTTCCTACGTGCAGGAGATAACGATAAAAATTAACCAAAGTTTGAAAAACTTGAAGCAGGAACTCTAATAATTGTAAAAACAATTTGAGAAAACATTTCATGATCTGTTCTATTATGACAGATTCAAGTTATTGTATATGTCTTTTCAACATCTTCAGGAGCAGGCAAAGGGGACAGTTGCCACGAAGGTCAGGAAGCAGCTGACAACTGTGTTTCAGGTGCTCAGACCACAGACACCGATGGACACAGTGGCACGGAGGGTGAGGGGACTGCAACGGAGGCCACCAGCTCATCATCTTCGGAGGCCTTCACAAGCCAGCAGTCCCAATTGGTGGCAGACCCTACAGGAACTATACCACCTGCATCCTTGTCCACCAGCCATCTCCACCCTCCCTCTTTCTCCCGCCCCAGTTGGCCACACCCGCCCCCCTAAATGGGCTGGGGTCTCCTTCACCACAAGAACCTCACCTCCTGCCCATGTCCCCCGACTACGCTGAGTGAATAAGCTATTGACCCCCTATGCAGCATCTCTGTAGGCCAGATTGCAATCCTGAATGCCAGCCAGGGCATTAATTGCCATATGCAACAAACGGTAGCATACCTGGAAGGCATTCATAGGGCTATATCTGGCATACAGTGATCATTTACAGGACTAGCCTCCTCACTGACCGCACCCTTTAAACCAGCCCAACATTGCGCCCCAACTCAGGTCCCTTCCACCTTCTAATTCCAAAACTCCCACCCCTATTCCAAGCACACTCACTGTTTTGCAGCCAACCACTCCAACACAGACAAGTAGCCCACTCACACACACACACATAAACAAAAACACACAAAGAAACACAAGCCACCACACAAACAACATACAGATGCATTTGACACTACACCCACACCCACCACAACCACTGCCACAACCACAACCTCCACTATACCCACAACCACCACAACCACCATACCCAAAAGCACCACCACCCCTACATCCACCAGCACACCCACCCCCACCACCAGCACCACCACAACCACCAGCACACCCACAGGCACCACAACACTTGCACCAGCCCACACAGAGGCAGCATAGCCACCAGCACACCCACAAGCACAAGCACACCCACAAGCACCAGCACACCCACAAGCCCAACCACACCCACAAGCACACCCACAAGTACCACAACCAGACCAACCACCTCAACAGCACACTCATCTAAGCAAACACACTCACACAAAACCACACCTACACCCAAAACAACAGCAACCAAAACCAAATGCACACACTCACCCGAACACCACACACCTGCCAAAAAGTACACAACCAAACGTACAAAACGTACACCAGACCCACATGCAACTGCAGAACAGACATACACAGGAACATCACACACTGCTCTCCTTCCCCTGCTACCCTTTATTCTAGATCTGCTTTTATTGATGCTCTAATGTCGACCCCCTTCCAAACCTAGGCCCACCCCTCCCAAATACAAACCCACCCCTCCCAAACACAAACCCACCCTCCCACGTCTCCCAAACTCACCCTACCACCTCTCCCAAACCCAAACCTGCACCTCCCAAACCCACTCTTCCCAAGGAAGATCCTTGAGGTGCCTGCTCTGTCCCCACTAGATGCCCCTTCCTAAGGAGATTCCCCTTTGGCAGTCTATTTAAGAGGCAAGTTGGGGCAACACTCCAACATCTTTGGGACATTTCATTTTTGGATCTTTTATTTTTAAAAATAGAATAGATCTTGATTTGAGAGCAGTATCTCATTGATTAATATTTTTTTAATTTTCACCAAGTTTGTCCCGAGATTATTTTTCTTTTACTATTATTTGATTCCTAGAACTGCTAATTGTTAAAATGTGATTTACATATTTTAACTTATAATTATGGCAGAAAATGCAACAGTTTTTAAATTGTCTAATTTGTAAACTCCATACACTAGTGATAAAAGAATGTGATGGACATTTAAAATTTCGTGCAAGCATTCATCATGAGGATGGACAATTACACCAACAAAGTGATTTGTCATACTTTTAATTTAAGTGTTAATACAGGTGTGTTTATTTGTACTTGATAAGTGATGAAAATAAACACATATGCTTTGCACCTTAAAATAATGATGGCACAAACAACATTTAATTAAATACAGGAAATGCACTTAACAAGGGGAAATGTTAAATTGATAAATATATTAATTGATTCAAATTTGGAACTGACAGCTTTTACAGTTATTTTAAAAGAAACGTTTCACCCTTTCAAGTGCAATTTCTACATTATATTACATTGCAATTATCTCAATACTGTGTAATGCATATGTTTATGATTTTATAGTTTAGGAAAATTAGCACACCTGTATTGATCATTTTTTGATATTTGGATTGATGTCCATTTTTGTGTAAGTATCCATTATCATGAAGGCAACTTGCGCCAAATTTAAAATTACAATAAAATCATACAGGTGTGTTCTTCAATTTCTTAAACAACAACATTACACACATAAGCATTACACATTGGTATGTTATTGCTTATAAGAGAGATTTCAACATGCACAAGTCCAGACCAAATGTAAACTGCCAAGTCAAAAGGTAACAAGTTAAAATAGAAGCTTCGATTCGATTCCGGCGACGACGGTGTGGATTTGCTTCGTGGTCAAGTAGCAGCAGCAAAGGCAGGACTTGTACAATCGGCTCCATGACAGTAAAGGAATTGTGAAACAGAAAGAAGGTAAAACACTTAAAAATACAATAACTTAAAAAAGTTACCATATATACACAGAGAATCCAATTAGCCCGTATACATATGTCTAAGGCTGTGTATACAGACAAATAAAAATAAAAGCTCATTATTAAAAACAGATACAAAATTTAGCTCTAGGTATAAAAATTCAGCAAATAAAGTGCAAAAGTGACAAAGCATTGGCAGGGTAGACAAGCAACATAATCACGCCATGTCATGCACAAAATAGACACGTATATTTCCCAGAGAACATTGGACGAGTTCAACCTAGCTACACCATAAGAATCTTCTTCCTAACTCTTAAGGTCCCTGTACAAATACTTGCGACGCCAGAAAAAACCATAGGGGAGGAAAGCATTTGTAAATATAATAATGCAGGCCTTTCTTGAACAAATTGGCCGGATCTAAGGAGCTTGAGAATACATTTTTTACGCAGGGTGTCATAAAATTCACAGAAGAAAGTAAAATGTAAAGTGTCCTGATCAGAAAAGTTGTGACATGGACACCGGGCTTCAAATAGCCTTTAGGAACGGCTAATAGCAAGTGTATAAGGTTCAATCTAAATCTGGTTATCACAAAGCGATGGTACACATTAATGACCAGTGACAAATAAGGCTGCACCTGTGGGCTCAAACTCGGTGTGATATAGTGTTTCACAGTGGGCTTAGCTAATTCCTTACCCTCCTTTTCCCCCTGCTGCCTGGCCAAAAACAAATGTTTAATATTCCTGAAAGGCACTAGGCGTAAAGGCCTGGGGTTAGTATACAGGTCAGAGCAACCTATCCACCTTATCTGCTCCATAATGTACTTTAACCAGGGGATATGCAAAGCCAAGTGCAGTGCAATCCGCTATGACAAGTTGATTTAAAGTGGTGGATGGGCAGGACCAATTTCTCAACCAGCGAAGTAAGGGCGCAACAGCAATAAGAATCAGAGATATATCCCATACTAAGCTCCTCATACAACATAAAGGCTGGTGTGCAGGAGGGACAGCGAGGAGCCTGCGCAAAAATGTGTTTTCCACCCCCTGCATGTCTCTCACGTCCTTGTGTCCCCACACATCACATCCATAGGTGGACATAGAGATACATTTTTTTGTATACACCTTTAGCAGGGCGGGTACGAGCTTTGTCCCTAGTCTTTTTGCGAAATCAATGGTTGCCCCCACTGCCCTTGCCAGAATATTCTTTTTTATCTGTTCTTTGCGTAACCCTTGTCCCTCAGTCGTCAAACAACACACCCAGGTAAGGGAAGGTTGGAACTTTTGTTAGTTCTACCCCCTACAAAAAACTTGCGCCTAGCAGCCTTCTGAGTACCAAACGTCATGGTGTGGGATTTAGAAAAATTTGTAGCATGATCAAGTGAATCCATAAAATCAATAAAAGCATTTAAAAGTTTTTGGAGACCCACTCTAGTCCTGGTAAACAACACAGCTTTGTCTGCATATAAAAGTGCAGGAATCAGTTTAGAGCCAGCTCTCGGGATGTCTTTACTACTGGCTGAGAGAAAGTCCCCTAACTTGTTATTGTAAAGCGTAAACAGCAAGGGGGCCAAAATACACCCCTGCCGGACCCCTCTCTTGACTTTCCAGGAAGTTGACACGCCACCATCCTCGTTGCATCTCACCGCCGCAGTGGTGTTATTATGGGCTAAGTGTGGAAAAGCCACCAGGTCTGCGTCCAGACCCAGAGCCAAAAGAGTCGACCACAATTTGGATCTGTTTACGCGGTCGAACGCCGATGTTAAGTCCATAAATGCCAAATGCAAGGACCCCTTCTTCGCTAATGTGTATTTCCCCATCACCAGGTGCAGGTTAATGCATTGGTCTAGCGTCCCTTTACCTTGCCTAAAACCATAATGTAGGTCAGAAATAACATTAAAATTATCCAACCAAGAGGTTAGACGGTCCAAAATCACTTTCCCCATAATTTTAGCGGCTGAATCTAAAAGAGAAATAGGTTGGTAACACGCAGGGTCATCCCTCGAACCCTTTTTAAAAATAGGTATAATAATAGCCTTAGCCCAAGCGGAGGGGAAACCACACAGACAGGCCGCATTATAAACCTGTGTCAATATCCAGGTCCAAGCCAGAGGGTCAGCTTTATACAGGTCCGAAGAAACCCCATTTTATTTATTTATTTAGAATCTTGTAAAGCGCCCGAATCACCCCCTGAAGGGTATCTCCGCGCTGCAGGAGTGCTATAGAAGGACAAGAAGAAGAGTTCAGAAGACCTCAGTTCTCAGGAGCTTGCGGGAACGGAGATAGTCGGTACATTTCCGGAGGTGGCTGGGAAGTTGATTCCAATGGGAGGGGGCCAGATGGTAAAAAGCTTTCCCGCCAGTGCGGGATTTCTTAACACGGGGCACTGAGAGAAGTGATTTAGAGCCAGACCAGAGAGTTCTAGAGGGCTGATATCGGATGAGTCTGTCTGCTAAATAGCTAGGGCCATTGCCATATAACGCCTTGTGCACTATGCAGCAGATCTTAAATCGGATCCGCTTGCGGATAGGCAACCAATGTAGTCCATGGAGAAGCGGCAAAGAGGCGGACCTGGCAGGAGAGTTAGAAACTAAGCCGGCCGCAGTGTTTTGGACCACCTGAAGTCTGTTAAGAGAGAATTCATTGGCTGAAATGAGGAGGGCATTACAATAGTCTAGACGACTTATTACTAATGCCTGAAGGAGTGTTTTGCGGACTGTCATGGGGAGAAACGGGAAAACCCTTCTCAAGAGACTTAGTGTGTGGAAGCAGGAGCCCACGGTAATCGTGACTTGCTCCTTCATCGTTAGTTTCTGGTCTAGGTGCACTCCTAAGTTTTTTACCACTACTTTCGGGGCCAGGGCAGCACCCAAGTCAGTGGGCCACCAATCAGGGGACGAGAGTAGGGGAGCCTCCCCAAATAGCATAATCTCTGTTTTGCTAGCATTTAGCTGTAAGAAATTGTTCCTCATCCAAGCCGATATGGCTATCATGCCTTTGGAGAAGGTTAACTGGGTTTTAGGAGAATTTTGATCAAACACCATTAGGAGCTGGGTGTCATCAGCGTATGAAATTGGGATGAAGCCCAGTTCCCTTAGTAACTTCGCTAAGGGAGCCACATAAATGTTAAATAGAGTGGGACTGAGGCAAGATCCCTGAGGCACACCTTTAGTCAGCTCCGATGTTTGAGAACGGAAGGTACCAAGGTTGATGGTTTGGGTGCGGTGGGTTAGGAAGCTTGACAGCCACTGGAAGGCAAGGCTGTGGACTCCAACGTTTCTTAGTTTATTTAGTAGGATGGAGTGGGATATAGTGTCAAATGCAGCTGACAGACCCAGCAGCACTAGTAAGGCTGCTTGTCCATTGTCCAGGGAGTGCCTAAGGTTGTCTGTAACTGCAATCAGTGCTGACTCCGTACTAAACCTTGGTCGGAACCCGGACTGAGAGGGGTCGAGGCATCCTGTTACTTCAATGTACTCTGAGAGATGCTTGTTGATATGTTTTTCCAGAAGTTTGCACAAATAGGGTAACAGGAAGTTAGGGCGGTAGTTAGACAGATCGTCCTGAGGGACATTGGGTTTCTTCCGAATGGGAATTACCTGGGCAGCCTTCCATTCGG